>JAKSZU010000032.1:1200000-1763636 GCA_026018925.1 Tupaia tana | reverse complement strand
GTTAGAGTCAGGGTCAGGGTAGGGTTGGGGTTGAGTTTAAGGGTGTCCTCCTAGGGTTAGGGTTAGGTGTATGGTTTGATTTAGGCTTCAGGTAAGATTAGGTTTGAACTTAGTTTGAGGGAGTAAGTTTAGGGCTACTGTTATTTTTCGGTTAACTGTTACGTTTGGAGTAAGCGTCAGGGTCAGGTTAGGGTTGGGGGTTGAGCTTAAGGTGTCCGCCTAGGGTTAAGGTTATGTCTATTGTTTGAGTTAAGCTTCAGGTTAGGTTAGGTTTGAACTTAGTTTGAGGGAGTAAGTTTAGGGCTACTGTTAGTTTTCGGTTTACTGTTACGGTTGGAGTAAGCGTCAGGGTCAGGTTAGGGTGGGGGGTTAAGTATAAGGTGTCCGCCTAGGTTAGGATTAGGTCTATGGTTTGATTTAGGCATCAGGTTAGGTTACGTTTGAACTTAGTTTGAGTGAGTAAGTTTAGGGCTACAGTTAGTTTTCGGTTCAGTGTTACGGTTAGAGTTAGCGTGGAGGGTCAGTTTAGTGTTGGAGGTGAGCTTAAGTTGTCCGCCCTAGGGTTAGGGTTAGGTCTGGATTTGGAGTTAGGCTTCAGGTTAGGATAGGTTTGAACTTAATTTCAGGGAGTAAATTTAGGGCTACTGTTAGTTTTCGGTTCAGTGTTAAGCTTGGAGATAGCGTCAGGGGTCAGGTTAGGGGTTGGGTTGAGCTTCAGGTGTCCGCCCTAGGGTTAGGGGTTAGGTGTAAGGTTTGATTTAGGCTTCATGTTAGGGTTAGGTTTGAACTTAGTTTGAGGGAGTAATTTTAGGGCTTCTGTTAGTTTTCGGTTCAGTGTTACGGTTGGAGTTAGCGTGAGGATTAGGTTAGGGTTGGGGGTTGAGCTTAATATGTCCGCCTAGGGTTAGGGTTAGGTGTATGGTTTGATATAGGCTTCAGGTTAGGGTTATGTTTGAACTTAGTTTGAGGGGAATAAGCTTGGGGCTACTGTTAGTTTTCGGTTTCCTGTTACGGTTCGAGTTAGCGTCAGGGGTCAGGGTAGGGTTGGGGTTGAGATTAGTGTGTCCTCCTAGGGTTAGGGTTAGGTGTATAGTTTGATTTAGGCTTCAGGATAGGTTATGTTTGAACTTAGTTTGAGGGAGTAAGTTTAGGGCTACTGTTAGTTTTCGGTTAACTGTTATGGTTGGAGTTAGCGTGAGGGTCAGGTTAGGGTTGGAGTTGAGCTTAAGGTGTCCGCCTAGGGGTTAGGGTTAGGTCTGAGGTTTGACTTAGCCTTCAGGTTAGGGTTCTGTTTTGAACTTAGTTTGAGGGAGTAAATTTAGGGGGTACTGTTATTTTTCGGTTCAGTGTTACGGTTGGAGATAGAGTCGGGGTCAGGGTAGGGTTGGGATTGACCTTAAGGTGTCCACCTAGGGTTAGGGATAGGTCTATGCTTTGATTTAGGCCTCAGGTTAGGTTACGTTTGAAATTAGTTTGAGTGAGTAAGTTTAGGGGCTACTGTTTGTTTTCATTTAACGGTTACGGTTGGAGTAAGCGTCAGGGTCAAGTTAGTGTGTGGGTTAAGCATAAGGTGTCGGCCTAGGGTTAGGGTTAGGTCTATGGTTTTATTTAGGCTTCAGGTTAGGTTACGTTTGAACTTAGTTTTGAGTGAGTAAGTTTAGTGCTGCTGTTAGTTTTCGGTTCAGTGTTACGGTGGGAGTTAGCGTGAGGGTCAGATTAGGGTTGGAGTTGAGCTTAAGGTGTCCGCCAAGGGTTAAGGATAGGTCTGTGGTTTGAGTTAGGCTTCAGGTTAGGTTAGGTTTGAACTTACTTTGAGGGAGTAAGTTTAGGGCTACTGTTAGTTTTCGGTTCAGTGTTACGGTTACAGTGAGCATGAGGGTCAGTTTAGGGTTGGAGGTGAGCTTAAGGTGTCCGCCTAGTGTTAGGGTTAGGTCTCGGGTTTTAGTTAGGCTTCAGGTTAGGATAGGTTTGAACTTAGTTTTGACGGAGTAAATTTAGGGGGACTGTTAGTTTTCGGTTCAGTGTTACGCTTGGAGGATAGCGTCAGGGTCAGGTTAGGGTTGGGGTTGAGCTTCAGATGTCCGCCTAGGGGTTATGGTTAGGTCTATGGTTTGAGTTAGGCTTCAGGTTAGGTTAGGTTTGAACTTAGTTTGAGGGAGTAAGTTTAGGGCTACTGTTAGTTTTCAGTTTACTGTTACGGTTCGAGTTAGAGTCAGGGTCAGGGTAGGGTTGGGGTTGAGTTTAAGGTGTCCTCCTAGGGTTAGGGTTAGGTGTATGGTTTGATTTAGGCTTCAGGTAAGGTTAGGTTTGAACTTAGTTTGAGGGAGTAAGTTTAGGGCTACTGTTATTTTTCGGTTAACTGTTGCGGTTGGAGTAAGCGTCAGGGTCAGTTTAGGGTTGGGGTTGAGCTTAAGGTGTCCGCCTAGGGTTAGGGTTATGTCTATTGTTTGAGTTAGGCTTCAGGTTAGGTTAGATTTGAACTTAGTTTGAGGGAGTAAGTTTAGGGCTACTGTTAGTTTTTCGGTTTACTGTTACGGTTGGAGTAAGCGTCAGGGTCAGGTTAGGGTGGGGGTTAAGTATAAGGTGTCCGCCTAGGGTTAGGATTAGGTCTATGGTTTGATTTAGGCATCAGGTTAGGTTACATTTGAACTTACTTTGAGTGAGTAAGTTTAGGGCTACAGTTAGTTTTCGGTTCAGTGTTACGGTTAGAGTTAGCGTGAGGGTCAGTTTAGTGTTGGAGGTGAGCTTAAGTTGTCCGCCTAGGGTTAGGGTTAGGTCTGGATTTGGAGTTAGGCTTCAGGTTAGGATAGGTTTGAACTTAATTTCAGGGAGTAAATTTAGGGCTACTGTTAGTTTTCGGTTCAGTGTTAAGCTTGGAGATAGCGTCAGGGTCAGGTTAGGGTTGGGTTGAGCTTCAGGTGTCCGCCTAGGGTTAGGGTTAGGTGTAAGGTTTGATTTAGGGTTCATGTTAGGTTAGGTTTGAACTTAGTTTGAGGGAGTAATTTTAGGGCTTCTGTTAGTTTTCGGTTCAGTGTTACGGTTGGAGTTAGCGTGAGGATTAGGTTAGGGTTGGGGTTGAGCTTAATATGTCCGCCTAGGGTTAGGGTTAGGTGTATGGTTTGATATAGGCTTCAGGTTAGGTTATGTTTGAACTTAGTTTGAGGGAATAAGCTTGGGGCTACTGTTAGTTTTCGGTTTCCTGTTACGGTTCGAGTTAGCGTCAGGGTCAGGGTAGGGTTGGGGTTGAGATTAGTGTGTCCTCCTAGGGTTAGGGTTAGGTGTATAGTTTGATTTAGGCTTCAGGATAGGTTATGTTTGAACTTAGTTTGAGGGAGTAAGTTTAGGGCTACTGTTAGTTTTCGGTTAACTGTTATGGTTGGAGTTAGCGTGAGGGTCAGGTTAGGGTTGGAGTTGAGCTTAAGGTGTCCGCCTAGGGTTAGGGTTAGGTCTGAGGTTTGACTTAGCCTTCAGGTTAGGTTCTGTTTGAACTTAGTTTGAGGGAGTAAATTTAGGGGTACTGTTATTTTTCGGTTCAGTGTTACGGTTGGAGATAGAGTCGGGGTCAGGGTAGGGTTGGGATTGAGCTTAAGGTGTCCGCCTAGGGTTAGGGATAGGTCTATGCTTTGATTTAGGCCTCAGGTTAGGTTACGTTTGAAATTAGTTTGAGAGAGTAAGTTTAGGGCTACTGTTAGTTTTCGGTTCAGTGTTACGGTTGGAGATAGGGTCAGCGTCAGGTTAGGGTTGGGGCTGAGCTTCAGGTGTCCCCCTAGGGTTAGGGTTAGGTCTATGGTTTGAGTTAGGCTTCAGGTTAGGTTAGGTTTGAACTTAGTTTGAGGGAGTAAGTTTAGGGGTACTGTTAGTTTTCGGTTTACTGTTACGGTTCGAGTTAGCGTCAGGGTCACGGAAGGGTTGGGTTTGAGTTTAAGGTGTCCTCCTAGGGTTAGGGTTAGGTGTATGGTTTGATTTAGGCTTCAGGTTAGGTTAGGTTTGAACTTAGTTTGAGGGAGTAAGTTTAGGGCTACTGTTTGTTTTCGGTTTAGTGTTACGGTTGGAGATAGCGTGAGGGTCAGGTTAAGGTTGGAGTTGAGCTTAAGGTGTCCGAGTAGGGTAAGGGTTAGGTCTATTGTTTGATTTAGGCTTCAGGGCAGGTTACGTTTGAACTCAGTTTGAGTGAGTAAGTTTAGGGCTACTGTTAGTTTTCGGTTCAGTGTTATGGTTGGAGTTAGCGTGAGGGTCAGGTTAGGGTTGGAGTTTAGCTTAAGGTTTCCCCCTAGGATTGGGTTAGGTCTGTGGTTTGAGTTAGGCTTCAGGTTTGGTTAGGTTTGAACTTAGTTTGAGGGATTAAATTTAGGGGTACTGTTAGTTTTTGGTTCAGTGTTACGGTTGGAGATAGCGTCAGGTTCAGGTTAGGGTTGGGGTTGAGTTTAAGGTGTCCGCCTAGGGTTAAGTTTAGGTGTATGGTTTGATTTAGGCTTCAGGTTAGATTAGGTTTGAACTTAGTTTGAGGGAGTAATTTTAGGGCTACTCTTAGTTTCCGGTTCAGTGTTTCTGTTGGAGTTAGCGTCAGGGTCAGGTTAGGGTTGGAATTGAGCTTAAGGTGTCCGCCTAGGATTAGAGTTAGGTCTGTGGTTTGATTGAGGCTTCAGGTTAGGTTACGTTTGAACTTAGTTTGAGTGAGTAAGTTTAGGGCTACTGTTAGCTTTCGGTTCCTTTTGACGGTTGGAGTTATCGTCAGGGTCAGGTTAGGTTTGGAGTTGAGCTTAAGGTGTCCGCCTAGGGTTAGGGTTAGGCCTGTGGTATAAGTTAGGCTTCAGGATAGGTGAGGTTTGAACTTAGTTTGAGGGAGTAAATTGAGGGCTACTCTTAGTTTTCGGTTCTGTGTTACGGTTGGAGATAGCGTCAGGGTCAGGTTAGGGTTGGGGTTGAGCTTCAGGTGTCCGCCTAGGATTACGGAAAGGTCTATGGTTTGAGTTAGGCTTCAGGTTAGGTTAGGTTTGAACTTAGTTTGAGGGAGTAATTTTAGGGCTACTGTCAGTTTCCGGTTCAGTGTTTCGGTTGGAGTTAGCGTGAGGTTTAGGTTAGGGTTGGGGTTGAGCTTAAGGTGTCCGCCTAGGGTTAGGGTTAGGTCTGTGGTTTGAGTTAGGCATCAGGTAGGGTTAGGTTTGAACTTAGTTTGAGGGAGTAAGTTTAGGGCAACTATTAGTTTTCGGTTCAGTGTTACGGTTGGAGTTAGCCTGAGGGTCAGGTTAGCATTGGAGTTGAGGTAAGGTGTCCGCCTAGGGTTAGGGTTAGGTCTATGGTTTGAGTTAGGCTTCAGGTTAGGTTAGGTTTGAACTTAGTTTCAGGGAGTAATTTTAGGGCTACTGTTAGTTTCCGGTTCAGTGTTTCTGTTGGAGTTAGCGTCAGGATCAGGTTAGCATTGGAGTTGAGTTAAGGTGTCCGCCTAGGGTTAGGGTTAGGTGTATGGTTTGATTTAGGCTTCAGGTTAGGTTATGTTTGAACTTAGTTTGAGGGAGTAAGTTTAGGGCTACTGTTAATTTTTTGTTTTAGTGTTACGGTTGGAGTTAGCGTGAGAGGCAGGTTAAGGTTGGAGTTGAGATTAAGGTGTACGCCTAGGGTTAGGGTTATGTCTATGGTTTGAGTTAGGCTTCAGGTTTAGGTTAGGTTAGAACTTAGTTTGAGGGAGTAAATTTATGGCTACTGTTAGTTTTCGGTTTAGTGTTACGGTTGGAGTTAGCGTGATGGTCAGGTTAAGGATGGAGTTGAGCTTAAGGTTTCCGCCTAGGATAGTGTTAGGTCTATGGTTTGATTTAGGCATCAGGGCAGGTTACGTTTGAACTTAGTTTGAGTGAGTAAGTTTAGGGCTACTGTTAGTTTTCGGTTCAGTGTTACATTTGGAGTTAGCGTGAGGGTCAGGTTAGCGTTGGAGTTGAGTTAAGGTGTCCGCCTAGTGTTAGGGGTTAGGTCTATGGTTTGAGTTAGGCTTCAGGTTAAGGTTAGGTTTTGAACCTTAGTTTGAGGGAGTAATTTTAGGGCTACTGTTAGTTTCCGGTTCAGTGTTCTGTTGGGAGTTTGCGTGAGGGTTAGGTTAGGGTTGGGGGTTTAGCTTAAGATGTCCGCCTAGGGTTAGGGTTAGGTGTATGGTTTGATTTAGGCTTCAGGTTTGGTTAGGTTTGAACTTAGTTTGAGAAAGTAAGTTTAGGGCTACGGTTAGTTTTTCGGGTTTACTGTTAAGGTTCGGAGTTAGTGTCAGGGTCAGGGTAGGTTTGCGGTTGAGTTTAAGGTGTCCGCCTAGGGTTAGGGTTAGGTGTATGGTTTGATTTAGGCTTCACATTAGGTTAGGTTTGAACTTAGTTTGAGGGAGTAAGTTTAGGGCTACTCCTTAGTTTTCGGTTCAGTGTTACGGTTGGAGTTAGAGTGAGGGTCATGTGAGGATTTGAGTTGAGCTTAAGGTGTCCGCCTAGGGTTAGGGTTAGGTCTGTGGTTTGATTGAGGCTTCTGGTTAGGTTACGTTTGAACTTAGTTTGAGTGAGTAAGTTTAGGGCTACTGTTAGGTTTCGGTTTAGTGTTTACGTTTGGAGTTAGCGTCAGGGTCAGGGTAGGTTTGGAGTTGAGCTTAAGGTGTCCGCCTAGGGTTAGTGTTAGGTCGGTGGTTTGAGTTAGGCTTCAGGTTAGGTTAGGTTTTGAACTTAGTTTGGAGGGAGTAAATTTAGGGCTACTGTATGTTTTCAGTTCACTGTTTCGGTTGGAGATAGCGTCAGGGTCAGGTTAGGGTTGGGGTTGAGCTTAAGGTGTTCGCCTTGGGTTAGGGTTAGGTCTATTGTTTGAGTTAGGCTTCAGGTTAGGTTAGGTTTGAACTTAGTTTGAGGGAGTAAGTTTAGGGCTACTGTTAATTTTGGGTTCAGTGTTCCGGTTGGAGTTAGCGTCAGGGTCATGGTATGGTGGGGGTTGAGTTTAAGGTGTCCGCCTAGGGTTAGGGTTAGGTGTATGGTTTGATTTAGGCTTCCGATTAGGTTAGGATTGAACTTAGTTTGAGGGAGTAAGTTTAGGGCTACTGTTTTAGTTTTTCGGTTCAGTGTTACTGTTGGAGTTAGTGTGAGGGTTAGGTTGAGGGTTGGGGTTTGAGCTTAAGATGTCCGCAATAGGGTTAGGATTACGTGTATGGTGTGATTTCCACTTCAGGGTAGGTTAAGTTTGAACTTAGTTTGAGGGTGTAAGTTTAGGGCTACTGTTATTTTTCGGTTAACTGTTACGATTGGAGTAAGCGTCAGGGTCAGGTTAGGGTGGGGGTTAAGCATAAGGTGTCTGCCTAGGGTTAGGGTTAGGTGTATGGTTTGATTTAGGCATCAGGGCAGGTTACGTTTGAACTCAGTTTGAGTGAGTAAGTTTAGGGCTACTGTTAGTTTCCTGTTCAGTGTTTCTGTTGTTGTTAGCGTGAGGGTTAGGTTAGGGTTGGGGTTGAGCTTAAGATGTCCGCCTACTGTTAGGGTTAGGTGTATGGTTTGATTAAGGCTTCAGGTTTGGTTAGGTTTGAACTTAGTTTGAGGGAGTAATTTTAGGGCTACTGTTAGTTTCCGGTTCAGTGTTACGGTTGGAGTTAGCGTGAGGGTTAGGTTAGGGTTGGGGTTGAGCTTAAGATGTCCGCCTAGGGTTAGGGTTAGGTGTTTGGTTTGATTTAGACTTCAGGTTTTGTTAGGTTTGAACTTAGTTTGAGGGAGTAAGTTTAGGGCTACGGTTAGTTTTCGGTTTACTGTTATGGTTCGAGTTAGCGTCAGGGTCAGGGTAGGGTTGGGGTTGAGTTTATTGTGTCCGCCTAGGGTAGGTGTTAGGTCTGTGGTTTCCGTTAGGCTTCAGGTTATGTTAGGTTTGAACTTAGTTTGAGTGAAGAAGTTTAGGGCTACTGTTAGTTTTCGGTTAAGTGTTAAGGTTGGAGATAGCGTCCGGGTCAGGTTAGGTTTGGGGTTGACCTTAAGGTTTCCGCCTATGGTTAGGGATAGGTCTGTGGTTTGAGTTAGGTATCAGGGCAGGTTACGTTTGAACTTAGTTTGAGTGAGTAATTTTAGGGCTACTGTTAGTTTTTGGTTCAGTGTTCCGGTTGGAGTTAGCGTGAGGGTCAGGTTAGGGTTGGACTTGAGCTTAAGGTGTCCGCCTAGGGTTAGGGTAAGGTGTATGGTTTGATTTAGACTTCAGGTTTGGTTAGGTTTGAACTTAGTTTGAGGGAGTAAGTTTAGGACTACGGTTAGTTTTCGGTTTACTGTTACGGTTCGAGTTAGCGTCAGGGTCAGGGTAGGGTTGGGGTTGAGTTTAAGGTGTCCGCCTAGGGTTAGGGTTAGGTGTATGGTTTGATTTAGGCTTTAGGTTAGGTTAGGTTTGAACTTAGTTGGAGGGAGTAAATTTAGGGCTACTGTATGTTTTCGGTTCAGTGTTATGGTTGGAGATAGCGTCACGGTCAGGTTAGCGTTGGGGTTGAGCTTAAGGTGTCCGCCTAGGGTAAGGGTTAGGTCTGTGGTTTCCGTTAGGCTTCAGGTTAGGTTAGGTTTGAACTTAGTTTGAGGGAGTAAGTTTAGGGCTACTGTTAGTTTTCGGTTCAGTGTTACGGTTGACGATAGCATCAGGGTCAGGATAGGGTTGGGGTTGAGCTTCCGGTGTCTGCCTAGGGTTAGGGTTAGGTCTATTGTTTGAGTTAAGCTTCAGGTTAGGTTAGGTTTGAACTTACTTTGAGGGAGTAAGTTTAGGGCTACTGTTAGTTTTGGGTTCAGTGTTCCGGTTGGAGTTAGCGTCAGGGTCAGGGTAGGGTTGGGGTTGAGTTTAAGGTGTCCGCCTAGGGTTAGGGTTAGGTGTATGGTTTGATTTAGGCTTCAGGTTAGGTTAGGATTGAACTTAGTTTGAGGGAGTAAGTTTAGGGCTACTTTTAGTTTTCGGTTCAGTGTTACTGTTGGAGTTAGTGTGAGGGTTAGGTTAGGGTTGGGGTTGAGCTTAAGATGTCCGCCTAGGGTTAGGATTAGGTGTATGGTTTGATTTAGGCATCAGGATAGGTTAGGTTTGAACTTAGTTTGAGGGAGTAAGTTTAGGGCTACTGTTAGTTTTCGTTTTAGTGTTACGGTTGGAGTTAGCGTGAGGGTCAGGTTAAGGTTGGAGTTGAGCTTAAGGTGTCCGCCTAGGGTTAGGGTTATGTCTATGGTATGAGTTAGGTTTCAGGTTAGGTTAGGTTAGAACATAGTTTGAGGGAGTAAATTTAGGGCTACTGTTAGTTTTCGGTTCAGTGTTACAGTTGGAGTTAGCGTGAAGGTCAGGTTAGCGTTGGAGTTGAGTTAAGGTGTCCGCCTAGTGTTAGGGTTAGGTCTACGGTTTGAGTTAGGCTTCAGGTTAGGTTAGGTTTGAACTTAGTTTGAGGGAGTAATTTTAGGGCTACTGTTAGTTTCCGGTTCAGTGTTCTGTTGGAGTTTGCGTGAGGGTTAGGTTAGGGTTGGGGTTGAGCTTAAGATGTCCGCCTAGGGTTAGGGTTAGGTGTTTGGTTGGATTTAGACTTCAGGTTTGGTTAGGTTTGAACTTAGTTTGAAGGAGTAAGTTTAGGGCTACGGTTAGTTTTCGGTTTACTGTTATGGTTCGAGTTAGCGTCAGGGTCAGGGTAGGGTTGGGGTATAGTTTAATGTGTCCGCCTAAGGTTAGGGTTAGGTGTATGGTTTGATTTAGGCTTCAGGTTAGGTTAGGTTTGAACTTAGTTTGAGGGAGTAAGTTTAGGGCTACTCTTAGTTTGCGGTTCAGTGTTACGGTTTGAGTTAGCGTGAGGGTCAGGTTAGGGTTGGAGTTTAGCTTAAGGTGTCCGCCTAGTGTTAGGGTTAGGTCTGTGTTTGAGTTAGGCTTCAGGTTAGGTTAGGTTTGAACTTAGTTTGAGTGAGTAAATTTAGGGCTACTGTATGTTTTCGGTTCACTGTTACGGTTGGAGATAGCGTCAGGTTCAGGTTAGGGTTGGGGTTGAGCTTAAGGTGTCAGCCTAGGGTTAGGGTTAGGTCTATTGTTTGAGTTAGGCGTCAGGTTAGGTTAGGTTTGAATTTACTTTGAGGGAGTAAGTTTAGGGCTACTGTTAGTTTTGGGTTCATTGTTCCGGTTGGAGTTAGCGTCAGTGTCAGGGTAGGGTTGGGGTTGAGTTTATGGTGTCCGCCTAGGGTTAGGGTTTGGTGTATGGTTTGATTTAGGCTTCAGGTTAGGTTTGGATTGAACTTAGTTTGAGGGAGTAAATTTAGGGCTACTGTTATTTTTTCGGTTCAGTGTTACTGTTGGAGTTAATGTGAGGGTTAGGTTAGGGTTGGGGTTGAGCTTAAGATGTCCGCCTAGGGTTAGGATTAGGTGTATGGTTTGATTTAGACTTCAGGTTAGGTTAGGTTTGAACTTAGTTTGAGGGTGTAAGTTTAGGGCTACTGTTATTTTTCGGTTAACTCTTAAGATTGGAGTAAGCATCAGGGTCAGGTTAGGGTGGGGGTTAAACATAAGGTGTCCGCCTAGGGTTAGGGTTAGGTGTATGGTTTGATTTACGCTTCAGGTTAGGTTAGGTTTGAACTTAGTTTGAGTGAGGAAGTTTAGGGCTACTGTTAGTTTTCGGTTAAGTGTTACGGATGGAGATAGCGTCAGGGTCAGGTTAGGGTTGGGGTTGACCTAAGGTGTCGGCCTAGGGTTAGGGTTAGGTCTGTGGTTTGAGTTAGGCTTCAGGTTATGTTAGGTTTGAACTTAGTTTGAGGGATTAAGTTTAGGGCTACTGTTAGTTTTCGGTTTAGTGTTACGGTTGGAGTTAGCGTGAGGGTCAGGTTAAGGTTGGAGTTGAGCTTAAGGTTTCCGCCTAGGGTTAGGGTTAGGTCTATGGTTTGATTTAGGCATCAGGGCAGGTTATGTTTGAACTCAGTTTGAGTGAGTAAGTTTAGGGCTACTGTTATTTTCCGGTTCAGTGTTTCTGTTGGCGTTAGCGTGAGGGTTAGGTTAGTGTTGGGGTTGAGCTTAAGATGTCCGCCTAGGGTTAGGGTTAGGTGTATGGTTTGATTTAGGCTTCAGGTTTGGTTAGGTTTGAACTTAGTTTGAGGAGTAATTTTAGGGCTACTCTTAGTTTGCGGTTCAGTGTTACGGTTGGAGTTAGCGTGAGGGTCAGGTTAGGTTTGGAGTTGAGCTTAAGGTGTCCATCTAGGGTTAGGGTTAGGTCTGTGGTTTGATTGAGGCTTCAGGATAGGTTACGTTTGAACTTAGTTTGAGTGAGTAAGTTTAGGGCTACTGTTAGCTTTCGGTTCCGTGTTACGGTTGGAGTTTGCATCAGGGTCAGGTTAGGTTTGGAGTTGAGCTTAAGGTGTCCGCCAAGGGTTAGGTTTAGGTCTGTGGTTTGAGTTAGGCTTCAGGTTAGTTTAGGTTTGAAATTAGTTTGAGGGAGTAAATTTAGGGCTACTGTATGTTTTCGGTTCAGTGTTACGGTTGGAGATAGCGTCAGGGTCAGGTTAGGGTTCGGGTTGAGCTTAAGGTGTCCACCTAGGGTAAGGGTTAGGTCTGTGGTTTCCGTTAGGCTTCAGGTTAGGTTAGGTTTGAAGTTAGTTTGAGGGAGTAAGTTTAGGGCTACTGTTAGTTTTCAGTTCAGTTTTACGGTTGGCGATAGCGTCAGGGTAAGGATAGGGTTGTGGTTGAGCTTCCGGTGTCCGCCTAGGGTTAGGGTTAGGTCTATTGTTTGAGTTAGGCTTCAGGTTAGGTTAGGTTTGAACTTAGTTTGAGGGAGTAAGTTTAGGGCTACTGTTAGTTTTGGGTTCAGTGTTCCGGTTGGAGTTAGCGTCAGGGTCAGGGTAGGGTTGGGGTTGAGTTTAAGGTGTCCGCCTAGGGTTAGGGTTAGGTGTATGGTTTGATTTAGTCTTCAGGTTAGGTTAGGATTGAACTTAGTTTGAGGGAGTAAGTTTAGGGCTACTGTTAGTTTTCGGTTCAGTGTTACTGTTGGAGTTAGTGTGAGGGTTAGGTTAGGGTTTGGGTAGAGCTTAAGATGTCCGCCTAGGGTTAGGATTAGGTGTATGGTTTGATTTAGACTTCAGGTTAGGTTAGGTTTGAACTTAGTTTGAGGGTGTAAGTTTAGGGCTACTGTTATTTTTCGGTTAACTGTTAAGATTGGAGTAAGCGTCAGGGTCAGGTTAGGGTGGGGGTTAAGCATAAGCTGTCCGCCTAGGGTTAGGGTTAGGTGAATGGTTTGATTTAGGCTTCAGGTTAGGTTAGGTTTCAACGTAGTTTGAGGGAGTAAGTTTAGGGCTACTGTTAGTTTTCGGTTTAGTGTTATGGTTGGAATTCGCGTGAGGGTCAGGATAAGATTGGAGTTGAGCTTAAGGAGTCCGCCTAGGGGTAGGGTTATGTCTATGGTTTGAGTGAGGCTTCAGGTTAGGTTAGGTTAGAACTTAGTTTGAGGGAGTAACTTTAGGGCTACTGTTAGTTTTCGGTTCAGTGTTATGTTTGGAGATAGCGTGAGGGTCAGGTTTGGTTTGGGCTTGAGCCTAAGGTTTACGCCTACGTTTAGGGTAAGGTTTATGGTTTGATTTAGGCTTCAAGTTAGGTTAGGTTTGAACTTAGTTTGAGGGAGTAAGTTTAGGGCTACTGTTAGTTTTCGGTTAACTGTTACGGTTGGAGTAAGCGTCAGGGTCAGGTTAGGGTGGGGGTTAAGCAAAAGGTGTCCGCCTAGGGTTAGGGTTAGGTCTATGGTTTGAGTTAGTCTTCATTTTAGGCTAGGTTTGAACGTAGTTTCAGGGAGTAAGTTTAGGGCTACTGTTAGTTTTCGGTACGGTGTTACGGTTGGAGATAGAGTCAGGGTCAGGTTAGGGTTGGGGTTGATCTTCAGGTGTCCGCCTAGGGTTAGGGTTAGTTCTATTGTTTGAGTCAGGCTTCAGGTTAGGTTAGGTTTGAACTTAGTTTGAGGGAGTAAGTTTAGGGCTACTGTTAGTTTTCGGTTCAGTGTTACGGTAGGTGTAAGCGTCAGTGTCAGGTAACGGTGGGAGTTAAGCATATGGTGTCCGCCTAGGGTTATAGTTAGGTCTATGGTTTGATATAGGTTTCAGGTTAAGTTACGTTGGAACATACTTTGAGTGAATAAGTTTAGGGCTACTGTCAGTTTTCGGTTCAGTGTTACGGTTGGAGTTAGCGTGAGGGTCAGGTTAGGGTTGGAGTTGAGCTTTAGCTCTCCGCCTAGGGTTACGGTTAGGTCTGTGGTTTGAGTTAGGCTTCAGGTTAGGTTAGGTTTGAACTTAGTTTGAGGGAGTAAGTTTAGGGCTACTGTTAGTTTTCGGTTCAGTGTTACGGTTGGAGTTAGCGTCAGGGTCAGGTTTGGGTTGGGGTTGAGCTTCGAGTGTCCGCCTAGGGTTAGGGTTAGGTCTATGATTTGTGTTAGACTTCAGGTTAGGTTAGGTTTGAACTTAGTTTGAGGGAGTAAGTTTAGGGCTACTTTTAGCTTGCGGTTCAGTGTTATGGTTGGAGTTAGCGTGAGGGTCCGGTTAGGGTTGGGGTTGAGCTTAAGGTGTCCGCCTAGGGTTAGGGTTAGGTGTATGGTTTGATTTAGGCTTCAGGTTAGGTGAGGTTTGAACTTAGTTAGAGGAAATAAGTTTACGGCTACTGTTAATTGTCGGTTAACTGTTACGGTTGGAGTAAGCGTCAGGGTCAGGTCAGGGTGGGGGTTGAGCTTAAGGTGTCCGCCTAGGGTTAGGGTTAGGTCTATGGTTTGATTTAAGCTTCAGGTTAGGTTAGGTTTGAACTTAGTTTGAGGGAGTAAGTTTAGGGCTACTGTTAGTTTTCGGTTCAGTATTATGATTGGAGTTAGCGTGAGGGTCACGTTAGGGTTGGGGTTGAGCTTAAGGTGTCCGCCTAGGGTAAGGGTTAGGTGTATGGTTTGAATTAGGCTTCAGGTTAGGTTAGGTTTGAACATAGTTTGAGGGAGTAAGTTTAGGGCTTCTGTTAGTTTTCGGTTCAGTGTTACGGTTGCAGTTAGCGTCAGGGTCAGGTTAGGTTGGGGTTGAGCTTAAGGTGTCCGACTAGGGTTAAGGTTAGGTCTATGGTTTGATTTAGGCTTCAGGTTAGGATACGTTGGAACTTACTTTAAGTGAGTAAGTTTAGGGCTACTGTAAGTTTTCGGTTCAGTGTTACGGTTGGAGTTAGCGTGAGGGTCAGGTTAGGGTTGGAGTTGAGCTTAAGGTGTCCGCCTTCGGTTAGGGTTAGGTCTGTGGTTTGAGTTAGGCTTCAGGTTAGGTTAGGTTTGAACTTAATTTGAGGGAGTAAGTTTAGGGCTACTGTTAGTTTTCGGTTCAATGTTACGGTTGGAGTTAGCGTCAGGGTCAGGTTAGGGTTGGGGTTGACCTTAAGGTGTCCACCTAGGGTTAGGGTTAGGTGTATGGTTTGATTTAGGCTTTAGGGTAGGTTAGGTTTGAACTTAGTTTGAGGGAGTAAGTTTAGGGCTACTATTAGTTTTCGGGTCAGTGTTACGGTTGGAGTTAGCGTCAGGGTCAGGTTTCGGTTGGGGTTGTGCTTCGAGTGTCCGCCTAGGGTTAGGGTTAGTTCTGTGATTTGTGTTAGACTTCAGGTTAGGTTAGGTATGAACTTAGTTTGAGGGAGTAAGTTTAGGGCTACTTTTAGTTTGCGGTTCAGTGTTACGGTTGGAGTTAGCGTGAGGGTCCGGTAAGTGTTGGGGTTGAGCTTAAGGTATCCGCCTAGGGTTAGGGTTAGGTGTATGGTTTGATTTAGGCTTCACGTTAGGTGAGGTTTGAACTTAGTTAGAGGAAGTAAGTTTACGGCTACTGTTAGTTGTCGGTTAACTGTTACGGTTGGAATAAGCGTCAGGGTCAGATCAGGGTGGGGGTTAAGCACAAGGTGTCCGCCTAGGGTTAGGGTTAGGTCTATGGTTTGATTTAGGCTTCAGTTTAGGTTAGGTTTGAACTTAGTTTGAGTGAGGAAGTTTAGGACTACTGTTAGTTTTCGGTTCAGTGTTACGGTCGGAGGAAGCGTCAGGGTCAGGTTAGGTTAGGGGTTTAGCTTAAGGTGTTGGCCTAGGGTTAGGGTTAGGTGTATGGTTTGATTTAGGCTTCAGGTTAGGTTACGTTTGAACTTAGTTTGAGTGAGTAAGTTTAGGGCTACTGTTATTTTTCGGTTCAGTGTTACGGTTGGAGTTAGCGTGAGGGTCAGGTTAGGGTTGTAGTTGAGCTTAAGGTGTCCGCCTAGGGTTAGGGTTAGGTGTATGGTTTGATTTAGGCTTCAGGTTAGGTTACGTTTGAACTTAGTTTGAGTGAGTAAGTTTAGGGCTACTGTTAGTTTTTGGTTTACTGTTACGTTTGGAGTAAGCGTCAGGGTCAGGTTAGGTTAGGGGTTGAGCTTAAGGTGTCCGCCTAAGGTTAGGGTTAGGTCTATGGTTTGAGTTAGGCTTCAGTTTAGGTTAGGTTTGAACTTAGTTTGAGGGAGTAAGTTTATGGCTACTGTTAGTTTTTGGTTTACTGTTACGGATCGAGTTAGCGTCAGTGTCAGGGTAGGGTTGGTGTTGAGCTTAAGGTGTCCCCCTAGGGTTAGGGTTAGGTCTGTGGTTTGAGTTAGGCTTCAGGTTAGGTTATGTTTTAACTTAGTTTGAGGGAGTAAGTTTAGGGCTACTGTTTGTTTTCAGTTCAGTGTTATGGTTGGAGTTAGCGTGAGGGTCAGGTTAGGGTTGGGGTTGTGCTTAAGGTGTCCGCCTAGGGTTAGGGTTAGGTTTATGGTTTGATTTAGGCATCAGGTTAGGTTAGGTTTGAAATTAGTTTGAGGGAGTAAATTTAGGGCTACTGTTAGTTTTCGGTTAACTGTTACGGTTGGAGTAAACGTCAGGGTCAGGTTAGGGTGGGTGTTAAGCATAAGGTGTCCGCCTAGGGTTAGGGTTAGGTCTATGGTTTGATTTAGGCATCATATTAAGTTACGTTTTTACTTAGTTTGAGTGAGTAAGTTTAGGGCTACTGTTAATTTTTGGTTCAGTGTTACGGTTAGAGTTAGCGTGAGGGTCAGTTTAGGGTTGGAGTTGAGCTTAAGGTGTCCGGCTAGGGTTAGGGTTAGGTCTGTGGTTTGAGTTAGGTTTCAGGTTTGGATAGGTTTGAACTTAGTTTGAGGGAGTAAATTTAGGGGTACTCTTAGTTTTCGGTCCAGTGTTCCGGTTGGAGATAGCGTCAGGGTAGGTTAGGGTTGGGGTTGAGATTCAGGTGTCTGCCTAGGGTTAGGGTTAGGTCTATGGTTTGATTTAGGCTTCAGGGTAGGTAAGGTTTGAACTTAGTTTGTGGGAGTAAGTTTAGTGCTACTGTTAGTTTTCGGTAAACTGTTACGGTTGGAGTAAGCGTCAGGGTCTGTTTAGGTTGGGGGTTAAGCATAAGGTGTCCGCCTAGGGTTAGGGTTAGGTCTATGGTAAGATTTAGGATTCAGGTTAGGTTACGTGTGAACTTAGTTTGAGTGAGTAAGTTTAGTGCTGCTGTTAGTTTTCGGTTCAGTGTTACGGTTGGAGTTAGCGTGAGGGTCAGGTTAGGTTTGGATTTCAGCTTAAGGTGTCCGCGAAGGGTTAAGGTTAGGTCTGTGGTTTGAGTTAGGCTTCAGGTTAGGTTAGGTTTGAACTTAGTTTGAGGGAGTAAGTTTAGGGCTACTGTTAGTTTTCGGTTCAGTGTTATGTTTGGAGTTAGCGTGAGGGTTACATAAGGGTTGGGGTTGAGCTTAAGGTCCGCCTAGGGTTAGGGTTAGGTTTATGGTTTGATTTAGGCTTCAGGTTAGGTTAGGTTTGAACTTTGTTTGAGGGAGTAAGTTTAGCGCTACTGTTAGTTTTCGGTTCAGTGTTACGGTTGGAGTTAGCGTCAGGGTCATGGTAGGGTTGCGGTTGAGTTTAAGGTGTCCACCAGGGGTTAGGGTTAGGTGTACGGTTTGATTTAGGCTTCAGGTTAGGTTAGGTTTGAACTTAGTTTGAGGGAGTAAGTTTAGGGCTTCTGTTAGTTTTCGGTTAACTGTTACGGTTGGAGTAAGCGTCAGGGTCAGGTTAGGGTTGGTGTTGAGCTTACGGTGTCCCCCTAGGGTTAGGGTTAGGTCTGTGGTTTGAGTTAGGCTTCAGGTTAGGTTAGGTTTGAACTTAGTTTGAGGGAGTAAGTTTAGGGCTACTGTTAGTTTTCGGTTCAGTGTTATGGTTGGAGTTAGCGTGAGGGTTACATAAGGGTTGGGGTTGAGCTTAAGGTCCGCCTAGGGTTAGGGTTAGGTTTATGGTTTGATTTAGGCTTCAGGTTAGGTTAGGTTTGAACTTAGTTTGAGGGAGTAAGTTTAGGGCTACTGTTAGTTTTCGGGTTACTGTTACGGTTCGAGTTAGCGTCACGGTCAGGGTAGGTTTGGGGTTGAGTTTAAGGTGTCCTCCTAGGGTTTGGGTTAGGTGTATGGTTTGATTTAGGCTTCAGGTTAGGTTAGGTTTGAACTTAGTTTGAGGGAGTAAGTTTAGAGCTACTGTTAGTTTTCGGTTAACTGTTACGGTTGGAATAAGCGTCAGGGTCAGGTTAGGTTTGTGGTTGAGTTTAAGGTGTCTGCCTAGGTTTAGGGTTACGTGTATGGTTTGCTTTAGGCTTCAGGTTAGGTTAGGTTTGAACTTAGTTTGAGGGAGTAAGTTTAGGACTACTGTTAGTTGTCGGTTCAGTGTTACGGTTGGAGTTAGCGTCAGGGTCAGGTTAGGGTTGGGGTTGAGCTTAAGGTGTCCGCCTAGGGTTAGGGTTAGGTCTGTGGTTTGTGTTAGGCATCAGGGCAGTTTACGTTTGAACTTAGTTTGAGTGAGTAAGTTTAGGGCTACTGTTAGTTTTCGGTTCAGTGTTACAGTTGGAGTTAGAGTGAGGGTCAGGTTAGGGTTGGAGTTGAGTTAAGGTGTCCGCCTAGGGTTAGGGTTAGGTGTATGGTTTGATTTAGGCTTCAGGTTAGGTTAGGTTTGAACTTAGTTTCAGGGAGTAATTTTAGGACTACTGTTAGTTTCCGGTTCAGTGTTTCTGTTGGAGTTAGCGTGAGGGTTAGGTTAGGGTTGGGGTTGAGCTTAAGATGTCCGCCTAGGGTTAGGGTTAGGTTTATGGTTTGATTTAGGCTTCAGGTTTGGTTAGGTTTGAACTTAGTTTGAGGGAGTAAGTTTAGGGCTACGGTTAGTTTTCGGTTTACTGTTATGGTTCGAGTTAGCGTCAGGGTCAGGGTAGGGTTGGGTTTGTGTTTAAGGTGTCCGCCTAGGGTAAGGGTTAGGTGTATGGTTTGATATAGGCTTCAGGTTAGGTTATGTTTGAACTTAGTTTGAGGGAGTAAGTTTAGGTCTACGGTTAGTTTTCGGTTCAGTGTTATGGTTGGAGTTAGCATCAGGGTCAGGTTAGGGTTGGGGTAGAGTTTAAGGTGTCCACCTAGGGTTAGGGTTAGGTGTACGGTTTGATTTAGGCTTCAGGTTAGGTTAGGTTTGAACTTAGTTTGAGGGAGTAAGTTCAGGGCTACTGTTAGTTTTCGTTTAACTGTTACGGTTGGAGTAAGCGTCAGGGTCCGGTTAGGGTGGGGGTTAAGCATAAGGTGTCCGCCTAGGGTTAGGGTTAGGTCTATGGTTTGATTTAGGCGTCAGGTTAGGTTACGTATGAACTTAGTTTGAGGGAGTAAGTTTAGGGCTACTGTTAGTTTTCGGTTCAGTGTTACGGTTGGAGTTAGCGTGAGGGTCAGGTTAGGGTTGGAGTTGAGCTTAGGGTGTCCTCCTAGGGTTAGGGTTAGGTATGTTGTTTGAGTTAGGCTTCAGGTTAGGTTAGGTTTGAACTTAGTTTGAGGGAGTAAATTTAGGGCTACTGTTATTTTTCGGTTCAGTGTTACGGTTGGAGATAGCGTGAGGTTCAGGTTAGGGTTGGGGTTGAGCTTAAGGTGTCCTCCTAGGGTTAGGGTTATGTCTATGGTTTGAGTTAGGCTTCAGGTTAGGTTAGGTTTGAACTTAGTTTGAGGTAGTAAGTTTAGGGCTACTGTTAGTTTTCGGTTAACTGTTACAGTTGGAGTAAGCGTCAGGGTCAGGTTAGGGTGGGGGTTAAACATAAGGTGTCTGCCTAGGGTTAGGATTAGGTCTATGGTTTGATTTAGGCATCAGGTTAGGTTAGGTTTGAACTTAGTTTGAGGGAGTAAGTTTAGGGATACTATTAGTTTTCGGTTTACTGTTACGGTTCGAGTTCTCGTCAGGGTCAGGGTAGGGTTGGGGTTGAGTTTAAGGTGTCCTCCTAGGGTTAGGGTTAGGTGTTTGGTTTGATTTAGGCATCAGGTTAGGTTACGTTTGAACTTAGTTTGAGGGAGTAAGTTTAGGGCTACTGTAGTTTTCGGTTAATTGTTACGGTTGGAGTAAGGGTCAGAATCAGGTTAGGGTGGAGGTTAAGTAAAAGGTGTCCGCCTAGGGTTAGAGTTAGGTGTGTGGTTTGAGTTAGGCTTCAGGTTAGGTTAGGATTGAACTTAATTTGAGGGAGTAAATTTAGGACTACTCTTAGTTTTCGGTTCAGTGTTACGGTTGGAGATAGCATGAGGGTCAGGTTAGGGTTGGGGTTGAGCTTACGGTGTCCGCCAAGGGTTAGGGTTAGGTCTGTGGTTTGCTTTAGTCTTCATGTTAGGTTAGGTTTGAACTTAGTTTGAGGGAGTAAGTTTAGGGCTACTGTTAGTTTTCGGTTCAGTGTTACGGTTGGTGTTAGCGTCAGGGTCATGGTAGGGTTGGGGTTGAGTTTAAGGTGTCCACCAAGGTTTAGGGTTAGGTGTACGGTTTGATTTAGGCTTCAGGTTAGGTTAGGTTTGAACTTAGTTTGAGGGAGTAAGTTTAGGGCTACTGTTAGTTTTCGGTTAACTGTTACGGTTGGAGTAAGCGTCAGGGTCAGGTTAGGGTTGGTGTTGAGCTTACGGTGTCCCCCTAGGGTTAGGGTTAGGTCTGTGGTTTGAGTTAGGCTTCAGGTTAGGTTAGGTTTGAACTTAGTTTGAGGGAGTAAGTTTAGGGCTACTCTTAGTTTTCGGTTCAGTGTTATGGTTGGAGTTAGCGTGAGGGTTACATAAGGGTTGGGGTTGAGCTTAAGGTCCGCCTAGGGTTAGGGTTAGGTTTATGGTTTGATTTAGGCTTCAGGTTAGGTTAGGTTTGAACTTAGTTTGAGGGAGTAAGTTTAGGGCTACTGTTAGTTTTCGGGTTACTGTTACGGTTCGAGTTAGCGTCACGGTCAGGGTAGGTTTGGGGTTGAGTTTAAGGTGTCCTCCTAGGGTTTGGGTTAGGTGTATGGTTTGATTTAGGCTTCAGGTTAGGTCAGGTTTGAACTTAGTTTGAGGGAGTAAGTTTAGAGCTACTGTTAGTTTTCGGTTAACTGTTACGGTTGGAATAAGCGTCAGGGTCAGGTTAGGTTTGTGGTTGAGCTTAA
Source organism: Tupaia tana (assembly GCA_026018925.1). Lineage (NCBI taxonomy): Eukaryota > Metazoa > Chordata > Mammalia > Scandentia > Tupaiidae > Tupaia > Tupaia tana. Next base: position 1,743,246 of record JAKSZU010000032.1, on the reverse strand, counting down.
GGTGTCCGCCTAGGTTTAGGGTTACGTGTATGGTTTGCTTTAGGCTTCAGGTTAGGTTAGGTTTGAACTTAGTTTGAGGGAGTAAGTTTAGGACTACTGTTAGTTGTCGGTTCAGTGTTACGATTGGAGTTAGCGTCAGGGTCAGGTTAGGGTTGGGGTTGAGCTTAAGGTGTCCGCCTAGGGTTAGGGTTAGGTCTGTGGTTTGTGTTAGGCATCAGGGCAGTTTACGTTTGAACTTAGTTTGAGTGAGTAAGTTTAGGGCTACTGTTAGTTTTCGGTTCAGTGTTACGGTTGGAGTTAGCATGAGGGTCAGGTTAGGTTTGGAGTTTAGCTTAAGGTGTCCGCCTAGGGTTAGGGTTAGGTCTGTGGTTTGTGTTAGGCTTCAGGTTAGGTTAGGATTGAACTTAGTTTGAGGGAGTAAACTTAGGGCTACTCTTTTTTTTCGGTTCAGTGTTACGGTTGGAGATAGCGTGAGGGTCAGGTTAGGGTTGGGGTTGAGCTTAAGGTGTCCGCCTAGGGTTAGGGTTAGGTCTGTGGTTTCCGTTAGGCTTCAGGTTAAGTTAGGTTTGAACTTAGTTTGAGGGAGTAAGTTTAGGGCTACTGTTTGTTTTCGGTTCAGTGTTACGGTTGGAGATAGCGTCAGGGTCAGGTTAGGGTTGGGGTTGAGCTTCAGGTGTCCCCCTAGGGTTAGTGTTTGGTCTATTATTTGAGTTAGGCTTCAGGTTAGGTTAGTTTTGAACTTGGTTTGAGGGAGTAAGTTTAGGGCTACTGTTAGTTTTCGGTTCAGTGTTACGGTTGGAGTTAGCGTCAGGGTCATGGTTGGGTTGGGGTTGAGTTTAAGGTGTCCACCAAGGGTTAGGGTTAGGTGTACGGTTTGATTTAGGCTTCAGGTTAGGTTAGGTTTGAACTTAGTTTGAGGGAGTAAGTTTAGGGCTACTGTTAGTTTTCGGTTAACTGTTACGGTTGTAGTAAACGTCAGGGTCAGGTTAGGGTGGTGGTTAAGCATAAGGTGTCCGCCTAGGTTTAGGGTTAGTTCTATGGTTTGATTTAGGCTTCAGGTTAGGTTACGTTTGAATTTAGTTTGAGTGAGTAAGTTTAGGGCTACTGTTAGTTTTCGATTCAGTGTTACAGTTGGAGTTAGCGTGAGGGTCCGGTTAGGGTTGGACTTGAGCTTAAGGTTTCCGCCTAGGGTTAGGTTTACGTCTGTGGTTTGAGTTAGGCTTCAGGTTAGGTTAGGTTTGAACTTAGTTTGAGGGAGTAAATTTAGGGCTACTCTTAGTTTTCGGTTCAGTGTTATGGTTGGAGTTAGCGTGAGTGTCAGGTTAGGGTTGGTCTTGAGCTTAAGGTGTCCGCCTACGGTTAGGTGAAGGTTTATGGTTTGATTTAGGCTTCAGGTTAGGTTAGGTTTGAACTTAGCTTGAGGGAGTAAGTTCAGGGCTACTGTTAGTTTTCGGTTAACTGTTACGGTTGGAGTAAGCGTCAGGGTCAGGTTAGGGTGGAGGTTAAGCAAAAGGTGTCTACCTAGGGTTAGGGTTAGGTCTATGGTTTGATTTATGCTTCAGGTTAGGTTTCATTTGAATTTAGTTTGAGTGAGTAAGTTTAGGGCTACTGGTAGTTTTCGGTTCAGTGTTACAGTTGGAGTTAGCGTGAGGGTCAGGTTAGGGTTGGACTTGAGCTTAACGTGTCCGCCTAGGGTTAGTGTTAGGTCTGTGGTTTCAGTTAGGCTTCAGGTTAGGTTAGGTTTGAACTTAGTTTGAGGGAGAAAATTTAGGGCTACTCTTAGTTTTCGGTTCAGTGTTACGGTTGGAGATAGCGTGAGGGTCAGGTTAGGGTTGGGGTTGAGCTTAAGGTGTCCGCCTAGGTTTAGGGTTAGGTGTATGGTTTGATTTAGGCTTCAGGTTAGCTTAGGTTTGAACTTAGTTTGAGGGAGTAAGTTTAGGGCTGCTGTTCTTTTTCGGTTCAGTGTTACTGTTGGAGTTAGCGTCAGGGTCAGGTTAGGGTTGGGGTTAAGCTCGTGGTGTCCGCCTAGGGTTAGGGTTAGGTCTGTGGTTTGAGTTAGGCAAAAGGGCAGTTTACGTTTGAACTTAGTTTGAGTGAGTAAGTTTAGGGCTACTGTTAGTTTTCGGTTCAGTGTTACGGTTGGAGTTAGAGTGAGGGTCAGGTTAGGGTTGGAGTTGAGTTACGGTGTCCGCCTAGGGTTAGGGTTAGGTGTATGGTTTGATTTAGGCTTCAGGTTAGGTTAGGTTTGAACTTAGTTTCAGGGAGTAATTTTAGGACTACTGTTAGTTTCCGGTTCAGTGTTTCTGTTGGAGTTAGCGTGAGGGTTAGGTTAGGGTTGGGGTTGAGCTTAAGATGTCCGCCTAGGGTTAGGGTTAGGTTTATGGTTTGATTTAGGCTTCAGGTTTGGTTAGGTTTGAACTTAGTTTGAGGGAGTAAGTTTAGGGCTACTGTTAGTTTTCGGTTTAATGTTATGGTTCGAGTTAGCGTCAGGGTCAGGGTAGGGTTGGGTTTGTGTTTAAGGTGTCCGCCTAGGGTAAGGGTTAGGTGTACGGTTTGATATAGGCTTCAGGTTAGGTTATGTTTGAACTTAGTTTGAGGGAGTAAGTTTAGGTCTACGGTTAGTTTTCGGTTCAGTGTTATGGTTGGAGTTAGCATCAGGGTCAGGTTAGGGTTGGGGTAGAGTTTAAGGTGTCCACCTAGGGTTAGGGTTAGGTGTACGGTTTGATTTAGGCTTCAGGTTAGGTTAGGTTTGAACTTAGTTTGAGGTAGTAAGTTTAGGGCTACTGTTAGTTTTCGTTTAACTGTTACGGTTGGAGTAAGCGTCAGGGTCCGGTTAGGGTGGGGGTTAAGCATAAGGTGTTCGCCTAGGGTTAGGGTTAGGTCTATGGTTTGATTTAGGCATCAGATTAGGTTACGTTTGAACTTAGTTTGAGGGAGTAAGTTTAGGGATACTGTTAGTTTTCGGTTCAGTGTTACGGTTGGAGTTAGCGTGAGGGTCAGGTTAGGGTTGGAGTAGAGCTTAGGGTGTCCTCCTAGGGTTAGGGTTAGGTATGTTGTTTGAGTTAGGCTTCAGGTTAGGTTAGGTTAGAACTTAGTTTGAGGGAGTAAATTTAGGGCTACTGTTATTTTTCGGTTCAGTGTTACGGTTGGAGATAGCGTGAGGTTCAGGTTAGGGTTGGGGTTGAGCTTAAGGTGTCCGCCTAGGGTTAGGGTTATGTCTATGGTTTGAGTTAGGCTTCAGGTTAGGTTAGGTTTGAACTTAGTTTGAGGTAGTAAGTTTAGGGCTACTGTTAGTTTTCGGTTAACTGTTACAGTTGGAGTAAGCGTCAGGGTCAGGTTAGGGTGGGGGTTAAACATAAGGTGTCTGCCTAGGGTTAGGATTAGGTCTATGGTTTGATTTAGGCATCAGGTTAGGTTAGGTTTGAACTTAGTTTGAGGGAGTAAATTTAGGGCTACTATTAGTTTTCGGTTTACTGTTACGGTTCGAGTTCTCGTCAGGGTCAGGGTAGGGTTGGGGTTTAGTTTAAGGTGTCCTCCTAGGGTTAGGGTTAGGTGTTTGGTTTGATTTAGGCATCAGGTTAGATTACGTTTGAACTTAGTTTGAGGGAGTAAGTTTAGGGCTACTGTAGTTTTCGGTTAATTGTTACGGTTGGAGTAAGGGTCAGAATCAGGTTAGGGTGGAGGTTAAGTAAAAGGTGTCCGCCTAGGGTTAGAGTTAGGTGTGTGGTTTGAGTTAGGCTTCAAGTTAGGTTAGGATTGAACTTAATTTGAGGGAGTAAATTTAGGACTACTCTTAGTTTTCGGTTCAGTGTTACGGTTGGAGATAGCATGAGGGTCAGGTTAGGGTTGGGGTTGAGATTACGGTGTCCTCCAAGGGTTAGGGTTAGGTCTGTGGTTTGCTTTAGTCTTCATGTTAGGTTAGGTTTGAACTTAGTTTGAGGGAGTAAGTTTAGGGCTACTGTTAGTTTTCGGTTCAGTGTTACGGTTGGAGTTAGCGTCAGGGTCATGGTAGGGTTGGGGTTGAGTTTAAGGTGTCCACCAAGGGTTAGGGTTAGGTGTACGGTTTGATTTAGGCTTCAGGTTAGGTTAGGTTTGAACTTAGTTTGAGGGAGTAAGTTTAGGGCTACTGTTAGTTTTCGGTTAACTGTTACGGTTGGACTAAGCGTCAGGGTCAGGTTAGGGTTGGTGTTGAGCTTACGGTGTCCCCCTAGGGTTAGGGTTAGGTCTGTGGTTTGAGTTAGGCTTCAGGTTAGGTTAGGTTTGAACCTAGTTTGAGGGAGTAAGTTTAGGGCTACTGTTAGTTTTCGGTTCAGTGTTATGGTTGGAGTTAGCGTGAGGGTCAGGTTAGGGTTGGACTTGAGCTTAACGTGTCCGCCTAGGGTTATGGTTAGGTCTGTGGTTTGATTTAGGCTTCAGGTTAGGTTAGGATTGAACTTAGTTTGAGGGAGTAAATTTAGGGCTACTCTTATTTTCGGTTCAGTGTTACGGTTGGAGATAGCGTGAGGGTCAGGTTAGGGTTGGGGTTGAGCTTAAGGTGTCCGCCTAGGGTTAGGGTTAGGTCTGTGGTTTCCGTTAGGCTTCAGGTTAAGTTAGGTTTGAACTTAGTTTGAGGGAGTAAGTTTAGGGCTACTGTTTGTTTTCGGTTCAGTGTTACGGTTGGAGATAGCGTCAGGGTCAGGTTAGGGTTGGGGTTGAGCTTCAGGTGTCCCCCTAGGGTTAGTGTTTGGTCTATTATTTGAGTTAGGCTTCAGGTTAGGTTAGTTTTGAATTTGGTTTGAGGGAGTAAGTTTAGGGCTAGTGTTAGTTTTCTGTTCAGTGTTACGGTTGGAGTTAGCGTCAGGGTCATGGTTGGGTTGGGGTTGAGTTTAAGGTGTCCACCAAGGGTTAGGGTTAGGTGTACGGTTTGATTTAGGCTTCAGGTTAGGTTAGGTTTGAACTTAGTTTGAGGGAGTAAGTTTAGGGCTGCTGTTAGTTTTCGGTTAACTGTTACGGTTGTAGTAAACGTCAGGGTCAGGTTAGGGTGGTGGTTAAGCATAAGGTGTCCGCCTAGGTTTAGGGTTAGTTCTATGGTTTGATTTAGGCTTCAGGTTAGGTTACGTTTGAATTTAGTTTGAGTGAGTAAGTTTAGGGCTACTGTTAGTTTTCGATTCAGTGTTACAGTTGGAGTTAGCGTGAGGGTCCGGTTAGGGTTGGACTTGAGCTTAAGGTTTCCGCCTAGGGTTAGGTTTACGTCTGTGGTTTGAGTTAGGCTTCAGGTTAGGTTAGGTTTGAACTTAGTTTGAGGGAGTAAATTTAGGGCTACTCTTAGTTTTCGGTTCAGTGTTATGGTTGGAGTTAGCGTGAGTGTCAGGTTAGGGTTGGTCTTGAGCTTAAGGTGTCCGCCTACGGTTAGGTGAAGGTTTATGGTTTGATTTAGGCTTCAGGTTAGGTTAGGTTTGAACTTAGCTTGAGGGAGTAAGTTCAGGGCTACTGTTAGTTTTTGGTTAACTGTTACGGTTGGAGTAAGCGTCAGGGTCAGGTTAGGGTGGAGGTTAAGCAAAAGGTGTCTACCTAGGGTTAGGGTTAGGTCTATGGTTTGATTTAGGCTTCAGGTTAGGTTTCATTTGAATTTAGTTTGAGTGAGTAAGTTTAGGGCTACTGGTAGTTTTCGGTTCAGTGTTACAGTTGGAGTTAGCGTGAGGGTCAGGTTAGGGTTGGACTTGAGCTTAACGTGTCCGCCTAGGGTTAGTGTTAGGTCTGTGGTTTCAGTTAGGCTTCAGGTTAGGTTAGGTTTGAACTTAGTTTGAGGGAGTAAATTTAGGGCTACTCTTAGTTTTCGGTTCAGTGTTACGGTTGGAGATAGCGTGAGGGTCAGGTTAGGGTTGGGGTTGAGCTTAAGGTGTCCGCCTAGGTTTAGGGTTAGGTGTATGGTTTGATTTAGGCTTCAGGTTAGCTTAGGTTTGAACTTTGTTTGAGGGAGTAAGTTTAGGGCTGCTGTTATTTTTCGGTTCAGTGTTACGGTTGGAGTTAGCGTCAGGGTCAGGTTAGGGTTGGGGTTAAGCTTGTGGTGTCCGCCTAGGGTTAGGGTTAGGTCTGTGGTTTGAGTTAGGCAAAAGGGCAGTTTACGTTTGAACTTAGTTTGAGTGAGTAAGTTTAGGGCTACTGTTAATTTTCGGTTCACGTGTTACGGTTGGAGTTAGCGTGAGGGTTAGGTTAGGGTTGGGGTTGAGCTTAAGATGTCCGCCTAGGGTTAGGGTTAGGTGCATGGTTTGATTTAGCCTTCAGGTTAGGTTAGGTTTGAACTTAGTTTGAGGGAGTAAGTGTAGGGCTACGGTTAGTTTTCGGTTCAGTGTTACAGTTGGAATTAGCATCAGGTCAGGGTAGGGTTGGGGTAGAGTTTAAGGTGTCCACCTAGGGTTAGGGTTAGGTGTATGGTTTGATTTAGGCTTCAGGTTAGGTTAGGTTTGAACTTAGTTTGAGGGAGTAAGTTTAGGGCTACTGTTAGTTTTCATTTAACTGTTACGGTTGGAGTAAGCGTCAGGGTCAGGTTAGGGTGGGGGTTAAACATAATGTGTCCGCCTAGGGTTAGGATTAGGTCTATGGTTTGATTTAGTCATCAGGTTAGGTTAGGTTTGAACTTAGTTTGAGGGAGTAAGTTTAGGGCTACTATTACTTTTCGGTTTACTGTTATGTTTCGAGTTAGCGTCAGGGTCAGGTTAGGGTTGGGGTTGAGTTTAAGGAGTCCTCCTAGGGTTAGGGTTAGGTGTTTGGTTTGATTTAGGCATCAGGTTAGGTTACGTTTGAACTTAGTTTGAGGGAGTAAGTTTAGGGCTACTGTAGTTTTCGGTTAACTGTTACGGTTGGAGTAAGAGTCAGGATCAGGTTAGGGTGGAGGTTAAGTAAAAGGTGTCCGCCTTGGGTTAGGGTTAGGTCTATGGTTTAATATAGGCATCAGATTAGGTTACGTTTGAACTTAGTTTGAGGGAGTAAGTTTAGGGCTACTGTTAGTTTTCGGTTCAGTGTTACGGTTGGAGTAAGCGTCAGGGTCATCTTATGGTGTGGGTTAAGCATAAGGTGTCCGCCTAGGTTTAGGGTTAGTTCTATGGTTTGATTTAGGCTTCAGGTAAGGTTAAGTTTGAATTTAGTTTGAGTGAGTAAGTTTATGGCTACTGTTAGTTTTCGGTTCAGTGTTACAGTTGGAGTTAGCGTGAGGGTCAGGATAGGGTTGGACTTGAGCTTAATGTGTCCTCCTAGGGATAGAGTTAGGTCTGTGGTTTGAGTTAGGCTTCAGGTTAGGTTAGGATTGAACTTAATTTGAGGGAGTAAATTTAGGACTACTCTTAGTTTTCGGTTCAGTGTTACGGTTGGAGATAGCGTGAGGGTCAGGTTAGGGTTGGGGTTGAGCTTAAGGTGTCCGCCAAGGGTTAGGGTTAGGTCTGTGGTTTGCTTTAGTTTTCAGGTTAGGTTAGGTTTGAACTTAGTTTGAGGGAGTAAGTTTAGGGCTACTGTTAGTTTTCGGTTCAGTGTTACGGTTGGAGTTTCGTCAGGGTCATGGTAGGTTTGGCGTTGAGTTTTAGGTGTCCACCAAGGGTTAGGGTTAGGTGTACGGTTTGATTTAGGCTTCCGGTTAGGTTAGGTTTGAACTTAGTTTGAGGGAGTAAGTTTAGGGCTACTGGTAGTTTTCGGTTAACTCTTACGGTTGGAGTAAGCGTCAGGGTCAGGTTAGGTTGGTGGTTAAGCATAAGGTGTCCGCCTAGGTTTAGGGATAGTTCTATGGTTTGATTTAGGCTTCAGGTTAGGTTACGTTTGAATTTAGTTTGAGAGAGTAAGTTTAGGGCTACTGGTAGTTTTCGGTTCAGTGTTACAGTTGGAGTTAGCGTGAGGGTCAGGTTAGGGTTGGACTTGAGCTTAACGTGTCCGCCTAGGGTTAGGGTTAGGTCTGTGGTTTGATTTAGGCTTCAGGTTAGGTTAGGATTGAACTTAGTTTGAGGGAGTAAATTTAGGGCTACTCTTAGTTTTCGGTTCAGTGTTACGTTTGGAGATAGCGTGAGGGTCAGGGTAGGGTTGGGGTTGAGCTTAAGGTGTCCGCCTAGGGTTAGGGTTAGGTCTGTGGTTTCCGTTAGTCTTCAGGTTAAGTTAGTTTTGAACTTAGTTTGAGGGAGTAAGTTTAGGGCTACTGTTTTTTTCGGTTCAGTGTTACGGTTGGAGATAGCGTCAGGGTCAGGTTAGGGTTGGGGTTGAGCTTCAGGTGTCCCCCTAGTGTTAGTGTTTGGTTTATTATTTGAGTTAGGCTTCAGGTTAGGTTAGTTTTGAACTTGGTTTGAGGGAGTAAGTTTAGGGCTACTGTTAGTTTTCGGTTCAGTGTTACGGTTGGAGTTAGCGTCAGGGTCCTGGTAGGGTTGGGGTTGAGTTTAAGGTGTCCACCAAGGGTTAGGGTTAGGTGTACGGTTTGATTTAGGCTTCAGGTTACGTTAGGTTTGAACTTAGTTTGAGGGAGTAAGTTTAGGGCTACTGTTAGTTTTCGGTTAACTGTTACGGTTGGAGTAAACGTCAGGGTCAGGTTAGGGTGGTGGTTAAGCATAAGGTGTCCGCCTAGGTTTAGGGTTAGTTCTATGGTTTGATTTAGGCTTCAGGTTAGGTTACGTTTGAATTTAGTTTGAGAGAGTAAGTTTAGGGCTACTGCTAGTTTTCGGTTTAGTGTTATGGTTGGAGTTAGCGTGAGGGTCAGGTTAAGGTTCGAGTTGAGCTTAAGGTGTCCGCCTAGGGTTAGGGTTAGGTCTATGGTTTGATTTAGGCATCAGGTTAGGTTAGGTTTGAACTTAGTTTGAGGCAGTAAGTTTAGGGCTACTATTAGTTTTCGGTTTACTGTTATGGTTCGAGTTAGCGTCAGGGTCAGGATAGGGTTGGGGTTGAGTTTAAAGTGTCCTCCTAGGGTTAGGGTTAGGTGTTTGGTTTGATTTAGGCATCAGGTTAGGTTACCTTTGAACTTAGTTTGAGGGAGTAAGTTTAGGGCTACTGTAGTTTTCGGTTAATTGTTACGGTTGGATTAAGTGTCAGGATCAGGTTAGGGTGGAGGTTAAATAAAAGGTGTCCGCCTTGGGTTAGGATTAGGTCTATGGTTTGATTTAGGCATCAGGTTAGGTTACGTTTGAACTTAGTTTGAGGGAGTAAGTTTAGGGCTATTGTTAGTTTTCGGTTCAGTGTTACGGTTGGAGTAAGCGTCAGGGTCAGGTGAGGGTGGGGGTTAAGGATAAGGTGTCCGCCTAGGTTTAGGGTTAGTTCTATGGTTTGATTTAGGCTTCAGGTAAGGTTACGTTTGAATTTAGTTTGAGTGAGTAAGTTTATGGCTACTGTTAGTTTTCGGTTCAGTGTTACAGTTGGAGGTAGCGTGAGGGTCAGGATAGGGTTGGACTTGAGCTTAACGTGTCCGCCTAGGGTTAGAGTTAGGTCTGTGGTTTGAGTTAGGCTTCAGGTTAGGTTAGGATTGAACTTAATTTGAGGGAGTAAATTTAGGACTACTCTTAGTTTTCGGTTCAGTGTTACGGTTGGAGATAGCGTGAGGGTCAGGTTAGGGTTGGGGTTGAGCTTAAGGTGTCCGCCAAGGGTTAGGGTTAGGTCTGTGGTTTGCTTTAGTCTTCAGGTTAGGTTAGGTTTGAACTTAGTTTGAGGGGTAAGTTTAGGGCTACTGTTAGTTTTCGGTTCAGTGTTACCATTGGAGTTAGCGTCAGGGTCCTGGTAGGGTTGGGGTTGAGTTTAAGGTGTCCACAAAGGGTTAGGGTTAGGTGTACGGTTTGATTTAGGCTTCAGGTTAGGTTAGGTTTGAACTTAGTTTGAGGGAGTAAGTTTAGGGCTACTGTTAGTTTTCGGTTAACTCTTACGGTTGGAGTAAGCGTCAGGGTCAGGTTAGGGTGGTGGTTAAGCATAAGGTGTCCGCCTAGGTTTAGGGTTAGTTCTATGGTTTGATTTAGGCTTCAGGTTAGGTTACGTTTGAATTTAGTTTGAGAGAGTAAGTTTAGGGCTACTGCTAGTTTTCGGTTTAGTGTTATGGTTGGAGTTAGCGTGAGGGTCAGTTTAAAGTTGGAGTTGAGCTTAAGGTGTCCGCCTAGGGTTAGGGTTAGGTCTATGGTTTGATTTAGGCATCAGGGCAGGTTACGTTTGAACTCAATTTGAGTGAGTAAGTTTAGGGCTACTGTTAGTTTTCGGTTCAGTGTTACGGTTGGAGTTAGCGTGAGGGTCAGGTTAGTGTTGGAGTTTAGCTTAAGGTGTCCGCCTAGGGTTGGGTTAGGTCTGTGGTTTGAGTTAGGCTTCAGGTTAGGTTAGGTTTGAACTTAGTTTGAGGGATTAAATTTAGGGGTACTCTTAGTTTTCGGTTCAGTGTTACGGTTGGAGATAGCGTGAGGGTCAGGTTAGGGTTGGGGTTGAGCTTAAGGTGTCCGCCTAGGGTTAGGGTTATGTCTATGTTTTGATTTAGGCTTCAGGTTAGGTTAGGTTTGAACTTAGTTTGAGGGAGTATGTTTAGGGCTACTGTTAGTTTTCGTTTATCGGTTACGGTTGGAGTAAGCGTCATTGTCAGGTTTGGGTAGTGGTTAAGCATAAGGTGTCCGCCTATGTTTAGGGTTAGTTCTATGGTTTGATTTAGGCTTCAGGTTAGGTTACATTTGAATTTAGTTTGAGTGAGTAAGTTTAGGGCTACTGTTAGTTTTCGGTTCAGTGTTACGGTTGTAGATAGCATAAGGGTCAGGATAGGGTTGGGGTTGAGCTTAAGGTGTCCGCCTAGGGATAGAGTTAGGTTTAAGGTTTGATTTAGGCTTCAGGTTAGGTTAGGTTTGAACTTAGTTTGAGGGAGTACGTTTAGGGCTACTGTTAGTTTTCGGTTAACTGTTACAGTTGGAGTAAGCGTCAGGGTCAGGTTAGGTTGGGGGTTAAGCATAAGGTGTCCGCCTAGGGTTAGGGTTAGGTCTATGGTTTGATTTAGGCTTCAGGTTAGGTTACGTTTGAACTTAGCTTGAGTGAGAAAGTTTAGGGCTACTGTTAGTTTTCGGTTCAGTGTTATGGTTGGAGTTAGCGTGAGGGTCAGGTTAGGGTTGGAGTTGAGCTTAAGGTGTCCGCCTAGGGTTAGGGTTAAGTCTGTGGTTTGAGTTAGGCTTCAGGTTAGGTTAGGTTTGAACTTTGTTTGAGGGAGTAAATTTAGGGGTACTGTTAGTTTTCTGTTCAGTGTTACGGTTGGAGATAGCGTCAGGGTCAGGTTAGGGTTGTGGTTGAGCTTAAGGTGTCCGCCTAGGGTTAGGGTTAAGTCTATGGTTTGAGTTAGGCTTCAGGTTATGTTAGGATTGAACTTAGTTTGAGGGAGTAAGTTTAGGGCTACTGTTAGTTTTCATTTTACTGTTACGGTTGGAGTAAGCATCAGGGTCAGGTTAGGTTGGGGTTAAGCATAAGGTGTCCGCCTAGTGTTAGGGTTAGGTCTGTGGTTTGATTTAGGCTTCAGGTTAGGTTACGTTTGAACTTAGTTTGAGTGAGTAAGTTTAGGGCTACTGTTAGTTTTCAGTTCAGTGTTACGGTTGGAGATAGCGTCAGGGTCAGGTTAGGGTTGGGGTTGAGCTTAAGGTGTCCACCTAGGGTTAGGGTTAGGTCTGTGGTTTGCGTTAGGCTTCAGGTTAGGTTAGGTTTGAACTTAGTTTGAGGGAGTAAATTTAGGGTCACTCTTAGTTTTCGGTTCAGTGTTATGGTTGGAGTTAGCGTGAGTGTCAGGTTAGGGTTGGTTTTGAGCTTAAGGTGTCCGCCTACGGTTAGGTGAAGGTTTATGGTTTGATTTAGGTTTCAGGTTAGGTTAGGTTTGAACTTAGCTTGAGGGAGTAAGTTCAGGGCTACTGTTAGTTTTCGGTTAACTATTACGGTTGGAGTAAGCGTCAGGGTCAGGTTAGGGTGGAGGTTAAGCAAAAGGTGTCTACCTGGGGTTAGGGTTAGGTCTATGGTTTGATTTAGGCTTTTGAGGGAGTAAGTTTAAGCCTACTTTTAGTTTTCAGTGTTACGGTTGGAGATAGCGTCAGTGTCATGTTAGGGTTGGGGTTGAGCTTCAGGTGTCTTCGAAGGGTTAGGGTTAGGGCTATGGTTTGAGTTAGGCTTCAGGTTAGGTTAGGTTTGAACTTAGTTTGAGGGAGTAAGTTTAGGGCTACTGTTAGTTTTCGGTTAATTGTTACGGTTGGAGTAATCGTCATGGTCAGGTTAGGATGGGGTTAAGCATAAGGTGTCCGCCTACTGTTAGGGTTAGGTCTGTGGTTTGATTTAGGCTTCAGGTTAGGTTACCTTTGAACTTAGTTTGAGTGAGTAAGTTTAGGGCTACTGTTAGTTTTCGGTTCAGTGTTACGGTTGGAGTTAGCATGAGGGTCAGGTTAGGTTTGGAGTTTAGCTTAAGGTGTCCGCCTAGGGTTAGGGTTAGGTCTGTGGTTTGTGTTAGGCTTCAGGTTAGGTTAGGTTTGAACTTAGTTTGAGGGAGTAAATTTAGGGCTACTGTTAGTTTTCGGTTCAGTGTTACGGTTGGAGATAGCGTCAGGTTCAGGTTAGGGTTGGGGTTCATCTTCTGGTGTCCGCCTAGGGTTAGGGTTACTTCTATTGTTGGAGTCAGGCTTCAGGTTAGGTTAGGTTTTAACTTAGTTTGAGGGATTAAGTTTAGGGCTCCTCTTAGTTTTCGGTTCAGTGTTACCGTTGGAGTTAGCGTGAGGGTCAGGTTAGGGTTTGGGTTGAGCTTAAGGTTTCCACCTAGTGTTAGGGTTAGGTTTACGGTTTGATTTAGGCTTCAGGTTAGGTTAGGTTTGAACTTAGTTTTAGGGAGTAAATTTAGGGGTACTGTAAGTTTTCGCTTCAGTGTTACAAGTTGGAGATAGCGTCAGGGTCAGATTAGGGTTGGGGTTGAGCTTAAGGTGTCCGCATAGGGTTAGGGTTTAGTCTATGGTTTGAGTTAGGCTTCAGGTTAGGTTAGGTTTGAATTAAGTTTAAGGGAGTAAGTTTAGGGCTACTGATAGTTTTCGGTTCAGTGTTATGGTTGGATTTAGCGTGAGGGTCAGGTTAGGGTTGGGGTTGAGCTTAAGGTGTCCTCCTAGGGTTAGGGTTAGGTCTATGGTTTGATTTAGGCTTCAGGTTAGGTTACGTTTGAACTTAGTTTGAGTGAGTAAGTATAGGGCTACTGTTAGTTTTCGGTTCAGTGTTATGGTTGGAGTTAGCGTGAGGGTCAGGTTAGTGTTGGAGTTGAGCTTAAGGTGACTGCCTTGGGTTACAGTTAGGTCTGTGGTTTGAGTTAGGCTTCAGGTTAGGTTAGGTTTGAACTTAGTTTGAGGGAGTAAATTTAGGGCTACTGTTACTTTTCGGTTCAGTGTTACGGTTGGAGATTGCGTCAGGGTCAGGATAGGGTTGGGGTTGAGCTTAAGGTCTCCGCCTAGGATTAGGGTTAGTTCTATGGTTTGATTTAGGCATCAGGTTAGGTTACGTTTGAACTTAGTTTGAGGGAGTAAGTTTAGGGCTACTGTTCAGTGTTGCGGTTGGAGATAGCGTCAGGGTCAAGTTAGGGTTTGGGTTGAGCTTAAGGTGTCCGCCTAGGGTTAGGGTTAGGTCTGTGGTTTGCGTTAGGCTTCAGGTTAGGTTAGGTTTGAACTTAGTTTGAGGGAGTAAGTCTAGGGCTACTGTTAGCTTTCGTTAAAGTGTTACGGTTGGAGTTAGCATAAGGGTCAGGGTAGGTTTGGGGTTGACTTCAAGGTGTCCGCCTAGGGTTATGGTTAGGTGTACGGTTTGATTTAGGCTTCAGGTTAGGTTAGGTTTGAACTTAGTTTGAGGGAGTAAGTTTAGGGCTACTGTTAGTTTTCGGTTTACTGTTACGGTTGGAGTAAGCGTCAGGGTCAGGTTAGGTTAGGGGTTGAGCTTAAGGTGTCCGCCTAGGGTTAGGCTTAGGTGTATGGTTTGATTTAGGCTTCAGGTTAGGTTACGTTTGAACTTAGTTTGAGTGAGTAAGTTTAGGGCTACTGTTAGTTTTCGGTTCAGTGTTACGGTTGGAGTTAGCGTGAGGATCAGGTTAGGTTTGTAGTTGAGCTTAAGGTGTCCGCCTAGGGTTAGGGTTAGGTCTGAGGTTTGAGTTAGGCTTCAGGTTAGGTTAGGTTTGAACTTAGTTTGAGGGAGTAAGCTTAGGGCTACTGTTAGTTTTCGGTTCAGTGTTATCGTTGGAGTTTGCGTGAGGGTCAGGTTAGGGTTGGGCTTGATCTTAAGGTGTACGCCTAGGGTTAGGGTTGGGTCTGTGGTTTGATTTAGGCTTCAGGTTAGGTTACGTTTGAGCTTAGTTTGAGTGAGTAAGTTTAGAGCTACTTTTAGTTTTCGGTTCAGTGTTACGGTTGGAGATAGCGTCAGGGTCAGGTTAGGGTTGGTGTTGAGCATAAGGTGTCCGCATAGGGTTAGGGTTAAGTCTATGGTTTGAGTTAGGCTTCAGGTTAGATTAGGTTTGAATTAAGTTTGAGGGAGTAAGTTTAGGGCTACTGTTAATTTTCGGTTCAATGTTATGGTTGGAGTTAGCCTGAGGGTCAGGTTAGGGTTGGGGTTGAGCTTAAGGTGTCCGCTTAGGGTTAGGGTTAGGTTTACGGTTTGATTTAGGCTTCAGGTTAGGTTAGGTTTGAACTTATTTTGAGGGAGTAAGTTTAGGGCTACTGTTAGTTTAAGGTTATCTGTTACAGTTGGAGTAAGTGTCAGGGTCATGTTAGGGTGGGGGTTAAGCATAAGGTGTCCGCCTAGGGTTAGGGTTAGGTCTATGGTTTGATTTAGGCTTCAGGTTAGGTTAAGTTTGAACTTAGTCTGAGTGAGTAAGTATAGGCCTACTGTTAGTTTTCGGTTCAGTGTTACGGTTGGAGTTCGGGTGAGGGTCAGGTTAGTGTTGGAGTTGAGCTTAAGGTGTCTGCCTTGGGTTACGGTTAGGTCTGTGGTTTGAGTTAGGCTTCAGGTTAGGTTAGGTTTGAACTTAGTTTGAGGGAGTAAATTTAGGGCTACTGTTATTTTTCGGTTCAGTGTTACGGTTGGAGATAGCGTCAGGGTCAGGATAGGGTTGGGGTTGAGCTTAAGGTGTCCGCCTAGGGTTAGGGTTAGGTCTATGGTTTGATTTAGGCATCATGTTAGGTTACGTTTGAACTTAGTTTGAGTGAGTAAGTTTAGGGCTACTGTTAGTTTTGGGTTCCGTGTTACGGTTGGAGATAGCGTGAGGGTCAGGTTAGGGATGGAGTTGAGCTTAAGGTGTCCGCCTAGGGTTAGGGTTAAATCTGTGGTTTGAGTTAGGCTTCAGGTTAGGTTAGGTTTGAACTTAGTTTGAGGGAGTAAATGTAGGGGTACTGTTAGTTTTTGGTTCAGTGTTACGGTTGGAGATAGCGTCAGGGTAAGGTTAGGGTTGTGGTTGAGCTTAAGGTGTCCGCCAAGGTTAGGGTTAAGTCTATGGTTTGAGTTAGGCTTCAGGTTAGGTTAGGTTTGAACTTAGTTTGAGGGAGTAAGTTTAGGGCTACTGTTAGTTTTCGGTTTACTGTTACAGTTGGAGAAAGCATCAGGGTCAGGTTAGGTTGGGGTTTAGCATAAGGGGTCCGCCTAGGGTTAGGGTTAGGTCTGTGGTTTGATTTAGGCTTCAGGTTAGATTACGTTTGAACTTAGTTTGAGTGAGTAAGTTTAGGGCTACTGTTAGTTTTCGATTCAGTGTTACGGTTGGAGATAGCGTCAGGGTCAGGTTAGGGTTGGGGTTGAGATTAAGGTATCCGTCTAGGGTTAGGGTTAGGTCTGTGGTTTGAGTTAGGCTTCAGGTTAGGTTAGGTTTGAACTTAGTTTGAGGGAGTAAGTTTAGTGCTACTGTTAGTTTTCGGTTCAGTGTTACAGTTGGAGATATCGTCAGGGTCAGGTTAGGGTTGGGGTTGACCTTCGGATATCTGCCTAGGTTTAGGGTTAGGTCTATGATTTGAATTAGACTTCAGGTTAGTTTAGTTTTGAACTTAGTTTCAGGGAGTAAGTTTAGGGCTACTGTTAGATTTCGGTTAACTGTTACGGTTGGAGTAAGCGTCAGGGTCAGGTTAGGGTGGGGGTTGAGTTTCAGGTGTCCGCCTAGGGTTAGGGTTAGGTCTGTGGTTGGAGTTAGGCTTTAGGTTAGGTTAGGTTTGAACTTAGTTTGAGTGAGGATGTTGAGGGCTACTGTTAGTTTTCGGTTAAGTGTTAAGTTTGGAGATAGCGTCAGGGTCATGTTAGGTTTGGGGTTGAGCTTATGGTTTCTGCCTAGGGTTAGGATTAGTTTTGTGGTTTGAGTTAGGCTTTAGGTTAGGTTAGTTTTGAACTTCGTTTGAGGGGGTAAGTTTAGGGCTACTGTTAGTTTTCAATTTAGCGTTACGGTTGGAGTTAGCGTGAGGGTCAGTTTAGGGTTGGGGTTGAGCTTAAGGTGTCTGCCTAGGGTTAGGGTTAAGTCTATGGTTTGAGTTACGCTTCAGGGTAGGTTAGGTTTGAACTAAGTTTGAGGGAGTAAGTTTAGGGCTACTGTTAGTTTTCGGTTCAGTGTTATGGTTGGAGTTAGCGTGAGGGTCAGGTTAGGGTTGGAGTTGAGCTTAAGGTTTCCACCTAGGGTTAGGGTTAGGTCTGTGGTTTGAGTTAGGCTTCAGGTTGGGTTAGGTTTGAACTTAGTTTGAGGGAGTAAATTTAGGTCTACTGTTAGTTTTCGGTTAACTGTTACGGTTGGAGTAAGTGTCAGGGTCAGGTTAGGGTGGGGGTTGAGTTTCAGGTGTCCGTCTAGGGTTAGGGTTAGGTGTATGGTTTGATTTAGGATTAAGGTTATGTTAGGTTTGAACTTAGTTTCAGGGAGTAAGTTTAGGGCTACTGTTAGTTTTCGTTTCAGTGTTACGATTGTAGTTATTGTGAGTGTCAGGTTAGGGTTGGAGTTGAGCTTAAGATGTCCGCCTAGGGTTAGGGTTAGGTCTGCGGTTTGAGTTAGGCTTCAGGTTAGGTTAGGTTTGAACTTAGTTTGAGGGAGTAAATTTAGGGGTACTGTTAGTTTTCGGTTCAGAGTTACGGTTGGAGATAGCGTCAGGGTCAGGTTAGGGTTGGGGTTGAGCTTAAGGTGTCCGCCTAGGGTTAGGGTTAGGTCTATGCTTTGATTTAGGCATCAGGTTAGGTTACGTTTGAACTTAGTTTGAGTGAGTAAGTTTAGGGCTATTGTTTGGTTTCGGTTCAGTGTTATGGTTAGAGTTAGCGTGAGGGTCATTTTAGGGTTGAAGTTGAGCTTAAGGTGTCCACCTAGGGTTAGTGTTATGTCTGTGGTTTGAGTTAGGCTTCAGGTTAGGATAGGTTTGAACTTAGTTTGAGGGAGTAAATTTAGGGGTACTGTTAGTTTTCGGTTCAGTGTTACGGTTGGCGATAGCGTCAGGGTCAGGTTAGGTTTGGGGTTGAGCTTCAGGTGTCCACCTAGGGTTAGGGTTAGGTCTATGGTTTGAGTTAGGCTTCAGGTTAGGTTAGGTTTGAACTTAGTTTGAGGGAGTAATTTTAGGGCTTCTGTTTGTTTTCGGTTCAGTGTTACGGTTGGAGTTAGCGTGAGGGTTATGTTAGGGTTGGGGTTGAGCTTAAGATGTCCGCCTAGGGTTAGGGTTAGGTGTATGGTTTGATTTAGGCTTCAGCTTAGGTTAGGTTTGAACTTAGTTTGAGGGAGTAAGTTTAGGGGTACTGTTAGTTTTTGGTTTACTGTTACGGTTCGAGTTAGCGTCAGGGTCAGGGTAGGTTTGAGGTTGAGTTTAAGGTGTCCTCCTAGCGTTAGGCTAAGGTGTATGATTTGATTTAGGTTTCAGGTTAGGTTTGGTTTGAACTTAGTTTGAGGGAGTAAGTTTAGGGCTACTGTTAGTTTTTGATTCAGTGTTACGTTTGGAGTTAGCGTGAGGTTCAGGTTAGGGTTGGAGTTGAGCTTAAGGTGTCCGCCTAGGGTTAGGGTTAGGTCTGTGGTTTGAGTTACGCTTCAGGGTAGGTTAGGTTTGAACTAAGTTTGAGGGAGTAAGTTTAGGGCTACTGTTAGTTTTCGGTTCAGTGTTATGGTTGGAGTTAGCGTGAGGGTCAGGTTAGGGTTGGTGTTGAGCTTAAGGTTTCCACCTAGGGTTAGGGTTAGGTCTGTGGTTTGAGTTAGGCTTCAGGTTGGGTTAGGTTTGAACTTAGTTTGAGGGAGTAAATTTAGGTCTACTGTTAGTTTTCGGTTAACTGTTACGGTTGGAGTAAGTGTCAGGGTCAGGTTAGGGTGAGGGTTGAGTTTCAGGTGTCCGTCTAGGGTTAGGGGTAGGTGTATGGTTTGATTTAGGATTAAGGTTATGTTAGGTTTGAACTTAGTTTCAGGGAGTAAGTTTAGGGCTATTGTTAGTTTTCGGTTTAGTGTTACGGTTGGAGTTATCGTCAGTGTCAGGTTAGGGTTGGGGTTGAGTTTCAGGTGTCCGCCTGTGGTTAGGGTTAGGTCTATGGTTTGAGTTTGTCTTCAGGTTAGGTTAGGTTAGAACGTAGTTTGAGGGTGTAAATTTAGGGCTACTGTTAGTTTTCGGTTAACTGTTACGTTTGGAGTAAGCGTCAGGGTCAGGTTAGGGTGGGGGTTAAACATAAGCTGTCTGCCTAGGGTTAGGGTTAGGTCTATGGTTTGATTTAGGCATCAGGTTAAGTTACGTTTGTACTTAGTTTGAGTGAGTAAGTTTAGGGCTACTGTTAGTTTTCGGTTCAGTTTTACGGTTATAGTTAGCGTGAGGGTCAGTTTAGGGTTGGAGTTGAGCATAAGGTGTCCGCCTATGGTTATGGTTAGGTCTATGGTTTGAGTTAGGCTTCAGGTTATTTTAGGTTTGAACTTAGTTTGAGGTAGGAAGTTTAGGGCTACTGTTAGTTTTTGTTTAACTGTTACGGTTGGAGTAAGCGTCAGGGTCAGGTTAGGGTGGGGGTTAAGCATAAGGTGTCCGCCTAGGGTTACGGTTAGGTCTATGGTTTGATTTAGGCTTCAGGTTAGGTTACGTTTGAACTTAGTTTGAGGGAGTAAGTTTAGGGCTACTGTTAGTTTTCAGTTCAGTGTTACGGTTGGACTTAGCGTCAGGGTCAGGTTAGGGTTGGGGTTGAGTTTCAAGTGTCCGCCTAGGATTAGGGTTAGGTGTATGGTTTGATTTAGGCTTCAGGTTAGGTTAGGTTTGAACTTAGTTTGAGTGAGTAAGTTTAGGCCTACTGTTAATTTTCGGTTAACTGTTACGGTTGGAGTAAGCATCAGTGTCAGGTAAGGGTTGGGGTTGAGCTTAGGGTGTTCGCCTACGGTTAGGGTTAGGTGTATGGTTTGATTTATGCTTCAGGTTAGGTAAGGTTTGAACTTAGTTTGAGGGAGTAAGTTTAGGGCTACTGTTAGTTTTCGGTTAACTGTTACGGTTGGAGTAAGCGTCAGGGTCAGGTTAGTGTGGGGGTTAAACATAAGCTGTCTGCCTAGGGTTAGGGTTAGGTCTATGGTTTGATTTAGGATTCAGGTTAGGTTACGTTTGAACTTAGTTTGAGGGAGTAAGTTTAGGGCTACTGTTAGTTTTCGTTTCAGTGTTACGGTTGTAGTTATCGTGAGTGTCAGGTTAGGGTTGGAGTTGAGCTTAAGATGTCCGCCTAGGGTTAGGGGTAGGTCTGTGGTTTGAGTTAGGCTTCAGGTTAGGTTAGGTTTGAACTTAGTTTGAGGGAGTAAATTTAGGGGTACTGTTAGTTTTCGGTTCATAATTACGGTTGGAGATAGCGTCAGGGTCAGGTTAGGTTTGGGGTTGAGCTTAAGGTGTCCGCCTAGGGTTAGGGTTAGGTCTATGCTTTGATTTAGGCATCAGGTTAGGTTTCGTTTGAACTTAGCTTGAGTGAGTACGTTTAGGGCTATTGTTAGTTTTCGGTTCAGTGTTACGGTTAGAGTTAGCGTGAGGGTCATTTTAGGGTTGGAGTTGAGCTTAAGGTGTCCGCCTAGGGTTAGTGTTAGGTCTGTGGTTTGAGTTAGGCTTCAGGTTAGGATAGGTTTGAACTTAGTTTGAGTGAGTAAGTTTAGGGCTACTGTTAGTTTTCGGTTCAGTGTTACGGGTGGAGTTAGCGTGAGGGTCAGGTTAGGGTTGGAGTTGAGCTTAAGGTGTCCACCTAGGGTTAGGGTTAGGTCTATGGTTTGAGTTAAGCTTCAGGTTAGCTTACTTTTGAACTTAGTTTGAGTGAGTAATATTAGGGCTATTGTTAGTTTTCGGTTAACTGTTATGGTTCGAGTTAGCGTCAGGGTCAGGGTAGGGAAGGGTTGAGCTTAAGGTGTCCCCCTAGGATTAGGGTTAGGTGTATGGTTTATTTAGGATTCAGGTTAGGTTAGGTTTGAATTTAATTTGAGGGAGTAAGTTTAGGGCTACTGTTAGTTTTCAGTTAACTGTTACGGTTGGAGTAAGCTTTAGGGTCAGGTTATGGTGGGGTTTAAGCATAAAGTGTCCGCCTAGGGTTAGGGTTAGGTCTATGGTTTGATTTAGGCTTCAGGTTAGGTTACGTTTGAACTTAGTTTGAGTGAGTAAGTTTAGGGCTACTGTTAGTTTTCGGTTCAGTGTTACGGGTGGAGTTAGCGTGAGGGTCAGGTTAGGGTTGGAGTTGAGCTTCAGGTGTCCGCCTATGTTTAGGTTCAGGTGCATGGTTTGATTTAGGCTTCAGGTTAGGTTAGGTTTGAACTTAGTTTGAGGGAGTAAGTTTAGGGCTACTGTTAGTTTTCGGTTAACTGTTACGGTTGGAGTAAGCGTCAGGGTCAGGTTAGTGTGGGGGTTAAACATAAGCTGTCTGCCTAGGGTTAGGGTTAGGTCTATGGTTTGATTTAGGATTCAGGTTAGGTTACGTTTGAACTTAGTTTGAGGGAGTAAGTTTAGGGCTACTGTTAGTTTTCGTTTCAGTGTTACGGTTGTAGTTATCGTGAGTGTCAGGTTAGGGTTGGAGTTGAGCTTAAGATGTCCGCCTAGGGTTAGGGGTAGGTCTGTGGTTTGAGTTAGGCTTCAGGTTAGGTTAGGTTTGAACTTAGTTTGAGGGAGTAAATTTAGGGGTACTGTTAGTTTTCGGTTCATAATTACGGTTGGAGATAGCGTCAGGGTCAGGTTAGGTTTGGGGTTGAGCTTAAGGTGTCCGCCTAGGGTTAGGGTTAGGTCTATGCTTTGATTTAGGCATCAGGTTAGGTTTCGTTTGAACTTAGCTTGAGTGAGTACGTTTAGGGCTATTGTTAGTTTTCGGTTCAGTGTTACGGTTAGAGTTAGCGTGAGGGTCATTTTAGGGTTGGAGTTGAGCTTAAGGTGTCCGCCTAGGGTTAGTGTTAGGTCTGTGGTTTGAGTTAGGCTTCAGGTTAGGATAGGTTTGAACTTAGTTTGAGTGAGTAAGTTTAGGGCTACTGTTAGTTTTCGGTTCAGTGTTACGGGTGGAGTTAGCGTGAGGGTCAGGTTAGGGTTGGAGTTGAGCTTAAGGTGTCCACCTAGGGTTAGGGTTAGGTCTATGGTTTGAGTTAAGCTTCAGGTTAGGTTACTTTTGAACTTAGTTTGAGTGAGTAATATTAGGGCTATTGTTAGTTTTCGGTTAACTGTTATGGTTCGAGTTAGCGTCAGGGTCAGGGTAGGGAAGGGTTGAGCTTAAGGTGTCCCCCTAGGATTAGGGTTAGGTGTATGGTTTATTTAGGATTCAGGTTAGGTTAGGTTTGAATTTAATTTGAGGGAGTAAGTTTAGGGCTACTGTTAGTTTTCAGTTAACTGTTACGGTTGGAGTAAGCTTTAGGGTCAGGTTATGGTGGGGTTTAAGCATAAAGTGTCCGCCTAGGGTTAGGGTTAGGTCTATGGTTTGATTTAGGCTTCAGGTTAGGTTACGTTTGAACTTAGTTTGAGTGAGTAAGTTTAGGGCTACTGTTAGTTTTCGGTTCAGTGTTACGGGTGGAGTTAGCGTGAGGGTCAGGTTAGGGTTGGAGTTGAGCTTCAGGTGTCCGCCTATGTTTAGGTTCAGGTGCATGGTTTGATTTAGGCTTCAGGTTAGGTTAGGTTTGAACTTAGTTTGAGGGAGTAAGTTTAGGGCTACTGTTAGTTTTCGGTTCAGTGTTATGGTTGGAGTTAGCGTGAGGGTCAGGTTAGGGTTGGAGTTGAGCTTAAGGTGTCCGCCTAGGGTTAGGGTTAGGTCTGTGGTTTGAGTTACGCTTCAGGGTAGGTTAGGTTTGAACTAAGTTTGAGGGAGTAAGTTTAGGGCTACTGTTAGTTTTCGGTTCAGTGTTATGGTTGGAGTTAGCGTGAGGGTCAGGTTAGGGTTGGTGTTGAGCTTAAGGTTTCCACCTAGGGTTAGGGTTAGGTCTGTGGTTTGAGTTAGGCTTCAGGTTGGGTTAGGTTTGAACTTAGTTTGAGGGAGTAAATTTAGGTCTACTGTTAGTTTTCGGTTAACTGTTACGGTTGGAGTAAGTGTCAGGGTCAGGTTAGGGTGAGGGTTGAGTTTCAGGTGTCCGTCTAGGGTTAGGGGTAGGTGTATGGTTTGATTTAGGATTAAGGTTATGTTAGGTTTGAACTTAGTTTCAGGGAGTAAGTTTAGGGCTATTGTTAGTTTTCGGTTTAGTGTTACGGTTGGAGTTATCGTCAGTGTCAGGTTAGGGTTGGGGTTGAGTTTCAGGTGTCCGCTTGTGGTTAGGGTTAGGTCTATGGTTTGAGTTTGTCTTCAGGTTAGGTTAGGTTAGAACGTAGTTTGAGGGTGTAAATTTAGGGCTACTGTTAGTTTTCGGTTAACTGTTACGTTTGGAGTAAGCGTCAGGGTCAGGTTAGGGTGGGGGTTAAACATAAGCTGTCTGCCTAGGGTTAGGGTTAGGTCTATGGTTTGATTTAGGCATCAGGTTAAGTTACGTTTGTACTTAGTTTGAGTGAGTAAGTTTAGGGCTACTGTTAGTTTTCGGTTCAGTTTTACGGTTATAGTTAGCGTGAGGGTCAGTTTAGGGTTGGAGTTGAGCATAAGGTGTCCGCCTATGGTTATGGTTAGGTCTATGGTTTGAGTTAGGCTTCAGGTTATTTTAGGTTTGAACTTAGTTTGAGGTAGGAAGTTTAGGGCTACTGTTAGTTTTTGTTTAACTGTTACGGTTGGAGTAAGCGTCAGGGTCAGGTTAGGGTGGGGGTTAAGCATAAGGTGTCCGCCTAGGGTTACGGTTAGGTCTATGGTTTGATTTAGGCTTCAGGTTAGGTTACGTTTGAACTTAGTTTGAGGGAGTAAGTTTAGGGCTACTGTTAGTTTTCAGTTCAGTGTTACGGTTGGACTTAGCGTCAGGGTCAGGTTAGGGTTGGGGTTGAGTTTCAAGTGTCCGCCTAGGATTAGGGTTAGGTGTATGGTTTGATTTAGGCTTCAGGTTAGGTTAGGTTTGAACTTAGTTTGAGTGAGTAAGTTTAGGCCTACTGTTAATTTTCGGTTAACTGTTACGGTTGGAGTAAGCATCAGTGTCAGGTAAGGGTTGGGGTTGAGCTTAGGGTGTTCGCCTACGGTTAGGGTTAGGTGTATGGTTTGATTTATGCTTCAGGTTAGGTAAGGTTTGAACTTAGTTTGAGGGAGTAAGTTTAGGGCTACTGTTAGTTTTCGGTTAACTGTTACGGTTGGAGTAAGCGTCAGGGTCAGGTTAGTGTGGGGGTTAAACATAAGCTGTCTGCCTAGGGTTAGGGTTAGGTCTATGGTTTGATTTAGGATTCAGGTTAGGTTACGTTTGAACTTAGTTTGAGGGAGTAAGTTTAGGGCTACTGTTAGTTTTCGTTTCAGTGTTACGGTTGTAGTTATCGTGAGTGCCAGGTTAGGGTTGGAGTTGAGCTTAAGATGTCCGCCTAGGGTTAGGGGTAGGTCTGTGGTTTGAGTTAGGCTTCAGGTTAGGTTAGGTTTGAACTTAGTTTGAGGGAGTAAATTTAGGGGTACTGTTAGTTTTCGGTTCATAATTACGGTTGGAGATAGCGTCAGGGTCAGGTTAGGTTTGGGGTTGAGCTTAAGGTGTCCGCCTAGGGTTAGGGTTAGGTCTATGCTTTGATTTAGGCATCAGGTTAGGTTTCGTTTGAACTTAGCTTGAGTGAGTACGTTTAGGGCTATTGTTAGTTTTCGGTTCAGTGTTACGGTTAGAGTTAGCGTGAGGGTCATTTTAGGGTTGGAGTTGAGCTTAAGGTGTCCGCCTAGGGTTAGTGTTAGGTCTGTGGTTTGAGTTAGGCTTCAGGTTAGGATAGGTTTGAACTTAGTTTGAGTGAGTAAGTTTAGGGCTACTGTTAGTTTTCGGTTCAGTGTTACGGGTGGAGTTAGCGTGAGGGTCAGGTTAGGGTTGGAGTTGAGCTTAAGGTGTCCACCTAGGGTTAGGGTTAGGTCTATGGTTTGAGTTAAGCTTCAGGTTAGGTTACTTTTGAACTTAGTTTGAGTGAGTAATATTAGGGCTATTGTTAGTTTTCGGTTAACTGTTATGGTTCGAGTTAGCGTCAGGGTCAGGGTAGGGAAGGGTTGAGCTTAAGGTGTCCCCCTAGGATTAGGGTTAGGTGTATGGTTTATTTAGGATTCAGGTTAGGTTAGGTTTGAATTTAATTTGAGGGAGTAAGTTTAGGGCTACTGTTAGTTTTCAGTTAACTGTTACGGTTGGAGTAAGCTTTAGGGTCAGGTTATGGTGGGGTTTAAGCATAAAGTGTCCGCCTAGGGTTAGGGTTAGGTCTATGGTTTGATTTAGGCTTCAGGTTAGGTTACGTTTGAACTTAGTTTGAGTGAGTAAGTTTAGGGCTACTGTTAGTTTTCGGTTCAGTGTTACGGGTGGAGTTAGCGTGAGGGTCAGGTTAGGGTTGGAGTTGAGCTTCAGGTGTCCGCCTAGGTTTAGGTTCAGGTGCATGGTTTGATTTAGGCTTCAGGTTAGGTTAGGTTTGAACTTAGTTTGAGGGAGTAAGTTTAGGGCTACTGTTAGTTTTCGGTTCAGTGTTATGGTTGGAGTTAGCGTGAGGGTCAGGTTAGGGTTGGAGTTGAGCTTAAGGTGTCCACCTAGGGTTAGTGTTATGTCTGTGGTTTGAGTTAGGCTTCAGGTTAGGATAGGTTTGAACTTAGTTTGAGGGAGTAAATTTAGGGGTACTGTTAGTTTTCGGTTCAGTGTTACGGTTGGAGATAGCGTCAGGGTCAGGTTAGGGTTGGGGTTGAGCTTCAGGTGTCCACCTAGGGTTAGGGTTAGGTCTATGGTTTGAGTTAGGCTTCAGGTTAGGTTAGGTTTGAACTTAGTTTGAGGGAGTAATTTTAGGGCTTCTGTTTGTTTTCGGTTCAGTGTTACGGTTGGAGTTAGCGTGAGGATTAGGTTAGGGTTGGGGTTGAGCTTAAGATGTCCGCCTAGGGTTAGGGTTAGGTGTATGGTTTGATTTAGGCTTCAGCTTGGGTTAGGTTTGAACTTAGTTTGAGGGAGTAAGTTTAGGGGTACTGTTAGTTTTTGGTTTACTGTTACGGTTCGAGTTAGCGTCAGGGTCAGGGTAGGTTTGAGGTTGAGTTTAAGGTGTCCTCCTAGCGTTAGGCTAAGGTGTATGATTTGATTTAGGTTTCAGGTTAGGTTTGGTTTGAACTTAGTTTGAGGGAGTACGTTTAGGGCTACTGTTAGTTTTTGATTCAGTGTTACGGTTGGAGTTAGCGTGAGGTTCAGGTTAGGGTTGGAGTTGAGCTTAAGGTGTCCGCCTAGGTTTAGGGTTAGGTCTGTGGTTTGAGTTACGCTTCAGGGTAGGTTAGGTTTGAACTAAGTTTGAGGGAGTAAGTTTAGGGCTACTGTTAGTTTTCGGTTCAGTGTTATGGTTGGAGTTAGCGTGAGGGTCTGGTTAGGGTTGGAGTTGAGCTTAAGGTTTCCACCTAGGGTTAGGGTTAGGTCTGTGGTTTGAGTTAGGCTTCAAGTTAGGTTAGGTTTGAACTTAGTTTGAGGGAGTAAGTTTAGGGCTACTGTTAGTTTTCGGTTCAGTGTTACAGTTGGAGATATCGTCAGGGTCAGGTTAGGGTTGGGGTTGACCTTCGGATGTCCGCCTAGGGTTAGGGTTAGGTCTATGATTTGATTTAGACTTCAGGTTAGTTTAGTTTTGAACTTAGTTTCAGGGAGTAAGTTTAGGGCTACTGTTAGATTTCGATTAACTGTTACGGTTGGAGTAAGCGTCAGGGTCAGGTTAGGGTGGGGGTTGAGTTTCAGGTGTCCGTTTAGGGTTAGGGTTAGGTCTATGGTTTGATTTAGGATTCAGGTTAGGTTACGTTTGAACTTAGTTTGAGGGAGTAAGTTTAGGGCTACTGTTAGTTTTCAGTTCAGTGTTACGGTTGGACTTAGCGTCAGGGTCAGGTTAGGGTTGGGGTTGAGTTTCAAGTGTTCGCCTAGGATTAGGGTTAGGTGTATGGTTTGATTTAGGCTTCAGGGTAGGTTAGGTTTGAACTTAGTTTGAGTGAGTAAGTTTAGGCCTACTGTTAATTTTCGGTTAACTGTTACGGTTGGAGTAAGCATCAGTGTCAGGTAAGGGTTGGGGTTGAGCTTAGGGTGTTCGCCTACGGTTAGGGTTAGGTGTATGGTTTGATTTATGCTTCAGGTTAGGTAAGGTTTGAACTTAGTTTGAGGGAGTAAGTTTAGGGCTACTGTTAGTTTTCGGTTAACTGTTACGGTTGGAGTAAGCGTCAGGGTCAGGTTAGTGTGGGGGTTAAACATAAGCTGTCTGCCTAGGGTTAGGGTTAGGTCTATGGTTTGATTTAGGATTCAGGTTAGGTTACGTTTGAACTTAGTTTGAGGGAGTAAGTTTAGGGCTACTGTTAGTTTTCGTTTCAGTGTTACGGTTGTAGTTATCATGAGTGTCAGGTTAGGGTTGGAGTTGAGCTTAAGATGTCCGCCTAGGGTTAGGGGTAGGTCTGTGGTTTGAGTTAGGCTTCAGGTTAGGTTAGGTTTGAACTTAGTTTGAGGGAGTAAATTTAGGGGTACTGTTAGTTTTCGGTTCATAATTACGGTTGGAGATAGCGTCAGGGTCAGGTTAGGTTTGGGGTTGAGCTGAAGGTGTCCGCCTAGGGTTAGGGTTAGGTCTATGCTTTGATTTAGGCATCAGGTTAGGTTTCGTTTGAACTTAGCTTGAGTGAGTAAGTTTAGGGCTATTGTTAGTTTTCGGTTCAGTGTTACGGTTAGAGTTAGCGTGAGGGTCATTTTAGGGTTGGAGTTGAGCTTAAGGTGTCCGCCTAGGGTTAGTGTTAGGTCTGTGGTTTGAGTTAGGCTTCAGGTTAGGATAGGTTTGAACTTAGTTTGAGGGAGTATATTTAGGGGTACTGTTAGTTTTCGGTTTGGTGTTACGGTTGGAGATAGCGTCAGGGTCAGGTTAGGGTTGGGGTTGAGTTTCAGGTGTCCACCTAGGGTTAGGGTTAGGTCTATGGTTTGAGTTAGGCTTCAGGTTAGGTTAGGTTTGAACTTAGTTTGAGGGAGTAATTTTAGGGCTTCTGTTTGTTTTCGGTTCAGTGTTAATGTTGGAGTTAGTGTGAGGGTTATGTTAGGGTTGGGGTTGATCTTAATATGTCCGCCTAGGGTTAGGGTTAGGTGTATGGTTTGATTTAGGCTTCAGCTTAGGTTAGGTTTGAACTTAGTTTGAGGGAGTAAGTTTAGGGCTACTGTTAGTTTTCGGTTTACTGTTACGGTTCGAGTTAGCGTCAGGGTCAGGGTAGGTATGGGGTTGAGTTAAAGGTGTCCTCCTAGTGTTAGGCTAAGGTGTATGATTTGATTTAGGTTTCAGGTTAGGTTTGGTTTGAACTTAGTTTGAGGGAGTAAGTTTAGGGCTACTGTTAGTTTTTGATTCAGTGTTACGGTTGGAGTTAGCGTGAGGTTCAGGTTAGGGTTGGAGTTGAGCTTAAGGTTTCCGGCTAGGGTTAGGGTTAGGTCTGTGGTTTGAGTTAGGCTTCAGGTTAGGTTAGGTTTGAACTTAGTTTGAGGGAGTAACTTTAGGGCTACTGTTTGTTTTCGGTTCCGTGTTATGGTTGGAGATAGCGTGAGGGTCAGGTTAGGGTTGGGGTTGAGCTTAAGGTGTCCGCCTAGGGTTAGGGTTAGGTTTATGGTTTGATTTAGGCTTCAGGTTAGGTTAGGTTTGAACTTAGTTTGAGGGAGTAAATTTAGGGCTACTGTTAGTTTTCGTTTAACTGTTACGGTTGGAGTAAGCGTCAGGGTCAGGTTAGGGTGGGTGTTAAGCATAAGGTGTCCGCCTAGGGTTAGGGTTAGGTCTATGGTTTGATTTAGGCATCAGGATAAGTTACGTTTGTACTTAGTTTGAGTGAGTAAGTTTAGGGCTACTGTTAGTTTTCGGTTCAGTGTTACGGTTGTAGTTATCATGAGTGTCAGGTTAGGGTTGGAGTTGAGCTTAAGATGTCCGCCTAGGGTTAGGGGTAGGTCTGTGGTTTGAGTTAGGCTTCAGGTTAGGTTAGGTTTGAACTTAGTTTGAGGGAGTAAATTTAGGGGTACTGTTAGTTTTCGGTTCATAATTACGGTTGGAGATAGTGTCAGGGTCAGGTTAGGTTTGGGGTTGAGCTTAAGGTGTCCGCCTAGGGTTAGGGTTAGGTCTATGCTTTGATTTAGGCATCAGGTTAGGTTTCGTTTGAACTTAGCTTGAGTGAGTAAGTTTAGGGCTATTGTTAGTTTTCGGTTCAGTGTTACGGTTAGAGTTAGCGTGAGGGTCATTTTAGGGTTGGAGTTGAGCTTAAGGTGTCCGCCTAGGGTTAGTGTTAGGTCTGTGGTTTGAGTTAGGCTTCAGGTTAGGATAGGTTTGAACTTAGTTTGAGGGAGTATATTTAGGGGTACTGTTAGTTTTCGGTTTGGTGTTACGGTTGGAGATAGCGTCAGGGTCAGGTTAGGGTTGGGGTTGAGTTTCAGGTGTCCACCTAGGGTTAGGGTTAGGTCTATGGTTTGAGTTAGGCTTCAGGTTAGGTTAGGTTTGAACTTAGTTTGAGGGAGTAATTTTAGGGCTTCTGTTTGTTTTCGGTTCAGTGTTAATGTTGGAGTTAGTGTGAGGGTTATGTTAGGGTTGGGGTTGATCTTAATATGTCCGCCTAGGGTTAGGGTTAGGTGTATGGTTTGATTTAGGCTTCAGCTTAGGTTAGGTTTGAACTTAGTTTGAGGGAGTAAGTTTAGGGCTACTGTTAGTTTTCGGTTTACTGTTACGGTTCGAGTTAGCGTCAGGGTCAGGGTAGGTATGGGGTTGAGTTAAAGGTGTCCTCCTAGTGTTAGGCTAAGGTGTATGATTTGATTTAGGTTTCAGGTTAGGTTTGGTTTGAACTTAGTTTGAGGGAGTAAGTTTAGGGCTACTGTTAGTTTTTGATTCAGTGTTACGGTTGGAGTTAGCGTGAGGTTCAGGTTAGGGTTGGAGTTGAGCTTAAGGTTTCCGGCTAGGGTTAGGGTTAGGTCTGTGGTTTGAGTTAGGCTTCAGGTTAGGTTAGGTTTGAACTTAGTTTGAGGGAGTAACTTTAGGGCTACTGTTTGTTTTCGGTTCCGTGTTATGGTTGGAGATAGCGTGAGGGTCAGGTTAGGGTAGGGGTTGAGCTGAAGGTGTCCGCCTAGGGTTAGGGTTAGGTCTATGCTTTGATTTAGGCATCAGGTTAGGTTTCGTTTGAACTTAGTTTGAGTGAGTAAGTTTAGGGCTACTGTTAGTTTTCGGTTCAGTGTTACGGTTGTGTTAGCATGAGGGTCAGTTTAGGGTTGGTGTTGTGCTTAAGGGGTCTGCCTAGGGTTAGGGTTAGGTCTGTGGTTTGATTTATGCTTCAGGTTAGGATAGGTTTGAACTTAGTTTGAGGGAGTAAATTTCGGGGTACTGTTAGTTTTCGGTTCAGTGTTACGTTTGGAGATAGCATCAGGGTCAGGTTAGGGTTGGGGTTGAGCTTCAGGTGTCCACCTCTGGTTAGGGTTAGGTCTAGTGTTTAGGTTAGGCTTTAGGTTAGGTTCGGTTTGAACTTAGTTTGAGGGAGTAATTTTAGGGCTTCTGTTACTTTTCGGTTCAGTGTTACAATTGGAGTTAGCGTGAGGGTTAGGTTAGGGTTGCAGTTGAGCTTAAGATGTACGCCTAGGGTTAGGGTTAGGTGTATAATTTGACTTAGGCTTCAGGTTAGGTTAGGTTTGAACTTAGTTTGAGGGAATAAGTTTAGGGCTACTGTTAGTTTTCGGTTAACTGTTACGGTTCGAGTTAGCGTCAGGGTCAGCTTAGGTTTAGGGTTGAGTTTAAGGTGTCCTCCTAGGGTTAAGGTTAGGTGTATGGTTTGATTTAGGCTTCAGGTTAGGTTAGGTTTGAACTTAGTTTGAGGCAGTAAGTTTAGGGCTACTGTTATATTTCGGTTCAATATTATGGTTGGAGTTAGCGTCAGGGTCAGGTTAGGGTTGGGGTTAAGATTGAGGTGTCCGCCTAGGGTTAGGGTTAGGTCTATGGTTTGAGTTAGGCTTCAGGTTATTTTAGGTTTGAACTTAGTTTGATGTAGGAAGTCTAGGGCTACTGTTAGTTTTTGTTAAACTGTTACGGTTGGAGTAAGCGTCAGGGTCAGGTTAGGGTGGGGGTTAAGCATAAGGTGTCCGCCAAGGGTTACGGTTAGGTCTATGGTTTGATTTAGGCTTCAGGTTAGGTTACGTTTGAAATTAGTTTGAGTGAGTAAGTTTAGGGCTACTGTTAGTTTTCGGTTCAGAGTTACGGTTGGAGTTAGCGTGAGGGTCAGGTTAGGGTTGGAGTTGAGCTTAAGGTATCCGCCTAGGGTTAGGGTTAGCTCTTTGGTTTGAGTTAGGCTTCAAGTTAGGTTAGGTTTGAACTTAGTTTGAGGGTGTAAGTTTAGGGCTACTGTTAGTTTTCGGTTCAGTGTTACAGTTGGAGATATCGTCAGGGTCAGGTTAGGGTTGGGGTTGACCTTCGGATGCCCGCCTAGGGTTAGGGTTAGGTCTATGATTTGAATTAGACTTCAGGTTAGTTTAGTTTTGAACTTAGTTTCAGGGAGTAAGTTTAGGGCTACTGTTAGATTTCGGTTAACTGTTACGGTTGGAGTAAGCGTCAGAGTCAGGTTAGGGTGGGGGTTGAGTTTCAGGTGTCCGTTTAGGGTTAGGGTTAGGTCTATGGTTTGATTTAGGATTCAGGTTAGGTTACATTTGAACTTAGTTTGAGGGAGTAAGTTTAGGGCTACTGTTAATTTTCGGTTAACTGTTACGGTTGGAGTAAGCGTCAGTGTCAGGCAAGGATTGGGGTTGAGCTTAGGGTGTTCGCCTACGGTTAGGGTTAGCTGTATGGTTTGATTTATGCTTCAGGTTAGGTAAGGTTTGAACTTAGTTTGAGGGAGTAAGTTTAGGGCTGCTGTTAGTTTTCGGTTAACTGTTACGGTTGGAGTAAGCGTCAGGGTCAGGTTAGGGTGGGGGTTAAACATAAGCTGTCTGCCTAGGGTTAGGGTTAGGTCTATGGTTTGATTTAGGATTCAGGTTAGGTTACGTTTGAACTTAGTTTGAGGGAGTAAGTTTAGGGCTACTGTTAGTTTTCGTTTCAGTGTTACGGTTGTAGTTATCGTGAGTGTCAGGTTAGGGATGGAGTTGAGCTTAAGATGTCCGCCTAGGGTTAGGGGTAGGTCTGTGGTTTGAGTTAGGCTTCAGGTTAGGTTAGGTTTGAACTTAGTTTGAGGGATTAAATTTAGGGGTACTGTTAGTTTTCGGTTCAGAGTTACGGTTGGAGTTAGCGTCAGGGTCAGGTTAGGGTTGGGGTTGAGATTAAGGTGTCCGCCTAGGGTTAGGGTTAGGTCTATGCTTTGATTTACTCATCAGGTTAAGTTACGTTTGAACTTAGTTTGAGTGAGTAAGTTTAGGGCTATTGTTAGTTTTCGGTTCATTGTTACCGTTAGAGTTAGCGTGAGGGTCATTTTAGGGTTGGAGTTGAGCTTAAGGTGTCCGCCTAGGGTTAGTGTTAGCTCTGTGGTTTGAGTTAGGCTTCAGGTTAGGGTAGGTTTGAACGTAGTTTGAGGGAGTAAATTTAGGGGTACTGTTGGTTTTCGGTTCAGTGTTATGGTTGGAGATAGCGTCAGGTTCAGGTTAGGGTTGGGGTTGAGCTTCAGGTGTCCACCTAGGGTTAGGGTTAGGTCTATGATTTGAGTTAGGCTTCATGTTAGGTTAGGTTTGAACTTAGTTTGAGGGAGTAATTTTAGGGCTTCTGTTTGTTTTCGGTTCAGTGTTACGGTTGGAGTTAGCGTGAGGGTTAGGTTAGGGTTGGGGTTGAGCTTAAGATGTCCGCCTAGGGTTAGGGTTAGGTGTATGGTTTGATTTAGGCTTCAGCTTAGGTTAGGTTTGAACTTAGTTTGAGGGAATAAGTTTAGGGCTACTGTTAGTTTTCGGTTCAGTGTTACGGTTGTAGATATCATCAGGGTCAGGTTAGGATTGGGGTTGAGCTTCAGGTGTCCGCCTAGGTTTAGGATTAGGTCTGTGATTTGAGTTAGACTTCAGGTTATGTTAGGTTTGAACTTAGTTTGAGGGAGTAAGTTTAGGGCTACTCTTAGTTTTCGGTTCAGTGTTACGGTTGGAGTTAGCGTGAGGGTTAGGTTAGGGTTGGGGTTGAGCTTAAGATGTCCGCCTAGGGTTAGGGTTAGGTGTATGGTTTGATTTAGGCTTCAGCTTAGCTTAGGTTTGAACTTAGATTGAGTGTGTAAGTTTAGGGCTACTGTTAGTTTTTGGTTTACTGTTACGTTTCGACTTAGCGTCAGGGTCAGGGTTGGTTTGGGGTGGAGTTTAAGGTGTTCTCCTAGGGTTAGGCTAAGGTGTATGATTTGATTTAGGCTTCAGGTTAGGTTTGGTTTAAACTTAGTTTGAGGGAGTAAGTTTAGGGCTACTGTTAGTATTCGGTTCAGTGTTTCGGTTGGAGATAGAGTCAGGGTCAGGTTAGGGTTGGGGTAGAGCTTAAGCTGTCCGCCTAGGGTTAGGGTTAGTTGTATTGTTTGATTTAGGCTTCAGGTTAGGTTAGGTTTGAACTTAGTTTGAGGTAGTAAGTTTAGGGCTACTGTTAGTTTTCGGTTCAGTGTTACGGTTGGAGTAAGCGTCAGGGTCAGGTTAGAGTGGCGGTTGAGCTTAAGGTGTCCGCCTAGGGTTAGGATTAGGTGTATGGTTTGATTTAGGCTTCAGGTTAGGTTAGGTTTGAAGTTAGTTTGAGGGAGTAACTTTAGGGCTACTGTTAGTTTTCAGTTCAGTATTATTGTTGGAGTTAGCGTCAGTGTCAGGTTAGGGTTGGGGTTAAGCTTGAGGTGTCCGCCTAGGGTTAGGGTTAGGTTTATGGTTTGGTTTAGGCTTCAGGTTAGGTAAGGTTTGAACTTAGTTTGAGGTAGTAAGTTTAGGGCTACTGTTAGTTTTCGTTTAACTGTTACGGTTGGAGTAAGAGTCATGTTCAGGTTAGGGTGGGGGTTAAGTATAAAGTGTCCGCCTAGGGTTAGGGTTAGGTGTATGGTTTGATTTAGGCTTTAGGTTAGGTTAGGTTTGAACTTAGTTTTCGGGAGTAAGTTTAGGGCTACTGTTAGTTTTCGGTTAACTGTTACGGTTGGAGTTAGCGTCAGGGTCAGGTTAGGGTGGGGGTTAAGCATAAGGTGTCCGCCTAGGGTTAGGGTTAGGTCTATGGTTTGATTTAGGATTCAGGTTAGGTTACCTGTGAACTTAGATTGAGTGAGTAAGTTTAGGGCTACTCTAAGTTTTCGATTCAGTGTTACGGTTCGAGTTAGCGTCAGGTTCAGGGTAGGGTTGGGGTTGAGTTTAAGTTGTCCACCTAGGGTTAGGTTCAGGTGTATGGTTTGATTTAGACTTCAGGTTAGTTTAGGTTTGAACTTAGTTTGAGGGAGTAAGTTTAGGGCTACTGTTAGTTATCGGCTTAATGTTACGGTTGGAGTTATTTTGAGGGACAGCTTAGGGTTGGGGTTGAGTTTAAATTGTCCGCCTAGGGTTATGGTTAGGTGTACGGTTTGATTTAGGCTTCAGGTTAGGTTACATTTGAACTTAGTTTGAGGGAGTAAGTTTAGGGCTATTGTTAGTTATCGGTTCAGTGTTACGGTTGGAGTTAGCGTCAGGGTCAGGTTAGGGTTGGGGTTGAGCTTAAGGTGTCCGCCTAGGGTTAGGGTTAGGGCTATGGTTTGAGTTAGGCTTCAGGTTAGGTTAGGTTTGAACTTAGTTTGAGGGAGTAAGTTTAGGGCTACTGTTAGTTTTCCGTTCAGTGTTACCGTTGGAGTTAGGGTCAGGGTCAGGTTAGGTTGGGGGTTAAGCATAAGGTGTCCGCCTAGGTTTAGGGTTAGGT
Organism: Tupaia tana; assembly: GCA_026018925.1. NCBI lineage: Eukaryota > Metazoa > Chordata > Mammalia > Scandentia > Tupaiidae > Tupaia > Tupaia tana. The sequence goes on along the minus strand of JAKSZU010000032.1, from coordinate 1,709,008 downwards.
TTTTGGTTTGATTTAGGCTTCAGGTTAGGTTACCTTTGAACTTAGATTGAGTGAGTAACTTTAGGGCTACTGTTAGTTTTCGATTCAGTGTTACGGTTGGAGTTAGCGTCAGGGTCAGGTTAGGGTTGGGGTTGAGCTCAAGGTGTCCGCTTAGGGTTAGGGTTAAGTCTATGGTTTGAGTTAGGCTTCAGGTTAGGTTACGTTTGAACTTAGTTTGTGTGAGAATGTTTAGGGCTACTGTTAGTTTTTGGTTCAGTTTTACGGTTGGAGATAGCGTCAGGGTCAAGTTAGGGTTGGGGTTGAGCTTCAGGCGTCCGCCTAGGTTTAGGTTCAGGTGTACGGTTTGATTTAGGCTTCAGGTTAGGTTAGGTTTTAACTTAGTTTGAGGGAGTAAGTTTAAGCCAACTGTTAGTTTTCGGTTCAGTGTTACGGTTGGAGATAGCGTCAGGGTCAGGTTAGGGTTGGGGTTGAGCTTAAGGTGTCCGCCTAGGGTTAGGGTTAGGTCTATGGTTTGATTTAGGCTTCAGGTGAGGTTAGGTTTGAACTTAGTTGGAGGGAGTAAGTTTGGGCTACTGTTAATTTTCGGTTCAGTGTTACGGTTGGAGTTAGCATCTGAGTCAGGTTAGGGTTGGGGTTGAGCTTAAGATGTCCGCCTAGGGTTAGGGTTAGGTGTATGGTTTGATTTAGGCTTCTGGTTAGGTTAGGTTTGAACTTAGTTTGAGGGAGTAAGTTTAGGGCTATTGTTAGTTTTCGGTTCAGTGTTACGGTTCGAGTTAGCGTCAGGGTCAGGGTAGGGTTGGGGTTGAGTTTAAATTGTCCACCTAGGGTTATGATTAGATGTATGGTTTGATTTAGGCTTCAGGTTAGGTTACGTTTGTACTTAGTTTGAGGGAGTAAGTTTAGGGCTACTGTTAGTTTTCGGTTAACTGTTACGGTTGGAGTAAGCGTTAGGGTCAGGTTATGGTGGGGGTTAAGCATAAAGTGTCCGCCTAGGGTTAGGGTTAGGTCTTTGGTTTGATTTAGGCTTCAAGTTAGGTTACGTTTGAACTTAGTTTGAGTGAGTAAGTTTAGGGCTACTGTTAGTTTTCGGTTCAGAGTTACGGTTGGAGTTAGCGTGAGGGTCAGGTTAGGGTTGGAATTTAGATTAAGGTGTCCGCCTAGGGTTAGGGTTAGGTCTATGGTTTGAGTTAGGCTTCAGGTTAGGTTAGGTTTGAACTTAGTTTGAGTGAGTAAGTTTAGGGCTATTGTTAGTTTTCAGTTCAGTGTTACGGGTGGAGTTAGCGTTAGGGTCAGGTTACGGTTGGAGTTGAGCTTAAGGTGTCCACCTCGGGTTACGGATAGGTCTATGGTTTGAGTTAAGCTTCAGGTTAGATTACGTTTGAACTTAGTTTGAGTGAGTAATTTTAGGGCTACTGTTAGTTTTCGGTTCAGTGTTACGTTTGGAGATAGCGTCAGGGTCAGGTTAGGGTTGGGGTTGAGCTTCAGGTGTCCGCCTAGGGTTAGGTTCACGTGTATGGTTTGATTTAGGCTTCAGGTTAGGTTAGGTTTGAACTTAGTTTGAGGGAGTAAGTTTAAGCCTACTGTTAGTTTTCGGTTCAGTGTTATGGTTGGAGATAGCGTCAGGGTCAGGTTAGGGTTTGGGTTGAGCTTCAGATGTCCGCCTAGGGTTAGGGTTAGCTCTATGGTTTGAGTTAGGCTTCAGGTTAGGTTAGGTTTGAACTTATTTTGAGTGAGTAAGTTTAGGGCTACTGTTAGTTTTCGGTTCAGTGTTACGGGTGGAGTAAGCGTGAGGTTCAGGTTAGGGTTGGAGTTGAGCTTAAGGTGTCCGCCTAGGGTTAGGGTTAGGTCTATGGTTTGAGTTAAGCTTCAGGTTAGGTTACGTTTGAACTTAGTTTGAGTGAGTAATTTTAGGGCTACTGTTAGTTTTCGGTTCAGTGTTACGGTTGGAGATAGCGTCAGGGTCAGGTTAGGGTTGGGGTTGAACTTCAGGTGTCCGCCTAGGGTTACGTTCAGGTGTATGGTTTGATTTAGGCTTCAGGTTAGATTAGGTTTGAACTTAGTTTGAGGGAGTAAGTTTAGGGCTACTATTAGTTTTCGGTTCAGTGTTATGGTTGGAGTTAGCGTGAGGGTCAGGTTAGGGTTGGGGTCGAGCTTAAGGTGTCCCCCTAGGGTTAGGGTAAGGTTTATGGTTTGTTTTAGGATTCAGGTTAGGTTAGATTTGAACTTAGTTTGAGGGAGTAAGTCTAAGCCTACTGTTAGTTTTCGGTTCAGTGTTACGGTTGGAGGTAGCGTCAGGGTCAGGTTAGGGTTGGGGTTGAGCTTCAGGTGTCCGCCTAGGGTTAGGGTTAAGTCAATGGTTTGATTTAGGCTTCAGGTTAGGTTAGGTTTGAACTTAGTTTGAGGGAGTAAGTTTAGGGCTACTGTTAGTTTTCGGTTCAGTGTTACGGTTGGAGTTAGGGTCAGGGTCAGGTTAGGGTGGGGGTTAAGCATAAGGTGTCCGCCTAGGGTTAGGGTTAGGTCTATGGTTTGATTTAGGCTTCAGGTTAGGTTACCTTTGAACTTAGATTGAGTGAGTAAGCTTAGGGCTACTGTTAGTTTTCGATTCAGTGTTACGGTTGGAGTTAGCGTCAGGGTCAGGTTAGGGTTGGGGTTGAGCTTAAGGTGTCCACCTAGGGTTAGGGTTAGGTCTATGGTTTTAGTTAGACTTCAGGTTAGGTTACGTTTGAACTTAGTTTGTGTGAGTAAGTTTAGGGCTACTGTTAGTTTTCGGTTCAGTGTTACAGTTAGAGATAGTGTCAGGGTCAGGTTAGGGTTGGGGTTGAGCTTCAGATGTCCGCCTAGGGTTAGGGTTAGCTCTATGGTTTGAGTTAGGCTTCAGGTTAGGTTAGGTTTGAACTTAGTTTGAGGGAGTAAGTTTAGGGCTACTGTTAGTTTTCGGTTCAGTGTTACGGTTGGAGTTAGGGTCAGGGTCAGGTTAGGGTGGGGGTTAAGCATAAGGTGTCCGCCTAGGGTTAGGGTTAGCTCTATGGTTTGATTTAGGCTTCAGGTTAGGTTACGTTTGAACTTAGTTTGAGTGAGTAAGTTTAGGGCTACTGTTAGTTTTCGGTTCAGTGTTACGGGTGGAGTTAGCGTGAGGGTCAGGTTAGGGTTGGAGTTGAGCTTAAGGTGTCCACCTAGGGTTAGGGTTAGGACTATGGTTTGAGTTAAGCTTCAAGTTAGGTTACTTTTGAACTTAGTTTGAGTGAGTAATTTTAGGGCTATTGTTAGTTTTCGGTTAACTGTTATGGTTCGAGTTAGCGTCAGGGTCAGGGTAGGGAAGGGTTGAGCTTAAGGTGTCCCCCTAGGATTAGGGTTAGGTGTATGGTTTGATTTAGGATTCAGGTTAGGTTAGGTTTGAATTTAGTTTGAGGTAGTAAGTTTAGGGCTACTGTTAGTTTTCGGTTAACTGTTACGGTTGGAGTAAGCTTTAGGGTCAGGTTATGGTGGGGTTTAAGCATAAAGTGTCCGCCAAGGGTTAGGGTTAGGTCTATGGTTTGATTTAGGCTTCAGGTTAGGTTACGTTTGAACTTAGTTTGAGTGAGTAAGTTTAGGGCTACTGTTAGTTTTCGGTTCAGTGTTACGGGTGGAGTTAGCGTGAGGGTCAGGTTAGGGTTGGAGTTGAGCTTCAGGTGTCCGCCTAGGTTTAGGTTCAGGTGTATGGTTTGATTTAGGCTTCAGGTTAGGTTAGGTTTGAACTTAGTTTGAGGGAGTAAGTTTAGGGCTACTGTTAGTTTTCGGTTCAGTGTTATGGTTGGAGTTAGCGTGAGGGTGAGGTTAGGGTTGGGTTGAGCTTAAGGTGTCTCCCTAGGGTTAGGGTTAGGTTTATGGTTTGATTTAGGCTTCAGGTTAGGTTAGGTTTGAACTTAGTTTGAGAGAGTAAGTTTAAGCCTACTGTTAGTTTTCGGTTCAGTGTTACGGTTGGAGATAGCGTCAGGGTCAGGTTAGTGTTGGGGTTGAGCTTCAGGTGTCCGCGTAGGGTTAGGGTTAGGTCTATGGTTTGAGATAGGCTTCAGGTTAGGTTAGGTTAGAACTTAGTTTGAGTGAGTAAGTTTAGGGCTACTGTGAGTTTTCGGTTCAGTGTTACGGGTGGAGTTAGCGTTAGGGTCATGTTACGGTTGGAGTTGAGCTTAAGGTGTCCACCTCGGGTTAGGGTTAGGTATGGTTTGAGTTAAGCTTCAGGTTAGATTACATTTGAACTTAGTTTGAGTGAGTAATTTTAGGGCTACTGTTAGTTTTCGGTTCAGTGTTATGGTTGGAGTTAGCGTGAGGGTCAGGTTAGGGTTGGGGTTGAGCTTAAGGTGTCCCCCTAGGGTTAGGGTAAGGTTTATGGTTTGTTTTAGGATTCAGGTTAGGTTAGGTTTGAACTTAGTTTGAGGGAGTAAGTCTAAGCCTACTGTTAGTTTTCGGTTCAGTGTTACGGTTGGAGGTAGCGTCAGGGTCAGGTTAGGGTTGGGGTTGAGCTTCAGGTGTCCTTCTAGGGTTAGGGTTAAGTCTATGGTTTGATTTAGGCTTCAGGTTAGGTTAGGTTTGAACTTAGTTTGAGGGAGTAAGTTTAGGGCTACTGTTAGTTTTCGGTTCAGTGTTACGGTTGGAGTTAGGGTCAGGGTCAGGTTAGGGTGGGGGTTAAGCATAAGGTGTCCACCTAGGGTTAGGGTTAGGTCTATGGTTTGATTTAGGCTTCAGGTTAGGTTACCTTTGAACTTAGATTGAGTGAGTAAGTTTAGGGCTACTGTTAGTTTTCGATTCAGTGTTACGGTTGGAGTTAGCGTCAGGGTCAGGTTAGGGTTGGGGTTGAGCTTAAGGTGTCCACCTAGGGTTAGGGTTAGGTCTATGGTTTTAGTTAGACTTCAGGTTAGGTAACGTTTGAACTTAGTTTGTGTGAGTAAGTTTAGGGCTACTGTTAGTTTTCGGTTCAGTGTTACAGTTAGAGATAGTGTCAGGATCAGGTTAGGGTTGGGGTTGAGATTCAGATGTCCGCCTAGGGTTAGGGTTAGCTCTATGGTTTGAGTTAGGCTTCAGGTTAGGTTAGGTTTGAACTTAGTTTGAGGGAGTAAGTTTAGGGCTACTGTTAGTTTTCGGTTCAGTGTTACGGTTGGAGTTAGGGTCAGGGTCAGGTTAGGGTGGGGGTTAAGCATAAGGTGTCCGCCTAGGGTTAGGGTTAGCTCTATGGTTTGATTTAGGCTTCAGGTTAGGTTACGTTTGAACTTAGTTTGAGTGAGTAAGTTTAGGGCTACTGTTAGTTTTCGGTTCAGTGTTACGGGTGGAGTTAGCGTGAGGTTCAGGTTAGGGTTGGAGTTGAGCTTAAGGTGTCCACCTAGGGTTAGGGTTAGGACTATGGTTTGTGTTAAGCTTCAGGTTAGGTTACTTTTGAACTTAGTTTGAGTGAGTAATTTTAGGGCTATTGTTAGTTTTCAGTTAACTGTTTTGGTTCGAGTTAGCGTCAGGGTCAGGGTAGGGAAGGGTTGAGCTTAAGGTGTCCCCCTAGGATTAGGGTTAGGTGTATGGTTTGATTTAGGATTCAGGTTAGGTTAGGTTTGAATTTAGTTTGAGGTAGTAAGTTTAGGGCTACTGTTAGTTTTCGGTTAACTGTTACGGTTGGAGTAAGCTTTAGGGTCAGGTTATGGTTGGGTTTAAGCATAAAGTGTCCGCCAAGGGTTAGGGTTAGGTCTATGGTTTGATTTAGGCTTCAGGTTAGGTTACGTTTGAACTTAGTTTGAGTGAGTAAGTTTAGGGCTACTGTTAGTTTTCGGTTCAGTGTTACGGGTGGAGTTAGCGTGAGGGTCAGGTTAGGGTTGGAGTTGAGCTTCAGGTGTCCGCCTAGGTTTAGGTTCAGGTGTATGGTTTGATTTAGGCTTCAGGTTAGGTTAGGTTTGAACTTAGTTTGAGGGAGTAAGTTTAGGGCTACTGTTAGTTTTCGGTTCAGTGTTATGGTTGGAGTTAGCGTGAGGGTCAGGTTAGGGTTGGGTTGAGCTTAAGGTGTCTCCCTAGGGTTAGGGTTAGGTTTATGGTTTGATTTAGGCTTCAGGTTAGGTTAGGTTTGAACTTAGTTTGAGGGAGTAAGTTTAAGCCTACTGTTAGTTTTCGGTTCAGTGTTACGGTTGGAGATAGCGTCAGGGTCAGGTTAGTGTTGGGGTTGAGCTTCAGGTGTCCGCGTAGGGTTAGGGTTAGGTCTATGGTTTGAGATAGGCTTCAGGTTAGGTTAGGTTAGAACTTAGTTTGAGTGAGTAAGTTTAGGGCTACTGTGAGTTTTCGGTTCAGTGTTACGGGTGGAGTTAGCGTTAGGGTCATGTTACGGTTGGAGTTGAGCTTAAGGTGTCCACCTCGGGTTAGGATTAGGTCTATGGTTTGAGTTAAGCTTCAGGTTAGATTACATTTGAACTTAGTTTGAGTGAGTAATTTTAGGGCTACTGTTAGTTTTCGGTTCAGTGTTACGTTTGGAGATAGCGTCAGGGTCAGGTTAGGGTTGGGGTTGAGCTTCAGGTGTCCGCCTAGGGTTAGGTTCACGTGTATGGTTTGATTTAGGCTTCAGGTTAGGTTAGGTTTGAACTTAGTTTGAGGGAGTAAGTTTAAGCCTACTGTTAGTTTTCGGTTCAGTGTTACGGTTGGAGATAGCGTCAGGGTCAGGTTAGGTTTGGGGTTGAGCTTCAGGTGTCCGCCTAGGGTTACGTTCAGGTGTATGGTTTGATTTAGGCTTCAGGTTAGATTAGGTTTGAACATAGTTTGAGGGAGTAAGTTTAGGGCTACTGTTAGTTTTCGGTTCAGTGTTATGGTTGGAGTTAGGGTCAGGGTCAGGTTAGGGTGGGGGTTAAGCATAAGGTGTCCGCCTAGGGTTACGGTTAGGTCTATGGTTTGATTTAGGCTTCAGGTTAGGTTACCTTTGAACTTAGATTGAGTGAGTAAGTTTAGGGCTACTGTTAGTTTTCGATTCAGTGTTGCGGTTGGAGTTAGCGTCAGGGTCAGGTTAGGGTTGGGGTTGAGCTTAAGGTGTCCACCTAGGGTTAGGGTTAGGTCTATGGTTTGAGTTAGACTTCAGGTTAGGTTACGTTTGAACTTAGTTTGTGTGAGTAAGTTTAGGGCTACTGTTAGTTTTCGGTTCAGTGTTACAGTTAGAGATAGCGTCAGGGTTAGGTTAGGGTTGGGGTTGAGCTTCAGATGTCCGCCTAGGTTTCGGGTTAGCTCTATGGTTTGAGTTAGGCTTCAGGTTAGGTTAGGTTTGAACTTAGTTTGAGTGAGTAAGTTTAGGGCTACTGTTAGTTTTCGGTTCAGTGTTACGGGTGGAGTTAGCGTGAGGGTCAGGTTAGGGTTGGAGTTGAGCTTAAAGTGTCCACCTAGGGTTAGGGTTAGGTCTATGGTTTGAGTTAAGCTGCAGGTTAGGTTACTTTTGAACTTAGTTTGAGTGAGTAATATTAGGGCTATTGTTAGTTTTCGGTTAACTGTTATGGTTCGAGTTAGCGTCAGGGTCAGGGTAGGGACGGGTTGAGCTTAAGGTGTCCCCCTAGGATTAGGGTTAGGTGTATGGTTTGATTTAGGATTCAGGTTAGGTTAGGTTTGAATTTAGTTTGAGGGAGTAAGTTTAGGGCTACTGTTAGTTTTCGGTTAACTGTTACGGTTGGAGTAAGCTTTAGGGTCAGGTTATGGTGGGGTTTAAGCATAAAGTGTCGGCCTAGGGTTAGGGTTAGGTCTATGGTTTGATTTAGCCTTCAGGTTAGGTTATGTTTGAACTTAGTTTGACTGAGTAAGTTTAGGGCTACTGTTAGTTTTCAGTTCAGTGTTACGGGTGGAGTTAGCGTGAGGGTCAGGTTAGGGTTGGAGTTGAGCTTCAGGTGTCCGCCTAGGTTTAGGTTCAGGTGTATGATTTGATTTAGGCTTCAGGTTAGGTTAGGTTTGAACTTAGTTTGAGGGAGTAAGTTTAGGGCTACTGTTAGTTTTCGGTTCAGTGTTATGGTTGGAGTTAGCGTGAGGGTCAGGTTAGGGTTGGGGTTGAGCTTAAGGTGTCTCCCTAGGGTTAGGGTTAGGTTTATGGTTTGATTTAGGCTTCAGGTTAGGTTAGGTTTGAACTTAGTTTGAGGGAGTAAGTTTAAGCCTACTGTTAGTTTTCGGTTCAGTGTTACGGTTGGAGATAGCGTCAGGGTCAGGTTATGGTTGGGGTTGAGCTTCAGGTGTCCGCGTAGGGTTAGGGTTAGGTCTATGGTTTGAGTTGGGCTTCAGGTTAGGTTAGGTTTGAACTTAGTTTGAGGGAGTAAGTTTAGGGCCACTGTTAGTTTTCGGTTCAGTGTTACGGTTGGAGTTAGGGTCAGGGTCTGGTTAGGTTGGGGGTTAAGCATAAGGTGTCCGCCTAGGTTTAGGGTTAGGTCTATGGTTTGATTTAGGCTTCAGGTTAGGTTACCTTTGAACTTAGATTGAGTGAGTAAGTTTAGGGCTACTGTTAGTTTTCGATTCAGTGTTACGTTTGGAGTTAGCGTCAGGGTCAGGTTAGGGTTGGGGTTGAGCTTAAGGTGTCCGCTTAGGGTTAGGGTTAAGTCTATGGTTTGAGTTAGGCTTCAGGTTAGGTTATGTTTGATCTTAGGTTGTGTGAGTAAGTTTAGGGCTACTGTTAGTTTTCGGTTCAGTGTTACGGTTGGAGATAGCGTCAGGGTCAGGTTAGGGTTGGTGTTGAGTTTCAGGTGTCCGCCTAGGGTTAGGGTTAGGTCTATGGTTTGAGTTAGGCTTCGGGTTAGGTTAGGTTTGAACTTAGTTTGAAGGAGTAAGTTTAGGGCTACTGTTAGTTTTCGGTTCAGTGTTAAGGTTGGAGTTAGCGTGAGGGTAAGGTTAGGGTTTTGGTTGAGCTTAAGGTGTCCGCCTAGGGTTAGGGTTAGGTGTATGGTTTGACTTAGTCTTCAAGTTAGGTTAGGTTTGGACTTAGTTTGACAAAGTAAGTTTAGGGCTACTGTTAGTTTTTGGTTAACTGTTACGGTTCGAGTTAGCGTCAGGGTCAGGGTAGGGTTGGGGTTGAGTTTAAGGTGTCCGCCTATGGTTAGGCTCAGGTGTATGGTTGGATTTAGGCTTCAGGTTAGGTTAGGTTTGAACGCAGTTTGAGGGAGTAAGTTTAGGGCTACTGTTAGTTTTCGGTTCAGTGTTATGTTTGGAGTTAGCGTGAGGTTCAGTTTTGGTTTGAGGTTGAGCTTAAGGTGTCCCCCTAGGGTTAGGGTTAGGTTTATGGTTTGATTTAGGCATCAGGTTAGGTTAGGTTTGAACTTAGTTTGAGGGAGTAAGTTTAAGCCTACTGTTAGTTTTCGGTTCAGTGTTACGGTTGGAGATAGCGTCAGGGTCAGGTTAGGGTTGGGGTTGAGCTTCAGGTGTCCTCCTAGGGTTAGGGTTAGGTCTATGGTTTGAGTTAGGCTTCAGGTTAGGTTACGTTTGAACTTAGTTTGTGTGAGTAAGTTTAGGGCTACTGTTAGTTTTCGGTTCAGTGTTACAGTTAGAGATAGTGTCAGGGTCAGGTTAGGGTTGGGGTTGAGCTTCAGATGTCCGCCTAGGGTTAGGGTTAGCTCTATGGTTTGAGTTAGGCTTCAGGTTAGGTTAGGTTTGAACTTAGTTTGAGGGAGTAAGTTTAGGACTACTGTTAGTTTTCGGTTCAGTGTTACGGTTAGAGTTAGGGTCAGGGTCAGGTTAGGGTGGGGGTTAAGCATAAGGTGTCCGCCTAGGGTTAGGGTTAGCTCTATGGTTTGAGTTAGGCTTCAGGTTAGGTTACGTTTGAACTTAGTTTGAGTGAGTAAGTTTAGGGCTACTGTGAGTTTTCGGTTCAGTGTTACGGGTGGAGTTAGCGTGAGGGTCAGGTTAGGGTTGGAGTTGAGCTTAAGGTGTCCACCTAGGGTTAGGGTTAGGTCTATGGTTTGAGTTAAGTTTCAGGTTAGGTTACTTTTGAACTTAGTTTGAGTGAGTAATTTTAGGGCTATTGTTAGTTTTCAGTTAACTGTTATGGTTCGAGTTAGCGTCAGGGTCAGGGTAGGGAAGGGTTGAGCTTAAGGTGTCCCCCTAGGATTAGGGTTAGGTGTATGGTTTGATTTAGGATTCAGGTTAGGTTAGGTTTGAATTTAGTTTGAGGTAGTAAGTTTAGGGCTACTGTTAGTTTTCGGTTAACTGTTACGGTTGGAGTAAGCTTTAGGGTCAGGTTATGGTGGGGTTTAAGCATAAAGTGTCCGCCAAGGGTTAGGGTTAGGTCTATGGTTTGATTTAGGCTTCAGGTTAGGTTACGTTTGAACTTAGTTTGAGTGAGTAAGTTTAGGGCTACTGTTAGTTTTCGGTTCAGTGTTACGGGTGGAGTTAGCGTGAGGGTCAGGTTAGGGTTGGAGTTGAGCTTCAGGTGTCCGCCTAGGTTTAGGTTCAGGTGTATGGTTTGATTTAGGCTTCAGGTTAGGTTAGGTTTGAACTTAGTTTGAGGGAGTAAGTTTAGGGCTACTGTTAGTTTTCGGTTCAGTGTTATGGTTGGAGTTAGCGTGAGGGTCAGGTTAGGGTTGAGGTTGAGCTTAAGGTGTCTCCCTAGGGTTAGGGTTAGGTTTATGGTTTGATTTAGGCTTCAGGTTAGGTTAGGTTTGAACTTAGTTTGAGGGAGTAAGTTTAAGCCTACTGTTAGTTTTCGGTTCAGTGTTACGGTTGGAGATAGCGTCAGGGTCAGGTTAGTGTTGGGGTTGAGCTTCAGGTGTCCGCGTAGGGTTAGGGTTAGGTCTATGGTTTAAGATAGGCTTCAGGTTAGGTTAGGTTAGAACTTAGTTTGAGTGAGTAAGTTTAGGGCTACTGTGAGTTTTCGGTTCAGTGTTACGGGTGGAGTTAGCGTTAGGGTCATGTTACGGTTGGAGTTGAGCTTAAGGTGTCCACCTCGGGTTAGGGTTAGGTCTATGGTTTGAGTTAAGCTTCAGGTTAGATTACATTTGAACTTAGTTTGAGTGAGTAATTTTAGGGCTACTGTTAGTTTTCGGTTCAGTGTTACGTTTGGAGATAGCGTCAGGGTCAGGTTAGGGTTGGGGTTGAGCTTCAGGTGTCCGCCTAGGGTTAGGTTCACGTGTATGGTTTGATTTAGGCTTCAGGTTAGGTTAGGTTTGAACTTAGTTTGAGGGAGTAAGTTTAAGCCTACTGTTAGTTTTCGGTTCAGTGTTACGGTTGGAGATAGCGTCAGGGTCAGGTTAGGGTTGGGGTTGAGCTTCAGGTGTCCGCCTAGGGTTACGTACAGGTGTATGGTTTGATTTAGGCTTCAGGTTAGATTAGGTTTGAACATAGTTTGAGGGAGTAAGTTTAGGGCTACTGTTAGTGTTCGGTTCAGTGTTATGGTTGGAGTTAGGGTCAGGGTCAGGTTAGGGTGGGGGTTAAGCATAAGGTGTCCGCCTAGGGTTAGGGTTAGGTCTATGGTTTGATTTAGGCTTCAGGTTAGGTTACCTTTGAACTTAGATTGAGTGAGTAAGTTTAGGGCTACTCTTAGTTTTCGATTCAGTGTTACGGTTGGAGTTAGCGTCAGGGTCAGGTTAGGGTTGGGGTTGAGCTTAAGGTGTCCACCTAGGGTTAGGGTTAGGTCTATGGTTTGAGTTAGACTTCAGGTTAGGTTACGTTTGAACTTAGTTTGTGTGAGTAAGTTTAGGGCTACTGTTAGTTTTCGGTTCAGTGTTACAGTTAGAGATAGTGTCAGGGTCAGGTTAGGGTTGGGGTTGAGCTTCAGATGTCCGCCTAGGGTTAGGGTTAGCTCTATGGTTTGAGTTAGGCTTCAGGTTAGGTTACGTTTGAACTTAGTTTGAGTGAGTAAGTTTAGGGCTACTGTGAGTTTTCGGTTCAGTGTTACGGGTGGAGTTAGCGTGAGGGTCAGGTTAGGGTTGGAGTTGAGCTTAAGGTGTCCACCTAGGGTTAGGGTTAGGTCTATGGTTTGAGTTAAGCTTCAGGTTAGGTTACTTTTGAACTTAGTTTGAGTGAGTAATTTTAGGGCTATTGTTAGTTTTCAGTTAACTGTTATGGTTCGAGTTAGCGTCAGGGTCAGGGTAGGGAAGGGTTGAGCTTAAGGTGTCCCCCTAGGATTAGGGTTAGGTGTATGGTTTGATTTAGGATTCAGGTTAGGTTAGGTTTGAATTTAGTTTGAGGTAGTAAGTTTAGGGCTACTGTTAGTTTTCGGTTAACTGTTACGGTTGGAGTAAGCTTTAGGGTCAGGTTATGGTGGGGTTTAAGCATAAAGTGTCCGCCAAGGGTTAGGGTTAGGTCTATGGTTTGATTTAGGCTTCAGGTTAGGTTACGTTTGAACTTAGTTTGAGTGAGTAAGTTTAGGGCTACTGTTAGTTTTCGGTTCAGTGTTACGGGTGGAGTTAGCGTGAGGGTCAGGTTAGGGTTGGAGTTGAGCTTCAGGTGTCCGCCTAGGTTTAGGTTCAGGTGTATGGTTTGATTTAGGCTTCAGGTTAGGTTAGGTTTGAACTTAGTTTGAGGGAGTAAGTTTAGGGCTACTGTTAGTTTTCGGTTCAGTGTTATGGTTGGAGTTAGCGTGAGGGTCAGGTTAGGGTTGGGTTGAGCTTAAGGTGTCTCCCTAGGGTTAGGGTTAGGTTTATGGTTTGATTTAGGCTTCAGGTTAGGTTAGGTTTGAACTTAGTTTGAGGGAGTAAGTTTAAGCCTACTGTTAGTTTTCGGTTCAGTGTTACGGTTGGAGTTAGGGTCAGGGTCAGGTTAGGGTTGGGTTTGAGCTTAAGGTGTCAGCCTAGGGTTAGGGTTAGGTCTATGGTTTGAGTTATGCTTCAGGTTAGGTTAGGTTTGAACTTAGTTTGAGGGAGTAAGTTTAGGGCTACTGTTAGCTTTCGGTTCAGTGTTACGGTTGGAGTTAGTGTCAGGGTCAGGTTAGTGTTGTGGTTGAGCTTAAGATGTTCGCCTAGGGTTAGGATTAGGTGTATGGTTTGATTTAGGCTTCAGGTTAGATTAGGTTTGAACTTAGTTTGAGGGAGTGTGTTTAGGTCTACTGTTAGCTTTCGGTTCAGAGTTACGGTTGGAGTTAGCGTGAGGGTCAGGTTAGGGTTGGGGTTGAGCTTAAGGTGCCCGCCTATGGTCAGGGTTAGGTGTATGGTTTGATTTAGGCTGTAGGTTAGGTTAGGTTTGAACTTAGTTTTCGGGAATAAGTTTAGGGCTACTGTTAGTTTTCGATTAACTGTTACGGTTGGAGTTAGCGTGAGGGTCAGGTTAGGGTTGTGGTTGAGCTTCAGGTGTCCCCCTAGGGTTAGGGTTAGGTGTATGGTTTGATTTAGGCTTCAGGTTAGGTGAGGTTTGAACTTAGTTTGAGGGAGTAAGTTTAGGGCTACTGTTATTTTCGGTTAACTGTTACGTTTCGAGTTAGCGTCAGGGTCAGGGTAGGGTTGGGGTTGAGTTTAAGGTGTCCGCCTAGGGTTAGGGTTCGGTGTATGGTTTGATTTAGGCTTCAGGTTAGGTTAGGTTTAAACTTAGTTAGAGGGAGTAAGTTTAGGTCTACTGTTAGTTTTTGGTTCAGTGTTATGGTTGGAGTTAGCATGAGGGTCAGGTTAGGTTTGGGGTGGAGCTTAAGGTGTCCCCCTAGGGTTAGGGTTAGGTCTATGGTCTGATTTAGGCTTCAGGTTAGGTTAGGTTTGAATTTAGTTTGAGGGAGTAAGTTTAGGTCTACTGTTAGTTTTCGGTTAACTGTTACGGTTGGTGTAAGCGTTAGGGTCATTTTATGGTGGGGGTTAAGCATAAAGTGTCCACCTAGGGTTAGGGTTAGGTATATGGTTTGATTAAGGCTTCAGGTTAGGTTACGTTTGAACTTAGTTTGAGTGAGTAAGTTTAGGTCTACTGTTAGTTTTCGGTTCAGAGTTACGGTTGGAGTTAGCGTGAGGGTCAGGTTAGGGTTGGAGTTTAGCTTAAGGTGTCCGCCTAGGGTTAGGGTTAGGTCTATGGCTTGAGTTAGGCTTCAGGTTAGGTTAGGTTTGAACTTAGTTTGAGTGAGTAATTTTAGGGCTACTGTTAGTTTTTGGTTCAGTGTTACGGTTGGAGATAGCGTCAGGGTCAGGTTCGGGTTGGGGTTGAGCTTCAGGTGTCCGCCTAGGGTTAGGTTCAGGTGTATGGTTTGATTTAGGCTTCAGGTTAGGTTAGGTTTGAACTTAGTTTGAGGGAGTAAGTTTAGGGCTACTGTTAGTTTTCGGTTCAGTGTTATGGTTGGAGTTAGCGTGAGTGTCAGGTTAGGGTTGGGGTTGAGCTTAAGGTGTCACCCTAGGGTTAGGGTTAGGTTTATGGTTTGATTTAGGCTTCAGGTTAGGTTAGGTTTGAACTTAGTTTGAGGGATTAAGTTTAAGCCTACTGTTAGTTTTCGGTTCAGTGTTACGGTTGGAGATAGCGTCAGGGTCAGGTTAGGGTTGGGATTGAGCTTCAGGTGTCTGCCTAGGGTTAGGGTTAGCTCTATGGTTTGAGTTAGGCTTCAAGTTAGGTTAGGTTTGAACTTAGTTTGAGTGAGTAAGCTTAGGGCTACTGTTACTTTTCGGTTCAGTGTTACGGGTGGAGTTAGCGTGAGGGTCAGGTTAGGGTTGGAGTTGAGCTTAAGGTGTCCGCCTAGGGTTAGGGTTAGGTCTATGGTTTCAGTTAAGCTTCAGGTTAGGTTACGTTTGAACTTAGTTTGAGTGAGTAATTTTAGGGCTACTGTTAGTTTTCGGTTCAGTGTTATGGTTGGAGATAGCGTCAGGGTCAGGTTAGGGTTGGGGTTGAGTTTAAGGTGTCCGCCTAGGGTTAGGTTCAGGTGTATGGTTTGATTTAGGCTTCAGGTTAGGTTAGGTTTGAACTTAGTTTGAGGGAGTAAGTTTAGGGCTACTGTTAGTTTTGGGTTCAGTGTTATGGTTGGAGTTAGCGTGAGGGTCAGGTTAGGGTTGGGGTTGAGCTTAAGGTGTCCCCCTAGGGTTAGGGTTAGGTGTATGGTTTGATTTAGGCTTCAGGTTAGGTTAGGTTTGAATTTAGTTTGAGGGAGTAAGTTTAGGGCTACTGTTAGTTTTCATTTAACTGTTACGGTTGGAGTAAGCGTTAGGGTCAGGTTATGGTGAGGGTTAATCATAAAGTGTCCGCTTAGGGTTAGGGTTAGGTCTATGGTTTGATTTAGGCTTCAGGTTAGGTTACGTTTGAACTTAGTTTGAGTGAGTAAATTTAGGGCTACTGTTAGTTTTCGGTTCAGTGTTACGGTTGGGGTTAGCGTGAGGGTCAGGTTATGGTTGGAGTTTAGCTTAAGGTGTCCGCCTAGTGTTAGGGTTAGGTCTATGGTTGAGTTAGGCTTCAGGTCAGGTTAGGTTTGAACTTAGTTTGAGGGAGTAAATTTAGGGCTACTGTTAATTTTCGTTTCAGTGTTACGGTTGGAGTTAGTGTCAGGGTCACGTTAGTGTTGTGGTTGAGCTATAGATGTTCGCCTAGGGTTAGGATTATGTGTATGGTTTGACTTAGGCTTCAGGTTAGATTAGGTTTGAACTTAGTTTGAGTGAGTATGTTTAGGTCTACTCTTAGTTTTCGGGTCTGCGTTACGGTTGGAGTTAGCGTGAGGGTCAGGTTAGGGTTGGGGTTGAGCTTAAGGTGTCCGCCTAAGGTTAGGGTTAGGTGTATGGTTTGATTTAGGCTTCAGGTTAGGTTAGGTTTGAACTTAGTATTCGGGAGTAGGTTTAGGGCTACTGTTAGTATTCGGTTAACTGTTACGGTTGGAGTAAGCGTCAGGGTCAGGTTAGGTTGGGGGTTAAGCATAAGGTGTCTTCCTAGGGTTAGGGTTAGGTCTATGGTTTGATTTAGGCTTCAGGTTAGGTTACCTTTGAACTTAGTTTGAGTGAGTTAGTTTAGGCCTACTGTTAGTTTTCGATTCAATGTTACGGTTGGAGTTAGCGTCAGGGTCAGTTTAGGGTTGGGGTAGAGCTTAAGGTGTCCGCCTAGGGTTAGGGTTAGGGCTATGGTTTGAGTTAGGCTTCAGGATATGTTATGTTTGAACTTAGTTTCTGTGAGTAAGTTTAGGGCTACTGTTAGTTTTCGGTTCAGTGTTACGGTTGGAGATAGCGTCAGGGTCAGGTTAGGGTTGGGGTTGAGCTTCAGGTGTCCGCCTAGGGTTAGGGTTAGGTCTATGGTTTGAGTTAGGCTTCAGGTTAGGTTAGGTTTGAACTTAGTTTGAGGGAGTAAGTTTAGGGCTATTGTTAGTTTTCGGTTAACTGTTACGGTTCGAGTTAGCGTCAGGGTCAGGGTAGGGTTGGGGTTTAGTTTAAGGTGTCCGCCCAGGGTTAGGTTCAGGTGTATGGTTTGATTTAGGCTCCAGGTTAGGTTAGGTTTGAACTTAGTTTGAGGGAGTAAGTTTAGGGCTACTGTTAGTTTTGGCTTCAGTGTTATGGTTGGAGTTAGCGTGAGGGTCAGGTTAGGGGTGGGGTTGAGCCTAAGGTGTCCGCCTAGGGTTGGGGTTAGGTGTATGGTTTGATTTAGGCTTCAGGTTAGGTTAGGTTTGAACTTAGTATTCGGGAGTAAGTTTAGGGCTACTGTTAGTTTTCGGTTAACTGTTACGGTTGGAGTAAGCGTCAGGGTCAGGTTAGGGTGAGGGTTAAGCATAAGGTGTCTGCCTAGGGTTAGGGTTAGGTCTATGGTTTGATTTAGGCTTCAGGTTAGGTTACCTTTGAACTTAGTTTGAGTGAGTAAGTTTAGGCCTACTGTTAGTTTTCGATTCAGTGTTACAGTTGGAGTTAGCGTCAGGGTCAGGTTAGGGTTGGGGTTGAGCTTAAGGTGTCCGCCTAGGGTTAGGGTTAGGTCTGTGGTTTGAGTTAGGCTTCAAGATAGGTTACGTTTGAACTTAGTTTCTGTGAGTAATTTAGAGCTACTCTTAGTTTTCGGTTCAGTGTTACTGTTGGAGATAGCATCAGGGTCAGGTTAGGGTTGGGTTTGAGTTTAAGGTGTCCGCCTAGGGTTAGGTTCAGGTGTATGGTTTGATTTAGGCTTCAGGTTAGGTTAGGTTTGAACTTAGTTTGAGGGAGTAAGTTTAGGGCTACTGTTATTTTTCGGTTCAGTGTTATGGTTGGAGTTATCATGAGGGTCAGGTTAGGGTTGGGGTTGAGTTTAAGGTGTCCCCCTAGGGTTAGGGTTAGGTTTAACGTTTGATTTAGGCTTCACGTTAGGTTAGGTTTGAACTTATTTTGAGGGAGTAAGTTTAAGCCTACTGTTAGTTTTCGGCTCAGTGTTACGGTTGGAGATAGCATCAGGGTCAGGTTAGGGTTGGGGTTGAGCTAAGGTGTCCCCCTAGGGTTAGGGTTAGGTTTATGGTTTCATTTAGGCATCAGGTTAGGTCAGGTTTGAACTTAGTTTGAGGGAGTAAGTTTAAGCCTTCTGTTCGTTTTCGGTTCAGTGTTACGGTTGGAGATAGCGTCAGGGTGCTTAGGGTTGGGGTTGAGCTTCAGGTGTCCGCCTAGGGTTAGGGTTAGGTCTATGGTTTGAGTTAGGCTTCAGGTTAGGTTAGGTTTGAACTTAGTTTGAGGGAGTAAGTTTAGGACTACTGTTATTTTTCGGTTCAGTGTTACGGTTGGAGTTAGCATCTGTGTCAGGTTAGGGTTGGGGTTGAGCTTAAGTTGTCCGCCTAGGGTTATGGTAAGGTGTATGGTTTGATTTTGGCTTCAGGTTAGGTTAGGTTTGAACTTAGTTTGAGGGAGTAAGTTTAAGCCTACTGTTAGTTTTCGGTTCAGTGTTACGGTTGGAGATAGCGTCAGGGTCAGGTTAGGGTTGGGGTTGAACTTCAGGTGTCTTCCAAGGGTTTGGGTAGGTCTATGGTTTGAGTTAGGCTTCAGGTTAGGTTATGTTTGAACTTAGTTTGAGGGAGTAAGTTTAGGGCTACTGTTAGTTTTCGGTTCAGTGTTACGGTTGGAGTTAGCGTGAGGGTAAGGTTAGGGTTGGAGTTGAGCTTAAGGTGTCCCCCTAGGGTTAGGGTTAGGTGTATGGTTTGATTTAGGCTTCAGGTTAGGTTAGGTTTGAACTTAGTTTGAGAGAGTAAGTTTAGGGCCACTGTTAGTTTTCGGTTCAGTGTTACGGTTGGAGTTAGGGTCAGGGTCTGGTTAGGTTGGGGGTTAAGCATAAGGTGTCCGCCTAGGTTTAGGGTTAGGTCTATGGTTTGATTTAGGCTTCAGGTTAGGTTACCTTTGAACTTAGATTGAGTGAGTAAGTTTAGGGCTACTGTTAGTTTTCGATTCAGTGTTACGTTTGGAGTTAGCGTCAGGGTCAGGTTAGGGTTGGGGTTGAGCTTAAGGTGTCCGCTTAGGGTTAGGGTTAAGTCTATGGTTTGAGTTAGGCTTCAGGTTAGGTTATGTTTGAACTTAGTTTGTGTGAGTAAGTTTAGGGCTACTGTTAGTTTTCGGTTCAGTGTTACGGTTGGAGATAGCGTCAGGGTCAGGTTAGGGTTGGTGTTGAGCTTCAGGTGTCCGCCTAGGGTTAGGGTTAGGTCTATGGTTTGAGTTAGGCTTCGGGTTAGGTTAGGTTTGAACTTAGTTTGAAGGAGTAACTTTAGGGCTACTGTTAGTTTTCGGTTCAGTGTTACGGTTGGAGTTAGCGTGAGGGTAAGGTTAGGGTTATGGTTGAGCTTAAGGTGTCCGCCTAGGGTTAGGGTTAGGTGTATGGTTTGACTTAGTCTTCAAGTTAGGTTAGGTTTGGACTTAGTTTGACAGAGTAAGTTTAGGGCTACTGTTAGTTTTTGGTTAACTGTTACGGTTCGAGTTAGCGTCAGGGTCAGGGTAGGGTTGGGGTTGAGTTTAAGGTGTCCGCCTAGGGTTAGGTTCAGGTGTATGGTTGGATTTAGGCTTCAGGTTAGGTTAGGTTTGAACGCAGTTTGAGGGAGTAAGTTTAGGGCTACTGTTAGTTTTCGGTTCAGTGTTATGTTTGGAGTTAGCGTGAGGGTCAGTTTTGGTTTGAGGTTGAGCTTAAGGTGTCCCCCTAGGGTTAGGGTTAGGTTTATGGTTTGATTTAGGCATCAGGTTAGGTTAGGTTTGAACTTAGTTTGAGGGAGTAAGTTTAAGCCTACTGTTAGTTTTCGGTTCAGTGTTACGGTTGGAGATAGCGTCAGGGTCAGGTTAGGGTTGGGGTTGAGCTTCAGGTGTCCTCCTAGGGTTAGGGTTAGGTCTATGGTTTGAGTTAGGCTTCAGGTTAGGTTACGTTTGAACTTAGTTTGTGTGAGTAAGTTTAGGGCTACTGTTAGTTTTCGGTTCAGTGTTACAGTTAGAGATAGTGTCAGGGTCAGGTTAGGGTTGGGGTTGAGCTTCAGATGTCCGCCTAGGGTTAGGGTTAGCTCTATGGTTTGAGTTAGGCTTCAGGTTAGGTTAGGTTTGAACTTAGTTTGAGGGAGTAAGTTTAGGACTACTGTTAGTTTTCGGTTCAGTGTTACGGTTAGAGTTAGGGTCAGGGTCAGGTTAGGGTGGGGGTTAAGCATAAGGTGTCCGCCTAGGGTTAGGGTTAGCTCTATGGTTTGAGTTAGGCTTCAGGTTAGGTTACGTTTGAACTTAGTTTGAGTGAGTAAGTTTAGGGCTACTGTGAGTTTTCGGTTCAGTGTTACGGGTGGAGTTAGCGTGAGGGTCAGGTTAGGGTTGGAGTTGAGCTTAAGGTGTCCACCTAGGGTTAGGGTTAGGTCTATGGTTTGAGTTAAGCTTCAGGTTAGGTTACTTTTGAACTTAGTTTGAGTGAGTAATTTTAGGGCTATTGTTAGTTTTCAGTTAACCGTTATGGTTCGAGTTAGCGTCAGGGTCAGGGTAGGGAAGGGTTGAGCTTAAGGTGTCCCCCTAGGATTAGGGTTAGGTGTATGGTTTGATTTAGGATTCAGGTTAGGTTAGGTTTGAATTTAGTTTGAGGTAGTAAGTTTAGGGCTACTGTTAGTTTTCGGTTAACTGTTACGGTTGGAGTAAGCTTTAGGGTCAGGTTATGGTGGGGTTTAAGCATAAAGTGTCCGCCAAGGGTTAGGGTTAGGTCTATGGTTTGATTTAGGCTTCAGGTTAGGTTACGTTTGAACTTAGTTTGAGTGAGTAAGTTTAGGGCTACTGTTAGTTTTCGGTTCAGTGTTACGGGTGGAGTTAGCGTGAGGGTCAGGTTAGGGTTGGAGTTGAGCTTCAGGTGTCCGCCTAGGTTTAGGTTCAGGTGTATGGTTTGATTTAGGCTTCAGGTTAGGTTAGGTTTGAACTTAGTTTGAGGGAGTAAGTTTAGGGCTACTGTTAGTTTTCGGTTCAGTGTTATGGTTGGAGTTAGCGTGAGGGTCAGGTTAGGGTTGGGTTGAGCTTAAGGTGTCTCCCTAGGGTTAGGGTTAGGTTTATGGTTTGATTTAGGCTTCAGGTTAGGTTAGGTTTGAACTTAGTTTTAGGGAGTAAGTTTAAGCCTACTGTTAGTTTTCGGTTCAGTGTTACGGTTGGAGATAGCGTCAGGGTCAGGTTAGGGTTGGGTTTGAGCTTCAGGTGTCCGCGTAGGGTTAGGGTTAGGTCTATGGTTTGAGATAGTCTTCAGGTTAGGTTAGGTTAGAACTTAGTTTGAGTGAGTAAGTTTAGGGCTACTGTGAGTTTTCGGTTCAGTGTTACGGGTGGAGTTAGCGTTAGGGTCATGTTACGGTTGGAGTTGAGCTTAAGGTGTCCACCTCGGGTTAGGGTTAGGTCTATGGTTTGAGTTAAGCTTCAGGTTAGATTACATTTGAACTTAGTTTGAGTGAGTAATTTTAGGGCTACTGTTAGTTTTCGGTTCAGTGTTACGTTTGGAGATAGCGTCAGGGTCAGGTTAGGGTTGGGGTTGAGCTTCAGGTGTCCGCCTAGGGTTAGGTTCACGTGTATGGTTTGATTTAGGCTTCAGGTTAGGTTAGGTTTGAACTTAGTTTGAGGGAGTAAGTTTAAGCCTACTGTTAGTTTTCGGTTCAGTGTTACGGTTGGAGATAGCGTCAGGGTCAGGTTAGGGTTGGGGTTGAGCTTCAGGTGTCCGCCTAGGGTTACGTTCAGGTGTATGGTTTGATTTAGGCTTCAGGTTAGATTAGGTTTGAACATAGTTTGAGGGAGTAAGTTTAGGGCTACTGTTAGTTTTCGGTTCAGTGTTATGGTTGGAGTTAGGGTCAGGGTCAGGTTAGGGTGGGGGTTAAGCATAAGGTGTCCGCCTAGGGTTAGGGTTAGGTCTATGGTTTGATTTAGGCTTCAGGTTAGGTTACCTTTGAACTTAGATTGAGTGAGTAAGTTTAGGGCTACTGTTAGTTTTCGATTCAGTGTTACGGTTGGAGTTAGCATCAGGGTCAGGTTAGGGTTGGGGTTGAGCTTAAGGTGTCCACCTAGGGTTAGGGTTAGGTCTATGGTTTGAGTTAGACTTCAGGTTAGGTTACGTTTGAACTTAGTTTGTGTGAGTAAGTTTAGGGCTACTGTTAGTTTTCGGTTCAGTGTTACAGTTAGAGATAGTGTCAGGGTCAGGTTAGGGTTGGGGTTGAGCTTCAGATGTCCGCCTAGGGTTAGGGTTAGCTCTATGGTTTGAGTTAGGCTTCAGGTTAGGTTACGTTTGAACTTAGTTTGAGTGAGTAAGTTTAGGGCTACTGTTAGTTTTCGGTTCAGTGTTACGGATGGAGATAGCGTCAGGGTCAGGTTCGGGTTGGGGTTGAGCTTCAGGTGTCCGCCTAGGGTTAGGGTTAGGTGTATGGTTTGATTTAGACTTCAGGTTAGGTTAGGTTTGAACTTAGTTTGAGGGAGTAAGTTTAGGGCCACTGTTAGTTTTCGGTTCAGTGTTACGGTTGGAGTTAGGGTCAGGGTCTGGTTAGGTTGGGGGTTAAGCATAAGGTGTCCGCCTAGGTTTAGGGTTAGGTCTATGGTTTGATTTAGGCTTCAGGTTAGGTTACCTTTGAACTTAGATTGAGTGAGTAAGTTTAGGGCTACTGTTAGTTTTCGATTCAGTGTTACGTTTGGAGTTAGCGTCAGGGTCAGGTTAGGGTTGGGGTTGAGCTTAAGGTGTCCGTTTAGGGTTAGGGTTAAGTCTATGGTTTGAGTTAGGCTTCAGGTTAGGTTATGTTTGATCTTAGTTTGTGTGAGTAAGTTTAGGGCTACTGTTAGTTTTCGGTTCAGTGTTACGGTTGGAGATAGCGTCAGGGTCAGGTTAGGGTTGGTGTTGAGTTTCAGGTGTCCGCCTAGGGTTAGGGTTAGGTCTATGGTTTGAGTTAGGCTTCGGGTTAGGTTAGGTTTGAACTTAGTTTGAAGGAGTAAGTTTAGGGCTACTGTTAGTTTTCGGTTCAGTGTTAAGGTTGGAGTTAGCGTGAGGGTAAGGTTAGGGTTTTGGTTGAGCTTAAGGTGTCCGCCTAGGGTTAGGGTTAGGTGTATGGTTTGACTTAGTCTTCAAGTTAGGTTAGGTTTGGACTTAGTTTGACAAAGTAAGTTTAGGGCTACTGTTAGTTTTTGGTTAACTGTTACGGTTCGAGTTAGCGTCAGGGTCAGGGTAGGGTTGGGGTTGAGTTTAAGGTGTCCGCCTAGGGTTAGGCTCAGGTGTATGGTTGGATTTAGGCTTCAGGTTAGGTTAGGTTTGAACGCAGTTTGAGGGAGTAAGTTTAGGGCTACTGTTAGTTTTCGGTTCAGTGTTATGTTTGGAGTTAGCGTGAGGTTCAGTTTTGGTTTGAGGTTGAGCTTAAGGTGTCCCCCTAGGGTTAGGGTTAGGTTTATGGTTTGATTTAGGCATCAGGTTAGGTTAGGTTTGAACTTAGTTTGAGGGAGTAAGTTTAAGCCTACTGTTAGTTTTCGGTTCAGTGTTACGGTTGGAGATAGCGTCAGGGTCAGGTTAGGGTTGGGGTTGAGCTTCAGGTGTCCTCCTAGGGTTAGGGTTAGGTCTATGGTTTGAGTTAGGCTTCAGGTTATGTTACGTTTGAACTTAGTTTGTGTGAGTAAGTTTAGGGCTACTGTTAGTTTTCGGTTCAGTGTTACAGTTAGAGATAGTGTCAGGGTCAGGTTAGGGTTGGGGTTGAGCTTCAGATGTCCGCCTAGGGTTAGGGTTAGCTCTATGGTTTGAGTTAGGCTTCAGGTTAGGTTAGGTTTGAACTTAGTTTGAGGGAGTAAGTTTAGGACTACTGTTAGTTTTCGGTTCAGTGTTACGGTTAGAGTTAGGGTCAGGGTCAGGTTAGGGTGGGGGTTAAGCATAAGGTGTCCGCCTAGGGTTAGGGTTAGCTCTATGGTTTGAGTTAGGCTTCAGGTTAGGTTACGTTTGAACTTAGTTTGAGTGAGTAAGTTTAGGGCTACTGTGAGTTTTCGGTTCAGTGTTACGGGTGGAGTTAGCGTGAGGGTCAGGTTAGGGTTGGAGTTGAGCTTAAGGTGTCCACCTAGGGTTAGGGTTAGGTCTATGGTTTGAGTTAAGTTTCAGGTTAGGTTACTTTTGAACTTAGTTTGAGTGAGTAATTTTAGGGCTATTGTTAGTTTTCAGTTAACTGTTATGGTTCGAGTTAGCGTCAGGGTCAGGGTAGGGAAGGGTTGAGCTTAAGGTGTCCCCCTAGGATTAGGGTTAGGTGTATGGTTTGATTTAGGATTCAGGTTAGGTTAGGTTTGAATTTAGTTTGACGTAGTAAGTTTAGGGCTACTGTTAGTTTTCGGTTAACTGTTACGGTTGGAGTAAGCTTTAGGGTCAGGTTATGGTGGGGTTTAAGCATAAAGTGTCCGCCAAGGGTTAGGGTTAGGTCTATGGTTTGATTTAGGCTTCAGGTTAGGTTACGTTTGAACTTAGTTTGAGTGAGTAAGTTTAGGGCTACTGTTAGTTTTCGGTTCAGTGTTACGGGTGGAGTTAGCGTGAGGGTCAGGTTAGGGTTGGAGTTGAGCTTCAGGTGTCCGCCTAGGTTTAGGTTCAGGTGTATGGTTTGATTTAGGCTTCAGGTTAGGTTAGGTTTGAACTTAGTTTGAGGGAGTAAGTTTAGGGCTACTGTTAGTTTTCGGTTCAGTGTTATGGTTGGAGTTAGCGTGAGGGTCAGGTTAGGGTTGAGGTTGAGCTTAAGGTGTCTCCCTAGGGTTAGGGTTAGGTTTATGGTTTGATTTAGGCTTCAGGTTAGGTTAGGTTTGAACTTAGTTTGAGGGAGTAAGTTTAAGCCTACTGTTAGTTTTCGGTTCAGTGTTACGGTTGGAGATAGCGTCAGGGTCAGGTTAGTGTTGGGGTTGAGCTTCAGGTGTCCGCGTAGGGTTAGGGTTAGGTCTATGGTTTAAGATAGGCTTCAGGTTAGGTTAGGTTAGAACTTAGTTTGAGTGAGTAAGTTTAGGGCTACTGTGAGTTTTCGGTTCAGTGTTACGGGTGGAGTTAGCGTTAGGGTCATGTTACGGTTGGAGTTGAGCTTAAGGTGTCCACCTCGGGTTAGGGTTAGGTCTATGGTTTGAGTTAAGCTTCAGGTTAGATTACATTTGAACTTAGTTTGAGTGAGTAATTTTAGGGCTACTGTTAGTTTTCGGTTCAGTGTTACGTTTGGAGATAGCGTCAGGGTCAGGTTAGGGTTGGGGTTGAGCTTCAGGTGTCCGCCTAGGGTTAGGTTCACGTGTATGGTTTGATTTAGGCTTCAGGTTAGGTTAGGTTTGAACTTAGTTTGAGGGAGTAAGTTTAAGCCTACTGTTAGTTTTCGGTTCAGTGTTACGGTTGGAGATAGCGTCAGGGTCAGGTTAGGGTTGGGGTTGAGCTTCAGGTGTCCGCCTAGGGTTACGTTCAGGTGTATGGTTTGATTTAGGCTTCAGGTTAGATTAGGTTTGAACATAGTTTGAGGGAGTAAGTTTAGGGCTACTGTTAGTTTTCGGTTCAGTGTTATGGTTGGAGTTAGGGTCAGGGTCAGGTTAGGGTGGGGGTTAAGCATAAGGTGTCCGCCTAGGGTTAGGGTTAGGTCTATGGTTTGATTTAGGCTTCAGGTTAGGTTACCTTTGAACTTAGATTGAGTGAGTAAGTTTAGGGCTACTCTTAGTTTTCGATTCAGTGTTACGGTTGGAGTTAGCGTCAGGGTCAGGTTAGGGTTGGGGTTGAGCTTAAGGTGTCCACCTAGGGTTAGGGTTAGGTCTATGGTTTGAGTTAGACTTCAGGTTAGGTTACGTTTGAACTTAGTTTGTGTGAGTAAGTTTAGGGCTACTGTTAGTTTTCGGTTCAGTGTTACAGTTAGAGATAGTGTCAGGGTCAGGTTAGGGTTGGGGTTGAGCTTCAGATGTCCGCCTAGGGTTAGGGTTAGCTCTATGGTTTGAGTTAGGCTTCAGGTTAGGTTAGGTTTGAACTTAGTTTGAGTGAGTAAGTTTAGGGCTACTGTGAGTTTTCGGTTCAGTGTTACGGGTGGAGTTAGCGTGAGGGTCAGGTTAGGGTTGGAGTTGAGCTTAAGGTGTCCACCTAGGGTTAGGGTTAGGTCTATGGTTTGAGTTAAGCTTCAGGTTAGGTTACTTTTGAACTTAGTTTGAGTGAGTAATTTTAGGGCTATTGTTAGTTTTCAGTTAACTGTTATGGTTCGAGTTAGCGTCAGGGTCAGGGTAGGGAAGGGTTGAGCTTAAGGTGTCCCCCTAGGATTAGGGTTAGGTGTATGGTTTGATTTAGGATTCAGGTTAGGTTAGGTTTGAATTTAGTTTGAGGTAGTAAGTTTAGGGCTACTGTTAGTTTTCGGTTAACTGTTACGGTTGGAGTAAGCTTTAGGGTCAGGTTATGGTGGGGTTTAAGCATAAAGTGTCCGCCAAGGGTTAGGGTTAGGTCTATGGTTTGATTTAGGCTTCAGGTTAGGTTACGTTTGAACTTAGTTTGAGTGAGTAAGTTTAGGGCTACTGTTAGTTTTCGGTTCAGTGTTACGGGTGGAGTTAGCGTGAGGGTCAGGTTAGGGTTGGAGTTGAGCTTCAGGTGTCCGCCTAGGTTTAGGTTCAGGTGTATGGTTTGATTTAGGCTTCAGGTTAGGTTAGGTTTGAACTTAGTTTGAGGGAGTAAGTTTAGGGCTACTGTTAGTTTTCGGTTCAGTGTTATGGTTGGAGTTAGCGTGAGGGTCAGGTTAGGGTTGGGTTGAGCTTAAGGTGTCTCCCTAGGGTTAGGGTTAGGTTTATGGTTTGATTTAGGCTTCAGGTTAGGTTAGGTTTGAACTTAGTTTGAGGGAGTAAGTTTAAGCCTACTGTTAGTTTTCGGTTCAGTGTTACGGTTGGAGTTAGGGTCAGGGTCAGGTTAGGGTTGGGTTTGAGCTTAAGGTGTCAGCCTAGGGTTAGGGTTAGGTCTATGGTTTGAGTTATGCTTCAGGTTAGGTTAGGTTTGAACTTAGTTTGAGGGAGTAAGTTTAGGGCTACTGTTAGCTTTCGGTTCAGTGTTACGGTTGGAGTTAGTGTCAGGGTCAGGTTAGTGTTGTGGTTGAGCTTAAGATGTTCGCCTAGGGTTAGGATTAGGTGTATGGTTTGATTTAGGCTTCAGGTTAGATTAGGTTTGAACTTAGTTTGAGGGAGTGTGTTTAGGTCTACTGTTAGCTTTCGGTTCAGAGTTACGGTTGGAGTTAGCGTGAGGGTCAGGTTAGGGTTGGGGTTGAGCTTAAGGTGCCCGCCTATGGTCAGGGTTAGGTGTATGGTTTGATTTAGGCTGTAGGTTAGGTTAGGTTTGAACTTAGTTTTCGGGAATAAGTTTAGGGCTACTGTTAGTTTTCGATTAACTGTTACGGTTGGAGTTAGCGTGAGGGTCAGGTTAGGGTTGTGGTTGAGCTTCAGGTGTCCCCCTAGGGTTAGGGTTAGGTGTATGGTTTGATTTAGGCTTCAGGTTAGGTGAGGTTTGAACTTAGTTTGAGGGAGTAAGTTTAGGGCTACTGTTATTTTCGGTTAACTGTTACGTTTCGAGTTAGCGTCAGGGTCAGGGTAGGGTTGGGGTTGAGTTTAAGGTGTCCGCCTAGGGTTAGGGTTCGGTGTATGGTTTGATTTAGGCTTCAGGTTAGGTTAGGTTTAAACTTAGTTAGAGGGAGTAAGTTTAGGTCTACTGTTAGTTTTTGGTTCAGTGTTATGGTTGGAGTTAGCATGAGGGTCAGGTTAGGTTTGGGGTGGAGCTTAAGGTGTCCCCCTAGGGTTAGGGTTAGGTCTATGGTCTGATTTAGGCTTCAGGTTAGGTTAGGTTTGAATTTAGTTTGAGGGAGTAAGTTTAGGTCTACTGTTAATTTTCGGTTAACTGTTACGGTTGGTGTAAGCGTTAGGGTCATTTTATGGTGGGGGTTAAGCATAAAGTGTCCACCTAGGGTTAGGGTTAGGTATATGGTTTGATTAAGGCTTCAGGTTAGGTTACGTTTGAACTTAGTTTGAGTGAGTAAGTTTAGGTCTACTGTTAGTTTTCGGTTCAGAGTTACGGTTGGAGTTAGCGTGAGGGTCAGGTTAGGGTTGGAGTTTAGCTTAAGGTGTCCGCCTAGGGTTAGGGTTAGGTCTATGGCTTGAGTTAGGCTTCAGGTTAGGTTAGGTTTGAACTTAGTTTGAGTGAGTAATTTTAGGGCTACTGTTAGTTTTTGGTTCAGTGTTACGGTTGGAGATAGCGTCAGGGTCAGGTTCGGGTTGGGGTTGAGCTTCAGGTGTCCGCCTAGGGTTAGGTTCAGGTGTATGGTTTGATTTAGGCTTCAGGTTAGGTTAGGTTTGAACTTAGTTTGAGGGAGTAAGTTTAGGGCTACTGTTAGTTTTCGGTTCAGTGTTATGGTTGGAGTTAGCGTGAGTGTCAGGTTAGGGTTGGGGTTGAGCTTAAGGTGTCACCCTAGGGTTAGGGTTAGGTTTATGGTTTGATTTAGGCTTCAGGTTAGGTTAGGTTTGAACTTAGTTTGAGGGATTAAGTTTAAGCCTACTGTTAGTTTTCGGTTCAGTGTTACGGTTGGAGATAGCGTCAGGGTCAGGTTAGGGTTGGGATTGAGCTTCAGGTGTCTGCCTAGGGTTAGGGTTAGCTCTATGGTTTGAGTTAGGCTTCAAGTTAGGTTAGGTTTGAACTTAGTTTGAGTGAGTAAGCTTAGGGCTACTGTTACTTTTCGGTTCAGTGTTACGGGTGGAGTTAGCGTGAGGGTCAGGTTAGGGTTGGAGTTGAGCTTAAGGTGTCCGCCTAGGGTTAGGGTTAGGTCTATGGTTTCAGTTAAGCTTCAGGTTAGGTTACGTTTGAACTTAGT
Source organism: Tupaia tana (assembly GCA_026018925.1). Classification (NCBI taxonomy): domain Eukaryota; kingdom Metazoa; phylum Chordata; class Mammalia; order Scandentia; family Tupaiidae; genus Tupaia; species Tupaia tana. The sequence continues at coordinate 1,680,930 of JAKSZU010000032.1, read as the reverse complement.
TTGAGTGAGTAATTTTAGGGCTACTGTTAGTTTTCGGTTCAGTGTTACGGTTGGAGATAGCGTCAGGGTCAGGTTAGGGTTGGGGTTGAGTTTAAGGTGTCCGCCTAGGGTTAGGTTCAGGTGTATGGTTTGATTTAGGCTTCAGGTTAGGTTAGGTTTGAACTTAGTTTGAGGGAGTAAGTTTAGGGCTACTGTTAGTTTTGGGTTCAGTGTTATGGTTGGAGTTAGCGTGAGGGTCAGGTTAGGGTTGGGGTTGAGCTTAAGGTGTCCCCCTAGGGTTAGGGTTAGGTGTATGGTTTGATTTAGGCTTCAGGTTAGGTTAGGTTTGAATTTAGTTTGAGGGAGTAAGTTTAGGGCTACTGTTAGTTTTCATTTAACTGTTACGGTTGGAGTAAGCGTTAGGGTCAGGTTATGGTGAGGGTTAATCATAAAGTGTCCGCTTAGGGTTAGGGTTAGGTCTATGGTTTGATTTAGGCTTCAGGTTAGGTTACGTTTGAACTTAGTTTGAGTGAGTAAATTTAGGGCTACTGTTAGTTTTCGGTTCAGTGTTACGGTTGGGGTTAGCGTGAGGGTCAGGTTAGGGTTGGAGTTTAGCTTAAGGTGTCCGCCTAGGGTTAGGGTTAGGTCTATGGTTGAGTTAGGCTTCAGGTCAGGTTAGGTTTGAACTTAGTTTGAGGGAGTAAATTTAGGGCTACTGTTAATTTTCGTTTCAGTGTTACGGTTGGAGTTAGTGTCAGGGTCACGTTAGTGTTGTGGTTGAGCTATAGATGTTCGCCTAGGGTTAGGATTATGTGTATGGTTTGACTTAGGCTTCAGGTTAGATTAGGTTTGAACTTAGTTTTAGTGAGTATGTTTAGGTCTACTCTTAGTTTTCGGGTCTGCGTTACGGTTGGAGTTAGCGTGAGGGTCAGGTTAGGGTTGGGGTTGAGCTTAAGGTGTCCGCCTAAGGTTAGGGTTAGGTGTATGGTTTGATTTAGGCTTCAGGTCAGGTTAGGTTTGAACTTAGTATTCGGGAGTAGGTTTAGGGCTACTGTTAGTATTCGGTTAACTGTTACGGTTGGAGTAAGCGTCAGGGTCAGGTTAGGTTGGGGGTTAAGCATAAGGTGTCTTCCTAGGGTTAGGGTTAGGTCTATGGTTTGATTTAGGCTTCAGGTTAGGTTACCTTTGAACTTAGTTTGAGTGAGTTAGTTTAGGGCCACTGTTAGTTTTCGGTTCAGTGTTACGGTTGGAGTTAGGGTCAGGGTCTGGTTAGGTTGGGGGTTAAGCATAAGGTGTCCGCCTAGGTTTAGGGTTAGGTCTATGGTTTGATTTAGGCTTCAGGTTAGGTTACCTTTGAACTTAGATTGAGTGAGTAAGTTTAGGGCTACTGTTAGTTTTCGATTCAGTGTTACGTTTGGAGTTAGCGTCAGGGTCAGGTTAGGGTTGGTGTTGAGCTTCAGGTGTCCGCCTAGGGTTAGGGTTAGGTCTATGGTTTGAGTTAGGCTTCGGGTTAGGTTAGGTTTGAACTTAGTTTGAAGGAGTAACTTTAGGGCTACTGTTAGTTTTCGGTTCAGTGTTACGGTTGGAGTTAGCGTGAGGGTAAGGTTAGGGTTATGGTTGAGCTTAAGGTGTCCGCCTAGGGTTAGGGTTAGGTGTATGGTTTGACTTAGTCTTCAAGTTAGGTTAGGTTTGGACTTAGTTTGACAGAGTAAGTTTAGGGCTACTGTTAGTTTTTGGTTAACTGTTACGGTTCGAGTTAGCGTCAGGGTCAGGGTAGGGTTGGGGTTGAGTTTAAGGTGTCCGCCTAGGGTTAGGTTCAGGTGTATGGTTGGATTTAGGCTTCAGGTTAGGTTAGGTTTGAACGCAGTTTGAGGGAGTAAGTTTAGGGCTACTGTTAGTTTTCGGTTCAGTGTTATGTTTGGAGTTAGCGTGAGGGTCAGTTTTGGTTTGAGGTTGAGCTTAAGGTGTCCCCCTAGGGTTAGGGTTAGGTTTATGGTTTGATTTAGGCATCAGGTTAGGTTAGGTTTGAACTTAGTTTGAGGGAGTAAGTTTAAGCCTACTGTTAGTTTTCGGTTCAGTGTTACGGTTGGAGATAGCGTCAGGGTCAGGTTAGGGTTGGGGTTGAGCTTCAGGTGTCCTCCTAGGGTTAGGGTTAGGTCTATGGTTTGAGTTAGGCTTCAGGTTAGGTTACGTTTGAACTTAGTTTGTGTGAGTAAGTTTAGGGCTACTGTTAGTTTTCGGTTCAGTGTTACAGTTAGAGATAGTGTCAGGGTCAGGTTAGGGTTGGGGTTGAGCTTCAGATGTCCGCCTAGGGTTAGGGTTAGCTCTATGGTTTGAGTTAGGCTTCAGGTTAGGTTAGGTTTGAACTTAGTTTGAGGGAGTAAGTTTAGGACTACTGTTAGTTTTCGGTTCAGTGTTACGGTTAGAGTTAGGGTCAGGGTCAGGTTAGGGTGGGGGTTAAGCATAAGGTGTCCGCCTAGGGTTAGGGTTAGCTCTATGGTTTGAGTTAGGCTTCAGGTTAGGTTAGGTTTGAACTTAGTTTGAGTGAGTAAGTTTAGGGCTACTGTGAGTTTTCGGTTCAGTGTTACGGGTGGAGTTAGCGTGAGGGTCAGGTTAGGGTTGGAGTTGAGCTTAAGGTGTCCACCTAGGGTTAGGGTTAGGTCTATGGTTTGAGTTAAGCTTCAGGTTAGGTTACTTTTGAACTTAGTTTGAGTGAGTAATTTTAGGGCTATTGTTAGTTTTCAGTTAACTGTTATGGTTCGAGTTAGCGTCAGGGTCAGGGTAGGGAAGGGTTGAGCTTAAGGTGTCCCCCTAGGATTAGGGTTAGGTGTATGGTTTGATTTAGGATTCAGGTTAGGTTAGGTTTGAATTTAGTTTGAGGTAGTAAGTTTAGGGCTACTGTTAGTTTTCGGTTAACTGTTACGGTTGGAGTAAGCTTTAGGGTCAGGTTATGGTGGGGTTTAAGCATAAAGTGTCCGCCAAGGGTTAGGGTTAGGTCTATGGTTTGATTTAGGCTTCAGGTTAGGTTACGTTTGAACTTAGTTTGAGTGAGTAAGTTTAGGGCTACTGTTAGTTTTCGGTTCAGTGTTACGGGTGGAGTTAGCGTGAGGGTCAGGTTAGGGTTGGAGTTGAGCTTCAGTTGTCCGCCTATGTTTAGGTTCAGGTGTATGGTTTGATTTAGGCTTCAGGTTAGGTTAGGTTTGAACTTAGTTTGAGGGAGTAAGTTTAGGGCTACTGTTAGTTTTCGGTTCAGTGTTATGGTTGGAGTTAGCGTGAGGGTCAGGTTAGGGTTGGGTTGAGCTTAAGGTGTCTCCCTAGGGTTAGGGTTAGGTTTATGGTTTGATTTAGGCTTCAGGTTAGGTTAGGTTTGAACTTAGTTTGAGGGAGTAAGTTTAAGCCTACTGTTAGTTTTCGGTTCAGTGTTACGGTTGGAGATAGCGTCAGGGTCAGGTTAGTTTTGGGTTTGAGCTTCAGGTGTCCGCGTAGGGTTAGGGTTAGGTCTATGGTTTGAGATAGTCTTCAGGTTAGGTTAGGTTAGAACTTAGTTTGAGTGAGTAAGTTTAGGGCTACTGTGAGTTTTCGGTTCAGTGTTACGGGTGGAGTTAGCGTTAGGGTCATGTTACGGTTGGAGTTGAGCTTAAGGTGTCCACCTCGGGTTAGGGTTAGGTCTATGGTTTGAGTTAAGCTTCAGGTTAGATTACATTTGAACTTAGTTTGAGTGAGTAATTTTAGGGCTACTGTTAGTTTTCGGTTCAGTGTTACGTTTGGAGATAGCGTCAGGGTCAGGTTAGGGTTGGGGTTGAGCTTCAGGTGTCCGCCTAGGGTTAGGTTCACGTGTATGGTTTGATTTAGGCTTCAGGTTAGGTTAGGTTTGAACTTAGTTTGAGGGAGTAAGTTTAAGCCTACTGTTAGTTTTCGGTTCAGTGTTACGGTTGGAGATAGCGTCAGGGTCAGGTTAGGGTTGGGGTTGAGCTTCAGGTGTCCACCTAGGGTTACGTTCAGGTGTATGGTTTGATTTAGGCTTCAGGTTAGATTAGGTTTGAACATAGTTTGAGGGAGTAAGTTTAGGGCTACTGTTAGTTTTCGGTTCAGTGTTATGGTTGGAGTTAGGGTCAGGGTCAGGTTAGGGTGGGGGTTAAGCATAAGGTGTCCGCCTAGGGTTAGGGTTAGGTCTATGGTTTGATTTAGGCTTCAGGTTAGGTTACCTTTGAACTTAGATTGAGTGAGTAAGTTTAGGGCTACTGTTAGTTTTCGATTCAGTGTTACGGTTGGAGTTAGCATCAGGGTCAGGTTAGGGTTGGGGTTGAGCTTAAGGTGTCCACCTAGGGTTAGGGTTAGGTCTATGGTTTGAGTTAGACTTCAGGTTAGGTTACGTTTGAACTTAGTTTGTGTGAGTAAGTTTAGGGCTACTGTTAGTTTTCGGTTCAGTGTTACAGTTAGAGATAGTGTCAGGGTCAGGTTAGGGTTGGGGTTGAGCTTCAGATGTCCGCCTAGGGTTAGGGTTAGCTCTATGGTTTGAGTTAGGCTTCAGGTTAGGTTACGTTTGAACTTAGTTTGAGTGAGTAAGTTTAGGGCTACTGTGAGTTTTCGGTTCAGTGTTACGGGTGGAGTTAGCGTGAGGGTCAGGTTAGGGTTGGAGTTGAGCTTAAGGTGTCCACCTAGGGTTAGGGTTAGGTCTATGGTTTGAGTTAAGCTTCAGGTTAGGTTACTTTTGAACTTAGTTTGAGTGAGTAATTTTAGGGCTATTGTTAGTTTTCAGTTAACTGTTATGGTTCGAGTTAGCGTCAGGGTCAGGGTAGGGAAGGGTTGAGCTTAAGGTGTCCCCCTAGGATTAGGGTTAGGTGTATGGTTTGATTTAGGATTCAGGTTAGGTTAGGTTTGAATTTAGTTTGAGGTAGTAAGTTTAGGGCTACTGTTAGTTTTCGGTTAACTGTTACGGTTGGAGTAAGCTTTAGGGTCAGGTTATGGTGGGGTTTAAGCATAAAGTGTCCGCCAAGGGTTAGGGTTAGGTCTATGGTTTGATTTAGGCTTCAGGTTAGGTTACGTTTGAACTTAGTTTGAGTGAGTAAGTTTAGGGCTACTGTTAGTTTTCGGTTCAGTGTTACGGGTGGAGTTAGCGTGAGGGTCAGGTTAGGGTTGGAGTTGAGCTTCAGGTGTCCGCCTAGGTTTAGGTTCAGGTGTATGGTTTGATTTAGGCTTCAGGTTAGGTTAGGTTTGAACTTAGTTTGAGGGAGTAAGTTTAGGGCTACTGTTAGTTTTCGGTTCAGTGTTATGGTTGGAGTTAGCGTGAGGGTCAGGTTAGGGTTGGGTTGAGCTTAAGGTGTCTCCCTAGGGTTAGGGTTAGGTTTATGGTTTGATTTAGGCTTCAGGTTAGGTTAGGTTTGAACTTAGTTTGAGGGAGTAAGTTTAAGCCTACTGTTAGTTTTCGGTTCAGTGTTACGGTTGGAGATAGCGTCAGGGTCAGGTTAGTGTTGGGGTTGAGCTTCAGGTGTCCGCGTAGGGTTAGGGTTAGGTCTATGGTTTGAGATAGGCTTCAGGTTAGGTTAGGTTAGAACTTAGTTTGAGTGAGTAAGTTTAGGGCTACTGTGAGTTTTCGGTTCAGTGTTACGGGTGGAGTTAGCGTTAGGGTCATGTTACGGTTGGAGTTGAGCTTAAGGTGTCCACCTCGGGTTAGGGTTAGGTCTATGGTTTGAGTTAAGCTTCAGGTTAGATTACATTTGAACTTAGTTTGAGTGAGTAATTTGAGGGCTACTGTTAGTTTTCGGTTCAGTGTTACGTTTGGAGATAGCGTCAGGGTCAGGTTAGGGTTGGGGTTGAACTTCAGGTGTCCGCCTAGGGTTAGGTTCACGTGTATGGTTTGATTTAGGCTTCAGGTTAGGTTAGGTTTGAACTTAGTTTGAGGGAGTAAGTTTAAGCCTACTGTTAGTTTTCGGTTCAGTGTTACGGATGGAGATAGCGTCAGGGTCAGGTTAGGGTTGGGGTTGAGCTTCAGGTGTCCGCCTAGGGTTACGTTCAGGTGTATGGTTTGATTTAGGCTTCAGGTTAGATTAGGTTTGAACATAGTTTGAGGGAGTAAGTTTAGGGCTACTGTTAGTTTTCGGTTCAGTGTTATGGTTGGAGTTAGGGTCAGGGTCAGGTTAGGGTGGGGGTTAAGCATAAGGTGTCCGCCTAGGGTTAGGGTTAGGTCTATGGTTTGATTTAGGCTTCAGGTTAGGTTACCTTTGAACTTTGATTGAGTGAGTAAGTTTAGGGCTACTGTTAGTTTTCGATTCAGTGTTACGTTTGGAGTTAGCGTCAGGGTCAGGTTAGGGTTGGGGTTGAGCTTAAGGTGTCCGCCTAGGGTTAGGGTTAAGTCTATGGTTTGAGTTAGGCTTCAGGTTAGGTTATGTTTGAACTTAGTTTGTGTGAGTAAGTTTAGGGCTACTGTTAGTTTTCGGTTCAGTGTTACGGTTGGAGATAGCGTCAGGGTCAGGTTAGGGTTGGTGTTGAGCTTCAGGTGTCCGCCTAGGGTTAGGGTTAGGTCTATGGTTTGAGTTAGGCTTCGGGTTAGGTTAGGTTTGAACTTAGTTTGAAGGAGTAAGTTTAGGGCTACTGTTAGTTTTCGGTTCAGTGTTACGGTTGGAGTTAGCGTGAGGGTAAGGTTAGGGTTATGGTTGAGCTTAAGGTTTCCCCCTAGGGTTAGGGTTAGGTGTATGGTTTGACTTAGTCTTCAGGTTAGGTTAGGTTTGGACTTAGTTTGACAGAGTAAGTTTAGGGCTACTGTTAGTTTTTGGTTAACTGTTACGGTTCGAGTTAGCGTCAGGGTCAGGGTAGGGTTGGGGTTGAGTTTAAGGTGTCCGCCTAGGGTTAGGTTCAGGTGTATGGTTGGATTTAGGCTTCAGGTTAGGTTAGGTTTGAACGTAGTTTGAGGGAGTAAGTTTAGGGCTACTGTTAGTTTTCGGTTCAGTGTTATGTTTGGAGTTAGCGTGAGGGTCAGGTTAGGGTTGAGGTTGAGCTTAAGGTGTCCCCCTAGGGTTAGGGTTAGGTTTATGGTTTGATTTAGGCATCAGGTTAGGTTAGGTTTGAACTTAGTTTGAGGGAGTAAGTTTAAGCCTACTGTTAGTTTTCGGTTCAGTGTTACGGTTGGAGATAGCGTCAGGGTCAGGTTAGGGTTGGGGTTGAGCTTCAGGTGTCCGCCTAGGGTTAGGGTTAGGTCTATGGTTTGAGTTAGGCTTCAGGATAGGTTAGGTTTGAACTTAGTTTGAGGGAGTAAGTTTAGGGCTACTGTTAGTTTTCGGTTCAGTGTTATGGTTGGAGTTAGCATCTCGGTCAGGTTTGGGTTGGGGTTGAGCTAAAGATGTCCGCCTAGGGTTAGGGTTAGGTGTATGGTTTGATTTAGGCTTCAGGTTAGGTTAGGTTTGAACTTAGTTTGAGGGTGTAAGTTTAGGGCTACTGTTAATTTTCGGTTCAGTGTTACGGTTGGAGTTAGTGTCAGGGTCAGGTTAGTATTGTGGTTGAGCTTAAGATGTTCACCTAGGGTTAGGATTCGGTGTATGGTTTGATTTAGGCTTCAGGTTAGATTAGGTTTGAACTTAGTTTGAGGCTGTGTGTTTAGGTCTACTGTTAGTTTTCGGTTCAGAGTTATGGTTGGAGTTAGGGGTAGGGTCAGGTTAGGGTTGGGGTTGGGCTTAAGGTGCCCGCCTAGAGTCAGGGTTAGGTATATGGTTTGATTTAGGCTTCAGGTTAGGTGAGGTTTGAACTTAGTTTGAGAGAGTAAGTTTAGGGCTACTGTTATTTTTCGGTTAACTGTTACGTTTCGAGTTAGCGTCATGGTCAGGGTAGGAATGGGGTTGAGTTTAAAGTGTCCACCTAGGGTTAGGGTTAGGTTTATGGTTTGATTTAGGCTTCAGGTTAGGTTAGGTTTAAACTTAGTTAGAGGGAGTAAGTTTAGGGCTACTGTTAGTTTTCGGTTCAGTGTTATGGTTGGAGTTAACATGAGGGTCAGGTTAGGGTTGGGGTTGAGCTTAAGGTGTCTCCCTAGGGTTAGGGTTAGGTTTATGGTTTGATTTAGGCATCAGGTTAGGTTAGGTTTGAACTTAGTTTGAGGGAGTAAGTTTAAGCCTACTGTTATTTTTCGGTTCAGTGTTACGTTTGGAGATAGCGTCAGGGTCAGGTTAGGGTTGGGGTTGAGCTTCAGGTGTCCGCCTAGGTTTAGAGTTAGGTCTATGGTTTGAGTTAGGCTTCAGGTTAGGTTAGGTTTGATCTTAGTTTGAGGAAGTAAGTTTAGGGCTACTGTTATTTTTCGGTTCAGTGTTACGGTTGGATTTAGCATCTGGGTCAGGTTAGGGTTGGGGTTGAGCTTAAGATGTTCGCCTAGGTTTAGGGTTAGGTGTGTGGTTTGATTTAGGCTTCAGGTTAGGTTAGGTTTGAACTTAGTTTGAGGGAGTAAGTTTAGGGCTATTGTTAGTTTTCGGTTCAGTGTTACGGTTTGAGTTAGCGTCAGGGTCAGGGTAGGGTTGGGGTTGAGTTTAAATTGTCCGCCTAGGGTTATGATTAGGTGTATGGTTTGATTTAGGCCTCAGGTTAGGTTACGTTTGAACTTAGTTTGAGGGAGTAAGTTTAGGGCTACTGTTAGTTTTCGGTTCAGTGTTACGGTTGGAGTTAGGGTCAGGGTCAGGTTAGGGTTGGGTTTGAGCTTAAGGTGTCAGCCTAGGGTTAGGGTTAGGTCTATGGTTTGAGTTATGCTTCAGGTTAGGTTAGGTTTGAACTTAGTTTGAGGGAGTAAGTTTAGGGCTACTGTTAGTTTTCGGTTCAGTGTTACGGTTGGAGTTAGTGTCAGGGTCAGGTTAGTGTTGTGGTTGAGCTTAAGATGTTCGCCTAGGGTTAGGATTAGGTGTATGGTTTGATTTAGGCTTCAGGTTAGGTTAGGTTTGAACTTAGTTTTCGGGAATAAGTTTAGGGCTACTGTTAGTTTTCGATTAACTGTTACGGTTGGAGTTAGCGTGAGGGTCAGGTTAGGGTTGTGGTTGAGCTTCAGGTGTCCCCCTAGGGTTAGGGTTAGGTGTATGGTTTGATTTAGGCTTCAGGTTAGGTGAGGTTTGAACTTAGTTTGAGGGATTAAGTTTAGGGCTACTGTTATTTTCGGTTAACTGTTACGTTTCGAGTTAGCGTCAGGGTCAGGGTAGGGTTGGGGTTGAGTTTAAGGTGTCCGCCTAGGGTTAGGGTTCGGTGTATGGTTTGATTTAGGCTTCAGGTTAGGTTAGGTTTAAACTTAGTTAGAGGGAGTAAGTTTAGGTCTACTGTTAGTTTTTGGTTCAGTGTTATGGTTGGAGTTAGCATGAGGGTCAGGTTAGGTTTGGGGTGGTGCTTAAGGTGTCCCCCTAGGGTTAGGGTTAGGTCTATGGTCTGATTTAGGCTTCAGGTTAGGTTAGGTTTGAATTTAGTTTGAGGGAGTAAGTTTAGGTCTACTGTTAGTTTTCGGTTAACTGTTACGGTTGGTGTAAGCGTTAGGGTCATTTTATGGTGGGGGTTAAGCATAAAGTGTCCACCTAGGGTTAGGGTTAGGTATATGGTTTGATTAAGGTTTCAGGTTAGGTTACGTTTGAACTTAGTTTGAGTGAGTAAGTTTAGGTCTACTGTTAGTTTTCGGTTCAGAGTTACTGTTGGAGTTAGCGTGAGGGTCAGGTTAGGGTTGGAGTTTAGCTTAAGGTGTCCGCCTAGGGTTAGGGTTAGGTCTATGGTTTGAGTTAGGCTTCAGGTTAGGTTAGGTTTGAACTTAGTTTGAGTGAGTAATTTTAGGGCTACTGTTAGTTTTTGGTTCAGTGTTACGGTTGGAGATAGCGTCAGGGTCAGGTTAGGGTTGGGGTTGAGCTTCAGGTGTCCGCCTAGGGTTAGGTTCAGGTGTATGGTTTGATTTAGGCTTCAGGTTAGGTTAGGTTTGAACTTAGTTTGAGGGAGTAAGTTTAGGGCTACTGTTAGTTTTCGGTTCAGTGTTACGGTTGGAGATAGCGTCAGGGTCAGGTTAGGGTTGGGATTGAGCTTCAGGTGTCTGCCTAGGGTTAGGGTTAGCTCTATGGTTTGAGTTAGGCTTCAGGTTAGGTTAGGTTTGAACTTAGTTTGAGTGAGTAAGTTTAGGGCTACTGTTACTTTTCGGTTCAGTGTTACGGGTGGAGTTAGCGTGAGGGTCAGGTTAGGGTTGGAGTTGAGCTTAAGGTGTCCGCCTAGGGTTAGGGTTAGGTCTATGGTTTCAGTTAAGCTTCAGGTTAGTTTACGTTTGAACTTAGTTTGAGTGAGTAATTTTATGGCTACTGTTAGTTTTCGGTTCAGTGTTACGGTTGGAGATAGCCTCAGGGTCAGGTTAGGGTTGGGGTTGAGTTTAAGGTGTCCGCCTAGGGTTAGGTTCAGGTGTATGGTTTGATTTAGGCTTCAGGTTAGGTTAGGTTTGAACTTAGTTTGAGGGAGTAAGTTTAGGGCTACTGTTAGTTTTGGGTTCAGTGTTATGGTTGGAGTTAGCGTGAGGGTCAGGTTAGTTTTGGGGTTGAGCTTAAGGTGTCCCCCTAGGGTTAGGGTTAGGTGTATGGTTTGATTTAGGCTTCAGGTTAGGTTAGGTTTGAATTTAGTTTGAGGGAGTAAGTTTAGGGCTACTGTTAGTTTTCATTTAACTGTTACGGTTGGAGTAAGCGTTAGGGTCAGGTTATGGTGAGGGTTAAGCATAAAGTGTCCGCCTAGGGTTAGGGTTAGGTCTATGGTTTGATTTAGGCTTCAGGTTAGGTTACGTTTGAACTTAGTTTGAGTGAGTAAATTTAGGGCTACTGTTAGTTTTCGGTTCAGTGTTACGGTTGGGGTTAGCGTGAGGGTCAGGTTAGGGTTGGAGTTTAGCTTAAGGTGTCCGCCTAGGGTTAGGGTTAGGTCTATGGTTGAGTTAGGCTTCAGGTCAGGTTAGGTTTGAACTTAGTTTGAGGTAGTAAATTTAGGGCTACTGTTAATTTTCGTATCAGTGTTACTGTTGGAGTTAGTGTCAGGGTCAGGTTAGTGTTGTGGTTGAGCTATAGATGTTCACCTAGGGTTAGGATTATGTGTATGGTTTGACTTAGGCTTCAGGTTAGATTAGGTTTGAACTTAGTTTTAGTGAGTATGTTTAGGTCTACTCTTAGTTTTCGGGTCTGCGTTACGGTTGGAGTTAGCGTGAGGGTCAGGTTAGGTTTGGGGTAGAGCTGAAGGTGTCCGCCTAGGGTTAGGGTTAGGTCTATGGTTTGAGTTAGGCTTCAGGTTAGGTTAGGTTTGAACTTAGTTTGAGGGAGTAAGTTTAGGGCTATTGTTAGTTTTCGGTTCAGTGTTACGGTTGGAGTTAGCGTGAGGGAAAGGTTAGGGTTGGGGTTGAGCTTAAGGTGTCCCCCTAGGGTTAGGGTTAGGTGTATGGTTTGATTTAGGCTTCAGGTTAGGTTAGGTTTGAACTTAGTTTGAGAGAGTAAGTTTAGGGCTATTGTTAGTTTTCGGTTAACTGTTACGGTTCGAGTTAGCGTCAGGGTCAGGGTAGGGTTGGGGTTTAGTTTAAGGTGTCCGCCCAGGGTTAGGTTCAGGTGTATGGTTTGATTTAGGCTCCAGGTTATGTTAGGTTTGAACTTAGTTTGAGGGAGTAAGTTTAGGGCTACTGTTAGTTTTGGCTTCAGTGTTATGGTTGGAGTTAGCGTGAGGGTCAGGTTAGGGGTGGGGTTGAGCCTAAGGTGTCCGCCTAGGGTTGGGGTTAGGTGTATGGTTTGATTTAGGCTTCAGGTTAGGTTAGGTTTGAACTTAGTATTCGGGAGTAAGTTTAGGGCTACTGTTAGTTTTCGGTTAACTGTTACGGTTGGAGTAAGCGTCAGGGTCAGGTTAGGGTGAGGGTTAAGCATAAGGTGTCTGCCTAGGGTTAGGGTTAGGTCTATGGTTTGATTTAGGCTTCAGGTTAGGTTACCTTTGAACTTAGTTTGAGTGAGTAAGTTTAGGCCTACTGTTAGTTTTCGATTCAGTGTTACAGTTGGAGTTAGCGTCAGGGTCAGGTTAGGGTTGGGGTTGAGATTAAGGTGTCCGCCTAGGGTTAGGGTTAGGTCTGTGGTTTGAGTTAGGCTTCAAGATAGGTTACGTTTGAACTTAGTTTCTGTGAGTAAGTTTAGAGCTACTCTTAGTTTTCGGTTCAGTGTTACGGTTGGAGATAGCGTCAGGGTCAGGTTAGGGTTGGGTTTGAGTTTAAGGTGTCCGCCTAGGGTTAGGTTCAGGTGTATGGTTTGATTTAGGCTTCAGGTTAGGTTAGGTTTGAACTTAGTTTGAGGGAGTAAGTTTAGGGCTACTGTTATTTTTCGGTTCAGTGTTATGGTTGGAGTTATCATGAGGGTCCGCTTAGGATTGGGGTTGAGTTTAAGGTGTCCCCCTAGGGTTAGGGTTAGGTTTAACGTTTGATTTAGGCTTCACGTTAGGTTAGGTTTGAACTTAGTTTGAGGGAGTAAGTTTAAGCCTACTGTTAGTTTTCGGTTCAGTGTTACGGTTGGAGATAGCGTCAGGGTCAGGTTAGGGTTGGGGTTGAGCTTAAGGTGTCCCCCTAGGATTAGGGTTAGGTTTATGGTTTCATTTAGGCATCAGGTTAGGTCAGGTTTGAACTTATTTTGAGGGAGTAAGTTTAAGCCTTCTGTTCGTTTTCGGTTCAGTGTTACGGTTGGAGATAGGGTCAGGGTGCTTAGGGTTGGGGTTGAGCTTCAGGTGTCCGCCTTGGGTTAGGGTTAGGTCTATGGTTTGAGTTAGGCTTCAGGTTAGGTTAGGTTTGAACTTAGTTTGAGGGAGTAAGTTTAGGACTACTGTTATTTTTCGGTTCAGTGTTACGGTTGGAGTTAGCATCTGTGTCAGGTTAGGGTTGGGGTTGAGCTTAAGGTGTCCGCCTAGGGTTATGGTAAGGTGTATGGTTTGATTTTGGCTTCAGGTTAGGTTAGGTTTGAACTTAGTTTGAGGGAGTAAGTTTAAGCCTACTGTTAGTTTTCGGTTCAGTGTTACGGTTGGAGATAGCGTCAGGGTCAGGTTAGGGTTGGGGCTGAACTTCAGGTGTCTTCCAAGGGTTTGGGTAGGTCTATGGTTTGAGTTAGGCTTCAGGTTAGGTTATGTTTGAACTTAGTTTGAGGGAGTAAGTTTAGGGCTACTGTTAGTTTTCGGTTCAGTGTTACGGTTGGAGTTAGCGTGAGGGTAAGGTTAGGGTTGGGGTTGAGCTTAAGGTGTCCCCCTAGGGTTAGGGTTAGGTGTATGGTTTGATTTAGGCTTCAGGTTAGGTTAGGTTTGAACTTAGTTTGAGAGAGTAAGTTTAGGGCTACTGTTAGTTTTCGGTTCAGTGTTATGGTTGGAGTTAGCGTGAGGGTCAGGTTAGGGTTGGGGTTGAGCTTAAGGTGTCCCCCTAGGGTTAGGGTCAGGTTGATGGTTTGATTTAGGCATCAGGTTAGGTTAGGTTTGACCTTAGTTTGAGGGAGTAAGTTTAAGACTACTGTTAGTTTTCGGTTCAGTGTTACGGTTGAGGATAACGTCAGGGTCAGGTTAGGGTTGGGGTTGAGCTTCAGGTGACCGCCTAGGGTTAGGGTTAGGTCTATGGTTTGAGTTAGGCTTCAGGTTAGGTTAGGTTTGAACTTAGTTTGAGGGAGTAAGTTTAGGGTTACTGTTATTTTTCGGTTCAGTGTTACGGTTGGAGTTATCGTCAGGGTCAGGATAGGATTGGTGTTGAGCTTCAGGTGTCCGCCTAGGGTTAGGGTTAGGTTTATGGTTTGAGTTAGGCTTCAGGTTAGGTTAGGTTTGAAATTAGTTTGAGAGAGTAAGTTTAGTGCTACTGTTAGTTTTCGGTTCAGTGTTACGGTTGGAGTTAGCGTCAGGGTCAGGTTAGGGTTGGGGTTGAGCTTAAGATGTCCGCCTAGGGTTAGGGTTAAGTGTATGGTTTGATTTAGGCTTCAGGTTAGGTTAGGTTTGAACTAGTTTAAGGGAGTAAGTTTAGGGCTACTGTTAGTTTTCGGTTAAGCGTTACGGTTGGAGTTAGCGTGAGGGTCAGGTTAGGGTTGGGGTTGAGATTAAGGTGTCCGCCTAGGGTTAGGGTTAGGTGTATGGTTTGATTTAGCCTTCAGGTTAGGTTAGGTTTGAACTTAGTTTGAGGGAGTAAGTTTAGGGCTATTGTTAGTTTTCGGTTCAGTGTTACGGTTCGAGTTAGCGTCAGGGTTAGGGTAGGGTTGGGGTTGAGTTTAAATTGTCCACCTAGGGTTATGATTAGGTGTATGGTTTGATTTAGGCTTCAGGTTAGGTTACGTTTGAACTTAGTTTGAGGGAGTAAGTTTAGGGCTACTCTTAGTTTTCGGTTCAGTGTTACGGTTGGAGTTAGCGTGAGGGTTAGGTTAGGGTTGGGGTTGAGCTTAAGATGTCCGCCTAGGGTTAGGGTTAGGTGTATGGTTTGATTTAGGCTTCAGCTTAGCTTAGGTTTGAACTTAGATTGTGGGAGTAAGTTTAGGGCTACTGTTAGTTTTTGGTTTACTGTTACGTTTCGACTTAGCGTCAGGGTCAGGGTTGGTTTGGGGTAGAGTTTAAGGTGTTCTCCTAGGGTTAGGCTAAGGTGTATGATTTGATTTAGTCTTCAGGTTAGGTTTGGTTTGAACTTAGTTTGAGGGAGTAAGTTTAGGGCTACTGTTAGTATTCGGTTCAGTGTTGCGGTTGGAGATAGAGTCAGGGTCAGGTTACGGTTGGGGTAGAGCTTAAGCTGTCCGCCTAGGGTTAGGGTTAGGTGTATGGTTTGATTTAGGCTTCAGGTTAGCTTAGGTTTGAACTTAGTTTTAGGGAGTAAGTTTAGGGCTACTGTTAGTTTTCGTTTCAGTGTTATGGTTGGAGTTAGCTTGAGGTTCAGGTTAGGGTTGGAGTTGAGCTTAAGGTGTCCGCCTAGGGTTAGGGTTAGGTCTGTGGTTTGAGTTAGGCTTCAGGTTAGGTAAGGTTTGAACTTAGTTTGAGGGAATAAGTTTAGGGCTACTGTTAGTTTTCGCTTCAGTGTTAAGGTTGTAGATACCGTCAGGGTCAGGTTAGGATTGGGGTTGAGCTTCAGGTGTCCGCCTAGGTTTAGGATTAGGTCTGTGATTTGAGTTAGACTTCAGGTTATGTTAGGTATGAACTTAGTTTGAGGGAGTAAGTTTAGGGCTACTCTTAGTTTTCGGTTCAGTGTTACCGTTGGAGTTAGCGTGAGGGTCAGGTTAGGGTTGGGGTTGAGCTTAAGGTGTCCGCCTACGGTTAGGGTTAGGTGTATGGTTTGATTTAGGCTTCAGGTTAGGTTAGGCTTGAACTTAGTTTGAGGGATTAAGTTTAGGTCTACTGTTAGTTTTCGGTTAACTGTTACGGTTGGAGTTAGGGTCAGGGTCAGGTTAGGGTGGTGGTTAAGCATAAGGTGTCCGCCTAGGTTTAGGGTTAGGTGTATGGTTTGATTTAGGCTTCATGTTAGGTTACGATTGAACTTAGTTTGAGTGAGTAAGTTTAGGTCTACTGTTAGTTTTCGGTTCAGTGGTAAGGTTGGAGTTAGCGTGAGGGCCAGGTTAGGTTTGGAGTTGAGCTTAAGGTGTCCGCGTAGGGTTAGGGTTAGGTGTATGGTTTGATTTAGGCTTCAGGTTAGGTTAGGTTTGAACTTAGTTTGAGGGAGTAAGTTTAGCGCTACTGTTAGTTTTCGGTTAACTGTTACGGTTGGAGTTAGCGTCAGGGTCAGGTTCGAGTTTGGGTTGAGCTTCAGGTGTCGGCCTAGGGTTAGGGTTAGGTCTATGGTTTGTGTTAGGCTTCAGGTTAGGTTACGTTTGAACTTAGTTTGAGGGAATAAGTTTAGGGCTACTGTTAGTTTTCGGTTCAGTGTTACGGTTGGATTAGCATCAGGGTCAGGTTAGGGTTGGAGTTGAGCTTAAGGTGTCCGCCTACGGTTAGGGTTAGGTGTATGGTTTGATTTAGGCTTCAGGTTAGGTTAGGTTTGAACTTAGTTTGAGGGAGTAAGTTTATTGCCACTGTTAGTTTTCGGTTAACTGTTACGGTTCGAGTTAGCGTCAGGGTCAGGGTAGTGTTGGCGTTGAGTTTAAATTGTCCGCCTAGGGTTGGGTTAGGTGTATCGTTTGATTTAGGCTTCAGGTTAGGTTAGGTTTGAACTTAGTTTGAGGGAGTAAGTTTAGGGCTACTGTTAGTTTTCGGTTCAGTGTTACGGTTGGAGTTAGGGTCAGGGTCAGGTTAGGGTTGGGGTTCAGCTTAAGGTGTCCACCTAGTGTTAGGGTTAGGTGTATGGTTTGATTTAGGCTTCAGGTTAGGTTAGGTTTGAACTTAGTTTGAGGGAGTAAGTTTAGGGCTACTGTCAATTTTCGTTTCAGTGTTACGGTTGGAGTTATCGTGAGGGTCAGGTAGGGTTGGGGTTCACCTTAAGGTGTCCGCCTACGGTTAGGGTTAGGTGTATGGTTTGATTTAGGCTTCAGGTTAGGTTAGGTTTGAACTAAGTTTGAGGGAGTAAGTTTAGGTCTACTGTTAGTTTTCGGTTAACTCTTACGGTTGGAGTTAGGGTCAGGGTCAGGTTAGGGTGGGGGTTAAGCTTAAGGTGTCTGCCTTGGTTTAGGGTTAGGTCTATGGTTTGAGTTATGCTTCCGGTTGGGTTAGGTTTGAACTTAGTTTGAGGGAGTAAGTTCAGGGCTACTGTTATTTATCAGTTAAGTGTTACGGTTGGAGTTAGCGTGAGGGTCAGGTTATGGTTGGAGTTGAGCTTAAGGTGTCTGCCTAGGGTTAGGGTTATGTCAATGGTTTGAGTTAGGCTTCTGGTTAGGTTAGGTTTGAACTTAGTTTGAGGGAGTAAGTTTAGGGCTACTGTTAGTTTTCTATTCAGTGTTATTGTTGGAGTTAGCGTGAGGGTCAGGTTATGGTTGGGGTCGAACTTAAGGTGTCCCCCAAGGGTTAGGGTTAGGTCTATGGTTTGATTTAGGCTTCAGGTTAGATTAGGTTTGAACTTAGTTTGAGTGAGTAAGTTGAGGGCTACTCTTAGTTTTCGGTTCAGTGTTACGGAAGGAGTTAGGGTCAGGGTCAGGTTAGGGTTGGTGTTGAGCTTCAGGTGTCCTCCTAGGGTTAGGGTTAGGTTTATGGTTTGAGTTAGGCTTCAGGTTAGGTTAGGTTTGAACATAGTTTGAGGGAGTAAGTATAGTGCTACTGTTAGTTTTCTGTTCTGTGTTACGGTTGGAGTTAGCGTCAGGGTCAGGTTTGGGTTGGGATTGAGCTTCAGGTGTCCGCCTAGGGTTAGGGTTAGGTGTATGGTTTGATTTAGGCTTCAGGTTAGGTTAGGTTTGAACTCAGTTTTCGGGAGTAAGTTTAGGGCTACTGTTAGTTTTCGGTTAACTGTTACGGTTGGAGTTAGCGTGAGGGTCAGGTTAGGTTTGGGGTTGAGCTTAAAGTGTCCCCCTAGGGTTAGGGTTAGTTGTATGGTTTGATTTAGGCTTCAGGTTAGATGAGGTTTGAACTTAGTTTGAGGGAGTAAGTTTAGGGCTACTGTTAGTTTTCGGTTCAGTGTTATGGTTGGAGTTAGCGTGAGGGTCTGGTTAGGGTTTGGGTTGAGCTTAAGGTGTCCCCCTAGGGTTAGGGTTAGGTTGATGGTTTGATTTAGGCATCAGGTTAGGTTAGGTTTGAACTTAGTTTGAGGGAGTAAGTTTAGCGCTACTGTTAGTTTTTGGTTAACTGTTACGGTTGGAGTTAGCGTCAGGGTCAGGTTCGAGTTTGGGTTGAGCTTCAGGTGTCGGCCTAGGGTTAGGGTTAGGTCTATGGTTTGTGTTAGGCTTCAGGTTAGGTTACATTTGAACTTAGTTTGAGGGAATAAGTTTAGGGCTACTGTTAGTTTTCGGTTCAGTGTTACGGTTGGATTAGCATCAGGGTCAGGTTAGGGTTGGAGTTGAGCTTAAGGTGTCCGCCTACGGTTAGGGTTAGGTGTATGGTTTGATTTAGGCTTCAGGTTAGGTTAGGTTTGAACTTAGTTTGAGGGAGTAAGTTTATTGCCACTGTTAGTTTTCGGTTAACTGTTACGGTTCGAGTTAGCGTCAGGGTCAGGGTAGTGTTGGCGTTGAGTTTAAATTGTCCGCCTAGGGTTGGGTTAGGTGTATCGTTTGATTTAGGCTTCAGGTTAGGTTAGGTTTGAACTTAGTTTGAGGGAGTAAGTTTAGGGCTACTGTTAGTTTTCGGTTCAGTGTTACGGTTGGAGTTAGGGTCAGGGTCAGGTTAGGGTTGGGGTTGAGCTTAAGGTGTCCACCTAGTGTTAGGGTTAGGTGTATGGTTTGATTTAGGCTTCAGGTTAGGTTAGGTTTGAACTTAGTTTGAGGGAGTAAGTTTAGGGCTACTGTTAATTTTCGTTTCAGTGTTACGGTTGGAGTTATCGTGAGGGTCAGGTAGGGTTGGGGTTCACCTTAAGGTGTCCGCCTACGGTTAGCGTTAGGTGTATGGTTTGATTTAGGCTTCAGGTTAGGTTAGGTTTGAACTAAGTTAGAGGGAGTAAGTTTAGGTCTACTGTTAGTTTTCGGTTAACTCTTACGGTTGGAGTTAGGGTCAGGGTCAGGTTAGGGTGGGGGTTAAGCTTAAGGTGTCTGCCTTGGTTTAGGGTTAGGTCTATGGTTTGAGTTATGCTTCCGGTTGGGTTAGGTTTGAACTTAGTTTGAGGGAGTAAGTTCAGGGCTACTGTTATTTATCGGTTAAGTGTTACGGTTGGAGTTAGCGTGAGGGTCAGGTTATGGTTGGAGTTGAGCTTAAGGTGTCTGCCTAGGGTTAGGGTTATGTCAATGGTTTGAGTTAGGCTTCTGGTTAGGTTAGGTTTGAACTTAGTTTGAGGGAGTAAGTTTAGGGCTACTGTTAGTTTTCTATTCAGTGTTATTGTTGGAGTTAGCGTGAGGGTCAGGTTATGGTTGGGGTCGAACTTAAGGTGTCCCCCAAGGGTTAGGGTTAGGTCTATGGTTTGATTTAGGCTTCAGGTTAGATTAGGTTTGAACTTAGTTTGAGTGAGTAAGTTGAGGGTTACTCTTAGTTTTCGGTTCAGTGTTACGGAAGGAGTTAGGGTCAGGGTCAGGTTAGGGTTGGTGTTGAGCTTCAGGTGTCCGCCTAGGGTTAGGGTTAGGTTTATGGTTTGAGTTAGGCTTCAGGTTAGGTTAGGTTTGAACATAGTTTGAGGGAGTAAGTATAGTGCTACTGTTAGTTTTCTGTTCTGTGTTACGGTTGGAGTTAGCGTCAGGGTCAGGTTTGGGTTGGGATTGAGCTTCAGGTGTCCGCCTAGGGTTAGGGTTAGGTGTATGGTTTGATTTAGGCTTCAGGTTAGGTTAGGTTTGAACTCAGTTTTCGGGAGTAAGTTTAGGGCTACTGTTAGTTTTCGGTTAACTGTTACGGTTGGAGTTAGCGTGAGGGTCAGGTTAGGTTTGGGGTTGAGCTTAAAGTGTCCCCCTAGGGTTAGGGTTAGTTGTATGGTTTGATTTAGGCTTCAGGTTAGATGAGGTTTGAACTTAGTTTGAGGGAGTAAGTTTAGGGCTACTGTTAGTTTTCGGTTCAGTGTTATGGTTGGAGTTAGCGTGAGGGTCTGGTTAGGGTTTGGGTTGAGCTTAAGGTGTCCCCCTAGGGTTAGGGTTAGGTTGATGGTTTGATTTAGGCATCAGGTTAGGTTAGGTTTGAACTTAGTTTGAGGGAGTAAGTTTAAGCCTACTGTTAGTTTTCGGTTCAGTGTTACGGTTGGAGTTAGCGTGAGGTTAAGGTTAGGGTTGGGGTTGAGCTTAAGGTGTCCCCCTAGGGTTAGGGTTAGGTGTATGGTTTGATTTAGGCTTCAGGTTAGGTTAGGTTTGAACTTAGTTTGAGAGAGTAAGTTTAGGGCTACTGTTAGTTTTCGGTTAACTGTTACGGTTCGAGTTAGCGTCAGGGTCAGGGTAGGTTTGGGGTTGAGTTTAAGGTGTCTGTCTAGGGTTAGCTTCAGGTGTATGGTTTGATTTAGGCTTCAGGTTAAGTTAGGTTTGAACTTAGTTTGAGGGAGTAAGTTTAGGGCTACTGTTAGTTTTCGGTTCAGTGTTATGGTTGGAGTTAGCGTGAGGGTCAGGTTAGGGTTGGGGTTGAGCTTAAGGTGTCCCCCTAGGGTTAGGGTCAGGTTGATGGTTTGATTTAGGCATCAGGTTAGGTTAGGTTTGAACTTAGTTTGAGGGAGTAAGTTTAAGCCTACTGTTAGTTTTCGGTTCAGTGTTACGGTTGGAGATAGCGTCAGGGTCAGGTTAGGGTTGGGGTTGAGCTTCAGGTGTCCGCCTAGGGTTAGGGTTAGGTCTATGGTTTGAGTTAGGCTTCAGGTTAGGTTAGGTTTGAACTTAGTTTGAGGGAGTAAGTTTAGGGCTACTGTTATTTTTCGGTTCAGTGTTACGGTTGGAGTTATCGTCAGGGTCAGGATAGGATTGGTGTTGAGCTTCAGGTGTCCGCCTAGGGTTAGGGTTAGGTTTATGGTTTGAGTTAGGCTTCAGGTTAGGTTAGGTTTGAACTTAGTTTGAGGGAGTAAGTTTAGGGCTACTGTTAGTTTTCGGTTAACTGTTACGGTTCGAGTTAGCATCAGGGTCACGGTAGAGTTGGGGTTGAGTTTAAATTGTCCGCGTAGGTTTAGGGTTAGGTGTGTGGTTTGATTTAGGCATCAGGTTAGGTTAGGTTTGAACTTAGTTTGAGGGATTAAGTTTAGGTCTACTGTTAGTTTTCAGTTAACTGTTACGGTTGGAGTTAGGGTCAGGGTCAGGTTAGGGTGGGGGTTAAGCATAAGGTGTCCGCCTAGGTTTAGGATTAGGTGTATGGTTTGATGTAGGCTTCAAGTTAGGTTACGTTTGAACTTAGTTTGAGTGAGTAAGTTTAGGGCTACTGTTAGTTTTCGGTTGAGTGTTAAGGTTGGAGTTAGCGTGAGGGCCAGGTTAGGGTTGGAGTTGAGCTTAAGGTGTCCGCTTAGGGTTAGGGTTAAGTCTATGGTTTGAGTTAGGCTTCAGGTTAGGTTACGTTTGAACTTAGTTTGTGTGAGTAAGTTTAGGGCTACTGTTAGTTTTCGGTTCAGTGTTACGGTTGGAGATAGCGTCAGGGTCAGGTTTGGGTTGGGGTTCAGCTTCAGATGTCCGCCTAGGTTAGGGTTAGGTCTATGGTTTGAGTTAGGCTTCAGGTTAGGTTAGGTTTGAACTTAGTTTGAGGGAGTAAGTTTAGGACTACTGTTAGTTTTCGGTTCAGTGTTAACTTTGGAGTTAGCGTGAGGGTCAGGTTTGGGTTGGGGTTGAGCTTAAGGTGTCTCCCTAGGGTTAGGGTTAAGTGTATGGTTTGATTTAGGCTTCAGGTTAGGTTAGGTTTGGACTTAGTTTGACAGAGTCAGTTTAGGGCTACTGTTAGTTTTTGGTTAACTGTTACGGTTCGAGTTAGCGTCAGGGTCAGGGTAGTGTTGGGGTTGAGTTTAAGGTGTCCGCAATAGGGTTAGGTTCAGGTGTATGGTTTGATTTAGGCTTCAGGTTAGGTTAGGTTTGAACTTAGTTTGAGGGAGTAAGTTTAGGGCTACTGTTAGTTTTCGGTTCAGTGTTATGTTTGGAGTTAGCGTGAGGGTCAGGTTAGGGTTGGGGTTGAGCTTAAGGTGTCCCCCTAGGGTTAAGGTTAGGTTTACGGTTTTATTTAGGCATCAGGTTAGGTTAGGTTTGAACTTAGTTTGAGGGAGTAAGTTTAAGCCTACTGTTAGTTTTCGGTTCAGTGTTACGGTTGGAGATAGCTTCAGGGTCAGGTTAGGATTGGGGTTGAGATTCAGGTGTCCGCCTAGGGTTAGGTTTAGGTCTATGGTTTGAGTTAGTCTTCAGGTTAGGTTAGGTTTGAACTTAGTTTGAGGGAGTAAGTTTAGGGCTACTGTTAGTTTTCGGTTCAGTGTTACGGTTGGAGATAGCGTCAGGGTCTGGTTAGGGTTGTGGTTGAGTTTCAGGTGTCCGCCTAGGGTTAGGGTTAGGTGTATGATTTGGTTTAGGCTTCAGGTTAGGTTCGGTTTGAACTTAGTTTGAGGTAGTAAGTTTAGGGCTACTGTTCGTTTTCATTTAACTGTTACGGTTGGAGTAAGTGTCAGGGTCAGGTTAGGGTGAGGGTTAAGCATAAGGTGTCCGCCAAGTGTTAGGGTTAGGTCTATGGTTTCATTTAGGCTTCTGGTTAGGTTACGTTTGAACTTAGTTTGAGTGAGTAAGTATAGGGCTACTCTTAGTTTTCAGTTCAGTGTTATGGTTGGAGTTAGCGTGAGGGTCAGGTTAGGGTTGGAGTTGAGCTTAAGGTGTCCGCCTAGGGGTAGGGTTAGGTCTGTGGTTTGAGTTAGGCTTCATGTTAGGTTAGGTTTGAACTTATTTGGAGGGAGTAATTTTAGGGCTTCTGTTAGTTTTCGGTTCAGTGTTACGGTTGGAGATAGCGTCAGGGTCAGGTTAGGGTTGGGGTTGAGCTTCAGGTGTCCACCTAAGTTTAGGGTTAGGTCTATGGTTTGAGTTAGGCTTCAGGTTAGGTTAGGTTTGAACTTAGTTTGAGGGAGTAATTTTAGGTCTTCTGTTATTTTTCGGTTCAGTGTTACGGTTCGAGTTATCGTGAGGGTTAGGTTAGGGTTGGGGTTGAGCTTAAGATGTCCGCCAAGGGTTAGGGTTAGGTGTATGGTATGATTTATGCTTCAGCTTAGGTTAGGATTGAACTAAGTTTGAGGGAGTAAGTTTAGGGCTACTGTTAGTTTTCGGTTTACTGTTACGGTTCGAGTTAGCGTCAGGGTCAGGGTAGGTTTGGGGTTGAGTTTAAGGTGTCCTCCTAGGGTTAGGCTAAGGTGTATGATTTGATTTAGGCTTCAGGTTAGGTTTGGTATGAACTTAGTTTGAGGGAGTTAGTTTAGGGCTGCTGTTAGTTTTCGGTTCAGTGTTACGGTTGGAGTTAGCGTCAGGGTCAGGTTAGGGTTGGGGTAGAGCTTAAGGTGTCCGCCTAGGGTTAGGGTTAGGTGTATGGTTTGATTTAGGCTTCAGGTTAGGTTAGGTTTGAACTTAGTTTGAGGGAGTAAGTTTAGGGCTACTGTAAGTTTTCGGTTCAGTGATACGGTTGTAGATAGCGTCACGGTCTGGTTAGGATTGGGGTTGAGCTTCGGGTGTCTGCCTAGGTTTAGGATTAGGTATGTGATTTGAGTTAGACTTCAGGTTATGTTAGGTTTGAACTTAGTTTGAGGGAGTAAGTTTAGGGCTACTCTTAGTTTTCGGTTCAGTGTTACTGTTGGAGTTAGCGTGAGGGTCAGGTTAGGCTTGGGGTTCAGCTTAAGGTGTCTTCCTAGGGTTAGGGTTAGGTGTATGGCTTGATTTAGGCTTCAGGTTAGGTTAGGTTTGAACTTAGTTTGAGTGAATAAGTTTAGGGCTACTGTTAGTTTTCGGTTAACTGTT
The DNA here is from genome assembly GCA_026018925.1 of Tupaia tana. Taxonomy (NCBI): domain Eukaryota; kingdom Metazoa; phylum Chordata; class Mammalia; order Scandentia; family Tupaiidae; genus Tupaia; species Tupaia tana. Next base: position 1,657,549 of record JAKSZU010000032.1, on the reverse strand, counting down.
ACGGTTGGAATAAGCGTCAGGGTCAGGTTAGGTTTGGGGTTGAGTTTAAGGTGTCTGCCTACGGTTAGGGTTAGGGGTATGGTTTGTTTTAGGCTTCATGTTAGGTTAGGTTTGAACTTAGTTTGAGGGAGTAAGTTTAGGGCTACTGTTACTTTTCGGTTCAGTATTATGATTGGAGTTAGCGTCAAGGTTAGGTTAGGGTTGGGGTTAAGCTTGAGTTTTCCGCCTAGGATTAGGGTTAGGTCTATGGTTTGAGTTAGGCTTCAAATTATGTTAGGTTTGAACTTAGTTTGAGGGAGTAAGTTTAGGGCTACTGTTAGTTTTCGGTTCAGTGTTACGGTTGGAGTTATCGTCAGGGTCAGGTTAGGGTTGGGGTTGAGCTTACGGTGTCCGCCTAGGTTTAGGGTTAGGTTTATGGTTTGGTTTAGGCTTCAGGTTAGGTTAGGTTTGAACTTAGTTTGAGGTAGTAAGTTTAGGGCTACTGTTAGTTTTCGTTTAACTGTTAGGGTTGGAGTAAGCGTCAGGGTCAGGTTAGGGTGGGGGTTAAGCATAAGGTGTCCGCCTAGGGTTAGAGTTAGTTCTATGGTTTGATTTAGGCATCAGGTTAGGTTACGTTTGAACTTAGTTTGAGTGAGTAAGTTTAGGGCTACTATTAGTTTTCGTTCCAGTGTTAAGTTTAGAGTTAGCGTGAGGGTCAGTTTAGGGTTGGAGTTGAGCTTAAGGTGTACACCTAGGGTTAGGGTTAGGTCTATTGTTTCATTTAGGCTTCATGTTAGGTTAGGTTTGAACTTACTTTGAGAGAATAAGTTTAGGGCTACTGTTACTTTTCGGTTAACTGTTACGGTTTCGAGTTAACGTCAGGGTCAGGGTAGGGTTGGGGTTTAGTTTAAGGTGTCCGCCTAGGGTTAGGTTCAGTTGTATGGTTTGATTTAGGCTCCAGGTTAGGTTAGGTTTGAACTTAGTTTGAGGGAGTAACTTTAGGGCTACTGTTAGTTTTGGCTTCAGTGTTATGGTTGGAGTTAGCGTGAGGGTCAGGTTAGGAGTGGGGTTGAGCTTAAGGTGTCCGCCTAGGGTTAGGGTTAGGTGTATGGTTTGATTTAGGCTTCAGGTTAGGTTAGGTTTGAACTTAGTATTCGGGAGTAAGTTTAGGGCTACTGTTAGTTTTCGGTTAACTGTTACGGTTGGAGTAAGCGTCAGGGTCAGGTTAGGGTGGGGGTTAAGCATAAGGTGTCTGCCTAGGGTTAGGGTTATGTCTATGGTTTGATTTAGGCTTCAGGTTAGGTTACCTTTGAACTTAGTTTGAGTGAGTAAGTTTAGGCCTACTGTTAGTTTTCGATTCAGTGTTACAGTTGGAGTTAGCGTCAGGGTCAGGTTAGGGTTGGGGTTGAGCTTAAGGTATCCGCCTAGGGTTAGGGTTAGGTCTGTGGTTTGAGTTAGGCTTCAAGATAGGTTACGTTTGAACTTAGTTTCTGTGAGTAAGTTTAGAGCTACTCTTAGTTTTCGGTTCAGTGTTACGGTTGGAGATAGCGTCAGGGTCAGGTTAGGGTTGGGTTTGAGTTTAAGGTGTCCGCCTAGGGTTAGGTTAAGGTGTATGGTTTGATTTAGGCTTCAGGTTAGGTTAGGTTTGAACTTAGTTTGAGGGAGTAAGTTTAGGGCTACTGTTAGTTTTGGGTTCAGTGTTATGGTTGGAGTTATCATGAGGGTCAGGTTAGGGTTGGGGTTGAGTTAAGGTGTCCCCCTAGGGTTAGGGTTAGGTTTAACGTTTGATTTAGGCTTCACGTTAGGTTAGGTTTGAACTTAGTTTGAGGGAGTAAGTTAAAGCCTACTCTTAGTTTTCGGTTCAGTGTTACGGTTGGAGATAGCGTCAGGGTCAGGTTGGGGTTGGGGTTGAGCTTCAGGTGACTTCCAAGGGTTAGGGTTAGGTCTATGGTTTGAGTTAGGCTTCAGGTTAGGTTAGGTTTGAACTTAGTTTGAGGGAGTAAGTGTAGGGCTACTGTTAGTTTTCGGTTCAGTGTTACAGTTGGAGTTAGCGTGAAGGTAAGGTTAGTGTTGGGGTTGAGCTTAATGTGTCCCCCTAGGGTTAGGGTTAGGTGTATGGTTTGATTTAGGCTTCAGGTTAGGTTAGGTTTGAACTTATTTGTGTGAGTAAGTTTAGAGCTACTCTTAGTTTTCGGTTCAGTGTTACGGTTGGAGATAGCGTCAGGGTCAGGTTAGGGTTGGGGTTGAGTTTAAGGTGTCGTCCTATGGTTAGGTTCAGGTGTATGGTTTGATTTAGGCTTCAGGTGAGGTTAGGTTTGAACTTAGTTTGAGGGAGTAAGTTTAGGGCTACTGTTAGTTTTCGGTTTACTGTTACGGTTCGAGTTAGCGTCAGGGTCAGGTTAGGGTTGGGGTTGAGTTTAAGGTGTCGTCCTATGGTTAGGTTCAGGTGTATGGTTTGATTTAGGCTTCATGTTAGGTTACGAATGAACTTAGTTTGAGTGAGTAAGTTTAGGGCTACTGTTAGTTTTCGGTTCAGTGGAAAGGTTGGAGTTAGCGTGAGGGCCAGGTTAGGGTTGGAGTTGAGCTTAAGGTGTCTGCGTAGGGTTAGGGTTAGGTGTATGGTTTGATTTAGGCTTCAGGTTAGGTTAGGTTTGAACTTAGTTTGAGGGAGTAAGTTTAGCGCTACTGTTAGTTTTCGGTTAACTGTTACGGTTGGAGTTAGCGTCAGGGTCAGGTTCGAGTTAGGGTTGAGCTTCAGGTGTCCGCCTAGGGTTAGGGTTAGGTCTATGGTTTGTGTTAGGCTTCAGGTTAGGTTACGTTTGAACTTAGTTTGAGGGAATAAGTTTAGGGCTACTGTTAGTTTTCGGTTCAGTGTTACGGTTGGATTAGCATCAGGGTCAGGTTAGGGTTGGAGTTGAGCTTAAGGTGTCGCCTACAGTTAGGGTTAGGTGTATGGTTTGAGTTAGGCTTCAGGTTAGGTTAGGTTTGAACTTAGTTTGAGGGAGTAAGTTTAGGGCTACTGTTAGTTTTCGGTTCAGCGTTACGGTTGGAGTTAGCGTGAGGGTCCGGTTAGGGTTGGGGTTGAGCTTAATGTGTCCGCCTAGGATTAGGGTTAGGTGTATGGTTTGATTTAGGCTTCAGGTTAGGTTAGGTTTTAACTTAGTTTTCGGGAGTAAGTTTAGGGCTACTGTTAGTTTTCGGTTAACTGTTACGGTTGGAGTTAGCGTGAGGGTCAGGTTAGGGTTGGGGTTGAGCTTAAAGTGTCCCCCTAGGGTTAGGGTTAGGTGTATGGTTTGATTTAGGCTTCAGGTTAGGTGAGGTTTGAACTTAGTTTGAGGGAGTAAGTTTAGGGCTACTGTTAGTTTTCGGTTCAGTGTTACGGTTGAAGTTAGTGTCAGGGTCAGGTTAGTGTTGCGGTTGAGCTTAAGATGTTCGCCTAGGGTTAGGATTATGTGTATGGTTTGATTTAGGCTTCAGGTTAGGTTAGGTTTGAACTTAGTTTGAGGGAGTAAGTTTAGGTCTACTGTTAGTTTTCGGTTAACTCTTACGGTTGTAGTTAGGGTCAGGGTCAGGTTAGGGTGGGGGTTAAGCATAAGGTGTCCGCCTAGGTTTAGGGTTATGTCTATGGTTTGAGTTAGGCTTCCGGTTGGGTTAGGTTTGAACTTTGTTTGAGGGAGTAAGTTCAGGGCTACTGTTATTTATCGGTTAAGTGTTATGGTTGGAGTTAGGGTCAGGGTCAGGTTAGGGTTGGGGTTGAGCTTAAGGTGTCCACCTAGGGTTAGGGTTAGGTGTATGGTTTGATTTAGGCTTCAGGTTAGGTTAGGTTTGAACTTCGTTTGAGGGAGTAAGTTTAGGGCTACTGTTAATTTTCGTTTCAGTGTTACGGTTGGAGTTATCGTGAGGGTCAGGTAGGGTTGGGGTTCACCTTAAGGTGTCCGCCTACGGTTAGGGTTAGGTGTATGGTTTGATTTAGGCTTCAGGTTGGGTTAGGTTTGAACTTAGTTTGAGGGAGTAAGTTTAGGTCTACTGTTAGTTTTCGGTTAACTCTTACGGTTGGAGTTAGGGTCAGGGTCAGGTTAGGGTTGGGGTTAAGCATAAGGTGTCCGCCTAGGTTTAGGGTTATGTCTATGGTTTGAGTTAGGCTTCCGGTTGGGTTAGGTTTGAACTTAGTTTGAGGGAGTAAGTTCAGGGCTACTGTTATTTATCGGTTAAGTGTTACGGTTGGAGTTAGCGTGAGGGTCAGGTTATGTTTGGAGTTTAGCTTAAGGTGTCTGCCTAGGGTTAGGGTTATGTCAATGGTTTGAGTTAGGCTTCCGGTTAGGTTAGGTTTGAACTTAGTTTGAGGGAGTAAGTTTAGGGCTACTGTTAGTTTTCTATTCAGTGTTATTGTTGGAGTTAGCGTGAGGGTCAGGTTAGGGTTGGGGTCTAACTTAAGGTGTCCCCCAAGGGTTAGGGTTAGGTCTATGGTTTGATTTAGGCTTCAGGTTAGATTAGGTTTGAACTTAGTTTGAGTGAGTAAGTTGAGGGCTACTCTTAGTTTTCGGTTCAGTGTTATGGAAGTAGTTAGGGTCATGGTCAGGTTAGGGTTGGTGTTGAGCTTCAGGTGTCCGCCTAGGGTAAGGGTTAGGTTTATGGTTTGTGTTAGGCTTCAGGTTAGGTTAGGTTTGAACATAGTTTGAGGGAGTAAGTATAGTGCTACTGTTAGTTTTCTGTTCTATGTTACGGGTGGAGTTAGCGTCAGGGTCAGGTTCGGGTTGGGGTTGAGCTTCAGGTGTCCGCCTAGGGTTAGGGTTAGGTGTATGGTTTGATTTAGACTTCAGGTTAGGTTAGGTTTGAACTTAGTTTGAGGGAGTAAGTTTAGGGCTACTGTTAGTTTTCGGTTAACTGTTACGGTTGGAGTTACGGTCAGGGTCAGGTTAGGGTGGGGGTTAAGTATAAGGTGTCCGCCTAGGTTTAGGGTTAGGTGTATGGTTTGATTTAGGCTTCATGTTAGGTTACGTTTGAACTTAGTTTGAGTGAGTTAGTTTAGGGCTACTGTTCTTTTTTGGTTCAGTGTTAAGTTTGGAGTTAGCGTGAGGTCCAGGTTAGGGTTGGAGTTGAGCTTAAGGTGTCCGCTTAGGGTTAGGGTTAAGTCTACGGTTTGAGTTAGGCTTCAGGTTAGGTTACGTTTGAACTTAGTTTGTGTGAGTAAGTTTAGGGCTACTGTTAGTTTTCGGTTCAGTGTTACGGTTGGAGATAGCGTCAGGGTCAGGTTTGGGTTGGGGTTCAGCTTCATTTGTCCGCCTAGGGTTAGGGTTAGGTCTATGGTTTTAGTTAGGCTTCAGGTTAGGTTAGGTTTGAACTTAGTTTGAGGGAGTAAGTTTAGGACTACTGTTAGTTTTCGGTTCAGTGTTATGTTTGGAGTTAGCGTGAGGGTCAGGTTAGGGTTGGGGTTGAGCTAAGATGTCCGCCTAGTGTAAGGGTTAGGTGTATGGTTTGATTTAGGCTTCAGGTTAGGTTAGGTTTGAACTTAGTTTGAGGGAGTAAGTTTAGGGCTATTGTTAGTTTTCGGTTCAGTGTTACGGTTCGAGTTAGCGTCAGGGTCAGGGTAGGGTTGGGGTTGAGTTTAAATTGTCCACCTAGGGTTATGATTAGGTGTATGGTTTGATTTAGGCTTCAGGTTAGGTTAGGTTTGAACTTAGTTTGAGGGAGTAAGTTTAAGCCTACTCTTAGTTTTCGGTTCAGTGTTACGGTTGGAGATAACTTCAGGGTCAGGTTAGGGTTGGGGTTTAGCTTCAGGTGTCCGCCTAGGGTTAGGGTTAGGTCTATGATTTGAGTTAGTCTTCAGGTTAGGTTAGGTTTGAACTTAGTTTGAGGGAGTAAGTTTAGGGCTACTGTTAGTTTTCGGTTCAGTGTTACATTTGGAGATAGCGTCAGGGTCAGGTTAGGGTTGGGGTTGAGCTTAAGGTGTCGGCTTAGGGTTAGGGTTAAGTCTATGGTTTGAGTTAGGCTTCAGGTTAGGTTATGTTTGAACTTAGTTTGTGTGAGTAAGTTTAGGGCAACTGTTAGTTTTCGGTTCAGTGTTATGTTTGGAGTTAGCGTGAGGGTCAGGTTAGGGTTAGCGTTGAGTTTAAGATGTCCGCCTAGTGTTAGGGTTAGGTGTATGGTTTGATTTAGGCTTCAGGTTAGGTTAGGTTTGAACTTAGTTTGAGGGAGTAAGTTTAGGGCTATTGTTAGTTTTCGGTTCAGTGTTATGGTTCGAGTTAGCGTCAGGGTCAGGTTAGGGTTGGGGTTGAGTTTAAATTGTCCACCTAGGGTTATGATTAGGTGTATGGTTTGATTTAGGCTTCAGGTTAGGTTACGTTTGAACTTAGTTTGAGGGAGTAAGTTTAGGGCTACTGTTAGTTTTCGGTTCAGTGTTACAGTTGGAGTTAGGGTCAGGGTCAGGTTAGGGTTGCGGTTGAGCTTAAGGTGTCCGCCTAGGGTTAGGGTTAGGTCTATGGTTTGAGTTAGGCTCCAGGTTAGGTTAGGTTTGAACTTAGTTTGAGGGAGTAAGTTTAGGGCTACTCTTAATTTTCGGTTCAGTGTTACGGTTGGAGTTAGCGTGAGGGTCAGGTTAGGGTTGGGGTTGAGCTTAAGGTGCCCGCCTAGGGTCAAGGTTAGGTGTATGGTTTGATTTAGGCTTCAGGTTAGGTTAGGTTTGAACTTAGTTTTCTGGAATAAGTTTAGGGCTACTGTTAGTTTTCGATTAACTGTTACGGTTGGTGCTAGCGTGAGGGTCACGTTAGGGTTGGGGTTGAGCTTAAGGTGTCCCCCTAGGGTTAGGGTTAGGTGTATGGTTTGATTTAGGCTTCAGGTTAGGTGAGGTTTGAACTTAGTTTGAGAGAGTAAGTTTAGGGCTAAAGTTATTTTTCGGTTAACTGTTACGTTTCGCGTTATCGTCAGGGTAGGGTTGGGGTTGAGTTTAAGGTGTCCGCCTAGGGTTAGGGTTAGGTGTATGGTTTGATTTAGGCTTCAGGTTAGGTTAGGTTTAAACTTAGTTAGAGGGAGTAAGTTTAGGGCTACTGTTAGTTTTCGGTTCAGTGTTATGTTTGGAGTTAGCCTGAGGGTCAGGTTAGGGTTGGGGTTGAGCTTAAGGTGTCCCCCTAGGGTTAGGGTTAGGTTTATGGTTTGATTTAGGCATCAGGTTTGGTTAGGTTTGAACTTAGTTTGAGGGAGTAACTTCAAGCCTACTGTTATTTTTCGGTTCAGTGTTACGTTTGGAGATAGCGTCAGGGTCAGGTTAGGGTTGGGGTTGAGCTTAAGGTGTCCGCCTAGGGTTAGGGTTAGGTCTATGGTTTGAGTTAGGCTTCAGGTTAGGTTAGGTTTGAACTTAGTTTGAGGGAGTAAGTTTAGGGCTATTGTTAGTTTTCGTTTCAGTGTTACGGTTCGAGTTAGCGTCAAGGTCAGGGTAGGGTTGGGGTTGAGTTTAAATTGTCCGCCTAGTGTTATGATTAGGTGTATGGTTTGATTTAGGCTTCAGGTTAGGTTACGTTTGAACTTAGTTTGAGGGAGTAAGTTTAGGGCTACTGTTAGTTTTCGGTTCAGTGTTACGGTTGGAGTTAGGGTCAGGGTCAGGTTAGGGTTGGGGTTGAGCTTAAGGTGTCTGCCTAGGGTTAGGGTTAGGTCTATGGTTTGAGTTAGGCTTCAGGTTATGTTAGGTTTGAACTTAGTTTGAGGGAGTAAGTTTAGGGCTACTGGTAGTTTTCGGTTCAGTGTTACGGTTGTAGATAGCGTCAGGGTCAGGTTAGTGTTGGGGTTGAGCTTCAGGTGTCCGCCTAGGGTTATAGTTAGGTCTATGGTTGAGTTAGGCTCCAGGTTAGGTTAGGTTTGAACTTAGTTTGAGGGAGTAAGTTTAGGGCTACTGTTAATTTTCGGTTCAGTGTTATGGTTGGAGTTAGTGTCAGGGTCGGGTTAGTGTTGTGGTTGAGCTTAAGATGTTCGCCTAGGGTTAGGGTTAGGTTTATGGTTTGATTTAGGCTTCAGGTTAGGTTAGGTTTGAACTTAGTTTGAGGGAGTAAGTTTAAGTCTACTGTTAGTTTTCGATTCAGTGTTACGGATGGAGTTAGGGTCAGGGTCAGGTTAGGTTGGGGGTTAAGCATAAGGTGTCCGCCTAGGGTTAGGGTTAGGTCTATGGTTTGATTAAGGCTTCAGGTTCGGTTACCTTTGAACTTAGTTTGCGTGAGTAAGTTTAGGGCCACTGTTAGTTTTCGATTCAGTGTTACGGTTGGAGTTAGGGTCAGGGTCAGGTTAGGGTTGCGGTTGAGCTTAAGGTTTCCGCCTAGGGTTAGGGTTAGGTCTATGGTTTGAGTTAGGCTTCAGGTTAGGTTACGTTTGAACTTAGTTTGTGTGAGTAAGTTTAAGGCTACTGTTAGTTTTCGGTTCAGTGTTATGGTTGGAGATAGCGTCAGGGTCAGGTTTGGGTTGGGGTTGAGCTTCAGGTGTCTGCCTAGGGTTAGGGTTAGGTCTATGGTTTGAGTTAGGCTTCAGGTTAGGTTAGGTTTGAACTTAGTTTGAGGGAGTAAGTTTAGGACTACTGTTAGTTTTCGGTTCAGTGTTAAGGTTGGAGTTAGCGTGAGGGTAAGGTTAGGGTTGGGGTTGAGCTTAAGGTGTCACCCTAGGGTTAGGGTTAAGTGTATGGTTTGATTTAGGCTTCAGGTTAGGTTAGGTTTGGACTTAGTTTGACAGAGTAAGTTTAGGGCTATTGTTAGTTTTTGTTTAACTGTTACGGTTCGAGTTAGCGTCAGGGTCAGGTTAGTGTTGGGGTTGAGTTTAAGGTGTCCGCCTAGGGTTAGGTTCAGGTGTATGGTTTGATTTAGGCTTCAGGTTAGGTTAGGTTTGAACTTAGTTTGAGGGAGTAAGTTTAGGGCTACTGTTAGTTTTCGGTTCAGTGTTATGTTTGGAGTTAGCGTGAGGGTCAGGTTAGGGTTGGGGTTGAGCTTAAGGTGTCCCCCTAGGGTTAAGGTTAGGTTTATCGTTTGAGTTAGTCTTCAGGTTAGGTTAGGTTTGAACTTAGTTTGAGGGAGTAAGTTTAGGGCTACTGTTAGTTTTCGGTTCAGTGTTACGGTTGGAGATAGCGTCAGGGTCAGGTTAGGGTTGGGGTTGAGCTTAAGGTGTCCATTTAGGGTTAGGGTTAAGTCTATGGTTTGAGTTAGGCTTCAGGTTAGGTTACGTTTGAACTTAGTTTGTGTGAGTAAGTTTAGGGCTACTGTTAGTTTTCGGTTCAGTGTTATCTTTGGAGTTAGCGTGAGGGTCAGGTTAGGGTTGGGGTTGAGCTTAAGATGTCCGCCTAGTGTTAGGGTTAGGTGTATGGTTTGATTTAGGCTTCAGGTTAGGTTAGGTTTGAACTTAGTTTGAGGGAGTAAATTTAGGGCTATTGTTAGTTTTCGGTTCAGTGTTACGGTTCCAGTTAGCGTCAGGGTCAGGGTAGGGTTGGGGTTGAGTTTAAATTGTCCACCTAGGGTTATGATTAGGTGTATGGTTTGATTTAGGCTTCAGGTTAGGTTATGTTTGAACTTAGTTTGAGGGAATAAGTTTAGGGCTACTGTTAGTTTTCGGTTCAGTGTTACAGTTGGAGTTAGGGTCAGGGTCAGGTTAGGGTTGCGGTTGAGCTTAAGGTGTCCGCCTAGGGTTAGGGTTAGGTCTATGGTTTGAGTTAGGCTCCAGGTTAGGTTAGGTTTGAACTTAGTTTGAGGGAGTAAGTTTAGGGCTACTGTTAATTTTCGGTTCAGTGTTACGGTTGGAGTTAGCGTGAGGGTCAGGTTAGGGTTGGGGTTGAGCTTAAGGTGCCCGCCTAGGGTCAGGGTTAGGTGTATGGTTTGATTTAGGCTTCAGGTAAGGTTAGGTTTGAACTTAGTTTTCAGGAATAAGTTTAGGACTACTGTTAGTTTTCGATTAACTGTTACGGTTGGTGTTAGCGTGAGGGTCACGTTAGGGTTGGGGTTGAGCTTAAGGTGTCCCCCTAGGATTAGGGTTAGGTGTATGGTTTGATTTAGGCTTCAGGTTAGGTGAGGTTTGAACTTAGTTTGAGAGAGTAAGTTTAGGGCTACAGTTATTTTTCGGTTAACTGTTACGTTTCGCATTAGCGTCAGGGTAGTGTTGGGGTTGAGTTTAAATTGTCCGTCTAGGGTTAGGGTTAGTTGTATGGTTTGATTTAGGGTTCAGGTTAGGTGAGGTTTGAACTTAGTTTGAGGGAGTAAGTTTAGGTCAACTGTTATTTTTCGGTTAACTGTTACGGTTCGAGTTAGCGTCAGGGTCAGGGTAGGGTCGGGGTTCAGTTTAAGGTATCCGCCTAGGGTTAGGGTTAGGTGTATGGTTTGATTTAGGCTTCAGGTTAGGTTAGGTTTAAACTTAGTTAGAGGGACTAAGTTTAGGGCTACTGTTAGTTTTCGGTTCAGTGTTATGGTTGGAGTTAGCGTGAGGGTCAGGTTAGGGTTGGGGTTGAGCTTAAGGTGTCTCCCTAGGGTTAGGGTTAGGTTTATGGTTTGATTTAGGCTTCAGGTTAGGTTAGGTTTGAACTTAGTTTGAGGGAATAAGTTTAAGCCTACTGTTAGTTTTAGGTTCAGTGTTACGGTTGGGGATAGCGTCAGGGTCAGGTTAGGGTTGGGGTTGAGCTTCAGGTGTCTTCCAAGGGTTAGGGTTAGGTCTATGGTTTGAGTTAGGCTTCAGGTTAGGTTAGGTTTGAACTTAGTTTGAGGGAGTACGTTTAGGGCTACTGTTAGTTTTCGGTTCAGTGTTACGGTTGGAGTTAGCGTGAGGTTAAGGTTAGGGTTGGGGATGAGCTTAAGGTGTCCGCCTAGGATTAGGGTTATTTGTATGGTTTGATTTAGGCTTCAGGTTAGGTTAGGTTTGAACTTAGTTTGAGGGAGTAAGTTTAGGGCTACTGTTAGTTTTCGGTTAACTGTTACGGTTGGAGTAAGCGTTAGGGTCAGGTTATGGTGGGGGTGAAGCATAAAGTTTCCCCCTAGGGTTAGGGTTAGGTCTATGGTTTAATTTAGGCTTCAGGTTATGTTACGTTTGAACTTAGTTTGAGTGAGTAAGTTTAGGGCTACTGTTAGTTTTCGGTTCAGTGTTATGGTTGGAGTTAGCGTGAGGGTTAGGTTAGGGATGGGGTTGAGCTTAAGATGTCCGCCTTGGGTTAGGGTTATGTGTATGGTTTGATTTAGACGTCAGGTTACGTTAGGTTTGAACTTAGTTTGAGTGAGGAATTTTAGGGCTACTGTTAGTTTTCGGTTAAGTGTTACGGTTGGAGATATCGTCAGGGTCATGTTAGGGTTGGTGATGAGCTTAAGGTGTCCGCCTAGGGTTAGGGTTATGTCTAGGGTTTGAGTTAGGCTTCCGGTTAGGTTAGGTTTGAACTTAGTTTGAGTGAGTAAGGTGAGGGCTTCTGTTAGTTTTCGGTTCAGTGTTACGGAAGGAGTTAGGGTCAGGGTCAGGTTAGGGTTGGGGTTGAGCTTAAGGAGTCCGCCTAGGGTTAGTGTTAGGTGTATGGTTTGATTTAGGCTTCAGGTTAGGTTAGGTTTGAACTTAGTTTGAGGGTATTAGTTTAGGTCTACTGTTAGTTTTCAGTTAACTGTTACGGTTGGAGTTACGGTCAGGGTCAGTTTAGGGTGGGGGTTAAGCATAAGGTGTCCGCCGAGGTTTAGGGTTAGGTGTATGGTTTGATTTAGGCTTCAGGTTAGGTGAGGTTTGAACTTATTTTGAGGGATTAAGTTTAGGGCTACTGCTATTTTTCGGTTAACTGTTACGGTTCGAGTTAGCGTCAGGGTCAGGTTAGGGTGGGGGTTAAGCATAAGGTGTCCGCCTAGGTTTAGGGTTAGGTCAATGGTTTGAGTTAGGCTTCAGTTTGGGTTAGGTTTGAAGTTAGTTTGAGGGAGTAAGTTCAGGGCTACTGTTATTTATCGGTTAAGTGTTACGGTTGGAGTTAATGTGAGGGTCAGGTTATGGTTGGAGTTGAGCTTAAGGTGTCCACCTAGGGTTAGGGTTAGGTCTATGGGTTGAGTTAGGCTTCAGGTTAGGTTACGTTTGAACTTAGTTTGAGTGAGTAAGTTTAGGGCTACTGTTAGTTTTCGGTTAAGTGTTTCGGTTGGAGATAGCGTCATGGTCATGTTAGGGTTGGTGATGAGCTTAAGGTGTCCGCCTAGGGTTAGGGTTAGGTCTGTGGTTTGAGTTTGGCTTCAGGTTAGGTTAGGTCTGAACTTAGTTTGAGGGAGTAAGTTCAGGACTACTGTTATTTATCGGTTAAGTGTTACGGTTGGAGTTAGCATGAGGGTCAGGTTATGGTTGGAGTTGAGCTTAAGGTGTCCGCCTAGGGTTAGGGATATGTCTATGGTGTGAGTTAGGCTTCCGGTTAGGATAGGATTGAACTTAGTTTGAGGGAGTAAGTTTAGGGCTACTGTTACTTTTCGGTTCAGTGTTATTGTTGGAGATAGCGTGAGGGTCAGGTTAGGGTTGGGGTCGAACTTAAGGTGTCCCTCTAGGGTTAGGGTTAGGACTATGGTTTGATTTAGGCTTCAGGTTAGGTTAGGTTTGAACTTAGTTTGAGTGAGTAAGTTGAGGGCTACTGTTAGTTTTCTGTTCAGTGTTACGGAAGGAGTTAGGGTCAGGGTCAGTTTAGGGTTGGGGTTGAGCTTAAGGTGTCCGCCTAGGGTTAGGGTTAGGTGTATGGTTTGATTTAGGCTTCAGGTTAGGTTTGGTTTGAACTTAGTTTGAGGGTAAAAGTTTAGGTCTACTGTTAGTTTTCGGTTAACTGTTACTGTTGGAGTTAGGGTCGGGGTCAGTTTAGGGTGGGGGTTAAGCTTAAGGTGTCCGCCGAGGTTTAGGGTTAGGTGTATGGTTTGATTTAGGCTTCAGGTTAGGTTACGTTTGAACTTAGTTTGAGTGAGTCAGTTTAGGGCTACTGTTAGTTTTCAGTTCAGTGTTACGGTTGGAGGTATCGTGAGGGTCAGGTTAGGGTTGGAGTTGGCTTAAGGTGTCCGCCTAGGGTTAGGGTTAGGTCTATGGTTTGAGTTCGTCTTCAGGTTAGGTTAGGTTTGAACTTAGTTTGAGGGAGTAAGTTCAGGGCTACTGTTAGTTATTGGTTTAGTGTTACCGTTGGAGTTAGCGTGAGGGTCACGTTAGGGTTGGAGTTGAGCTTAAGGTGTCCGCCTAGGGTTAGGGTTAGGTCTATGGTTTCAGATAGGCTTCAGGTTAGGTTACGTTTGAACTTAGTTTGAGTGAGTAACTTTAGGGCTACTGTTAGTTTTCGGTTCAGTTTTACGGTTGGTGATAGCGTCAGGGTCAGGTTAGGGTTGGGTTTGAGCTTCAGGTTTCCGCCTAGGGTTAGGGTTAGGTCTATGGTTTGAGTTAGGCTTCAGGTTAGGTTAGGTTTGAACTTAGTTTGAGGGAGTAAGTTTAGGGCTACTGTTAGTTTTCGGTTCAGTGTTACGGTTGGAGATAGCGTCAGGGTCAGGTTAGTGTTGGGGTTGAGCTTAAGATGTTCGCCTAGGGTTAGGATTAGGTGTATGGTTTGATTTGGGCTTCAGGTTAGATTAGGTTTGAACTTAGTTTTCAGGAGTAAGTTTAGGGCTACTGTTAGTTTTCGGTTAAATGTTACGGTTGGAGTAAACTTGAGGGTCAGGTTAGGGTTTGGGTTGAGCTTAAGGTGTCCTCAAGGGTTAGGGTTAGGTGTATGGTTTGATTTAGGCTTCAGGTTAGTGAGGTTTGAAATTAGTTTGAGGGAGTAAGTTTAGGGCTACTGCTATTTTTCGGTTAACTCTTACGGTTCGAGTTAGCGTCAGGGTCAGGGTAGGGTTCGGGTTGAGTTTAAGGTGTCTGCCTAGGGTTAGGGTTAGGTGTATGGTTTGATTTAGGCTTCGGGTTAGGTTAGGTTTGAACTTAGTTTGACGGAGTAAGTTTAGGGCTACTGTTAGTTTTCGGTTCAGTGTTATGGTTGGAGATAGCGTGATCGTCAGGTTAGGGTAGGGGTTGAGCTTAAGGTGTCCGCCTAGGTTTAGGGTTAGGTGTATGGTTTGATTTAGGCTTCAGGTTACGTTAGGTTTGAACTTAGTTTGAGTGAGGAATTTTAGGGCTACTGTTAGTTTTCGGTTAAGTTTTATGGTTGGAGGTAGCGTCAGGGTCATGTTAGGGTTGGTGATGAGCTTAAGGTGTCCGCCTAGGGTTAGGGTTAGGTCTGTGGTTTGAGTTAGGCTTCAAGTTAGGTTAGGTTTGAACTTAGTTTTAGGGAGTAAGTTCAGGACTAATGTTATTTATCGGTTAAATGTTACGGTTGGAGTTAGCGTGAGGGTCAGGTTATGGTTGGAGTTGAGCTTAAGGTGTCCGCCTAGGGTTAGGGTTATGTCTATGGTTTGAGTTAGGCTTCCGGTTAGGATAGGTTTGAACTTAGTTTGAGGGAGTAAGTTTAGGGCTACTGTTAGTTTTCGGTTCAGTGTTATTTTTGGAGTTAGCGTGAGGGTCAGGTTAGGGTTGGGGTCTAACTTAAGGTGTCCCCCAAGGGTTAGGGTTAGGTCTATGGTTTGATTTAGGCTTCAGGTTAGATTAGGTTTGAACTTAGTTTGAGTGAGTAAGTTGAGGGCTACTCTTAGTTTTCGGTTCAGTGTTACGCAAGTAGTTAGGGTACGGGTCAGGTTAGGGTTGGTGTTGAGCTTCAGGTGTCCGCTAGGGTAAGGGTTAGGTTTATGGTTTGAGTTAGGCTTCAGGTTAGGTTAGGTTTGAACATAGTTTGAGGGAGTAAGTATAGTGCTACTGTTAGTTTTCTGTTCTATGTTACGGGTGGAGTTAGCGTCAGGGTCAGGTTCGGGTTGGGGTTGAGCTTCAGGTGTCCGCCTAGGGTTAGGGTTAGGTGTATGGTTTGATTTAGACTTCAGGTTAGGTTAGGTTTGAACTTAGTTTGAGGGAGTAAGTTTAGGGCTACTGTTAGTTTTAGGTTCAGTGTTACTGTTGGAGATAGCGTCAGGGTCAGGTTAGGGTTGGGGTGAGCATAAGGTGTCAGCCTAGGGTTAGGGTTAGGTGTATGGTTTGATTTAGGCTTCATGTTAGGTTACGTTTGAACTTAGTTTGAGTGAGTAAGTTTAGGGCTACTGTTCGTTTTCGGTTCAGTGTTAAGGTTGGAGTTAGCGTGAGGGCCAGGTTAGGGTTGGAGTTGAGCTTAAGGTGTCCGCTTAGGGTTAGGGTTAAGTCTACGGTTTGAGTTAGGCTTCAGGTTAGGTTACGTTTGAACTTAGTTTGTGTGAGTAAGTTTAGGGCTACTGTTAGTTTTCGGTTCAGTGTTACGGTTGGAGATAGCGTCAGGGTCAGGTTTGGGTTGGGGTTCAGCTTCATTTGTCCGCCTAGGGTTAGGGTTAGGTCTATGGTTTTAGTTAGGCTTCAGGTTAGGTTAGGTTTGAACTTAGTTTGAGGGAGTAAGTTTAGGACTACTGTTAGTTTTCGGTTCAGTGTTATGTTTGGAGTTAGCGTGAGGGTCAGGGTAGGGTTGGGGTTGAGCTTAAGATGTCCGCCTAGTGTTAGGGTTAGGTGTATGGTTTGATTTAGGCTTCAGGTTAGGTTAGGTTTGAACTTAGTTTGAGGGAGTAAGTTTAGGGCTATTGTTAGTTTTCGGTTCAGTGTTACGGTTCGAGTTAGCGTCAGGGTCAGGGTAGGGTTGGGGTTGAGTTTAAATTGTCCACCTAGGGTTATGATTAGGTGTATGGTTTGATTTAGGCTTCAGGTTAGGTTACGTTTGAACTTAGTTTGAGGGAGTAAGTTTAGGGCTACTGTTAGTTTTCGGTTCAGTGTTACAGTTGGAGTTAGGGTCAGGGTCAGGTTAGGGTTGCGGTTGAGCTTAAGGTGTCCGCCTAGGGTTAGGGTTAGGTCTATGGTTTGAGTTAGGCTCCAGGTTAGGTTAGGTTTGAACTTAGTTTGAGGGAGTAAGTTTAGGGCTACTGTTAATTTTCAGTTCAGTGTTATGGTTGGAGTTAGCGTGAGGGTCAGGTTAGGGTTGGGGTTGAGCTTAAGGTGCCCGCCTAGGGTCAGGGTTAGGTGTATGGTTTGATTTAGGCTTCAGGTTAGGTTAGGTTTGAACTTAGTTTTCGGGAATAAGTTTAGGGCTACTGTTAGTTTTCGATTAACTGTTACGGTTGGTGCTAGCGTGAGGGTCACGTTAGGGTTGGGGTTGAGCTTAAGGTGTCCCCCTAGGGTTAGGGTTAGGTGTATGGTTTGATTTAGGCTTCAGGTTAGGTGAGGTTTGAACTTAATTTGAGAGAGTAAGTTTAGGGCTAAAGTTATTTTTCGGTTAACTGTTACGTTTCGCGTTATCGTCAGGGTAGGGTTGGGGTTGAGTTTAAGGTGTCCGCCTAGAGTTAGGGTTAGGTGTATGGTTTGATTTAGGCTTCAGGTTAGGTTAGGTTTAAACTTAGTTAGAGGAAGTAAGTTTAGGGCTACTGTTAGTTTTCGGTTCAGTGTTATGTTTGGAGTTAGCCTGAGGGTCAGGTTAGGGTTGGGGTTGAGCTTAAGGTGTCCCCCTAGGCTTAGGGTTAGGTTTATGGTTTGATTTAGGCATCAGGTTAGGTTAGGTTTGAACTTAGTTTGAGGGAGTAACTTCAAGCCTACTGTTATTTTTCGGTTCAGTGTTACGTTTGGAGATAGCGTCAGGGTCATGTTAGGGTTGGGGTTGAGCTTAAGGTGTCCGCCTAGGGTTAGGGTTAGGTCTATGGTTTGAGTTAGGCTTCAGGTTAGGTTAGGTTTGAACTTAGTTTGAGGGAGTAAGTTTAGGGCTACTGTTAGTTTTCGCTTCAGTGTTACGGTTGGATTTAGTATCTGGGTCAGGTTAGGGTTGGGGTTGAGCTTAAGATGTCCGCCTAGGGTTAGGGTTAGGTGTATGGTTTGATTTAGGCTTCAGGTTAGGTTAGGTTTGAACTTAGTTTGAGGGAGTAAGTTTAGGGCTATTGTTAGTTTTCGGTTCAGTGTTATGGTTCGAGTTAGCGTCAGGGTCAGGGTAGGTTTGGGGTTGAGTTTAAATTGTCCACCTAGGGTTATGATTAGGTGTATGGTTTGATTTAGGCTTCAGGTTAGGTTACGTTTGAACTTAGTTTGAGGGAGTAAGTTTAGGGCTACTGTTAGTTTTCGGTTCAGTGTTACAGTTGGAGTTAGGGTCAGGGTCAGGTTAGGGTTGCGGTTGAGCTTAAGGTGTCCGCCTAGGGTTAGGGTTAGGTCTATGGTTTGAGTTAGGCTCCAGGTTAGGTTAGGTTTGAACTTAGTTTGAGGGAGTAAGTTTAGGGCTACTGTTAATTTTCGGTTCAGTGTTACGGTTGGAGTTAGCGTGAGGGTCAGGTTAGGGTTGGGGTTGAGCTTAAGGTGCCCGCCTAGGGTCAGGGTTAGGTGTATGGTTTGATTTAGGCTTCAGGTTAGGTTAGGTTTGAACTTAGTTTGAGGGAGTAAGTTTAGGGGTATTGTTAGTTTTCGTTTCAGTGTTACGGTTCGAGTTAGCGTCAAGGTCAGGGTAGGGTTGGGGTTGAGTTTAAATTGTCCGCCTAGGGTTATGATTAGGTGTATGGTTTGATTTAGGCTTCAGGTTAGGTTACGTTTGAACTTAGTTTGAGGGAGTAAGTTTAGGGCTACTGTTAGTTTTCGGTTCAGTGTTACGGTTGGAGTTAGGGTCAGGGTCAGGTTAGGGTTGGGGTTGAGCTTAAGGTGTCCGCCTAGGTTTAGGGTTAGGTCTATGGTTTGAGTTAGGCTTCAGGTTAGGTTAGGTTTGAACTTAGTTTGAGGGAGTAAGTTTAGGGCTACTGGTAGTTTTCGGTTCAGTGTTACGGTTGTAGATAGCGTCAGGGTCAGGTTAGTGTTGGGGTTGAGCTTCAGGTGTCCGCCTAGGGTTATAGTTAGGTCTATGGTTGAGTTAGGCTCCAGGTTAGGTTAGGTTTGAACTTAGTTTGAGGGAGTAAGTTTAGGGCTACTGTTAATTTTCGGTTCAGTGTTATGGTTGGAGTTAGTGTCAGGGTAGGGTTAGGTTGGGGGTTAAGCATAAGGTGTCCGCCTAGGGTTAGGGTTAGGTCTATGGTTTGATTAAGGCTTCAGGTTAGGTTACCTTTGAACTTAGATTGAGTGAGTAAGTTTAGGGCCACTGTTAGTTTTCGATTCAGTGTTACGGTTGGAGTTAGGGTCAGGGTCAGGTTAGGGTTGCGGTTGAGCTTAAGGTTTCCGCCTAGGGTTAGGGTTAGGTCTATGGTTTGAGTTAGGCTTCAGGTTAGGTTACGTTTGAACTTAGTTTGTGTGAGTAAGTTTAGGGCTACTGTTAGTTTTCGGTTCAGTGTTACGGTTGGAGATAGCGTCAGGGTCAGGTTTGGGTTGGGGTTGAGCTTCAGGTGTCTGCCTAGGGTTAGGGTTAGGTCTATGGTTTGATTTAGGCTTCAGGTTAGGTTAGGTTTGAACTTAGTTTGAGGGAGTAAGTTTAGGACTACTGTTAGTTTTCGGTTCAGTGTTAAGGTTGGAGTTAGCGTGAGGGTAAGGTTAGGGTTGGGGTTGAGCTTAAGGTGTCACCCTAGGGTTAGGGTTAAGTGTATGGTTTGATTTAGGCTTAAGGTTAGGTTAGGTTTGGACTTAGTTTGACAGAGTAAGTTTAGGGCTATTGTTAGTTTTTGTTTAACTGTTACGGTTCGAGTTAGCGTCAGGGTCAGGTTAGTGTTGGGGTTGAGTTTAAGGTGTCCGCCTGGGGTTAGGTTCAGGTGTATGGTTTGATTTAGGCTTCAGGTTAGGTTAGGTTTGAACTTAGTTTCAGGGAGTAAGTTTAGGGCTACTGTTAGTTTTCGGTTCAGCGTTATGTTTGGAGTTAGCGTGAGGGTCAGGTTAGGGTTGGGGTTGAGCTTAAGGTGTCCCCCTAGGGTTAAGGTTAGGTTTATCGTTTGATTTAGGCATCAGGTTAGGTTAGGTATGAACTTAGTTTGAGGGAGTAAGTTTAAGCCTACTGTTAGTTTTCGGTTCAGTGTTACGGTTGGACATAGCTTCAGGGTCAGGTTAGGGTTGGGGTTGAGCTTCAGGTGTCCGCCTAGGGTTAGGGTTAGGTCAATGGTTTGAGTTAGTCTTCAGGTTAGGTTAGGTTTGAACTTAGTTTGAGGGAGTAAGTTTAGGGCTACTGTTAGTTTTCGGTTCAGTGTTACGGTTGGAGATAGCGTCAGGGTCAGGTTAGGGTTGGGGTTGAGCTTAAGGTGTCCGCTTAGGGTTAGGGTTAAGTCTATGGTTTGAGTTAGGCTTCAGGTTAGGTTACGTTTGAACTTAGTTTGTGTGAGTAAGTTTAGGGCTACTGTTAGTTTTCGGTTCAGTGTTATGTTTGGAGTTAGCGTGAGGGTCAGGTTAGGGTTGGGGTTGAGCTTAAGATGTCCGCCTAGTGTTAGGGTTAGGTGTATGGTTTGATTTCGGCTTCAGGTTAGGTTAGGTTTGAACTTAGTTTGAGGGAGTAAGTTTAGGGCTATTGTTAGTTTTCGGTTCAGTGTTACGGTTCGAGTTAGCGTCAGGGTCAGGGTACGGTTGGGGTTGAGTTTAAATTGTCCACCTAGGGTTATGATTAGGTGTATGGTTTGATTTAGGCTTCAGGTTAGGTTATGTTTGAACTTAGTTTGAGGGAGTAAGTTTAGGGCTACTGTTAGTTTTCGGTTCAGTGTTACAGTTGGAGTTAGGGTCAGGGTAAGGTTAGGGTTGCGGTTGAGCTTAAGGTGTCCGCCTAGGGTTAGGGTTAGGTCTATGGTTTGAGTTAGGCTCCAGGTTAGGTTAGGTTTGAACTTAGTTTGAGGGAGTAAGTTTAGGGCTACTGTTAATTTTCGGTTCAGTGTTACGGTTGGAGTTAGCGTGAGCGTCAGGTTAGGGTTGGGGTTGAGCTTAAGGTGCCCGCCTAGGGTAAGGGTTAGGTGTATGGTTTGATTTAGGCTTCAGGTAAGGTTAGGTTTGAACTTAGTTTTCAGGAATAAGTTTAGGGCTACTGTTAGTTTTCGATTAACTGTTACGGTTGGTGTTAGCGTGAGGGTCACGTTAGGGTTGGGGTTGAGATTAAGGTGTCCCCCTAGGGTTAGGGTTAGGTGTATGGTTTGATTTAGGCTTCAGGTTAGGTGAGGTTTGAACTTAGTTTGAGAGAGTAAGTTTAGGGCTACAGTTATTTTTCGGTTAACTGTTACGTTTCGCGTTAGCGTCAGGGTAGGGTTGGGGTTGAGTTTAAGGTGTCCGCCTAGGGTTAGGGTTAGGTGTATGGTTTGATTTAGGCTTCAGGTTAGGTTAGGTTTAAACTTAGTTAGAGGGAGTAAGTTTAGGGCTACTGTTAGTTTTCGGTTCAGTGTTATGGTTGGAGTTAGCGTGAGGGTCAGGTTAGGGTTGGGGTTGAGCTTAAGGTGTCCCCCTAGGGTTAGGGTTAGGTTTATGGTTTGATTTAGGCTTCAGGTTAGGTGAGGTTTGAACTTAGTTTGAGAGAGTAAGTTTAGGGCTACAGTTATTTTTCGGTTAACTGTTACGTTTCGCGTTAGCGTCAGGGTAGGGTTGGGGTTGAGTTTAAGGTGTCCGCCTAGGGTTAGGGTTAGGTGTATGGTTTGATTTAGGCTTCAGGTTAGGTTAGGTTTAAACTTAGTTTGAGGGAGTAAGTTTAGGACTACTGTTAGTTTTCGGTTCAGTGTTAAGGTTGGAGTTATCGTGAGTGTAAGGTTAGGGTTGGGGTTGAGCTTAAGGTGTCACCCTAGGTTTAGGGTTAATTGTATGGTTTGATTTAGGCTTCAGATTAGGTTAGGTTTGGACTTAGTTTGACAGAGTAAGTTTAGGGCTATTTTTAGTTTTTGTTTAACTGTTACTGTTCGAGTTAGCGTCAGGTTCAGGTTACTGTTGGGGTTGAGTTTAAGGTGTCCGCCTAGGGTTAGGTTCAGGTGTATGGTTTGATTTAGGCTTCAGGTTAGGTTAGGTTTGAACTTAGTTTGAGGGAGTAAGTTTAGGGCTACTGTTAGTTTTCGGTTCAGTGTTATGTTTGGAGTTAGCGTGAGGGTCAGGTTAGGGTTGGGGTTGAGCTTAAGGTGTCCCCCTAGGGTTAAGGTTAGGTTTATCGTTTGATTTAGGCATCAGGTTAGGTTAGGTATGAAATTAGTTTGAGGGAGTAAGTTTAAGCCTACTGTTAGTTTTCGGTTCAGTGTTACGGTTGGACATAGCTTCAGGGTCAGGTTAGGGTTGGGGTTGAGCTTCAGGTGTCCGCCTAGGGTTAGGGTTAGGTCTATGGTTTGAGTT
The DNA here is from genome assembly GCA_026018925.1 of Tupaia tana. Taxonomy (NCBI): domain Eukaryota; kingdom Metazoa; phylum Chordata; class Mammalia; order Scandentia; family Tupaiidae; genus Tupaia; species Tupaia tana. Next base: position 1,636,333 of record JAKSZU010000032.1, on the reverse strand, counting down.
AGTCTTCAGGTTAGGTTAGGTTTGAACTTAGTTTGAGGGAGTAAGTTTAGGGCTACTGTTAGTTTTCGGTTCAGTGTTACGGTTGGAGATAGCGTCAGGGTCAGGTTAGGGTTGGGGTTGAGCTTAAGGTGTCCGCTTAGGGTTAGGGTTAAGTCTATGGTTTGAGTTAGGCTTCAGGTTAGGTTACGTTTGAACTTAGTTTGTGTGAGTAAGTTTAGGGCTACTGTTAGTTTTCGGTTCAGTGTTATGTTTGGAGTTAGCGTGAGGGTCAGGTTAGGGTTGGGGTTGAGCTTAAGATGTCCGCCTAGTGTTAGGGTTAGGTGTATGGTTTGATTTCGGCTTCAGGTTAGGTTAGGTTTGAACTTAGTTTGAGGGAGTAAGTTTAGGGCTATTGTTAGTTTTCGGTTCAGTGTTACGGTTCGAGTTAGCGTCAGGGTCAGGGTACGGTTGGGGTTGAGTTTAAATTGTCCACCTAGGGTTATGATTAGGTGTATGGTTTGATTTAGGCTTCAGGTAAGGTTAGGTTTGAACTTAGTTTTCGGGAATAAGTTTAGGGCTACTGTTAGTTTTCGATTAACTGTTACGGTTGATGTTAGCGTGAGGGTCACGTTAGGGTTGGGGTTGAGCTTAAGGTGTCCGCCTAGGGTTAGGGTTAGGTGTATGGTTTGATTTAGGCTTCAGGTTAGGTTAGGTTTAAACTTAGTTAGAGGGAGTAAGTTTAGGGCTACTGTTAGTTTTCGGTTCAGTGTTATGGTTGGAGTTAGCGTGAGGGTCAGGTTAGGGTTGGGGTTGAGCTTAAGGTGTCCCCATAGGGTTAGGGTTAGGTTTATGGTTTGATTTAGGCATCAGGTTAGGTTAGGTTTGAACTTAGTTTGAGGGAGTAACTTCAAGCCTACTGTTATTTTTCGGTTCAGTGTTACGTTTGGAGATAGCGTCAGGGTCAGTTTAGGGTTGGGGTTGAGCTTAAGGTGTCCGCCTAGGGTTAGGGTTAGGTCTATGGTTTGAGTTAGCCTTCAGGTTAGGTTAGGTTTGAACTTAGTTTGAGGGAGTAAGTTTAGGGCTACTGTTAGTTTTCGGTTCAGTTTTACGGAAGGAGTTAGGTTCAGGGTCAGGTTAGGGTTGGGGTTGAGCTTCAGGTTTCCGCCTAGGTTTAGGGTTAGGTCTATGGTTTGAGTTAGGCTTCAGGTAAGATTAGGGTTGAACTTAGTTTGAGGGAGTAATTTTAGGGCTACTGTTAGTTTTTGGATCAGTGTGACGGTTGGAGTTAGCGTGAGGGTTAGGTTAGGGATGGGGTTGAGCTTAAGATGTCCGCCTAGGGTTAGGGTTAGGTGTATGGTTTGATTTAGGCTTCAGGTTACGTTAGGTTTGAACTTAGTTTGAGTGAGGAATTTTAGGGCTACTGTTAGTTTTCGGTTAAGTGTTACAGTTGAAGATAGCGTCAGGGTCATGTTAGGGTTGGTAATGAGCTTAAGGTGCCCTCCTAGGGTTAGGGTTAGGTCTGTGGTTTGAGTTAGGCTTCAAGTTAGGTTAGGTTTGAACTTAGTATTAGGGAGTAAGTTCAGGGCTACTGTTATTTATCGGTTAAGTGTTATGGTTGGATTTAGCGTGAGGGTCAGGTTATGTTTGGAGTTGAGCTTAAGGTGTCCGCCTAGGGTTAGGGTTATGTCTATGGTTTGAGTTAGGCTTCCAGTTAGGATAGGTTTGAACTTAGTTTGAGGGAGTAAGTTTAGGGCTACTGTTAGTTTTCGGTTCAGTGTTATTGTTGGAGTTAGCGTGAGGGTCAGGTTAGGTTTGGGGTCGAACTTAAGGTGTACCCCTAGGGTTAGGATTAGGTCTATTGTTTGATTTAGGCTTCAGGTTAGGTTACATTTGAACTTAGTTTGAGTGAGTAAGTTGAGGGCTACTGTTAGTTTTCGGTTCAGTGTTACGGAAGGAGTTAGGGTCTGAGTCAGGTTAGGGTTGGGGTTGAGCTTAAGTTGTCCACCTAGGGTTAGGGTTAGGTGTATGGTTTGATTTAGGCTTCAGGTTAGGTTAGGTTTGAACTTAGATTGAGGGTATAAGTTTAGGTCTACTGTTAGTTTTCGGTTAACTGTTACGGTTGGAGTTAGGGTCAGGGTCAGTTTAGGGTGGGGGTTAAGCTTAAGGTGTCCACCGAGGTTTAGGGTTAGGTGTATGGTTTGATTTAGGCTTCAGGTTAGGTTACGTTTGAACTTAGTTTGAGTGAGTCAGTTTAGGGCTACTGTTAGTTTTCGGTTCAGTGTTATGGTTGGAGTTAGCGTGAGGGTCAGGTTATGGTTGGAGTTGAGCTTAAAGTGTCCGCCTAGGGTTAGGGTTAGGTCTATGGTTTGAGTTAGGCTTCAGGTTAGGTTACGTTTGAACTTAGTTTGAGGGAATAAGTTTAGGGCTACTGTTAGTTTTCTGTTCAGTGTTACGGTTGGATTAGCATCAGGGTCAGGTTAGGGTGGGAGTTGAGCTTAAGGTGTCCGCCTACGGTTAGGGTTAGGTGTATGGTTTGATTTAGGCTTCAGGTAAGATTAGGGTTGAACTTAGTTTGAGGGAGTAATTTTAAGGCTACTGTTAGTTTTTGGATCAGTGTGACGGTTGGAGTTAGCGTGAGGGTTAGGTTAGGGATTGGGTTGAGCTTAAGATGTCCGCCTAGGGTTAGGGTTAGGTGTATGGTTTGATTTAGGCTTCAGGTTACGTTAGGTTTGAACTTAGTTTGAGTGAGGAATTTTAGGGCAACTGTTAGTTTTCGGTTAAGTGTTACGGTTGAAGATAGCGTCAGGGTCATGTTAGGGTTGGGGTTGAGCTTCAGGTATCAGCCTAGGGTTAGGGTTAGGTCTATGGTTTGAGTTCGTCTTCAGGTTAGGTTAGGTTTGAACTTAGTTTGAGGGAGTAAGTTCAGGGCTACTCTTAGTTATCGGTTTAGTGTTACGGTTGGAGTTAGCGTGAGGGTCAGGTTAGGGTTGGAGTTGAGCTTAAGATGTCCGCCTAGGGTTAGGGTTAGGTGTATGGTTTGATATAGGCTTCAGGTTAGGTTAGGTTTGAACTTAGATTGAGGGTATAAGTTTAGGTCTACTGTTAGTTTTCGGTTAACTGTTACGGTTGGAGTTAGGGTCAGGTTCAGTTTAGGGTGGGGGTTAAGCTTAAGGTGTCCGCCGAGGTTTAGTGTTAGTTGTATGGTTTGATTTAGGCTTCAGGTTAGGTTACGTTTGAACTTAGTTTGAGTGAGTCAGTTTAGGGCTACTGTTAGTTTTCGTTTCAGTGTTAAGGTTGGAGGTAGCGTGAGGGTCAGGTTAGGGTTGGAGTCGATCTTAAGGTGTCCGCCTAGAGTTAGGGTTAGGTCTATGGTTTGAGTTCGTCTTCAGGTTAGGTTAGGTTTGAATTTAGTTTGAGGGAGTAAGTTCAGGGCTACTGTTAGTTATCGGTTTAGTGTTACGGTTGGAGTTAGCGTGAGGGTCAGGTTAGGGTTGGAGTTGAGCTTAAGGTATCCGCCTAGGGTTAGGGTTAGGTCTATGGTTTGATTTAGGCTTCAGGTTAGGTTACGTTTGAACTTAGTTTGAGTGAGTAAGTTTAGGGCTACTGTTAGTTTTCGGTTCAGTGTTACGGTTGGAGATAGCGTCAGGGTCAGGTTAGGGTTGGGGTTGAGCTTCAGGTATCAGCCTAGGGTTAGGGTTAGGTCTATGGTTTGAGTTCGTCTTCAGGTTAGGTTAGGTTTGAACTTAGTTTGAGGGAGTAAGTTCAGAGCTACTCTTTGTTATCGGTTTAGTGTTACGGTTGGAGTTAGCGTGAGGGTCAGGTTAGGGTTGGAGTTGAGCTTAAGGTGTCCGCCTAGGGTTAGGGTTAGGTCTATGGTTTGAGTTAGGCTTCAGGTTACGTTAGGTTTGAACTTAGTTTGAGGGAGTAATTTTAGGGCTACTATTAGTTTTTGGATCAGTGTGACGGTTGGAGTTAGCGTGAGGGTTTGGTTATGGATGGGGTTGAGCTTAAGATATCCGCCTAGGGTTAGGGTTAGGTGTATGGTTTGATTTAGGCTTCAGGTTAGGTTAGGTTTGAACTTAGTTTGAGGGAGTAAGTTTATTTCTACTGTTAGTTTTCGGTTAACTGTTACGGTTTGAGTTCGCTTCAGGGTCGGGGTAGTGTTGGGGTTGAGTTTAAATTGTGCGCCTAGGGTTAGGGTTAGGTGTATGGTTTGATTTAGGCTTCAGGTTAGGTTAGGTTTGAACTTAGTTTGAGGGAGTAAGTTTAGGGCTACTGTTAGTTTTCGGTTCAGTGTTACGGTTGGAGTTTGGGTCAGGGTCAGGTTACGGTTGGGGTTGAGTTTAAGGTGTCCGCCTAGGGTTAGGGTTAGGTGTATGGTTTGATTTAGGCTTCAGGTTAGGTTAGGTTTCAACTTAGTTTGAGGGAGTAAGTTTAGGGCTACTCTTATTTTTCGGTTCAGAGTTACGGTTGGAGTTATCGTGAGGGTCAGGTTAGGGTTGGGGTTGACCTTAAGTTGTCCGCCTACGGTTAGGGTTAGGTGTATGGTTTGATGTAGGCTTCAGGTTAGGTTAGGTTTGAACTTAGTTTGAAGGAGTAAGTTTAGGGCTACTGTTAGTTTTCGGTTCAGTGTTACGGTGGGAGGTAGCGTCAGGTTCAGGTTAGTGTTGGGGTTGAGCTTCAGGTGTCCGCCTAGGGTTATGGTTAGGTCTATGGTTGAGTTAGGCTTCAGGTTAGGTTAGGTTTGAACTTAGTTTGAGGGAGTAAATTTAGGGCTACTGTTAATTTTCTGTTCAGTGTTACGGTTGGAGTTAGTGTCAGGGTCAGGTTAGTGTTGGGGTTGATCTTAAGATGTTCGCCTATGGTTAGGATTAGGTGTATGGTTTGATTTAGCCTTCAGGTTAGGTTTGGTTTGAAATTAGTTTGTGTGAATAAGTTTAGGACTACTGTTAGTTTTCGGTTCAGTGTTACTGTTGGAGATAGCGTCAGGGTCAGTTTAGGGTTGGGGTTGAGCTTCAGGTGTCCGCCTAGGGTTAGGGTTAGGTCTATGGTTTGAGTTAGGATTCAGGTTTGGTTAGGTTTGAACTTAATTTGAGGGAGTAAGTTTATGGCTACTGTTAGTTTTCGGTTCAGTGTTACGGTTGGAGTTAGCGTGAGGGTAAGGTTAGGGTTGGGGTTGAGCTTAAGGTGTCCCCCTAGGGTTAGTGTTAGATGTATGGATTGATGTAGGCTTCAGGTTAGGTTAGGTTTGAATTTAGTTTGAGAGAGTAAGTTTAGGGCTACTTTTAGTTTTCGGTTAACTGTTACGGTTCGAGTTAGCGTCAGGGTCAGGGTAGTGTTGGGGTTCAGTTTAAGGTGTCCAACTAGGGTTAGGGTCAGGTGTATGGTTTGATTTAGGCTTCAGGTTAGGTTAGGTTTGAACTTAGTTTGAGGGAGTAAGTTTAGGGCTACTGTTAGTTATCGGTTCAGTGTTACGTTTGGAGTTAGGGTCAGGGTCAGGTTAGGGTTGGGGTTGAGCTTAAGGTGTCCGCCTAGGTTTAGGGTGTAATTGTATGGTTTGATTTAGGCTTCAGGTTAGGTTAGGTTTGAACTTTGTTTGAGTGAGTAGGTTGAGGGCTACTGTTAGTTTTTGGCTCAGTGTTACGGAAGGAGTTAGGGTCAGGGTCAGGTTAGGGTTGGGGTTGAGCTTAAGGTGTCCGCCTAGGGTTAGGGTTAGGTGTATGGTTTGATTTAGGCTTCAGGTTAGGTTAGGTTTGAACTTAGTTTTAGGGTATTAGTTTAGGTCTACTGTTAGTTTTCGGTTAACTGTTACGGTTGGAGTTAGGTTCAGGTACAGTTTAGGGTGGGGGTTAAGCATAAGGTGTCCGCCGAGGTTTAGGGTTAGGTCTATGGTTTGATTTAGGCTTCAGGTTAGGTTACGTTTGAACTTAGTTTGAGTGAGTAAGTTTAGGGTACTGTTAGTTTTCGGTTCAGTGTTACTGTTGGAGGTAGCGTGAGGGTCAGGTTAGGGTTGGAGTTTAGCTTAAGGTGTCCGCCTAGGGTTAGGCTTAGGTCTATGGTTTGAGTTCGTCTTCAGGTTAGGTTAGGTTTGAACTTAGTTTGAGGGAGTAAGTTCAGGGCTGCTGTTAGTTATCGGTTTAGTGTTACGGTTGGAGTTAGCATGAGGGTCAGGTTAGGGTTGGAGTTGAGTTTAAGGTGTCCGCCTAGGGTTAGGGTTAGGTCTATGGTTTGAGTTAGGCTTCAGGTTACGTTAGGTTTGAACTTAGTTTGAGGGAGTAATTTTAGGGCTACTATTAGTTTTTGGATCAGTGTGACGGTTGGAGTTAGCGTGAGGGTTTGGTTAGGGATGGGGTTGAGCTTAAGATGTCCGCCTAGGGTTAGGGTTAGGTGTATGGTTTGATTTAGGCTTCTGGTTACGTTAGGTTTGAACTTAGTTTGAGTGAGAAATTTTAGGGCTACTGTTAGTTTTCGGTTAAGTGTTATGGTTGGAGATAGCGTCAGGGTCATTTTAGGGTTGGTGATGAGCTTAAGGTGTCCGCCTAGGGTTAGGGTTAGGTCTGTGGTTTGAGTTAGGCTTCAAGTTAGGTTAGGTTTGAACTTAGTTTGAGGGAGTAAGTTCAGGGCTACTGTTATTTATCGGTTAAGTGTTATGGTTGGAGTTAGCGTGAGGGTCAGGTTATGGTTGGAGCTGAGCTTAAGGTGTCCGCCTAGGGTTAGGGTTAGGTCTATGGTTTGAGTTAGGCTTCAGGTTAGGTTACGTTTGAACTTAGTTTGAGGGAATAAGTTTAGGGCTACTGTTAGTTTTCGGTTCAGTGTTACGGTTGGATTAGAATCAGGGTCTGGTTAGGGTTGGAGTTGAGCTTAAGGTGTCCGCCTACGGTTAGGGTTAAGTGTATGGTTTGATTTAGGCTTCAGGTTAGGTTAGGTTTGAACTTAGTTTGAGGGAGTAAGTTTATTTCTACTGTTAGTTTTCGGTTAACTGTTACGGTTTGAGTTCGCGTCAGGGTCAGGGTAGTGTTGGGGTTGAGTTTAAATTGTGCGCCTAGGGTTAGGGTTAGATGTATGGTTTGATTTAGGCTTCAGGTTAGGTTAGGTTTGAACTTAGTTTGAGGGAGTAAGTTCAGGGCTACTGTTATTTATCGGTTAAGTGTTACGGTTTGAGTTAGCGTGAGGGTCAGGTTAGGGTTGGAGTTTAGCTTAAGGTGTCCGCCTAGGGTTAGGCTTAGGTCTATGGTTTGAGTTCGTCTTCAGGTTAGGTTAGGTTTGAACTTAGTTTGAGGGAGTAAGTTCAGGGCTGCTGTTAGTTATCGGTTTAGTGTTACGGTTGGAGTTAGCATGAGGGTCAGGTTAGGGTTGGAGTTGAGTTTAAGGTGTCCGCCTAGGGTTAGGGTTAGGTCTATGGTTTGAGTTAGGCTTCAGGTTACGTTAGGTTTGAACTTAGTTTGAGGGAGTAATTTTAGGGCTACTATTAGTTTTTGGATCAGTGTGACGGTTGGAGTTAGCGTGAGGGTTTGGTTAGGGATGGGGTTGAGCTTAAGATGTCCGCCTAGGGTTAGGGTTAGGTGTATGGTTTGATTTAGGCTTCTGGTTACGTTAGGTTTGAACTTAGTTTGAGTGAGAAATTTTAGGGCTACTGTTAGTTTTCGGTTAAGTGTTATGGTTGGAGATAGCGTCAGGGTCATTTTAGGGTTGGTGATGAGCTTAAGGTGTCCGCCTAGGGTTAGGGTTAGGTCTGTGGTTTGAGTTAGGCTTCAAGTTAGGTTAGGTTTGAACTTAGTTTGAGGGAGTAAGTTCAGGGCTACTGTTATTTATCGGTTAAGTGTTATGGTTGGAGTTAGCGTGAGGGTCAGGTTATGGTTGGAGCTGAGCTTAAGGTGTCCGCCTAGGGTTAGGGTTAGGTCTATGGTTTGAGTTAGGCTTCAGGTTAGGTTACGTTTGAACTTAGTTTGAGGGAATAAGTTTAGGGCTACTGTTAGTTTTCGGTTCAGTGTTACGGTTGGATTAGAATCAGGGTCTGGTTAGGGTTGGAGTTGAGCTTAAGGTGTCCGCCTACGGTTAGGGTTAAGTGTATGGTTTGATTTAGGCTTCAGGTTAGGTTAGGTTTGAACTTAGTTTGAGGGAGTAAGTTTATTTCTACTGTTAGTTTTCGGTTAACTGTTACGGTTTGAGTTCGCGTCAGGGTCAGGGTAGTGTTGGGGTTGAGTTTAAATTGTGCGCCTAGGGTTAGGGTTAGATGTATGGTTTGATTTAGGCTTCAGGTTAGGTTAGGTTTGAACTTAGTTTGAGGGAGTAAGTTCAGGGCTACTGTTATTTATCGGTTAAGTGTTACGGTTTGAGTTAGCGTGAGGGTCAGGTTATGGTTGGAGTTGAGCTTAAGGTGTCCGCCTAGGGTTAGGATTAGGTGTATGGTTTGATTTAGCCTTCAGGTTAGATTAGGTTTGAACTTAGTTTGAGGGAGTAAGTTTAGGGCTGCTGTTATTTTTCGGTTCAGTGTTACGGTTGGAGTTATCGTCAGGGTCAGGATAGGGTTGGGGTTGAGCATCAGGTGTCCGCCTAGAGTTAGGGTCAGGTTTATGGTTTGAGTTAGGCTTCAGGTTAGGTTAGGTTTGAACTTAGTTTGAGGGAGTACGTTTAGGGCTACTGTTAGTTTTCGGTTCTGTGTTACAGATGGAGTAAGCGTCAGGGTCAGGTTCGGGTTGGGGTTGAGCTTAAGGTGTCCGCCTAGGGTTAGGGTTAGGTGTATGGTTTGATTTAGGCTTCAGGTTAGGTTACGTTTGAACTTAGTTTGAGGGAGTAAGTTTAGGGCTACTGTTAGTTTTCAATTCAGTGTTACGGTTGGAGTTAGCGTCAGGGTCAGGTTAGGGTTGGGGTTGAGCTTAAGATGTCCACCTAGGGTTAGGGTTAGGTGTATGGTTTCATATAGGCTTCAGGTTAGATTAGGTTTGAACTTAGTTTGAGGGAGTAAGTTTAGGGCTACTGTTAGTTTTCGGTTAACTGTTACGGTTCGAGTTAGCGTCAGGGTCACGGTAGAGTTGGGGTTGAGTTTAAATTGTCCGCCTAGGGTTAGGGTTAGGTGTAAGGTTTGATTTAGGCTTCAGGTTAGGTTAGGTTTGAACTTAGTTTGAGGGAGTAAGTTTAGGGCTACTGTTAGTTTTCGGTTCAGTGTTACGGTTGGACTTAGGGTCAGGGTCAGGATAGGGTTGGGGTTGAGCTTAAGGTGTCCGCCTACGGTTAGGGTTAGGTGTATGGTTTGATTTCGGCTTCAGGTTAGGTTAGGCTTGAACTTAGTTTGACGGATTAAGTTTAGGTCTACTGTTAGTTTTCGGTTAACTGTTACGGATGGAGTTATGGTCAGGGTCAGGTTAGGGTGGGTGTTAAGCATCAGGTGTCCGCCTACGGTTAGGGTTAGGTGTATGGTTTGATTTAGGCTTCAGGTTAGGTGAGGTTTGAACTTAGTTTGAGGGAGTTAGTTTAGGGCTATTGCTATTTTTCGGTTAACTCTTATGGTTCGAGTTAGCGTCCGGGTCAGGTTAGGGTTGGGGTTGAGTTTAAGGTGTCCGCCTAGGGTTAGGGATAGGTGTATGGTTTGATTTAGGCTTCAGGTTAGGTTAGGTTTGAACTTAGTTTGAGGGAGTAAGTTTAGGGCTACTCTTAGTTTTCGGTTCAGTGTTATGGTTGGAGTTAGTGTAATGGTCAGGTTACGGTTGGGGTTGAGCTTAAGGTGTCTGCCTAGGATTAGGGTTAGGTGTATGGTTTCATTTAGGCTTCAGTTTAGGTTAGGTTTGAACTTAGTTTGAGGGAGTATGTTTAGGTCTACTGTTAGTTTTCGGTTAACTGTTACGGTTGGAGTTAGGGTCAGGGTCAGGTTAGGGTTGGGGTTAAGCATAAGGTGTCCGCCTAGGTTTAGGGTTAGGTGTATGGTTTGATTTAGGCTTCAGGTTACGTTAGGTTTGAACTTAGTTTGAGTGAGGAATTATAGGGCTACTGTTAGTTTTCGGTTAAGTGTTACGGTTGGAGATAGCGTCAGGGTCATGTTAGGGTTGGTGATGAGCTTAAGTTGTCCGCCTAGAGTTAGGGTTAGGTATGTGGTTTGAGTTAGGCTTCAACTTAGGTTAGGTTTTAACTTAGTTTGAGGGAGTAAGTTCAGGGCTACTGTTATTTATCGGTTAAGTGTTACGGTTGGAGTTAGCGTGAGGGTCAGGTTATGTTTGGAGTTTAGCTTAAGGTGTCCGCCTAGGGTTAGGGTTATATCTATGGTTTGAGTTAGGCTTCCGGATAGGATAGGTTTGAACTTAGTTTGAGGGAGTAAGTTTAGGGCTACTGTTAGTTTTCGGTTCTGTGTTATTGTTGGAGTTAGTGTGAGGGTCAGGTTAGGGTTGGGGTCGAACTTAAGGTGTCCCTCTAGGGTTAGGGTTATGTCTATGGTTTCATTTAGGCTTCAGGTTAGGTTAGGTTTGAACTTAGTTTGAGTGAGTAAGTTGAGGGCTACTGTTAGTTTTCGGTTCAGTGTTACGGAAAGAGTTATGGTCTGAGTCAGGTTAGGGTTGGGGTTGAGCTTAAGTTGTCCGCCTAGGGTTAGGGTTAGGTGTATGGTTTGATATAGGCTTCAGGTTAGGTTAGGTTTGAACTTAGATTGAGGGTATAAGTTTAGGTCTACTGTTAGTTTTCGGTTAACTGTTACGGTTGGAGTTAGGGTCAGGTTCAGTTTAGGGTGGGGGTTAAGCTTAAGGTGTCCGCCGAGGTTTAGTGTTAGTTGTATGGTTTGATTTAGTCTTCAGGTTAGGTTACGTTTGAACTTAGTTTGAGTGAGTCAGTTTAGGGCTACTGTTAGTTTTCGTTTCAGTGTTAAGGTTGGAGGTAGCGTGAGGGTCAGGTTAGGGTTGGAGTCGATCTTAAGGTGTCCGCCTAGAGTTAGGGTTAGGTCTATGGTTTGAGTTCGTCTTCAGGTTAGGTTAGGTTTGAATTCAGTTTGAGGGAGTAAGTTCAGGGCTACTGTTAGTTATCGGTTTAGTGTTACGGTTGGAGTTAGCGTGAGGGTCAGGTTAGGGTTGGAGTTGAGCTTAAGGTATCCGCCTAGGGTTAGGGTTAGGTCTATGGTTTGAGTTCGGCTTCAGGTTAGGTTACGTTTGAACTTAGTTTGAGTGAGTAAGTTTAGGGCTACTGTTAGTTTTCGGTTCAGTGTTACGGTTGGAGATAGCGTCAGGGTCAGGTTAGGGTTGGGGTTGAGCTTCAGGTATCAGCCTAGGGTTAGGGTTAGGTCTATGGTTTGAGTTCGTCTTCAGGTTAGGTTAGGTTTGAACTTAGTTTGAGGGAGTAAGTTCAGAGCTACTCTTTGTTATCGGTTTAGTGTTACGGTTGGAGTTAGCGTGAGGGTCAGGTTAGGGTTGGAGTTGAGCTTAAGGTGTCCGCCTAGGGTTAGGGTTAGGTCTATGGTTTGAGTTAGGCTTCAGGTTACGTTAGGTTTGAACTTAGTTTGAGGGAGTAATTTTAGGGCTACTATTAGTTTTTGGATCAGTGTGACGGTTGGAGTTAGCGTGAGGGTTTGGTTATGGATGGGGTTGAGCTTAAGATATCCGCCTAGGGTTAGGTTTAGGTGTATGGTTTGATTTAGGCTTCAGGTTAGGTTAGGTTTGAACTTAGTTTGAGGGAGTAAGTTTATTTCTACTGTTAGTTTTCGGTTAACTGTTACGGTTTGAGTTCGCTTCAGGGTCGGGGTAGTGTTGGGGTTGAGTTTAAATTGTGCGCCTAGGGTTAGGGTTAGGTGTATGGTTTGATTTAGGCTTCAGGTTAGGTTAGGTTTGAACTTAGTTTGAGGGAGTAAGTTTAGGGCTACTGTTAGTTTTCGGTTCAGTGTTACGGTTGGAGTTTGGGTCAGGGTCAGGTTACGGTTGGGGTTGAGTTTAAGGTGTCCGCCTAGGGTTAGGGTTAGGTGTATGGTTTGATTTAGGCTTCAGGTTAGGTTAGGTTTCAACTTAGTTTGAGGGAGTAAGTTTAGGGCTACTCTTATTTTTCGGTTCAGTGTTACGGTTGGAGTTATCGTGAGGGTCAGGTTAGGGTTGGGGTTGACCTTAAGTTGTCCGCCTACGGTTAGGGTTAGGTGTATGGTTTGATGTAGGCTTCAGGTTAGGTTAGGTTTGAACTTAGTTTGAAGGAGTAAGTTTAGGGCTACTGTTAGTTTTCGGTTCAGTGTTACGGTGGGAGGTAGCGTCAGGTTCAGGTTAGTGTTGGGGTTGAGCTTCAGGTGTCCGCCTAGGGTTATGGTTAGGTCTATGGTTGAGTTAGGCTTCAGGTTAGGTTAGGTTTGAACTTAGTTTGAGGGAGTAAATTTAGGGCTACTGTTAATTTTCTGTTCAGTGTTACGGTTGGAGTTAGTGTCAGGGTCAGGTTAGTGTTGGGGTTGAGCTTAAGATGTTCGCCTATGGTTAGGATTAGGTGTATGGTTTGATTTAGCCTTCAGGTTAGGTTTGGTTTGAAATTAGTTTGTGTGAATAAGTTTAGGACTACTGTTAGTTTTCGGTTCAGTGTTACTGTTGGAGATAGCGTCAGGGTCAGTTTAGGGTTGGGGTTGAGCTTCAGGTGTCCGCCTAGGGTTAGGGTTAGGTCTATGGTTTGAGTTAGGATTCAGGTTTGGTTAGGTTTGAACTTAATTTGAGGGAGTAAGTTTATGGCTACTGTTAGTTTTCGGTTCAGTGTTACGGTTGGAGTTAGCGTGAGGGTAAGGTTAGGGTTGGGGTTGAGCTTAAGGTGTCCCCCTAGGGTTAGTGTTAGATGTATGGATTGATGTAGGCTTCAGGTTAGGTTAGGTTTGAACTTAGTTTGAGAGAGTAAGTTTAGGGCTACTTTTAGTTTTCGGTTAACTGTTACGGTTCGAGTTAGCGTCAGGGTCAGGGTAGTGTTGGGGTTCAGTTTAAGGTGTCCACCTAGGGTTAGGGTCAGGTGTATGGTTTGATTTAGGCTTCAGATTAGGTTAGGTTTGAACTTAGTTTGAGGGAGTAAGTTTAGGGCTACTGTTAGTTATCGGTTCAGTGTTACGTTTGGAGTTAGGGTCAGGGTCAAGTTAGGGTTGGGGTTGAGCTTAAGGTGTCCGCCTAGGTTTAGGGTGTAATTGTATGGTTTGATTTAGGCTTCAGGTTAGGTTAGGTTTGAACTTAGTTTGAGGGAGTAGGTTGAGGGCTACTGTTAGTTTTTGGTTCAGTGTTACGGAAGGAGTTAGGGTCAGGGTCAGGTTAGGGTTGGGGTTGAGCTTAAGGTGTCCGCCTAGGGTTAGGGTTAGGTGTATGGTTTGATTTAGGCTTCAGGTTAGGTTAGGTTTGAACTTAGTTTTAGGGTATTAGTTTAGGTCTACTGTTAGTTTTCGGTTAACTGTTACGGTTGGAGTTAGGTTCAGGTACAGTTTAGGGTGGGGGTTAAGCATAAGGTGTCCGCCGAGGTTTAGGGTTAGGTCTATGGTTTGATTTAGGCTTCAGGTTAGGTTACGTTTGAACTTAGTTTGAGTGAGTAAGTTTAGGGTACTGTTAGTTTTCGGTTCAGTGTTACTGTTGGAGGTAGCGTGAGGGTCAGGTTAGGGTTGGAGTTTAGCTTAAGGTGTACGCCTAGGGTTAGGCTTAGGTCTATGGTTTGAGTTCGTCTTCAGGTTAGGTTAGGTTTGAACTTAGTTTGAGGGAGTAAGTTCAGGGCTACTGTTAGTTATCGGTTTAGTGTTACGGTTGGAGTTAGCATGAGGGTCAGGTTAGGGTTGGAGTTGAGTTTAAGGTGTCCGCCTAGGGTTAGGGTTAGGTCTATGGTTTGAGTTAGGCTTCAGGTTACGTTAGGTTTGAACTTAGTTTGAGGGAGTAATTTTAGGGCTACTATTAGTTTTTGGATCAGTGTGACGGTTGGAGTTAGCGTGAGGGTTTGGTTAGGGATGGGGTTGAGCTTAAGATGTCCGCCTAGGGTTAGGGTTAGGTGTATGGTTTGATTTAGGCTTCTGGTTACGTTAGGTTTGAACTTAGTTTGAGTGAGGAATTTTAGGGCTACTGTTAGTTTTCGGTTAAGTGTTATGGTTGGAGATAGCGTCAGGGTCATTTTAGGGTTGGTGATGAGCTTAAGGTGTCCGCCTAGGGTTAGGGTTAGGTCTATGGTTTGAGTTAGGCTTCAGGTTAGGTTACGTTTGAACTTAGTTTGAGGGAATAAGTTTAGGGCTACTGTTAGTTTTCGGTTCAGTGTTACGGTTGGATTAGAATCAGGGTCTGGTTAGGGTTGGAGTTGAGCTTAAGGTGTCCGCCTACGGTTAGGGTTAAGTGTATGGTTTGATTTAGGCTTCAGGTTAGGTTAGGTTTGAACTTAGTTTGAGGGAGTAAGTTTATTTCTACTGTTAGTTTTCGGTTAACTGTTACGGTTTGAGTTCGCGTCAGGGTCAGGGTAGTGTTGGGGTTGAGTTTAAATTGTGCGCCTAGGGTTAGGGTTAGATGTATGGTTTGATTTAGGCTTCAGGCTAGGTTAGGTTTGAACTTAGTTTGAGGGAGTAAGTTCAGGGCTACTGTTATTTATCGGTTAAGTGTTACGGTTTGAGTTAGCGTGAGGGTCAGGTTATGGTTGGAGTTGAGCTTAAGGTGTCCGCCTAGGGTTAGGATTAGGTGTATGGTTTGATTTAGCCTTCAGGTTAGATTAGGTTTGAACTTAGTTTGAGGGAGTAAGTTTAGGGCTGCTGTTATTTTTCGGTTCAGTGTTACGGTTGGAGTTATCGTCAGGGTCAGGATAGGTTTGGGGTTGAGCATCAGGTGTCCGCCTAGAGTTAGGGTCAGGTTTATGGTTTGAGTTAGGCTTCAGGTTAGGTTAGGTTTGAACTTAGTTTGAGGGAGTACGTTTAGGGCTACTGTTAGTTTTCGGTTCTGTGTTACAGATGGAGTAAGCGTCAGGGTCAGGTTCGGGTTGGGGTTGAGCTTAAGGTGTCCGCCTAGGGTTAGGGTTAGGTGTATGGTTTGATTTAGGCTTCAGGTTAGGTTACGTTTGAACTTAGTTTGAGGGAGTAAGTTTAGGGCTACTGTTAGTTTTCAATTCAGTGTTACGGTTGGAGTTAGCGTCAGGGTCAGGTTAGGGTTGGGGTTGAGCTTAAGATGTCCGCCTAGGGTTAGGGTTATGTGTATGGTTTCATATAGGCTTCAGGTTAGATTAGGTTTGAACTTAGTTTGAGGGAGTAAGTTTAGGGCTACTGTTAGTTTTCGGTTAACTGTTACGGTTCGAGTTAGCGTCAGGGTCACGGTAGAGTTGGGGTTGAGTTTAAATTGTCCGCCTAGGGTTAGGGTTAGGTGTAAGGTTTGATTTAGGCTTCAGGTTAGGTTAGGTTTGAACTTAGTTTGAGGGAGTAAGTTTAGGGCTACTGTTAGTTTTCGGTTCAGTGTTACGGTTGGACTTAGGGTCAGGGTCAGGATAGGGTTGGGGTTGAGCTTAAGGTGTCCGCCTACGGTTAGGGTTAGGTGTATGGTTTGATTTCGGCTTCAGGTTAGGTTAGGCTTGAACTTAGTTTGACGGATTAAGTTTAGGTCTACTGTTAGTTTTCGGTTAACTGTTACGGATGGAGTTATGGTCAGGGTCAGCTTAGGGTCGGTGTTAAGCATCAGGTGTCCGCCTACGGTTAGGGTTAGGTGTATGGTTTGATTTAGGCTTCAGGTTAGGTGAGGTTTGAACTTAGTTTGAGGGAGTTAGTTTAGGGCTATTGCTATTTTTCGGTTAACTCTTATGGTTCGAGTTAGCGTCCGGGTCAGGTTAGGGTTGGGGTTGAGTTTAAGGTGTCCGCCTAGGGTTAGGGTTAGGTGTATGGTTTGATTTAGGCTTCAGGTTAGGTTAGGTTTGAACTTAGTTTGAGGGAGTAAGTTTAGGGCTACTCTTAGTTTTCGGTTCAGTGTTATGGTTGGAGTTAGTGTAATGGTCAGGTTACGGTTGGGGTTGAGCTTAAGGTGTCTGCCTAGGATTAGGGTTAGGTGTATGGTTTGATTTAGGCTTCAGGTTAGGTTAGGTTTGAACTTAGTTTGAGGGAGTATGTTTAGGTCTACTGTTAGTTTTCGGTTAACTGTTACGGTTGGAGTTAGGGTCAGGGTCAGGTTAGGGTGGGGGTTAAGCATAAGGTGTCCGCCTAGGTTTAGGGTTAGGTGTATGGTTTGATTTAGGCTTCAGGTTACGTTAGGTTTGAACTTAGTTTGAGTGAGGAATTATAGGGCTACTGTTAGTTTTCGGTTAAGTGTTACGGTTGGAGATAGCGTCAGGGTCATGTTAGGGTTGGTGATGAGCTTAAGTTGTCCGCCTAGAGTTAGGGTTAGGTATGTGGTTTGAGTTAGGCTTCAACTTAGGTTAGGTTTTAACTTAGTTTGAGGGAGTAAGTTCAGGGCTACTGTTATTTATCGGTTAAGTGTTACGGTTGGAGTTAGCGTGAGGGTCAGGTTATGGTTGGAGTTGAGCTTAAGGTGTCCGCCTAGGGTTAGGGTTAGGTGTATGGTTTGATTTAGGCTTCAGATTAGGTTAGGTTTGAACTTAGTTTTAGGGAATTATTTTAGGGCTACTGTTAGTTTTCGGTTCAGTGTGACGGTTGGAGTTAGCGTGAGGGTTAGGTTAGTTATTTGGTTGAGCTTAAGATGTCCGCCTAGGGTTAGGTTTAGGTGTATGGTTTGATTTAGGCTTCAGGTTAGGTTAGGTTTGAACTTAGTTTGAGTGAGGAAGTTTAGGGCTTCTGTTAGTTTTCGGTTAAGTGTTACGGTTGGAGATAGCGTCAGGGTCATTTTAGGGTTCTTGTTGAGCTTATGGTGTCCGCCTAGGGATAGGGTTAGGTCTGTGGTTTGAGTTAGGCTTCAGGTTAGGTTAGGTTTGAACTTACTTTGAGGGAGTAAGTTCAGGGCTACTGTTAGTTATTGGTTTAGTGTTACGGTTGGAGTTAGCGTGAGGGTCACGTTAGGGTTGGAGTTGAGCTTAAGGTGTCCGCCTAGGGTTAGGGTTAGGTCTATGGTTTGAGTTATGCTTCAGGTTAGGTTACGTTTGAACTTAGTTTGAGTGAGTAAGTTTAGACCTACTGTTATTTTTCGGTTCAGTGTTACGGTTGGAGTTATCGTGAGGGTGTGGGTATTGTAGGGGTTGAGCTTAAGGTGTCCGCCTACGGTTAGAGTTTGGTGTATGGTTTGATTTAGGCTTCAGGTTAGGTTAGGTTTGAACTTAGTTTGAGGGGGTAAGTTTAGGTCTACTGTTAGTTTTCGGTTAACTGTTACGGCTGGATTTAGGGTCAGAGTCAGGTTAGGGTGGGGGTTAAGCATAAGGTGTCCGCCTAGGTTTAGGGTTAGGTGAATGGTTTGATTTAGGCTTCAGGTTAGGTTAAGTTTGAACTTAGTTTGAGGGAGTAAGTTTAGGGCTGCTGTTATTTTTCGGTTCAGTGTTACGGTTGGAGTTATCGTCAGGGTCAGGATAGGGTTGGGGTTGAGCATCAGGTGTCCGCCTAGAGTTAGGGTCAGGTTTATGGTTTGAGTTAGGCTTCAGGTTAGGTTAGGTTTGAACTTAGTTTGAGGGAGTACGTTTAGGGCTACTGTTAGTTTTCGGTTCTG
The DNA here is from genome assembly GCA_026018925.1 of Tupaia tana. Taxonomy (NCBI): domain Eukaryota; kingdom Metazoa; phylum Chordata; class Mammalia; order Scandentia; family Tupaiidae; genus Tupaia; species Tupaia tana. Next base: position 1,618,793 of record JAKSZU010000032.1, on the reverse strand, counting down.
TGTTACGGATGGAGTAAGCGTCATGGTCAGGTGCGGGTTGGGGTTGAGCTTAAGGTGTCCGCCTAGGGTTAGGGTTAGGTGTATGGTTTGATTTAGGCTTCAGGTTAGGTTACGTTTGAACTTAGTTTGAGGGAGTAAGTTTAGGGCTACTGTTAGTTTTCAATTCAGTGTTACGGTTGGAGTTAGCGTCAGGGTCAGGTTAGGGTTGGGGTTGAGCTTAAGATGTCCGCCTAGGGTTAGGGTTAAGTGTATGGTTTGATTTAGGCTTCAGGTTAGATTAGGTTTGAACTTAGTTTGAGGGAGTAAGTTTAGGGCTACTGTTAGTTTTCGGTTAACTGTTACGGTTCGAGTTAGCGTCAGGGTCACGGTAGAGTTGGGGTTGAGTTTAAATTGTCCGCCTAGGGTTAGGGTTAGGTGTAAGGTTTGATTTAGGCTTCAGGTTAGGTTAGGTTTGAACTTAGTTTGAGGGAGTAAGTTTAGGGCTACTGTTAGTTTTCGGTTCAGTGTTACGGTTGGACTTAGGGTCAGGGTCAGGATAGGGTTGGGGTTGAGCTTAAGGTGTCCGCCTACGGTTAGGGTTAGGTGTATGGTTTGATTTCGGCTTCAGGTTAGGTTAGGCTTGAACTTAGTTTGACGGATTAAGTTTAGGTCCACTGTTAGTTTTCGGTTAACTGTTACGGATGGAGTTATGGTCAGGGTCAGGTTAGGGTGGGTGTTAAGCATCAGGTGTCCGCATACGGTTAGGGTTAGGAGTATGGTTTGATTTAGGCTTCAGGTTAGGTGAGGTTTGAACTTAGTTTGAGGGAGTTAGTTTAGGGCTATTGCTATTTTTCGGTTAACTCTTATGGTTCGAGTTAGCGTCCGGGTCAGGATAGGGTTGGGGTTGAGTTTAAGGTGTCCGCCTAGGGTTAGGGTTAGGTGTATGGTTTGATTTAGGCTTCAGGTTAGGTTAGGTTTGAACTTAGTTTGAGGGAGTAAGTTTAGGGCTACTCTTAGTTTTCGGTTCAGTGTTATGGTTGGAGTTAGCGTGATGGTCAGGTTACGGTTGGGGTTGAGCTTAAGGTGTCTGCCTAGGGTTAGGGTTAGGTGTATGGTTTGATTTAGGCTTCAGGTTAGGTTAGGTTTGAACTTAGTTTGAGGGAGTATGTTTAGGTCTACTGTTAGTTTTCGGTTAACTGTTATGGTTGGAGTTAGGGTCAGGGTCAGGTTAGGGTCGGGGTTAAGCATAAGGTGTCCGCCTAGGTTTAGGGTTAGGTGTATGGTTTGATTTAGGCTTCAGGTTACGTTAGGTTTGAACTTAGTTTGAGTGAGGAATTATAGGGCTACTGTTAGTTTTCGGTTAAGTGTTACGGTTGGAGATAGCGTCAGGGTCATGTTAGGTTTGGTGATGAGCTTAAGGTGTCCGCCTAGGGTTAGGGTTAGGTCTGTGGTTTGAGTTAGGCTTCAACTTAGGTTAGGTTTTAACTTAGTTTGAGGGAGTAAGTTCAGGGCTACTGTTATTTATCGGTTAAGTGTTACGGTTGGAGTTAGCGTGAGGGTCAGGTTATGGTTGGAGTTGAGCTTAAGGTGTCCGCCTAGGGTTAGGGTTATGTCTATGGTTTGAGTTAGGCTTCCGGTTAGGATAGGTTTGAACTTAGTTTGAGGGAGTAAGTTTAGTGCTACTGTTAGTTTTCGGTTCAGTGTTATTGTTGGAGTTAGTGTGAGGGTCAGGTTAGGGTTGGGGTTGAGCTTAAGGTGTCCCCCTAGGGTTAGGGTTAGGTGTATGGTTTGATTTAGGCTTCAGGTTAGGTTAGGTTTGAACTTAGTTTTAGGGAATTATTTTAGGGCTACTGTTAGTTTTCGGTTCAGTGTGACGGTTGGAGTTAGCGTGAGGGTTAGGTTAGTTATTTGGTTGAGCTTAAGATGTCCGCCTAGGGTTAGGTTTAGGTGTATGGTTTGATTTAGGCTTCAGGTTAGGTTAGGTTTGAACTTAGTTTGAGTGAGGAAGTTTAGGGCTTCTGTTAGTTTTCGGTTAAGTGTTACGGTTGGAGATAGCGTCAGGGTCATTTTAGGGTTCTTGTTGAGCTTATGGTGTCCGCCTAGGGATAGGGTTAGGTCTGTGGTTTGAGTTAGGCTTCAGGTTAGGTTAGGTTTGAACTTACTTTGAGAGAGTAAGTTCAGGGCTACTGTTAGTTATTGGTTTAGTGTTACGGTTGGAGTTAGCGTGAGGGTCACGTTAGGGTTGGAGTTGAGCTTAAGGTGTCCGCCTAGGGTTAGGGTTAGGTCTATGGTTTGAGTTATGCTTCAGGTTAGGTTACGTTTGAACTTAGTTTGAGTGAGTAAGTTTAGACCTACTGTTATTTTTCGGTTCAGTGTTACGGTTGGAGTTAACGTGAGGGTGTGGGTATTGTAGGGGTTGAGCTTAAGGTGTCCGCCTACGGTTAGAGTTTGGTGTATGGTTTGATTTAGGCTTCAGGTTAGGTTAGGTTTGAACTTAATTTGAGGGGGTAAGTTTAGGTCTACTGTTAGTTTTCGGTTAACTGTTACGGCTGGATTTAGGGTCAGAGTCAGGTTAGGGTGGGGGTTAAGCATAAGGTGTCCGCCTAGGTTTAGGGTTAGGTGAATGGTTTGATTTAGGCTTCAGGTTAGGTTAAGTTTGAACTTAGTTTGAGGGAGTAAGTTTAGGGCTGCTGTTATTTTTCGGTTCAGTGTTACGGTTGGAGTTATCGTCAGGGTCAGGATAGGGTTGGGGTTGAGCATCAGGTGTCCGCCTAGAGTTAGGGTCAGGTTTATGGTTTGAGTTAGGCTTCAGGTTAGGTTAGGTTTGAACTTAGTTTGAGGGAGTACGTTTAGGGCTACTGTTAGTTTTCGGTTCTGTGTTACGGATGGAGTAAGCGTCAGGGTCACGATAGCGTTGGGGTTGAGCTTAAGGTGTCCGCCTAGGGTTAGGGTTAGGTGTATGGTTTGATTTAGGCTTCAGGTTAGATTAGGTTTGAACTTAGTTTGAGGGAGTAAGTTTAGGGCTACTGTTAGTTTTCGGTTAACTGTTACGGTTCGAGTTAGCGTCAGGGTCATGGTAGAGTTGGGGTTGAGTCTAAATTGTCCGCCTAGGGTTAGGGTTAGGTGTAAGGTTTGATTTAGGCTTCAGGTTAGGTTAGGTTTGAACTTAGTTTGAGGGAGTAAGTTTAGGGCTACTGTTAGTTTTCGGTTCAGTGTTACGGTTGGACTTAGGGTCAGGGTCAGGATAGGGTTGGGGTTGAGCTTAAGGTGTCCGCCTACGGTTAGGGTTAGGTGTATGGTTTGATTTCGGCTTCAGGTTAGGTTAGGCTTGAACTTAGTTTGACGGATTAAGTTTAGGTCTACTGTTAGTTTTCGGTTAACTGTTACGGATGGAGTTATGGTCAGGGTCAGGTTAGGGTGGGGGTTAAGCATCAGGTGTCCGCCTACGATTAGGGTTAGGTGTATGGTTTGATTTAGGCTTCAGGTTAGGTGAGGTTTGAACTTAGTTTGAGGGAGTTAGTTTAGGGCTATTGCTATTTTTCGGTTAACTCTTATGGTTCGAGTTAGCGTCCGGGTCAGGTTAGGGTTGGGGTTGAGTTTAAGGTGTCCGCCTAGGGTTAGGGTTAGGTGTATGGTTTGATTTAGGCTTCAGGTTAGGTTAGGTTTGAACTTAGTTTGAGGGAGTAAGTTTAGGGCTACTCTTAGTTTTCGGTTCAGTGTTATGGTTGGAGTTAGCGTGATGGTCAGGTTACGGTTGGGGTTGAGCTTAAGGTGTCTGCCTAGGGTTAGGGTTAGGTGTATGGTTTGATTTAGGCTTCAGGTTAGGTTAGGTTTGAACTTAGTTTGAGGGAGTATGTTTAGGTCTACTGTTAGTTTTCGGTTAACTTTTACGGTTGGAGTTAGGGTCAGGGTCAGGTTAGGGTGGGGGTTAAGCATAAGGTGTCCGCCTAGGTTTAGGGTTAGGTGTATGGTTTGATTTAGGCTTCAGGTTACGTTAGGTTTGAACTTAGTTTGAGTGAGGAATTATAGGGCTACTGTTAGTTTTCGGTTAAGTGTTACGGTTGGAGATAGCGTCAGGGTCATGTTAGGGTTGGTGATGAGCTTAAGGTGTCCGCCCAGAGTTAGGGTTAGGTCTGTGGTTTGAGTTAGGCTTCAACTTAGGTTAGGTTTTAACTTAGTTTGAGGGAGTAAGTTCAGGGCTACTGTTATTTATTGGTTAAGTGTTACGGTTGGAGTTAGCGTGAGGGTCAGGTTATGGTTGGAGTTGAGCTTAAGGTGTCCGCCTAGGGTTAGGGTTATGTCTATGGTTTGAGTTAGGCTTCCGGTTAGGATAGGTTTGAACTTAGTTTGAGGGAGTAAGTTTAGTGCTACTGTTAGTTTTCGGTTCAGTGTTATTGTTGGAGTTAGCGTGAGGGTCAGGTTAGGGTTGGGGTTGAGCTTAAGGTGTCCCCCTAGGGTTAGGGTTAGGTGTATGGTTTGATTTAGGCTTCAGGTTAGGTTAGGTTTGAACTTAGTTTTAGGGAATTATTTTAGGGCTACTGTTAGTTTTCGGTTCAGTGTGACGGTTGGAGTTAGCGTGAGGGTTAGGTTAGTTTTTGGGTTGAGCTTAAGATGTCCGCCTATGGTTAGGTTTAGGTGTATGGTTTGATTTAGGCTTCAGGTTAGGTTAGGTTTGAACTTAGTTTGAGTGAGGAAGTTTAGGGCTACTGTTAGTTTTCGGTTAAGTGTTACGGTTGGAGATAGCGTCAGGGTCATGTTAGGGTTGGTGTTGAGCTTAAGGTGTCCGGCTAGGGTTAGGGTTAGGTGTATGGTTTGATTTAGGCTTCAGGTTAGGTTAGGTTTGAACTTAGTTTGAGTGAGGAAGTTTAGGGCTTCTGTTAGTTTTCGGTTAAGTGTTACGGTTGGAGATAGCGTCAGGGTCATTTTAGGGTTCTTGTTGAGCTTATGGTGTCCGCCTAGGGATAGGGTTAGGTCTGTGGTTTGAGTTAGGCTTCAGGTTAGGTTAGGTTTGAACTTACTTTGAGGGAGTACGTTCAGGGCTACTGTAAGTTATTGGTTTAGTGTTACGGTTGGAGTTAGCGTGAGGGTCACGTTAGGGTTGGAGTTGAGCTTAAGGTTTCCGCCTAGGGTTAGGGTTAGGTCTATGGTTTGAGTTAGGCTTCAGGTTAGGTTACGTTTGAACTTAGTTTGAGTGAGTAAGTTTAGACCTACTGTTATTTTTCGGTTCAGTGTTACGGTTGGAGTTATCGTGAGGGTGTGGGTATTGTAGGGGTTGAGCTTAAGGTGTCCGCCTACGGTTAGAGTTTGGTGTATGGTTTGATTTAGGCTTCAGGTTAGGTTAGGTTTGAACTTAGTTTGAGGGGGTAAGTTTAGGTCTACTGTTAGTTTTCGGTTAACTGTTACGGCTGGATTTAGGGTCAGGGTCAGGTTAGGGTGGGGGTTAAGCATAAGGTGTCCGCTTAGGTTTAGGGTTAGGTGAATGGTTTGATTTAGGCTTCAGGTTAGGTTAAGTTTGAACTTAGTTTGAGGGAGTAAGTTTAGGGCTGCTGTTATTTTTCGGTTCAGTGTTACGGGTGGAGTTATCGTCAGGGTCAGGATAGGGTTGGGGTTGAGCATCAGGTGTCCGCCTAGAGTTAGGGTCAGTTTTATGGTTTGAGTTAGGCTTCAGGTTAGGTTAGGTTTGAACTTAGTTTGAGGGAGTACGTTTAGGGCTACTGTTAGTTTTCGGTTCTGTGTTACGGATGGAGTAAGCGTCAGGGTCAGGATAGGGTTGGGGTTGAGCTTAAGGTGTCCGCCTAGGGTTAGGGTTAAGTGTATGGTTTGATTTAGGCTTCAGGTTAGATTAGGTTTGAACTTAGTTTGAGGGAGTAAGTTTAGGGCTACTGTTAGTTTTCGGTTCAGTGTTACGGTTGGACTTAGGGTCAGGGTCAGGATAGGGTTGGGGTTGAGCTTAAGGTGTCCGCCTACGGTTAGGGTTAGGTGTATGGTTTGATTTCGGCTTCAGGTTAGGTTAGGCTTGAACTTAGTTTGACGGATTAAGTTTAGGTCTACTGTTAGTTTTCGGTTAACTGTTACGGATGGAGTTATGGTCAGGGTCAGGTTAGAGTGGGGGTTAAGCATCAGGTGTCCGCCTACGATTAGGGTTAGGTGTATGGTTTGATTTAGGCTTCAGGTTAGGTGAGGTTTGAACTTAGTTTGAGGGAGTTAGTTTAGGGCTATTGCTATTTTTCGGTTAACTCTTATGGTTCGAGTTAGCGTCCGGGTCAGGTTAGGGTTGGGGTTGAGTTTAAGGTGTCCGCCTAGGGTTAGGGTTAGGTGTATGGTTTGATTTAGGCTTCAGGTTAGGTTAGGTTTGAACTTAGTTTGAGGGAGTAAGTTTAGGGCTACTCTTAGTTTTCGGTTCAGTGTTATGGTTGGAGTTAGCGTGATGGTCAGGTTACGGTTGGGGTTGAGCTTAAGGTGTCTGCCTAGGGTTAGGGTTAGGTGTATGGTTTGATTTAGGCTTCAGGTTAGGTTAGGTTTGAACTTAGTTTGAGGGAGTATGTTTAGGTCTACTGTTAGTTTTCGGTTAACTGTTACGGTTGGAGTTAGGGTCAGGGTCAGGTTAGGGTGGGGGTTAAGCATAAGGTGTCCGCCTAGGTTTAGGGTTAGGTGTATGGTTTGATTTAGGCTTCAGGTTACGTTAGGTTTGAACTTAGTTTGAGTGAGGAATTATAGGGCTACTGTTAGTTTTCGGTTAAGTGTTACAGTTGGAGATAGCGTCAGGGTCATGTTAGGGTTGGTGATGAGCTTAAGGTGTCCGCCTAGGGTTAGGGTTAGGTCTGTGGTTTGAGTTAGGCTTCAACTTAGGTTAGGTTTTAACTTAGTTTGAGGGAGTAAGTTCAGGGCTACTGTTATTTATTGGTTAAGTGTTACGGTTGGAGTTAGCGTGAGGGTCAGGTTATGGTTGGAGTTGAGCTTAAGGTGTCCGCCTAGGGTTAGGGTTATGTCTATGGTTTGAGTTAGGCTTCCGGTTAGGATAGGTTTGAACTTAGTTTGAGGGAGTAAGTTTAGTGCTACTGTTAGTTTTCGGTTCAGTGTTATTGTTGGAGTTAGCGTGAGGGTCAGGTTAGGGTTGGGGTTGAGCTTAAGGTGTCCCCCTAGGGTTAGGGTTAGGTGTATGGTTTGATTTAGGCTTCAGGTTAGGTTAGGTTTGAACTTAGTTTTAGGGAATTATTTTAGGGCTACTGTTAGTTTTCGGTTCAGTGTGACGGTTGGAGTTAGCGTGAGGGTTAGGTTAGTTATTGGGTTGAGCTTAAGATGTCCGCCTAGGGTTAGGTTTAGGTGTATGGTTTGATTTAGGCTTCAGGTTAGGTTAGGTTTGAAGTTAGTTTGAGTGAGGAAGTTTAGGGCTACTGTTAGTTTTCGGTTAAGTTTTACGGTTGGAGATAGCGTCAGGGTCATGTTAGGGTTGGTGTTGAGCTTAAGGTGTCCGGCTAGGGTTAGGGTTAGGTGTATGGTTTGATTTAGGCTTCAGGTTAGGTTAGGTTTGAACTTAGTTTGAGTGAGGAAGTTTAGGGCTTCTGTTAGTTTTCGGTTAAGTGTTACGGTTGGAGATAGCGTCAGGGTCATTTTAGGGTTCTTGTTGAGCTTATGGTGTCCGCCTAGGGATAGGGTTAGGTCTGTGGTTTGAGTTAGGCTTCAGGTTAGGTTAGGTTTGAACTTACTTTGAGGGAGTACGTTCAGGGCTACTGTAAGTTATTGGTTTAGAGTTACGGTTGGAGTTAGCGTGAGGGTCACGTTAGGGTTGGAGTTGAGCTTAAGGTGTCCGCCTAGGGTTAGGGTTAGGTCTATGGTTTGAGTTAGGCTTCAGGTTAGGTTACGTTTGAACTTAGTTTGAGTGAGTAAGTTTAGACCTACTGTTATTTTTCGGTTCAATGTTACGGTTGGAGTTATCGTGAGGGTGTGGGTATTGTAGGGGTTGAGCTTAAGGTGTCCGCCTACGGTTAGAGTTTTGTGTATGGTTTGATTTAGGCTTCAGGTTAGGTTAGGTTTGAACTTAGTTTGAGGGGGTAAGTTTAGGTCTACTGTTAGTTTTCGGTTAACTGTTACGGCTGGATTTAGGGTCAGGGTCAGGTTAGGGTGGGGGTTAAGCATAAGGTGTCCGCTTAGGTTTAGGGTTAGGTGAATGGTTTGATTTAGGCTTCAGGTTAGGTTAAGTTTGAATTTAGTTTGAGGGAGTAAGTTTAGGGCTGCTGTTATTTTTCGGTTCAGTGTTACGGTTGGAGTTATCGTCAGGGTCAGGATAGGGTTGGGGTTGAGCATCAGGTGTCCGCCTAGAGTTAGGGTCAGGTTTATGGTTTGAGTTAGGCTTCAGGTTAGGTTAGGTTTGAACTTAGTTTGAGGGAGTACGTTTAGGGCTACTGTTAGTTTTCGGTTCTGTGTTACGGATGGAGTAAGCGTCAGGGTCAGGATAGGGTTGGGGTTGAGCTTAAGGTGTCCGCCTAGGGTTAGGGTTAAGTGTATGGTTTGATTTAGGCTTCAGGTTAGATTAGGTTTGAACTTAGTTTGAGGGAGTAAGTTTAGGGCTACTGTTAGTTTTCGGTTAACTGTTACGGTTCGAGTTAGCGTCAGGGTCACGGTAGAGTTGGGGTTGAGTTTAAATTGTCCGCCTAGGGTTAGGGTTAGGTGTAAGGTTTGATTTAGGCTTCAGGTTAGGTTAGGTTTGAACTTAGTTTGAGGGAGTAAGTTTAGGGCTACTGTTAGTTTTTGGTTCAGTGTTACGGTTGGACTTAGGGTCAGGGTCAGGATAGGGTTGGGGTTGAGCTTAAGGTGTCCGCCTACGGTTAGGGTTAGGTGTATGGTTTGATTTCGGCTTCAGGTTAGGTTAGGCTTGAACTTAGTTTGACGGATTAAGTTTAGGTCCACTGTTAGTTTTCGGTTAACTGTTACGGATGGAGTTATGGTCAGGGTCAGGTTAGGGTGGGGGTTAAGCATCAGGTGTCCGCCTACGGTTAGGGTTAGGTGTATGGTTTGATTTAGGCTTCAGGTTAGGTGAGGTTTGAACTTAGTTTGAGGGAGTTAGTTTAGGGCTATTGCTATTTTTCGGTTAACTCTTATGGTTCGAGTTAGCGTCCGGGTCAGGTTAGGGTTGGGGTTGAGTTTAAGGTGTCCGCCTAGGGTTAGGGTTAGGTGTATGGTTTGATTTAGGCTTCAGGTTAGGTTAGGTTTGAACTTAGTTTGAGGGGGTAAGTTTAGGTCTACTGTTAGTTTTCGGTTAACTGTTACGGCTGGATTTAGGGTCAGGGTCAGGTTAGGGTGGGGGTTAAGCATAAGATGTCCGCTTAGGTTTAGGGTTAGGTGAATGGTTTGATTTAGGCTTCAGGTTAGGTTAAGTTTGAACTTAGTTTGAGGGAGTAAGTTTAGGGCTGCTGTTATTTTTCGGTTCAGTGTTACGGTTGGAGTTATCGTCAGGGTCAGGATAGGGTTGGGGTTGAGCATCAGGTGTCCGCCTAGAGTTAGGGTCAGGTTTATGGTTTGAGTTAGGCTTCAGGTTAGGTTAGGTTTGAACTTAGTTTGAGGGAGTACGTTTAGGGCTACTGTTAGTTTTCGGTTCTGTGTTACGGATGGAGTAAGCGTCAGGGTCAGGTTCGGGTTGGGGTTGAGCTTAAGGTGTCCGCCTAGGGTTAGGGTTAGGTGTATGGTTTGATTTAGGCTTCAGGTTAGGTTACGTTTGAACTTAGTTTGAGGGAGTAAGTTTAGGGCTACTGTTAGTTTTCAATTCAGTGTTACGGTTGGAGTAGCGTCAGGGTCAGGTTAGGGTTGGGGTTGAGTTTAAGATGTCCGCCTAGGGTTAGGGTTAAGTGTATAGTTTGATTTAGGCTTCAGTTTAGGTTAGGTTTGAACTTAGTTCGAGGGAGTAAGTTTAGGGCTACTGTTAGTTTTCGCGTAACTGTTACGGTTGCAGTAAGCGTTGTGGTCAGGTTAGGGTTGGGGTTGAGCTTAAGGTGTCCGCCTAGGGTTAGGGTTAGGTGTTTGGTTTGATTTCGGCTTCAGTTTAGGTTAGGCTTGAACTTAGTTTGAGGGATTAAGTTTAGGTCTACTGTTAGTTTTCGGTTAACTGTTACGGATGGAGTTAGGGTCAGGGTCAGGTTAGGGTGGGGGTTAAGCATAAGGTGTCCGCCTACGGTTAGGGTTAGGTGTATGGTTTGATTTAGGCTTCAGGTTAGGTGAGGTTTGAACTTAGTTTGAGGGAGTTAGTTTAGGGCTACTGCTATTTTTCGGTTAACTCTTACGGTTCGAGTTAGCGTCAGGGTCAGGGTAGGGTTGGGGTTGAGTTTAAGGTGTCCGCCTAGGGTTAGGGTTAGGTGTATGGTTTGATTTAGGCTTCAGGTTACGTTAGGTTTGAACTTAGTTTGAGTGAGGAATTATAGGGCTACTGTTAGTTTTCGGTTAAGTGTTACGGTTGGAGATAGCGTCAGGGTCATGTTAGGGTTGGTGATGAGCTTAAGGTGTCCGCCTAGGGTTAGGGTTAGGTCTGTGGTTTGAGTTAGGCTTCAACTTAGGTTAGGTTTTAACTTAGTTTGAGGGAGTAAGTTCAGGGCTACTGTTATTTATTGGTTAAGTGTTACGGTTGGAGTTAGCGTGAGGGTCAGGTTATGGTTGGAGTTGAGCTTAAGGTGTCCGCCTAGGGTTAGGGTTATGTCTATGGTTTGAGTTAGGCTTCCGGTTAGGATAGGTTTGAACTTAGTTTGAGGGAGTAAGTTTAGTGCTACTGTTAGTTTTCGGTTCAGTGTTATTGTTGGAGTTAGCGTGAGGGTCAGGTTAGGGTTGGGGTTGAGCTTAAGGTGTCCCCCTAGGGTTAGGGTTAGGTGTATGGTTTGATTTAGGCTTCAGGTTAGGTTAGGTTTGAACTTAGTTTTAGGGAATTATTTTAGGGCTACTGTTAGTTTTCGGTTCAGTGTGACGGTTGGAGTTAGCGTGAGGGTTAGGTTAGTTATTGGGTTGAGCTTAAGATGTCCGCCTAGGGTTAGGTTTAGGTGTATGATTTGATTTAGGCTTCAGGTTAGGTTAGGTTTGAACTTAGTTTGAGTGAGGAAGTTTAGGGCTACTGTTAGTTTTCGGTTAAGTGTTACGGTTGGAGATAGCGTCAGGGTCATGTTAGGGTTGGTGTTGAGCTTAAGGTGTCCGGCTAGGGTTAGGGTTAGGTGTATGGTTTGATTTAGGCTTCAGGTTAGGTTAGGTTTGAACTTAGTTTGAGTGAGGAAGTTTAGGGCTTCTGTTAGTTTTCGGTTAAGTGTTACGGTTGGAGATAGCGTCAGGGTCATTTTAGGGTTCTTGTTGAGCTTATGGTGTCCGCCTAGGGATAGGGTTAGGTCTGTGGTTTGAGTTAGGCTTCAGGTTAGGTTAGGTTTGAACTTACTTTGAGGGAGTACGTTCAGGGCTACTGTAAGTTATTGGTTTAGAGTTACGGTTGGAGTTAGCGTGAGGGTCACGTTAGGGTTGGAGTTGAGCTTAAGGTGTCCGCCTAGGGTTAGGGTTAGGTCTATGGTTTGAGTTAGGCTTCAGGTTAGGTTACGTTTGAACTTAGTTTGAGTGAGTAAGTTTAGACCTACTGTTATTTTTCGGTTCAATGTTACGGTTGGAGTTATCGTGAGGGTGTGGGTATTGTAGGGGTTGAGCTTAAGGTGTCCGCCTACGGTTAGAGTTTTGTGTATGGTTTGATTAAGGCTTCAGGTTAGGTTAGGTTTGAACTTACTTTGAGGGGGTAAGTTTAGGTCTACTGTTAGTTTTCGGTTAACTGTTACGGCTGGATTTAGGTTCAGGGTCAGGTTAGGGTGGGGGTTAAGCATAAGGTGTCCGCTTAGGTTTAGGGTTAGGTGAATGGTTTGATTTAGGCTTCAGGTTAGGTTAAGTTTGAATTTAGTTTGAGGGAGTAAGTTTAGGGCTGCTGTTATTTTTCGGTTCAGTGTTACGGTTGGAGTTATCGTCAGGGTCAGGATAGGGTTGGGGTTGAGCATCAGGTGTCCGCCTAGAGTTAGGGTCAGGTTTATGGTTTGAGTTAGGCTTCAGGTTAGGTTAGGTTTGAACTTAGTTTGAGGGAGTACGTTTAGGGCTACTGTTAGTTTTCGGTTCTGTGTTACGGATGGAGTAAGCGTCAGGGTCAGGATAGGGTTGGGGTTGAGCTTAAGGTGTCCGCCTAGGGTTAGGGTTAAGTGTATGGTTTGATTTAGGCTTCAGGTTAGATTAGGTTTGAACTTAGTTTGAGGGAGTAAGTTTAGGGCTACTGTTAGTTTTCGGTTAACTGTTACGGTTCGAGTTAGCGTCAGGGTCACGGTAGAGTTGGGGTTGAGTTTAAATTGTCCGCCTAGGGTTAGGGTTAGGTGTAAGGTTTGATTTAGGCTTCAGGTTAGGTTAGGTTTGAACTTAGTTTGAGGGAGTAAGTTTAGGGCTACTGTTAGTTTTCGGTTCAGTGTTACGGTTGGACTTAGGGTCAGGGTCAGGATAGGGTTGGGGTTGAGCTTAAGGTGTCCGCCTACGGTTAGGGTTAGGTGTATGGTTTGATTTCGGCTTCAGGTTAGGTTAGGCTTGAACTTAGTTTGACGGATTAAGTTTAGGTCCACTGTTAGTTTTCGGTTAACTGTTACGGATGGAGTTATGGTCAGGGTCAGGTTAGGGTGGGGGTTAAGCATCAGGTGTCCGCCTACGGTTAGGGTTAGGTGTATGGTTTGATTTAGGCTTCAGGTTAGGTGAGGTTTGAACTTAGTTTGAGGGAGTTAGTTTAGGGCTATTGCTATTTTTCGGTTAACTCTTATGGTTCGAGTTAGCGTCCGGGTCAGGTTAGGGTTGGGGTTGAGTTTAAGGTGTCCGCCTAGGGTTAGGGTTAGGTGTATGGTTTGATTTAGGCTTCAGGTTAGGTTAGGTTTGAACTTAGTTTGAGGGGGTAAGTTTAGGTCTACTGTTAGTTTTCGGTTAACTGTTACGGCTGGATTTAGGGTCAGGGTCAGGTTAGGGTGGGGGTTAAGCATAAGATGTCCGCTTAGGTTTAGGGTTAGGTGAATGGTTTGATTTAGGCTTCAGGTTAGGTTAAGTTTGAACTTAGTTTGAGGGAGTAAGTTTAGGGCTGCTGTTATTTTTCGGTTCAGTGTTACGGTTGGAGTTATCGTCAGGGTCAGGATAGGGTTGGGGTTGAGCATCAGGTGTCCGCCTAGAGTTAGGGTCAGGTTTATGGTTTGAGTTAGGCTTCAGGTTAGGTTAGGTTTGAACTTAGTTTGAGGGAGTACGTTTAGGGCTACTGTTAGTTTTCGGTTCTGTGTTACGGATGGAGTAAGCGTCAGGGTCAGGTTCGGGTTGGGGTTGAGCTTAAGGTGTCCGCCTAGGGTTAGGGTTAGGTGTATGGTTTGATTTAGGCTTCAGGTTAGGTTACGTTTGAACTTAGTTTGAGGGAGTAAGTTTAGGGCTACTGTTAGTTTTCAATTCAGTGTTACGGTTGGAGTAGCGTCAGGGTCAGGTTAGGGTTGGGGTTGAGTTTAAGATGTCCGCCTAGGGTTAGGGTTAAGTGTATAGTTTGATTTAGGCTTCAGTTTAGGTTAGGTTTGAACTTAGTTCGAGGGAGTAAGTTTAGGGCTACTGTTAGTTTTCGCGTAACTGTTACGGTTGCAGTAAGCGTTGTGGTCAGGTTAGGGTTGGGGTTGAGCTTAAGGTGTCCGCCTAGGGTTAGGGTTAGGTGTTTGGTTTGATTTCGGCTTCAGTTTAGGTTAGGCTTGAACTTAGTTTGAGGGATTAAGTTTAGGTCTACTGTTAGTTTTCGGTTAACTGTTACGGATGGAGTTAGGGTCAGGGTCAGGTTAGGGTGGGGGTTAAGCATAAGGTGTCCGCCTACGGTTAGGGTTAGGTGTATGGTTTGATTTAGGCTTCAGGTTAGGTGAGGTTTGAACTTAGTTTGAGGGAGTTAGTTTAGGGCTACTGCTATTTTTCGGTTAACTCTTACGGTTCGAGTTAGCGTCAGGGTCAGGGTAGGGTTGGGGTTGAGTTTAAGGTGTCCGCCTAGGGTTAGGGTTAGGTGTATGGTTTGATTTAGGCTTCAGGTTACGTTAGGTTTGAACTTAGTTTGAGGGAGTAAGTTTAGGGCTACTCTTAGTTTTCGGTTCTGTGTTATGGTTGGAGTTAGCGTGATGGTCAGGTTAGGGTTGGGGTTGAGCTTAAGGTGTCCGCCTAGGGTTAGGGTTAGGTGTATGGTTTGATTTAGGCTTCAGGTTAGGTTAGGTTTGAACTTAGTTTGAGGGAGTAAGTTTAGGTCTACTGTTAGTTTTCGGTTAACTGTTACGGTTGGAGTTAGGGTCAGGGTCAGGTTAGGGTGGGGGTTAAGCATAAGGTGTCCGCCTAGGTTTAGGGTTAGGTGTATGGTTTGATTTAGGCTTCAGGTTACGTTAGGTTTGAACTTAGTTTGAGTGAGGAATTATAGGGCTACTGTTAGTTTTCGGTTAAGTGTTACGGTTGGAGATAGCGTCAGGGTCATGTTAGGGTTGGTGATGAGCTTAAGGTGTCCGCCTAGGGTTAGGGTTAGGTCTGTGGTTTGAGTTAGGCTTCAAGTTAGGTTAGGTTTTAACTTAGTTTGAGGGAGTAAGTTCAGGGCTACTGTTATTTATCGGTTAAGTGTTACGGTTGGAGTTAGCGTGAGGGTCAGGTTATGGTTGGAGTTGAGCTTAAGGTGTCCGCCTAGGGTTAGGGTTATGTCTATGGTTTGAGTTAGGCTTCCGGTTAGGATAGGTTTGAACTTAGTTTGAGGGAGTAAGTTTAGTGCTACTGTTAGTTTTCGGTTCAGTGTTATTGTTGGAGTTAGCGTGAGGGTCAGGTTAGGGTTGGGGTCGAACTTAAGGAGTCTCCCTAGGGTTAGGGTTAGGTCTATGGTTTGATTTAGGCTTCAGGTTAGGTTAGGTTTGAACTTAGTTTGAGTGAGTAAGTTTAGGGCTACTGTTAGTTTTCGCTTCAGTGTTACGGAAGGAGTTAGGGTCAGGGTCAGGTTAGTGTTGGGGTTGAACTTCAGGTGTCCGCCTAGGGTTCGGGTTAGGTCTATGGTTTGAGTTAGGCTTCAGGTTAGGTTAGGTTTGAACTTAGTTTTCGGGAGTAAGTTTTCTGCTACTGTTAGTTTTCGGTTAACCGGTACGGTTGGAGTAAGCGTCAGCCTCAGGTTAGGGTGGGTGTTAAGCATAAGGTCTCCACCTAGTGTTAGGGTTAGGTCTATGGTTTGATTTAGGTTTCAGGTTAGGTTACCGTTGAACTTCGTTTGAGTGAGTAAGTTTAGGGCTACTGTTAGTTTTCGATTCAGTGTTACGTTTGGAGTTAGCGTCAGGGTCAGGTTAGGGTTGGGGTTGAGCTTAAGGTGTCCGTTTAGGGTTAGGGTTAGGTCTATTGTTTGACTTAGGCTTCAGGCTAGATTACGTTTGAACTTAGTTTGAGGGAGTAAGTTTAGGGCTACTGTTAGTTTTCGGTTCAGTGTTACGGTTGCAGATATCGTCAGGGTCAGGTTAGTGTTGGGGTTGAACTTCAGGTGTCCGCCTAGGGTTCGGGTTAGGTCTATGGTTTGAGTTAGGCTTCAGGTTAGGTTAGGTTTGAACTTAGTTTGAAGGAGTAAGTTTAGTGCTACTTTTTGTTTTCAGTTCAGTGTTACGGTTGGAGTTAGTGACAGGGACATGTTAGGGTTGGGGTTGAGATTCAGGTGTCCGCCTATGGTTAGGGTTAGGTGTATAGTTTGATTTAGGCTTCAGTTTAGGTTAGGTTTGAACTTAGTTCGAGGGAATAAGTTTAGGGCTACTGTTAGTTTTCGGGTAACTGTTACGGTTGGAGTAAGCGTTGTGGTCAGGTTAGGGTTGGGG
Organism: Tupaia tana; assembly: GCA_026018925.1. NCBI lineage: Eukaryota > Metazoa > Chordata > Mammalia > Scandentia > Tupaiidae > Tupaia > Tupaia tana. Next base: position 1,602,960 of record JAKSZU010000032.1, on the reverse strand, counting down.
TTGAGCTTAAGGTGTCCGCCTAGGGTTAGGGTTAGGTGTATGGTGTGATTTAGGCTTCAGGTTAGGTTAGGTTTGAACTTACTTTGAGTTAGTAAGTTTAGGGCTACTGTTAGTTTTCGGTTTACTGTTACGGTTGGAGTAAGCGTCAAGGTCAGGTTAGGTTAGGGGTTAAGCTTAAGTGGTCCGCCTAGGGTTAAGGTTAGGTGTATGGTTTGATAAAGGCTTCAGGTTAGGTTAGGTTTGAACTTATTTTGAGGGAGTAAGTTTAGGGCTACTGTTAGTTTTCAGTTAACTGTTATGTTGGAGCAAACATCAGGGTCAGGTTAGGGTGGGGGTGAAGCAGAAGGTGTCCGCCTAGGTTTAGGGTTAGGTCTATGGTTTGATTTAGGCTTCAGGTTAGGTTACGTTTGAACTTAGTTTGAGAGAGTAAGTTTAGGGCTACTGTTAGTTATCGGTTTAGTGTTACGGTTGGAGTTAGCGACAGGATCAGGTTAGGGTTGGGGTTGAGCTTCAGGTGTCCGCCCAGGGTTAGGGTTAGGTGTATGGTTTGATTAAGTCTTCAGGTTAGGTTAGGTTTGAACTTAGTTTGAGGGAGTAAGTTTAGGGCTACTGTTAGTTTTCGGGTAACTGTTGTGGTTGGAGTAAGCGTCAGGGTCAGGTTAGGGTTGGGGTTGAGCTTAAGGTGTCCGCCTAGGGTTAGGGTTAGGTGTATGGTTTAATTTAGGCTTCAGGTTAGTTTAGGTTTGAACTTAGTTTGAGGGAGTAAGTTTAGGGTATTGTTAGTTTTCAGTTCAGTGTTACGGTTGGAGTTAGCGTCAGGGTCAGGTTATGGTTGGGATTGAGCTTAAGGTGTCCGCCTAGGGTTAGGGTTAGGTCTATGCTTTGAGTTAGTCTTCAGGTTAGGTTACGTTTGAACTTAGTTTGAGTGTGTAAGTTTAGGTCTACTGTTAGTTTTCGGTTCAGTGTTGCGGTTGGAGATAGCGTCAGGGTCACGTTAGGGTTGGGGTTGAGCTTCAGGTGTCCGCCTAGGGTTAGGGTTAGGTCTGTGGTTTGAGTAAGGCTTCAGGTTAGGTTATGTTTGAACTTCGTTTGAGGCAGTAAGTTTAGGGCTACTGTTAATTTTCGGTTCAGTGTTACGGTTGGAGTTAGCGTGAGGGTCAGATTAGGGTTGGAGTGAGCTTCAGGTGTCCTCCTAAGGTTAGGGTTAGGTCTATGGTTTGAGTTAGGCTTCAGGTTAGGTTACGTTTGAAGTTAGTTTGATTGAGTAAGTTTAGGGCTACTGTTAGTTTTCGGTTCAGTGTTATGGTTGGAGATAGCGTCAGGGTCAGGTTAGGGGTGGGGTTGAGCTTCAGGTGTCCGCCTAGGTTTAGGGTTAGGTCTGTGGTTTGAGTTAGGCTTCAGGTTAGGTTATGTTTGAACTTAGTTTGAGGGAGTAAGTTTAGGGCTACTGTTAGTTTTTGGTTCAGTGTTACAGTTGGAGTTAGAGACAGGGTCAGGTTAGGGTTGGGGTTGAGCTTCAGGTGTCCGCCTAGGGTTAGGGTTAGGTGTATGGTTTGATTTAGGCTTCAGGTTAGGTTCGGTTTGAACTTAGTTTGAGGGAGTAAGTTTAGGGCTACTTTTAGTTTTCGGTTAACTGTTACGGTTGGCGTAAGCATCAGGGTCAGGTTAGGGTTGGGGCTGAGTTTAAGGTGTCCGCCTAGGGTTAGGGTTAGGTGGATGGTTTGATTTAGGCTTCAGGTTAGTTTAGGTTTGAAGTTAGTTTTAGGAAGTAAGTTTACGGCTACTGTTAGTTTTCGGTTAACTGTTACAGCTGGAGTAAGCGTCAGGTTCAGGTCAGGGTGGGGTTTAAGCATAAGGTGTCCGCCTAGGGTTAGGGTTAGGTCTATGGTTTGAGTTAGGCTTCAGGATAGGTTAGGTTTGAACTTAGTTTGAGTGAGGAAGTTTAGGGCTACTGTAAGTTTTCGGTTAAGTGTTACTGTTGGAGATAGCGTGAGGGTCAGGTTACGGTTGGGGTTGAGCTTAAGGTGTCCGCCTAGGGTTAGGGTTAGGTGTATGGTTTGATTTAGACTTCAGGTTAGGTTATGTTTGAACTTAGTATGAGTGAGTACGTTTAGGGCTACTGTTAGTTTTCGGTTCAGTGTTACGGTTGGCGTTAGCATGAGGGTCAGGTTAGGGTTGGAGTTGAGTTTAAGGTGTCTGTCTAGGGTGAGGGTTAGGTCTATGGTTTAAGTTAGGCTTCAGGTTAGGTTACGTTTGAACTTAGTTTGAGTGAGTAATTTTAGGGCTACTGTTAGTTTTCGGTTAACTGTTACGGTTGGCGTAAGCGTCAGGCGCAGGTTAGGGTTGGGGTTGAGCTTAAGGGGTCCGCCCAGGGTTAGGGTTAGGTGTATGGTTTGATTTAGGCTTCAGGTTAGGTTAGGTTTGAACTTAGTTTGAGGAAGCAAGTTTATGGCTACTGTTAGTTTTCGGTTAATTGTTACGGTTGGAGTAAGCGTCAGGGTCAGGTCAGGGAGGGGGTTAAGCATAAGGTGTCCGCCAAGGGTTAGGGTTAGGTCTATGGTTTGAGTTAGGCGTCAGGTTAGGTTACGTTTGAACTTAGTTTGAGTGAGTAAATTTAGGGCTACTGTTATTTTTCGTTCAGTGTTACGGTTCGAGTTAGCGTGAGGGTCAGGTTAGGGTTGGAGTTGAGCTTCAGGTGTCCGCCTAGGGTTAGGGTTAGGTCTATGGTTTGAGTTAGGCTTCAGGTTAGGTTACGTTTGAACTTAGTTTGAGTGAGTAGGTTTATGGCTACTGTTAGTTTTTGGATCAAAGTTATGGTGGGAGATAACGTCAGGATCCGTTTAGGATTGGGGTTGAGTTTCAGGTGTCCGCCTAGGGTTAGGGTTAGGCCTGTGATTTGAGTTAGACTTCAGGTTAGGTTAGGTGTGAACTTCTTTTGAGGCACAAAGTTTAGGTTAACTGTTACGGTTGGCGTAAAAGTCAGGGGCAGGTTAAGGTTGGGGTTGAGCTTAAGGGGTCCGCCCAGGGTTAGGGATAGGTTTATGGTTTGATTTATGCTTCAGGTTAGGTTAGGTTTGAACTTAGTATGAGGAAGTAAGTTTACGGCTACTGTTAATTTTCGTTTAACTGTTACGGCTGGAGTAAGCGTCAGGGTCAGGTCAGGGTGGGGGTTAAGCATAAGTTGTCCGCCTAGGGTTATTGTTAGGTCTATGGTTTGATTTAGGCTTCAGGTTAGGTTAGGTTTGAACTTAGTTTGAGTGAGGAAGTTTAGGGCTACTATTAGTTTTCGGCTAAGTGTTACTGTTGGAGATAGCGAGAGGGTCAGGTTAGGGTTGGGGTTGAGCTTAAACTGTCCGCCTAGGGTTAGGGCTATGTCTGTGGTTTGAGTTAGGCTTCAGGTTAGGTTAGGTTTGAACTTAGTTTGAGGGAGTAAGTTTAGGGCTACTGTTAGTTTTCGGTTCAGTTAATGGTTGGAGTTAGCGTGAGGGTCAGGTTAAGGTTGGAGTTGAGCTTCAGGTGTCCGCCTAGGGTTAGGGTTAGGTCTATGGTTTGAGTTAGTCTTCAGGTTAGGTTACGTATGAACTTTGTTTGAGTGAGTAAGTTTAGGGCTACTGTTAGTTTTCGGTTCAGTGTTACGGTTGGAGATAGCGTTAGGGTCAGGTTAGTGTTTGGGTTGAGCTTAAGGTGTCCGCCTAGGGTTAGGGTTAGGTCTGTGGTTTGAGTTAGGCTTCAGGTTAGGTAAGGTTTGAACTTAGTTTGAGGGAGTAAGTTTAGGGCTACTGTTAGTTTTCGGTTCAGTATTACGATTGGAGTTAGCGACAGGGTCAGGTTAGGGTTGGTGTTGAGCTTAAGTTGTCCGCCTAGGGTTAGGGTTAGTTGTATGGTTTGAGTTAATCTTCAGGTTAGGTTACGTTTGAACTTAGTTTGAGAGAGTAAGTTTAGGGCTACTGTTAGTTTTCGGTTCAGTGTTACGGTTGGAGTTAGCGACAGGATCAGGTTAGGGTTGGGGTTGAGCTTCAGGTGTCCGCCTAGGGTTAGGGTTAGGTGTATGGTTTGATTAAGGCTTCAGGTTAGGTTAGGTTTGAACTTAGTTTGAGGGAGTACGTTTAGGGCTACTGTTAGTTTTCGGGTAACTGTTACGATTGGAGTAAGCGTCAGGGTCAGGTTAGGGTTGGGGTTGAGCTTAAGGTGTCCGCCTAGGGTTAGGGTTAGGTGTATGGTTTGATTTAGGCTTCAGGTTAGGATAGGTTTGAACTTATTTTGAGGAAGTAAGTTTACGGTTACTGTTAGTTTTCGGTTAACTGTTACAGCTGGATTAAGCGTCAGGGTCAGGTCAGGTTGGGGTTTAAGCCTAAGGTGTACGCCTAGGGTTAGGGTTAGGTCTATGGTTTGATTTAGGCTTCAGGTTAGGTTAGGTTTGAACTTAGTTTGAGTGAGGAAGTTTAGGGCTACTGTTAGTTTTCGGTTAAGTGTTACTGTTGGAGATAGCGTGAGGGTCAGGTTAGGGTTGGGGTTGAGCTTAAACTGTCCGCCTAGGGTTAGGGTTAGGTCTGTGGTTTGAGTTAGGCTTCAAGTTAGGTTAGGTTTGAACTTAGTTTGAGGGAGTAAGTTTAGGGCTACTCTTAGTTTTCGGTTTACTGTTACGGTTGGAGATCGCGTCAGGGTCAGGTTAGGGTGGGGGTTGAGCTTAAGGTGTCCGCCTAGGGTTAGGGTTAGGTCTGTGGTTTGAGTTAGGCTTCAGGTTAGGTTAGGTTTGAACTTAGTTTGAGGGAGCAAGTTTAGGGCTAATGTTAGTTTTCCGTTCAGTGTTACGGTTGGAGTTAGCGTCAGGGTCAGGTTAGGGTTGGGGTTGAGCTTAAGGTGTCCGACTAGGGTTAGGGTTACTTGTATGGTTTGATTGAGGCTTCAGGTTAGGTTAGGTTTGAACTTAGTTTGAGGGAGTAAGTTTAGGGCTACTGTTAGTTTTCGGTTCAGTGTTACGGTTGGAATTAGCGTTAGGGTCAGGTTAGGGTTGGGGTTGAGCTTAAGGTGTCCGCCTAGGGTTAGGGTAAGGTGTATGGTTTGATTTAGGCTTCAGGTTAGGTTAGGTTTGAACTTTGTTTGAGGGAGTAAGTTTAGGGCTACTGTTAGTTTTCGGTTCAGTGTTACGGTTGGAGTTAGCCACAGGGTCAGGTTAGGGTTGGGGTTGAGCTTCAGGTGTCCGCCTAGGGTTAGGTTTAGGTGTATGGTTTGATTAAGGCTTCAGGTTAGGTTAGGCTTGAACTTAGTTTGAGTTAGTAAGTTTAGGGCTACTGTTAGTTTTCGGTTAACTGTTACGGTTGGAGTAAGCATCAGGGTCAGTTTAGGGTGGGTGTTAAGCATAATGTGTCCGCCTAGGTTTAGGGTTAGGTCTATGGTTTGATTTAGGCTTCAGGTTAGGTTCGTTTGAACTTAGTTTGAGTGAGTAAGTTTAGGGCTACTGTTAGTTTTCGGTTAACTGTTATGGTTGGAGTAAGCATCATGGTCAGGTTAGGTTTGGGGTTGAGCTTAAGGTGTCCGCCTAGGGTTAGGGTTAGGTCTATGGTTTGAGTTAGGCTTCAGGTTAGGTTACGTTTGAACTTAGTTTGAGTGAGTAAATTTAGGGCTACTGTTATTTTTTGTTTAGTGTTACGGTTGGAGTTAGCGTGAGGGTCAGGTTAGGGTTGGAGTTGAGCTTAAGGTGTTCACCTAGGGTTAAGGTTAGGTCTATGGTTTGAGTTAGGCTTCAGGTTAGGTTACGTTTGAACTTAGTTTGAGGGAGTAGGTTTAGGGCTAATGTTAGTTTTCGGATCATAGTTATGGTTGGAGATAGCGTCAGGGTCAGGTTAGGGTTAGGGTTGAGCTTCAGGTGTCCGCCTAGGTTTAGGGTTAGGTCTGTGATTTGAGTTAGACTACAGGTTAGGTTAGGTGTGAACTTAGTTTGAGGCAGTAAGTTTAGGGCTACTCTTAGTTTGCGGTTCAATGTTATGGTTGGAGTTAGGTTGAGGGTCAGGTTAGGGTTGGGGTTGAGCTTAAGGTGTCCGCCTAGGCTTAGGGTTAGGTGTATGGTTTGATTTAGGCTTAAGGTCAGGTGAGGTTTTAACTTAGTTTGAGTAAATTTCGGGCTACTGTTAGTTTTTGGTTCACTGTTACGGTTGGAGATAGCGTCAGGTTCAGGTTAGGTTTGGGGTTTAGCTTAATGTTTCCGCCTAGGCTTAGGGTTATGTCTATGGTTTGAGTTAGGCTTCAGGTTAGTTTAGGTTTGAACTTAGTTTGAGGGAGTAAGTTTAGGGCTACTGTTAGTTTTCGGTTCAGTGTTATGGTTGGAGTTAGCGTGAGGGTCAGGTTAGGGTTGGGGTTGAGCTTAAGGTGTCCGCCTAGGTCTACTGTTAGTTTTTGGTTCAGTGTTAAGGTTCGAGTTAGCGAAAGGGTCAGGTTAGGGTTGGGGTTGACCTTCAGGTATCCGCCTAGAGTTAGGGTTAGGTGTATGGTTTGGTTTGGCTTCAGGTTAAGTTAGGTTTGAACTTAGTTTGAGGGAGTAAGTTTAGGGCTACTGTTAGTTTTCGGGTAACTGTTACGGTTGGAGTCAGCGTCATGGTCAGGTTAGGGTTGGGGTTGAGCTTAAGGTGTTCGCCTACGGTTAGGGTTAGGTGTATGGTTTGATTTAGGCTTCAGGTTAGGTTAGGTTTGAACTTAGTTTGAGGGAGTAAGTTTAGGGCTACTGTTAGTTTTCGGTTCAGTGTTACGGTTGGAGATAGCGTCAGGTTCAGGTTAGGGTTGGGGTTGAGCTTAATGTTTCCGCCAAGTGTTAGGGTTATGTCTATGGTTTGATTTAGGGTTCAGGTTAGTTTAGGTTTGAACTTAGTTTGAGGGAGTAAGTTTAGGGCTACTGTTAGTTTTCGGTTCAGTGTTACGGTTGGAGTTAGCGTGAGGGTCAGGTTAGTGTTGGGTTTGAACTTCAGGTGTCCGCCTAGGGTTAGGGTTAGGTCTATGTTTTGAGTAGGGCTTCAGGTTAGGTTAGGTTTGAACTTAGTCTGAGGGAGTAAAATTAGGGCTACTGTTATTTTTGGTTCAGTGTTACGGTTGGAGTTAGAGTGAGGGTCAGGTTAGGGTTGGGGTTGAGCTTAAGGTGTACGCCTAGGGTTAGGGTTAGGTGTATGATTTGATTTTGGCTTCTGGATAGGTTAGGTTTGAACTTAGTTTGAGGGAGTAAGTTTAGGGCTACTCTTAGTTTTCTGGTAACTGTTACGGTTGGAGTTAGCGTCAGGGTCAGGTTAGGGTTGGGGTTGAGCTTAAGGTTTCCGCCTAGTGTTAGGGTTAGGTGTATGGTTTGATTTAGGCTTCAGGTTAGGTTAGGTTTGAACGTAGTTTGAGGGAGTAAGTTTAGGGCTACTGTTAGTTTTCGGTTAACTGTTATGGTTGGAGTAAGCATCATGGTCAGGTTAGGGTTGGGGTTGAGCTTAAGGTGTCCGCCTAGGGTTAGGGTTAGGTCTATGGTTTGAGTTAGGCTTCAGGTTAGGTTACGTTTGAACTTAGTTTGAGTGAGTAAATTTAGGGCTACTGTTATTTTTCGTTTAGTGTTACGGTTGGAGTTAGCGTGAGGGTCAGGTTAGGGTTGGAGTTGAGCTTAAGGTTTTCGCCTAGGGTTAAGGTTAGGTCTATGGTTTGAGTTAGGCTTCTGGTTAGGTTACGTTTGAACTTAGTTTGAGGGAGTAGGTTTAGGGCTAATGTTAGTTTTCGGATCATAGTTATGGTTGGAGATAGCGTCAGGGTCAGGTTAGGGTTAGGGTTGAGCTTCAGGTGTCCGCCTAGGTTTAGGGTTAGGTCTGTGATTTGAGTTAGACTTCAGGTTAGGTTAGGTGTGAACTTAGTTTGAGGCAGTAAGTTTAGGGCTACTCTTAGTTTGCGGTTCAATGTTATGGTTGGAGTTAGGTTGAGGGTCAGGTTAGGGTTGGGGTTGAGCTTAAGGTGTCCGCCTAGGCTTAGGGTTAGGTGTATGGTTTGATTTAGGCTTAAGGTCAGGTGAGGTTTTAACTTAGTTTGAGTAAATTTCGGGCTACTGTTACTTTTTGGTTCACTGTTACGGTTGGAGATAGCGTCAGGTTCAGGTTAGGGTTGGGGTTTAGCTTAATGTTTCCGCCTAGGCTTAGGGTTATGTCTATGGTTTGAGTTAGGCTTCAGGTTAGTTTAGGTTTGAACTTAGTTTGAGGGAGTAAGTTTAGGGCTACTGTTAGTTTTCGGTTCAGTGTTATGGTTGGAGTTAGCGTGAGGGTCAGGTTAGGGTTGGGGTTGAGCTTAAGGTGTCCGCCTAGGGTTAGGGTTAGGTGTATGGTTTGATTTTGGCTTCTGGATAGGTTAGGTTTGAACTTAGTTTGAGGGAGTAAGTTTAGGGCTACTGTTAGTTTTCGGTTAAGTGTTACGGGTGGAGTAAGCGTCAGGGTCAGGTTAGGTTTGGGGTTGAGCTTAAGGTGTCCGCCTAGGGTTAGGGTTAGGTTTATGGTTTGATTTAGGCTTCAGGTTAGGTTATGTTTGAACTTAGTTTGAGGGAGTAAGTTTAGGGCTACTGTTAGTTTTCGTTTAACTGTTACGGTTGGAGTAAGCGTCAGTGTTAGGTTATGGTGGGGGTTAAGCATAAGGTGTCCGCCTATGGTTAGGGTTAGGACTATGGTTTCATTTAGGCTTCAGGTTAGGTTAGGATTGAACTTAGTTTGAGGGAGTAAGTTTAGGGCTACTGTTAGTTTTCGGTTCAGTGTTACCGTTGGATTTAACCTCAGGGTCAGGTTAGGGTTGGGGTTAAGCTTAAGGTGTCCGCCTAGGGTTAGGGTTAGGTCTATTTATTGATTTAGGCTTCAGGTTAGGTTAGGTTTGAACTTAGTTTGAGGGAGTAAGTTTAGGGCTACTGTTAGTTTTCGGTTTAGTGTTACGGTTGGAGATTGCGTCAGGGTCAGGTTAGGGTTGGGGTTGAGCTTCAGGTGTCCGCTTATTGTTAGTGTTAGGTCTATGATTTGACTTAGGCTTCAGGTTAGGTTAGGTTTGAACTTAGTTTGAGCGAGTAGGTTTAGGGCTACTCTTAGTTTTCGTTTCAGTGATATGGTTGGAGTTAGCCTGGAGGTCAGGTTAGGGTTGGGGTTGAGCTTAAGGTGTCCGCCTAGGGTTAGGGTTAGGTGTATGGTTTGATTTAGGCTTCAGGTTAGGTTAGGTTTGAAGTTAGTTTCAGGAAGTTTAGGGCTACTGTTAGTTTTCGGTTAACTGTTACAGTTGGAGTAAGCGTCAGGGTCAGTTTAGGGTGGGGGTTAAGCATAAGGTGTCCGCCTAGGGTTAGGGTTAGGTCTATGGTTTGAGTTAGGCTTCAGGTTAGGTTAGGATTGAACCTAGTTTGAGGGACTAAGTTTAGGGCTACTGTTAGTTTTCGGTTCAGTGTTATGGTTGGAGAGAGCGTCAGGGTCAAGTTAGGGTTGGGATTGAGATTCAGGTGTCCGCCTACGGCTAGGGTTAGGTCTATGGTTTGAGTTAGTCTTCAGGTTAGGTTAGGTTTGAACTTAGTTTGAGGGAGTAAGTTTAGGCCTATTGTATTTTTCGGTTCAGTGTTACGGTTGGATTTAGCCTCAGGGTCAGGTTAGGTTTGGGGTTAAGCTTAAGGTGTCCGCCTAGGGTTAGGGTTAGGTGTATGGTTTGATTTAGGCTTCAGGTTAGGTTAGGTTTGAACTTAGTTTGAGGGAGACAGTTTAGGGCTACTGTTAGTTTTCGTTTAAGTGTTACGGTTGGAGTAAGCGTCAGGGTTAGGTTAGGGTGGGGGTTAAGCATATCGTGTCCGCCTAGGGTTAGGGTTAGGTCTATGGTTTGAGTTAGGCTTCATGTTAGGTTAGGTTTGAACTTAGTCTGAGGGAGTAAAATTAGGGCTACTGTTAGTTTTCGGTTCAGTGTTACGGTTGGAGTTAGCGTGAGTTTCAGGTTAGGGTTGGGGTTGAGCTTAAGGTGTCCGCCTAGGGTTAGGGTTAGGGGTATGGTTTGATTTTGGCTTCAGGTTAGGTTAGGTTTGAACTTAGTTTGAGGGAGTAAGTTTAGGGCTACTGTTAGTTTTCTGGTAACTGTTACATTTGGAGTTAGCGTCAGGGTCAGGTTAGGGTTGGGGTTGAGCTTAAGGTTTCCGCCTAGTGTTAGGGTTAGGTGTATGGTTTGATTTAGGCTTCAGGTTAGGTTAGGTTTGAACTTAGTTTGAGGGAGTAAGTTTAGGGCTACTGTTAGTTTTCGGTTCAGTATTATGGTTGGAGTTAGCGTCAGGGTCAGGTTAGGGTTGGGGTTAGCTTGAGGTGTCCGTCTCTGGTTAGGGTTAGGTCCATGGTTTGATTTAGGCTCCAGGTTAGGTTACGTTTGAACTTAGTATGAGTGAGTAAGTTTAGGACTACTGTTAGTTTTCGGTTCAGTGTTACGGTTGGAGATAGAGTCAGGGTCAGGTTAGGGTTGGAGTGGAGCTTAAGGTGTCCGCCTAGGGTTAGGGTTAGGTCTGTGGTTTGATTTAGGCTTCAGGTTAGGTTACGTTTGAGCTTAGTTTGAGTGAGTAAGTTTAGGGCTACTGTTAGTTTTCGGTTTAGTGTTACGGTTGGAGATAGCGTCAGGGTCAGGTTAGGGTTGGGGTTGAGCTTCAGGTGTCCGACTATTGTTAGGGTTTGGTCTATGATTTGAGTTAGGCTTCAGGTTAGGTTAGGTTTGAACTTAGTTTGAGCGAGTAAGTTTAGGGCTACTCTTAGTTTTCGATTCAGTGATATGGTTGGAGTTAGCCTGGAGGTCAGGTTAGGGTTGGGGTTGAGCTTAAGGTGTCCGCCTAGGGTTAGGGTGAGGTGTATGGTTTGATTTAGGCTTCAGGTTAGGTTAGGTTTGAACTTAGTTTGAGGGAGTAAGTTTAGGGCTACTGTTAGTTTTTGTTTAACTGTTACGGTTGTAGTAAGCGTCAGGGTCAGGTTAGGGTGGGGGTTAAGCATAAGGTGTCCGCCTATGGTTAGGGTTAGGTCTATGGTTTCATTTACGCTTCAGGTAAGGTTAGGATTGAACTTAGTTTGAGTGAGTAAGTTTAGGTCTAGTGGTAGTTTTCGGTTCAGAGTTACGGTTGGAGATAGCGTCAGGGTCAGGTTATGGTTGAGGTTGAGCTTCAGGTGTCCGCCTAGGCTTAGGGTTAGGTCTATGGTTTGAGTTAGGCTTCAGGTTAGGTTAGGTTTGAACTTAGTTTGAGGGAGTAAGTTTAGGGCTACTGTTAGTTTTTGGTTAACTGTTACGGTTGGAGTAAGCGTTAGGGTCAGGTTATGGTGGGGGTGAAGCATAAAGTGTCAGCCTAGGGTTAGGGTTAGGTCTATGGTTTGATTTAGGCTTCAGGTTAGGTTACGTTTGAGCTTAGTTTGATTGAGTAAGTTTAGGGCTACTGTTAGTTTTCGGTTCAGTGTTATGGTTGGAGTTAGCGTGAGGGTTAGGTTAGGAATGGGGTTGAGCTTAAGATATCCGCCTAGGGTTAGGGTTAGGTGTATGGTTTGATTTAGACTTCAGGTTACATTAGGTTTGAACTTAGTTTGAGTGAGGAATTTTAGGGCTACTGTTAGTTTTCGGTTAAGTGTTTCGGTTGGAGATAGCGTCAGGGTCATGTTAGGGTTGTTGATGAGCTTAAGGTGTCCGCCTAGGGTTAGGGTTAGGTCTGTGGTTTGAGTTTGGCTTCAGGTTAGGTTAGGTCTGAACTTAGTTTGAGGGAGTAAGTTCAGGACTACTGTTATTTATCGGTTAAGTGTTACGGTTGGAGTTAGCATGAGGGTCAGGTTATGGTTGGAGTTGAGCTTAAGGTGTCCGCCTAGGGTTAGGGATATGTCTATGGTGTGAGTTAGGCTTCCGGTTAGGATAGGTTTGAACTTAGTTTGAGGGAGTAAGTTTAGGGCTACTGTTAGTTTTTGGTTCAGTGTTATTGTTGGAGATAGCGTGAGGGTCAGGTTAGGGTTGGGGTCGAACTTAAGATGTCCCTCTATGGTTAGGGTTAGGTCTATGGTTTGATTTAGGCTTCAGGTTAGGTTAGGTTTGAACTTAGTTTGAGTGAGTAAGTTGAGGGCTACTGTTAGTTTTCTGTTCAGTGTTACGGAAGGAGTTAGGGTCAGGGTCAGTTTAGGGTTGGGGTTGAGCTTAAGGTGTCCGCCTAGGGTTAGGGTTAGGTGTATGGTTTGATTTAGGCTTCAGGTTAGGTTTGGTTTGAACTTAGTTTGAGGGTAAAAGTTTAGGTCTACTGTTAGTTTTCGGTTAACTGTTACTGTTGGAGTTAGGGTCAGGGTCAGTTTAGGGTGGGGGTTAAGCTTAAGGTGTCCGCCGAGGTTTAGGGTTAGGTGTATGGTTTGATTAAGGCTTCAGGTTAGGTTACGTTTGAACTTAGTTTGAGTGAGTCAGTTTAGGGCTACTGTTAGTTTTCGGTTCAGTGTTACGGTTGGAGGTAGCGTGAGGGTCAGGTTAGGTTTGGAGTTGAGCTTAAGGTGTCCGCCTAGGGTTAGGGTTAGGTCTATGGTTTGAGTTCGTCTTCAGGTTAGGTTAGGTTTGAACTTAGTTTGAGGGAGTAAGTTCAGGGCTACTGTTAGTTATTGGTTTAGTGTTACCGTTGGAGTTAGCGTGAGGGTCACGTTAGGGTTGGAGTTGAGCTTAAGGTGTCCGCCTAGGGTTAGGGTTAGGTCTATGGTTTCAGTTAGGCTTCAGGTTAGGTTACGTTTGAACTTAGTTTGAATGAGTAACTTTAGGGCTACTGTTAGTTTTCGGTTCAGTTTTACGGTTGGTGATAGCGTCAGGGTCAGGTTAGGTTTGGGTTTGAGCTTCAGGTTTCCGCCTAGGGTTAGGGTTAGGTCTATGGTTTGAGTCAGGCTTCAGGTTAGGTTAGGTTTGAACTTAGTTTGAGGGAATAAGTTTAGGGCTACTGTTAGTTTTCGGTTCAGTGTTACAGTTGGAGATAGCGTCAGGGTCAGGTTAGTGTTGGGGTTGAGCTTAAGATGTTCGCCTAGGGTTAGGATTAGGTGTATGGTTTGATTTAGGCTTCAGGTTAGATTAGGTTTGAACTTAGTTTTCAGGAGTAAGTTTAGGGCTACTGTTAGTTTTCGGTTAAATGTTACGGTTGGAGTAAACGTGAGGGTCAGGTTAGGGTTTGGGTTGAGCTTAAGGTGTCCTCAAGGGTTAGGGTTAGGTGTATGGTTTGATTTAGGCTTCAGGTTAGTGAGGTTTGAAATTAGTTTGAGGGAGTAAGTTTAGGGCTACTGCTATTTTTCGGTTAACTCTTACGGTTCGAGTTAGCGTCAGGGTCAGGGTAGTGTTGGGGTTGAGTTTAAGGTGTCTGCCTAGGGTTAGGGTTAGGTGTATGGTTTGATTTAGGCTTCGGGTTAAGTTAGGTTTGAACTTAGTTTGACGGAGTAAGTTTAGGGCTACTGTTAGTTTTCGGTTCAGTGTTATGGTTGGAGATAGCGTGATGGTCAGGTTAGGGTAGGGGTTGAGCTTAAGGTGTCCGCCTAGGTTTAGGGTTAGGTGTATGGTTTGATTTAGGCTTCAGGTTACGTTTGGTTTGAACTTAGTTTGAGTGAGGAATTTTAGGGCTACTGTTAGTTTTCGGTTAAGTTTTACGGTTGGAGGTAGCGTCAGGGTCATGTTAGGGTTGGTGATGAGCTTAAGGTGTCCACCTAGGGTTAGGGTTAGGTCTGTGGTTTGAGTTAGGCTTCAAGTTAGGTTAGGTTTGAACTTAGTTTTAGGGAGTAAGTTCAGGACTAATGTTATTTATCGGTTAAATGTTACGGTTGGAGTTAGCGTGAGGGTCAGGTTATGGTTGGAGTTGAGCTTAAGGTGTCCGCCTAGGGTTAGGGTTATGTCTATGGTTTGAGTTAGGCTTCCGGTTAGGATAGGTTTGAACTTAGTTTGAGGGAGTAAGTTTAGGGCTACTGTTAGTTTTCGTTTCAGTGTTATTGTTGGAGTTAGCGTGAGGGTCAGGTTAGGGTTGGGGTCGAAATTAAGGTGTCCCCCTAGGGTTAGGGTTAGGTCTATGGTTTGATTTAGGCTTCAGGTTAGGTTAGGTTTGAACTTAGTTTGAGTGAGTAGTTTGAGGGCTACTGTTAGTTTTCGTTTCAGTGTTACGGTTGGTGATAGCGTCAGGTCAGGTTAGGGTTGGGTTTGAGCTTCAGGTTTCCGCCTAGGGTTAGGGTTAGGTCTATGGTTTGAGTTAGGCTTCAGGTTAGGTTAGGTTTGAACTTCGTTTGAGGGCGTAAGTTTAGGGCTACTGTTAGTTTTCGGTTCCGTGTTACGGTTGGAGATAGCGTCAGGGTCAGGTTAGTGTTGGGGTTGAGCTTAAGATGTTCGCCTAGGGTTAGGATTAGGTGTATGGTTTGATTTAGGCTTCAGGTTAGATTAGGTTTGAACTTAGTTTTCAGGAGTAAGTTTAAGGCTACTGTTAGTTTTCGGTTAACTGTTACGGTTGGAGTTAACGTGAGGGTCAGGTTAGGGTTGGGTTGAGCTTAAGGTGTCCTCCTTGTGTTAGGGTTAGGTGTATGGTTTGATTTAGGCTTCAGGTTAGGTGAGGTTTGAACTTAGTTTGAGGGAGTAAGTTTAGGGCTACTGCTATTTTTCGTTTAACTGTTACGGTTCGAGTTAGCGTCAGGGTCAGGGTACGGTTGGGGTTGAGCTTAAGGTGTCCGCCTAGGGTTAGGGTTAGGTGTATGGTTTGATTTAGGCTTCAGGTTAGGTTAGGTTTGAACTTAGTTTGAGGGAGTAAGTTTAGGGCTACTGTTAGCTTTCGGTTCAGTGTTATGGTTGGAGTTAGCGTGATGGTCAGGTTAGGGTTGGGGTTGAGCTTAAGGTGTCCGCCTAGGTTTAGGGTTAGGTGTATGGTTTGATTTAGGCTTCAGGTTACGTTACGTATGAACTTAGTTTGAGTGAGGAATTTTAGGGCTACTGTTAGTTTTCGGTTAAGAGTTACGTTTGGAGATAGCGTCAGGGTCATGTTAGGGTTGGTGATGAGCTTAAGGTGTCCGCCTAGGGTTAGGGTTAGGTCTGTGGTTTGAGTTAGGCTTCAAGTTAGTTTAGGTTTGAACTTAGTTTGAGGGAGTAAGTTCAGGGCTACTGTTATTTATCGGTTAAGTGTTACGGTTTGAGTTAGCGTGAGGGTCAGGTTATGGTTGGAGTTGAGCTTAAGGTGTCCGCCTAGGGTTAGGGTTATGTCTATGGTTTGAGTTAGGCTTCCGGTTAGGATAGGTTTGAACTTAGTTTGAGGGAGTAAGTTTAGGGCTACTGTTAGTTTTTGGTTCAGTGTTATTGTTGGAGTTAGCATGAGGTTCAGGTTAGGGTTGGGGTCGAACTTAAGGTGTCCCCCTAGGGTTAGGGTAAGTTGTATGGTTTGATTTAGGCTTCAGGTTAGGTTAGCTTTGAACTTAGTTTGAGTGAGTAAGTTTAGGGCTACTGTTAGTTTTCGGTTCAGTGTTACGGTTGGAGGTAGCGTGAGGGTCAGGTTAGGGTTGGAGTTGAGCTTATGGTGTCCGCCTAGGTTTAGGGTTAGGTCTATGGTTTGAGTTCGTCTTCAGGTTAGGTTAGGTTTGAACTTAGTTTGAGGCAGTAAGTTCAGGGCTACTGTTAGTTATCGGTTTAGTGTTACGGTTGGAGTTAGCGTGAGGGTCAGGTTAGGGTTGGAGTTGAGCTTAAGGTGTCCGCCTAGGGTTAGGGTTAGGTCTATGGTTTCAGTTAGGATTCAGGTTAGGTTACATTTGAACTTAGTTTGATTGAGTAAGTTTAGGGCTACTGTTAGTTTTTGGTTCAGTGTTATTGTTGGAGTTAGCGTGAGGATCAGGTTAGGGTTGGGGTCTAACTTAGGGTGTCCCCCTAGGGTTAGGGTTAGGTTATGGATTGATTTAGGCTTCAGGTTAGGAGAGGTTTGAACTTATTTTGAGGGAGTAAGTTTAGGGCTACTGCTATTTTTCGGTTAACTCTTACGGTTCGAGTTAGCGTCAGGGTCAGGGTAGGGTTGGGGTTGAGTTTAAGGTGTCCGCCTAGTGTTAGGGTTAGGTGTATGGTTTGATTTAGGCTTCAGGTTAGGTTAGGTTTGAACTTAGTTTGAGGGAGTAAGTTTAGGGCTACTGTTAGTTTTCGGTTCAGTGTTATGGTTGGAGTTAGCTTGATGGTCAGGTTAGGGTTGGGGTTGAGCTTAAGGTGTCCCCCTAGGGTTAGGGTTAGGTGTATGGTTTGATTTAGGCTTCAGGTTATGTTAGGTTTGAACTTAGTTTGAGGGAGTAAGTTTAGGGCTACTGTTAGTATTCGGTTAACTGTTACGGTTGGAGTAAGCGTTAGGGTCAGGTTATGGTGGGGGTGAAGCATAAAGTGTCAGCCTAGGGTTTGGGTTAGGTCTATGGTTTGATTTAGGCTTCAGGTTAGGTTACGTTTGAACTTAGTTTGAGTGAGTAAGTTGAGGGCTACTGTTAGTTTTCGGTTCAGTTTTACGGAAGGAGTTAGGGTCAGGGTCAGGTTAGGGTTGGGGTTGAGCTTCAGGTTTCCGCCTAGGGTTAGGGTTAGGTCTATGGTTTGAGTTAGGCTTCAGGTAAGATTAGGTTTGAACTTAGTTTGAGGGAGTAATTTTAGGGCTACTGTTAGTTTTTGGATCAGTGTGACGGTTGGAGTTAGCGTGAGGGTTTGGTTAGGGATGGGGTTGAGCTTAAGATGTCCGCCTAGGGTTAGGGTTAGGTGTATGGTTTGATTTAGGCTTCAGGTTACGTTAGGTTTGAACTTAGTTTGAGTGAGGAATTTTAGGGCTACTGTTAGTTTTCGGTTAAGTGTTACGGTTGAAGATAGCGTCAGGGTCATGTTAGGGTTGGTGATGAGCTTAAGGTGCCCTCCTAGGGTTAGGGTTAGGTCTGTGGTTTGAGTTAGGCTTCAAGTTAGGTTAGGTTTGAACTTAGTATTAGGGAGTAAGTTCAGGGCTACTGTTATTTATCGGTTAAGTGTTATGGTTGGAGTTAGCGTGAGGGTCAGGTTATGTTTGGAGTTGAGCTTAAGGTGTCCGCCTAGGGTTAGGGTTATGTCTATGGTTTGAGTTAGGCTTCCGGTTAGGATAGGTTTGAACTTAGTTTGAGGGAGTAAGTTTAGGGCTACTGTTAGTTTTCGGTTCAGTGTTATTGTTGGAGTTAGCGTGAGGGTCAGGTTAGGTTTGGGGTCGAACTTAAGGTGTCCCCCTAGGGTTAGGATTAGGTCTATTGTTTGATTTAGGCTTCAGGTTAGGTTAGGTTTGAACTTAGTTTGAGTGAGTAAGTTGAGGGCTACTGTTAGTTTTCGGTTCAGTGTTACGGAAGGAGTTAGTGTCTGAGTCAGGTTAGGGTTGGGGTTGAGCTTAAGTTGTCCGCCTAGGGTTAGGTTTAGGTGTATGGTTTGATTTAGGCTTCAGGTTAGGTTAGGTTTGAACTTAGATTGAGGGTATAAGTTTAGGTCTACTGTTAGTTTTCGGTTAACTGTTACGGTTGGAGTTAGGGTCAGGGTCAGTTTAGGGTGGGGGTTAAGCTTAAGGTGTCCGCCGAGGTTTAGGGTTAGGTGTATGGTTTGATTTAGGCTTCAGGTTAGGTTAGGTTTGAACTTAGTTTGAGGGAGTCAGTTTAGGGCTACTGTTAGTTTTCAGTTCAGTGTTACGGTTGGAGGTAGCGTGAGGGTCAGGTTAGGGTTGGAGTTGAGCTTAAGGTGTCCGCCTAGAGTTAGGGTTAGGTCTATGGTTTGAGTTCGTGTTCAGGTTAGGTTAGGTTTGAATTTAGATTGAGGGAGTAAGTTCAGGGCTACTGTTAGTTATCGGTTTAGTGTTACGGTTGGAGTTAGCGTGAGGGTCAGGTTAGGGTTGGAGTTGAGCTTAAGGTATCCGCCTAGGGTTAGGGTTAGGTCTTTGGTTTGAGTTAGGCTTCAGGTTAGGTTACGTTTGAACTTAGTTTGAGTGAGTAAGTTTAGGGCTACTGTTAGTTTTCGGTTCAGTTTTACGGTTGGAGATAGCATCAGGGTCAGGTTAGGGTTGGGGTTGACCTTCAGGTATCAGCCTAGGGTTAGGGTTAGGTCTATGGTTTGAGTTCGTCTTCAGGTTAGGTTAGGTTTGAACTTAGTTTGAGGGAGTAAGTTCAGGGCTACTCTTAGTTATCGGTTTAGTGTCCTGGTTCGAGTTAGCGTGAGGGTCAGGTTAGGGTTGGAGTTGAGCTTAAGGTGTCCGCCTAGGGTTATGGATAGGTCTATGGTTTGAGTTAGTCTTCAGGTTAGGTTAGGTTTGAACTTAGTTTGAGGGAGTAATTTTAGGGCTACTATTAGTTTTTGGATCAGTGTGACGGTTGGAGTTAGCGTGAGGGTTTGGTTAGGGATGGGGTTGAGCTTAAGATGTCCGCCTAGGGTTAGGGTTAGGTGTATGGTTTGATTTAGGCTTCTGGTTACGTTAGGTTTGAACTTAGTTTGAGTGAGGAATTTTAGGGCTACTGTTAGTTTTCGGTTAAGTGTTATGGTTGGAGATAGCGTCAGGGTCATGTTAGGTTTGGTGATGAGCTTAAGGTGTCCGCCTAGGGTTAGGGTTAGGTCTGTGGTTTGAGTTAGGCTTCAAGTTAGGTTAGGTTTGAACTTAGTTTTAGGGAGTAAGTTCAGGGCTACTGTTATTTATCGGTTAAGTGTTATGGTTGGAGTTAGCGTGAGGGTCAGGTTATGGTAGGAGTTGAGCTTAAGGTGTCCGCCTAGGGTTAGGGTTAGGTCTATGGTTTGAGTTAGGCTTCAGGTTAGGTTACGTTTGAACTTAGTTTGAGGGAATAAGTTTAGGGCTACTGTTAGTTTTCTGTTCAGTGTTACGGTTGGATTAGCATCAGGGTCAGGTTAGGGTGGGGGTTGAGCTTAAGGTTTCCGCCTACGGTTAGGGTAAGGTTTATGGTTTGATTTAGGCTTCAGGTTAGGTTAGGCTTGAACTTAGTTTGAGGGAGTAAGTTTATTGCTACTGTTAGTTTTCGGTTAACTGTTACGGTTTGAGTTCGCGTCAGGGTCAGGGTAGTGTTGGGGTTGAGTTTAAATTGTCCGCCTAGGGTTAGGGTTAGGTGTATGGTTTGATTTAGGCTTCAGGTTAGGTTAGGTTTGAACTTAGTTTGAGGGAGTAAGATTAGGGCTACTGTTAGTTTTCGGTTCAGTGTTACGGTTGGAGTTAGGGTCAGGGTCAGGTTAGGTTTGGGGTTGAGCTTCAGGTTTCCGCCTAGGGTTAGGGTTAGGTCTATGGTTTGAGTTAGGCTTCACGTAAGATTAGGGTTGAACTTAGTTTGAGGGAATAATTTTAGGGCTACTGTTAGTTTTTGGATCAGTGTGATGGTTGGAGATAGCGTGAGGGTTAGGTTAGGGATGGGGTTGAGCTTAAGATGTCTGCCTAGGGTTAGGGTTAGGTGTATGGTTTGATTTAGGCTTCAAGTTACGTTAGGTTTGAACTTAGTTTGAGTGAGGAATTTTAGGGCTACTGTTAGTTTTCGGTTAAGTGTTACGGTTGGAGATAGCGTCAGGGTCATGTTAGGGTTGGTGATGAGCTTAAGGTGCCCTCCTAGGGTTAGGGTTAGGTCTGTGGTTTGAGTTAGGCTTCAAGTTAGGTTAGGTTTGAACTTAGTATTAGGGAGTAAGTTCAGGGCTACTGTTATTTATCGGTTAAGTGTTACGGTTGGAGTTAGCGTGAAGGTCAGGTTATGTTTGGGGTTTAGCTTAAGGTGTCCGCCTAGGGTTAGGGTTATATCTATGGTTTGAGTTAGGCTTCTGGTTAGGATAGGTTTGAACTTAGTTTGAGGGAGTAAGTTTAGGGCTACTGTTAGTTTTCGGTTCAGTGTTATTGTTGGAGTTAGTGTGAGGGTCAGGTTAGGGTTGGGGTCGAACTTAAGGTGTCCCTCTAGGGTTAGGGTTATGTCTATGGTTTGATTTAGGCTTCAGGTTAGGTTAGGTTTGAACTTAGTTTGAGTGAGTAAGTTGAGGGCTACTGTTAGTTTTCAGTTCAGTGTTACGGAAGGAGTTAGGGTCTGAGTCAGGTTAGGGTTGGGGTTGAGCTTAAGTTGTCCGCCTAGGGTTAGGGTTAGGTGTATGGTTTGATAAAGGCTTCAGGTTAGGTTAGGTTTGAACTTAGATTGAGGGTATAAGTTTAGGTCTACTGTTAGTTTTCGGTTAACTGTTACGGTTGGAGTTAGGGTCAGGTTCAGTTTAGGGTGGGGGTTAAGCTTAAGGTGTCCGCCGAGGTTTAGGGTTAGGTGTATGGTTTGATTTAGGCTTCAGGTTAGGTTACGTTTGAACTTAGTTTGAGTGAGTCAGTTTAGGGCTACTGTTAGTTTTCGTTTCAGTGTTAAGGTTGGAGGTAGCGTGAGGGTCAGGTTAGGGTTGGAGTTGATCTTAAGGTGTCCGCCTAGAGTTAGGGTTGGTCTATTGTTTGAGTTCGTCTTCAGGTTAGGTTAGGTTTGAATTTAGTTTGAGGGAGTAAGTTCAGGGCTACTGTTAGTTATCGGTTTAGTGTTACGGTTGGAGTTAGCGTGAGGGTCAGGTTAGGGTTGGAGTTGAGCTTAAGGTATCCGCCTAGGGTTAGGGTTAGGTCTATGGTTTGAGTTCGGCTTCAGGTTAGGTTACGTTTGAACTTAGTTTGAGTGAGTAAGTTTAGGGCTACTGTTAGTTTTCGGTTCAGTGTTACGGTTGGAGATAGCGTCAGGGTCAGGTTAGGGTTGGGGTTGATCTTCAGGTATCAGCCTAGGGTTAGGGTTAGGTCTATGGTTTGAGTTCGTCTTCAGGTTAGGTTAGGTTTGAACTTAGTTTGAGGGAGTAAGTTCAGGGCTACTCTTAGTTATCGGTTTAGTGTTATGGTTGGAGTTAGCGTGAGGGTCAGGTTAGGGTTGGAGTTGAGCTTAAGGTGTCCGCCTAGGGTTAGGGTTAGGTCTATGGTTTGAGTTAGGCTTCAGGTTAGGTTAGGCTTGAACTTAGTTTGAGGGAGTAATTTTAGGGCTACTATTAGTTTTTGGATCAGTGTGACGGTTGGAGTTAGCGTGAGGGTTTGGTTAGGGATGGGGTTGAGCTTAAGATGTCCGCCTACGGTTAGGGTTAGGTGTATGGTTTGATGTAGGCTTCAGGTTAGGTTAGGTTTGAACTTAGTTTGAAGGAGTAAGTTTAGGTCTACTGTTAGTTTTCGGTTAACTCTTAAGGTTGGAGTTAGGGTCAGGGTCAGGTTCGGGTGGGGGTTAAGCATAAGGTGTCTGCCTAGGTTTAGGGTTAGGTCTATGGTTTGAGTTAGGCTTCAGGTTAGGTTAGGTTTGAACTTAGTTTGAGGGAGTAAGTTCAGGGCTACTTTTATTTATCGGTTAAGTGTTACGGTTTGAGTTAGCGTGAGGGTCAGGTTATGGTTGGAGTTGAGCTTAAGGTGTCCGCCTAGGGTTAGGATTATGTGTATGGTTTGAGTTAGGCTTCCGGTTAGGTTAGGTTTGAACTTAGTTTGAGGGAGTAAGTTTAGGGCTACTGTTAGTTTTCGGTTCAGTGTTACGGTGGGAGGTAGCGTCAGGTTCAGGTTAGTGTTGGGGTTGAGCTTCAGGTGTCCGCCTAGGGTTATGGTTAGGTCTATGGTTGAGTTAGGCTTCAGGTTAGGTTAGGTTTGAACTTAGTTTGAGGGAGTAAATTTAGGGCTACTGTTAATTTTCTGCTCAGTGTTACGGTTGGAGTTAGTGTCAGGGTCAGGTTAGTGTTGGGGTTGAGCTTAAGATGTTCGCCTATGGTTAGGATTAGGTGTATGGTTTGATTTAGCCTTCAGGTTAGGTTTGGTTTGAACTTAGTTTGTGTGAGTAAGTTTAGGACTACTGTTAGTTTTTGGTTCAGTGTTACTGTTGGAGATAGCGTCAGGGTCAGGTTAGGGTTGGGGTTGAGCTTCAGGTGTCCGCCTAGGGTTAGGGTTAGGTCTATGGTTTGAGTTAGGATTCAGGTTTGGTTAGGTTTGAACTTAGTTTGAGGGAGTAAGTTTATGGCTACTGTTAGTTTTCGGTTCAGTGTTACGGTTGGAGTTAGCGTGAGGGTAAGGTTAGGGTTGGGGTTGAGCTTAAGGTGTCCCCCTAGGGTTAGTGTTAGATGTATGGATTGATGTAGGCTTCAGGTTAGGTTAGGTTTGAACTTAGTATGAGAGAGTAAGTTTAGGGCTACTTTTAGTTTTCGGTTAACTGTTACGGTTCGAGTTAGCGTCAGGGTCAGGGTAGTGTTGGGGTTCAGTTTAAGGTGTCCACCTAGGGTTAGGGTCAGGTGTATGGTTTGATTTAGGCTTCAGGTTAGGTTAGGTTTGAACTTAGTTTGAGGGAGTAAGTTTAGGGCTACTGTTAGTTATCGGTTCAGTGTTACGTTTGGAGTTAGGGTCAGGGTCAGGTTAGGGTTGGGGTTGAGCTTAAGGTGTCCGCCTAGGTTTAGGGTGTAATTGTATGGTTTGATTTAGGCTTCAGGTTAGGTTAGGTTTGAACTTAGTTTGAGTGAGTAGGTTGAGGGCTACTGTTAGTTTTTGGTTCAGTGTTACGGAAGGAGTTAGGGTCAGGGTCAGGTTAGGGTTGGGGTTGAGCTTAAGGTGTCCGCCTACGGTTAGAGTTTGGTGTATGGTTTGATTTAGGCTTCAGGTTAGGTTAGGTTTCAACTTAGTTTGAGGGGGTAAGTTTAGGTCTACTGTTAGTTTTCTGTTAACTGTTACGGCTGGATTTATTGTCAGGGTCAGGTTAGGGTGGGGGTTAAGCATAAGGTGTCCGCTTAGGTTTAGGGTTAGGTGAATGGTTTGATTTAGGCTTCAGGTTAGGTTAAGTTTGAACTTAGTTTGAGGGAGTAAGTTTAGGGCTGCTGTTATTTTTCGGTTCAGTGTTACGGTTGGAGTTATCGTCAGGGTCAGGATAGGGTTGGGGTTGAGCATCAGGTGTCCGCCTAGAGTTAGGGTCAGGTTTATGGTTTGAGTTAGGCTTCAGGTTAGGTTAGGTTTGAACTTAGTTTGAGGGAGTACGTTTAGGGCTACTGTTAGTTTTCGGTTCTGTGTTACGGATGGAGTAAGCGTCAGGGTCATGTTAGGGTTGGGGTTGAGCTTAAGGTGTCCGCCTAGGGTTAGGGTTAGGTGTATGGTTTGATTTAGGCTTCAGGTTAGGTTACGTTTGAACTTAGTTTGAGGGAGTAAGTTTAGGGCTACTGTTAGTTTTCAATTCAGTGTTACGGTTGGAGTTAGCGTCAGGGTCAGGTTAGGGTTGGGGTTGAGCTTAAGATGTCCGCCTAGGGTTAGGGTTAAGTGTATGGTTTGATTTAGGCTTCAGGTTAGATTAGGTTTGAACTAAGTTTGAGGGAGTAAGTTTAGGGCTACTGTTAGTTTTTGGTTAACTGTTACGGTTCGAGTTAGCGTCAGGGTCACGGTAGAGTTGGGGTTGAGTTTAAATTGTCCGCCTAGGGTTAGGGTTAGGTGTAAGGTTTGATTTAGGCTTCAGGTTAGGTTAGGTTTGAACCTAGTTTGAGGGAGTAAGTTTAGGGCTACTGTTAGTTTTCGGTTCAGTGTTACGGTTGGACTTAGGGTCATGGTCAGGATAGGGTTGGGGTTGATCTTAAGGTGTCCGCCTACGGTTAGGGTTAGGTGTATGGTTTGATTTCGGCTTCAGGTTAGGTTAGGCTTGAACTTAGTTTGATGGATTAAGTTTAGGTCTACTGTTAGTTTTCGGTTAACTGTTACGGATGGAGTTATGGTCATGGTCAGGTTAGGGTGGGGGTTAAGCATCAGGTGTCCGCCTACGGTTAGGGTTAGGTGTATGGTTTGATTTAGGCTTCAGGTTAGGTGAGGTTTGAACTTAGTCTGAGGGAGTTAGTTTAGGGCTATTGCTATTTTTCGGTTAACTCTTATGGTTCGAGTTAGCGTCCGGGTCAGGTTAGGGTTGGGGTTGAGTTTAAGGTGTCCGCCTAGGGTTAGGGTTAGGTGTATGGTTTGATTTAGGCTTCAGGTTAGGTTAGGTTTGAACTTAGTTTGAGGGAGTAAGTTTAGGGCTACTCTTAGTTTTCGGTTCAGTGTTATGGTTGGAGTTAGCGTGATGGCCAGGTTACGGTTGGGGTTGAGCTTAAGGTGTCTGCCTAGGGTTAGGGTTAGGTGTATGGTTTGATTTAGGCTTCAGGTTAGGTTAGGTTTGAACTTAGTTTGAGGGAGTATGTTTAGGTCTACTGTTAGTTTTCGGTTAACTGTTACGGTTGGAGTTAGGGTCAGGGTCAGGTTAGGGTGGGGGTTAAGCATAAGGTGTCCGCCTAGGTTTAGGGTTAGGTGTATGGTTTGATTTAGGCTTCAGGTTACGTTAGGTTTGAACTTAGTTTGAGTGAGGAATTATAGGGCTACTGTTAGTTTTCGGTTAAGTGTTACGGTTGGAGATAGCGTCAGGGTCATGTTAGGGTTGGTGATGAGCTTAAGGTGTCCGCCTAGGGTTAGGGTTAGGTCTGTGGTTTGAGTTAGGCTTCAACTTAGGTTAGGTTTTAACTTAGTTTGAGGGAGTAAGTTCAGGGCTACTGTTATTTATCGGTTAAGTGTTACGGTTGGAGTTAGCGTGAGGGTCAGGTTATGGTTGGAGTTGAGCTTAAGGTGTCCGCCTAGGGTTAGGGTTATGTCTATGGTTTGAGTTAGGCTTCCGGTTAGGATAGGTTTGAACTTAGTTTGACGGAGTAAGTTTAGTGCTACTGTTAGTTTTCGGTTCAGTGTTATTGTTGGAGTTAGCGTGAGGGTCAGGTTAGGGTTGGGGTTGAGCTTAGGGTGTCCCCCTAGGGTTAGGGTTAGGTGTATGGTTTGATTTAGGCTTCAGGTTAGGTTAGGTTTGAACTTAGTTTTAGGGAATTATTTTAGGGCTACTGTTAGTTTTCGGTTCAGTGTGACTGTTGGAGTTAGCGTGAGGGTTAGGTTAGTTATTGGGTTGAGCTTAAGATGTCCGCGTAGGGTTAGGTTTAGGTGTATGGTTTGATTTAGGCTTCAGGTTAGGTTAGGTTTGAACTTAGTTTGAGTGAGGAAGTTTAGGGCTACTGTTAGTTTTCGGTTAAGTGTTACGGTTGGAGATAGCGTCAGGGTCATGTTAGGGTTGGTGTTGAGCTTAAGGTGTCCGGCTAGGGTTAGGGTTAGGTGTATGGTTTGATTTAGGCTTCAGGTAAGGTTAGGTTTGAACTTAGTTTGAGTGAGGAAGTTTAGGGCTTCTGTTATTTTTCGGTTAAGTGTTACGGTTGGAGATAGCGTCAGGGTCATTTTAGGGTTCTTGTTGAGCTTATGGTGTCCGCCTAGGGATAGGGTTAGGTCTGTGGTTTGAGTTAGGCTTCAGGTTAGGTTAGGTTTGAACTTACTTTGAGGGAGTAAGTTCAGGGCTACTGTTAGTTATTGGTTTAGTGTTACGGTTTGAGTTAGCGTGAGGGTCACGTTAGGGTTGGAGTTGAGCTTAAGGTGTCCGCCTAGGGTTAGGGTTAGGTGTATGATTTGATTTAGGCTTCAGGTTAGGTTACGTTTGAACTTAGTTTGAGGGAGTAAGTTTAGGGCTACTGTTAGTTTTCAATTCAGTGTTACGGTTGGAGTAGCCTCAGGGTCAGGTTAGGGTTGGGGTTGAGCTTAAGATGTCCGCCTAGGGTTAGGGTTTAGTGTATAGTTTGATTTAGGCTTCAGTTTAGGTTAGGTTTGAACTTAGTTCGAGGGAGTAAGTTTAGGGCTACTGTTAGTTTTCGGGTAACTGTTACGGTTGGAGTAAGCGTTGTGGTCAGGTTAGGGTTGGGGTTGAGCTTCAGGTGTCCGCCTAGGGTTAGGGTTAGGTGTATGGTTTGATTTCGGCTTCAGGTTAGGTTAGGCTTGAACTTAGTTCGAGGGATTAAGTTTAGGTCTACTGTTAGTTTTCGGTTAACTGTTACGGATGGAGTTAGGGTCAGGGTCAGGTTAGGGTGGGGGTTAAGCATAAGGTGTCCGCCTACTGTTAGGGTTAGGTGTATGGTTTGATTTAGGCTTCAGGTTAGGTGAGGTTTGAACTTAGTTTGAGGGAGTTAGTTTAGGGCTACTGCTATTTTTCGGTTAACTCTTATGGTTCGAGTTAGCGTCCCGGTCAGGTTAGGGTTCGGGTTGAGTTTAAGGTGTCCGCCTAGGGTTAGGGTTAGGTGTATGGTTTGATTTAGGCTTCAGGTTAGGTTAGGTTTGAACTTAGTTTGAGGGAGTAAGTTTAGGGCTACTCTTAGTTTTCGGTTAAGTGTTACGGTTGGAGATAGCGTCAGGGTCATGTTAGGGTTGGTGATGAACTTAAGGTGTCCGCCTAGGGTTAGGGTTAGGTCTGTGGTTTGAGTTAGGCTTCAAGTTAGGTTAGGTTTTAACTTAGTTTGAGGGAGTAAGTTCAGGGCTACTGTTATTTATCGGTTAAGTGTTACGGTTGGAGTTAGCGTGAGGGTCAGGTTATGGTTGGAATTGAGCTTAAGGTGTCCGCCTAGGGTTAGGGTTATGTCTATGGTTTGAGTTAGGCTTCCGGTTAGGATAGGTTTGAACTTAGTTTGAAGGAGTAAGTTTAGTGCTACTGTTAGTTTTCGGTTCAGTGTTATTGTTGGAGTTAGCGTGAGGGTCAGGTTAGGGTTGGGGTCGAACTTAAGGCGTCTCCCTAGGGTTAGGGTTAGGTCTATGGTTTGATTTAGGCTTCAGGTTAGGTTAGGTTTGAACTTAGTTTGAGTGAGTAAGTTTAGGGCTACTGTTAGTTTTCGCTTCAGTGTTACGGAAGGAGTTAGGGTCAGGGTCAGGTTAGTGTTGGGGTTGAACTTCAGGTGTCCGCCTAGGGTTCGGGGTAGGTCTATGGTTTGAGTTAGGCTTCAGGTTAGGTTAGGTTTGAACTTAGTTTTCGGGAGTAAGTTTTCTGCTACTGTTAGTTTTCGGTTAACTGTTACGGTTGGAGTAAGCGTCAGCCTCAGGTTAGGGTGGGTGTTAAGCATAAGGTCTCCACCTAGTGTTAGGGTTAGGTCTATGGTTTGATTTAGGTTTCAGGTTAGGTTACCTTTGAACTTCGTTTGAGTGAGTAAGTTTAGGGCTACTGTTAGTTTTCGATTCAGTGTTACGTTTGGAGTTAGCGTCAGGGTCAGGTTAGGGTTGGGGTTGAGCTTAAGGTGTCCGTTTAGGGTTAGGGTTAGGTCTATTGTTTGAGTTAGGCTTCAGGCTAGATTACGTTTGAACTTAGTTTGAGGGAGTAAGTTTAGGGCTACTGTTAGTTTTCGGTTCAGTGTTACGGTTGCAGATATCGTCAGGGTCAGGTTAGTGTTGGGGTTGAACTTCAGGTGTCCGCCTAGGGTTCGGGTTAGGTCTATGGTTTGAGTTAGGCTTCAGGTT
Organism: Tupaia tana; assembly: GCA_026018925.1. Classification (NCBI taxonomy): domain Eukaryota; kingdom Metazoa; phylum Chordata; class Mammalia; order Scandentia; family Tupaiidae; genus Tupaia; species Tupaia tana. The sequence continues at coordinate 1,575,641 of JAKSZU010000032.1, read as the reverse complement.
AGGTTAGGTTTGAACTTAGTTTGAAGGAGTAAGTTTAGTGCTACTTTTCGTTTTCAGTTCAGTGTCACGGTTGGAGTTAGTGACAGGGACATGTTAGGGTTGGGGTTGAGCTTCAGGTGTCCGCCTAGGGTTAGGGTTAGGTGTATAGTTTGATTTAGGCTTCAGTTTAGGTTAGGTTTGAACTTAGTTCGAGGGAATAAGTTTAGGGCTACTATTAGTTTTCGGGTAACTGTTACGGTTGGAGTAAGCGTTGTGGTCAGGTTAGGGTTGGGGTTGAGCTTCAGGTGTCCGCCTAGGGTTAGGGTTAGGTGTATAGTTTGATTTAGGCTTCAGTTTAGGTTAGGTTTGAACTTAGTTCGAGGGAATAAGTTTAGGGCTACTATTAGTTTTCGGGTAACTGTTACGGCTGGAGTAAGCGTTGTTGTCAGGTTAGGGTTGGGGTTGAGCTTAAGGTGTCCGCCTAGGGTTAGGGTTAGGTGTATGGTTTGATTTAGGCTTCAGGTTAGGTTAGGTTTGAACTTACTTTGAGTTAGTAAGTTTAGGGCTACTGTTAGTTTTCGGGTAACTGTTATGGTTGGAGTAAGCGTCAGGGTCAGGTTAGGGATGGGGTTGAGCTTAAGGTGTCCGCCTAGGGTTAGGGTTAGGTGTATGGTTTGATTTAGGCTTCAGGTTAGTTTAGGTTTGAACTTAGTTTGAGGGAGTAAGTTTAGGGTATTGTTAGTTTTCAGTTCAGTGTTACGGTTGGAGTTAGTGTCAGGGTCAGGTTATGGTTGGGATTGAGCTTAAGGTGTCCGCCTAGGGTTAGGGTTAGGTCTATGCTTTGAGTTAGTCTTCAGGTTAGGTTACGTTTGAACTTAGTTTGAGTGTGTAAGTTTAGGTCTACTGTTAGTTTTCGGTTCAGTGTTACGGTTGGAGATAGCGTCAGGGTCAGGTTAGGGTTGGGGTTGAGCTTCAGGTGTCCGCCTAGGGTTAGGGTTAGGTCTGTGGTTTGAGTAAGGCTTCAGGTTAGGATATGTTTGAACTTAGTTTGAGGCAGTAAGTTTAGGGCTACTGTTAATTTTCGGTTCAGTGTTACGGTTGGAGTTAGCGTGAGGGTCAGATTAGGGTTGGAGTGAGCTTCAGGTGTCCTCCTAAGGTTAGGGTTAGGTCTATGGTTTGAGTTAGGCTTCAGGTTAGGTTACGTTTGAAGTTAGTTTGATTGAGTAAGTTTAGGGCTACTGTTAGTTTTCGGTTCAGTGTTATGGTTGGAGATAGCGTCAGGGTCAGGTTAGGGTTGGGGTTGAGCTTCAGGTGTCCGCCTAGGTTTAGGGTTAGGTCTGTGGTTTGAGTTAGGCTTCAGGTTAGGTTATATTTGAACTTAGTGTGAGGGAGTAAGTTTAGGGCTACTGTTAGTTTTTGGTTCAGTGTTACAGTTGGAGTTAGAGACAGGGTCAGGTTAGGGTTTGGGTTGAGCTTCAGGTGTCCGCCTAGGGTTAGGGTTAGGTGTATGGTTTGATTTAGGCTTCAGGTTAGGTTCGGTTTGAACTTAGTTTGAGGGAGTAAGTTTAGGGCTACTTTTAGTTTTCGGTTAACTGTTACAGTTGGCGTAAGCATCAGGGTCAGGTTAGGGTTGGGGCTGAGTTTAAGGTGTCCGCCTAGGGTTAGGGTTAGGTGGATGGTTTGATTTAGGCTTCAGGTTAGTTTAGGTTTGAAGTTAGTTTTAGGAAGTAAGTTTACGGCTACTGTTAGTTTTCGGTTAACTGTTACAGCTGGAGTAAGCGTCAGGTTCAGGTCAGGGTGGGGTTTAAGCATAAGGTGTCCACCTAGGGTTAGGGTTAGGTCTATGGTTTGAGTTAGGCTTCAGGTTAGGTTAGGTTTGAACTTAGTTTGAGTGAGGAAGTTTAGGGCTACTGTAAGTTTTCGGTTAAGTGTTACTGTTGGAGATAGCGTGAGTGTCAGGTTACGGTTGGGGTTGAGCTTAAGGTGTCCGCCTAGGGTTAGGGTTAGGTGTATGGTTTGATTTAGAGTTCAGGTTAGGTTATGTTTGAACTTAGTATGAGTGAGTACGTTTAGGGCTACTGTTAGTTTTCGGTTCAGTGTTACGGTTGGAGTTAGCATGAGGGTCAGGTTAGGGTTGGAGTTGAGCTTAAGGTGTCTGTCTAGGGTGAGGGTTAGGTCTATGGTTTAAGTTAGGCTTCAGGTTAGGTTACGTTTGAACTTAGTTTGAGTGAGTAATTTTAGGGGTACTGTTAGTTTTCGGTTAACTGTTACGGTTGGCGTAAGCGTCAGGCGCAGGTTAGGGTTGGGGTTGAGCTTAAGGGGTCCGCCCAGGGTTAGGGTTAGGTGTATGGTTTGATTTAGGCTTCAGGTTAGGTTAGGTTTGAACTTAGTTTGAGGGAGTAAGTTTAGGGCTAATGGCAGTTTTCCATTGAGTGTTACAGTTGGAGTTAGCGTCAGGGTCAGGTTACGGTTGGGGTTGAGCTTAAGGTGTCCGCCTAGGGTTAGGGTTACTTGTATGGTTTGATTGAGGCTTCAGGTTAGGTTAGGTTTGAACTTAGTTTGAGGGAGTAAGTTTAGGGCTACTGTTAGTTTTCGGTTCAGTGTTACGGTTGGAGTTAGCGTCAGGGTCACGTTAGGGTTGGGGTTGAGCTTAAGGTGTCCGCCTAGGGTTAGGGTAAGGTGTATGGTTTGATTTAGGCTTCAGGTTAGGTTAGGTTTGAACTTTGTTTGAGGGAGTATGTTTAGGGCTACTGTTAGTTTTCGGGTAACTGTTACAGTTGGAGTAACTGTCAGGGTCAGGTTAGGGTTGGGGTTGAGCTTAAGGTGTCCGCCTAGGGTTAGGATTAGGTGTTTGGTTTGATTTAGGCTTCAGGTTAGGTTAGGTTTGAACTTAGTTTGAGTGAGTAAGTTTAGGGCTACTGTTATTTTTCGTTCAGTGTTACGGTTGGAGTTAGCGTGAGGGTCAGGTTAGGGTTGGAGTTGAGCTTAAGGTGTACGCCTAGGATTAGGGTTAGGTCTATGGTTTGATTTAGGCTTCAGGTTAGGTTATTTTTGAACTTAGTTTGAGGAAGTAAGTTTACGGCTGCTGTTAGTTTTCGGTTAACTGTTACGGTTGGAGTTAGAGGGAGGGTCAGGTTACGGTTGGAGTTGAGCTTAAGGTGTCAGCCTAGGGATAGGGTTAGCTCTACGGTTTGATTTAGGCTTCAGGTTAGGTTACTTTTGAACTTAGTTTGAGGGAGTAAGTTTAGGGCTACTGTTAGTTTTCGGTTCAGTGTTACGGTTGGAGTTAGCATGAGGGTCAGTTTAGGGTTGGAGTTAAGCCTAGGTTTAGGGTTAGGTCTGTGGTTTGAGTTAGGCTTCAGGTTAGGTTAGGTTTGAACTTAGTTTAAAGGAGTAAATTTAGTTGTACTGTTACTTTTCAGTTAAGTGTTACGTTCGGAGATAACTTCAGGGTCAGGTTAGGGTTGGGGTTGAGCTTAAGGTGTCCACCTATGGTTAGGTTTAGGTCTATGGTTTGAGTTAGGCTTCAGGTTATGTTAGGTTTGAACTTAGTTTGAGTGAGTAAGTTTAGGGCTACTCATATTTTTCGGTTCAGTGTTATGGTTGGAGTTAGCGTGAGGGTCAGGTTAGGGTTGGGGTTGAACTTAAGGTGTCTGCCTATGTTTAGGGTTAGGTTTATGCTTTGATTTAGGCTTCAGGATAGGTTAGGTTTGAACTTAGTTTGAGGAAGTATGTTTAGGGCTACTGTTAGTTTTCGGTTAACTGTTATGTTTGGAGTAAGCGTCAGGGTCAGGATAGGGTGGGGTTAAGCATAAGGTGTCCGCCTAGGGTTAGGGTTAGGTCTATGGTTTGAGTTAGGCGTCAGGTTAGGTTACGTTTGAACTTAGTTTGAGTGAGTAAATTTAGGGCTACTGTTATTTTTCGTTCAGTGTTACGGTTCGAGTTAGCGTGAGGGTCAGGTTAGGGTTGGAGTTGAGCTTCAGGTGTCCGCCTAGGGTTAGGGTTAGGTCTATGGTTTGAGTTAGGCTTCAGGTTAGGTTACGTTTGAACTTAGTTTGAGTGAGTAGGTTTATGGCTACTGTTAGTTTTTGGATCAAAGTTATGGTGGGAGATAACGTCAGGATCCGTTTAGGATTGGGGTTGAGCTTCAGGTGTCCGCCTAGGGTTAGGGTTAGGCCTGTGATTTGAGTTAGACTTCAGGTTAGGTTAGGTGTGAACTTCGTTTGAGGCACAAAGTTTAGGTTAACTGTTACGGTTGGCGTAAAAGTCAGGGGCAGGTTAAGGTTGGGGTTGAGCTTAAGGGGTCCGCCCAGGATTAGGGTTAGGTTTATGGTTTGATTTAATCTTCAGGTTAGGTTACGTTTGAACTTAGTTTGAGAGAGTAAGTTTAGGGCTACTGTTAGTTTTCGGTTCAGTGTTACTGTTGGAGATAGCGAGAGGGTCAGGTTAGGGTTGGGGTTGAGCTTAAACTGTCCGCCTAGGGTTAGGGCTATGTCTGTGGTTTGAGTTAGGCTTCAGGTTAGGTTAGGTTTGAACTTAGTTTGAGGGAGTAAGTTTAGGGCTACTGTTAGTTTTCGGTTCAGTGTAATGGTTGGAGTTAGCGTGAGGGTCAGGTTAAGGTTGGAGTTGAGCTTCAGGTGTCCGCCTAGGGTTAGGGTTAGGTCTATGGTTTGAGTTAGTCTTCAGGTTAGGTTACGTATGAACTTAGTTTGAGGGAGTAAGTTTAGGGCTACTGTTAGTTTTCGGTTCAGTGTTACGGTTGGAGATAGCGTTAGGGTCAGGTTAGTGTTTGGGTTGAGCTTAAGGTGTCCGCCTAGGGTTAGGGTTAGGTCTGTGGTTTGAGTTAGGCTTCAGGTTAGGTAAGGTTTGAACTTAGTTTGAGGGAGTAAGTTTAGGGCTACTGTTAGTTTTCGGTTCAGTATTACGGTTGGAGTTAGCGTCAGGGTCAGGTTAGGGTTGGTGTTGAGCTTAAGTTGTCCGCCTAGGGTTAGGGTTAGTTGTATGGTTTGAGTTAATCTTCAGGTTAGGTTACGTTTGAACTTAGTTTGAGAGAGTAAGTTTAGGGCTACTGTTAGTTTTCGGTTCAGTGTTACGGTTGGAGTTAGCGACAGGATCAGGTTAGGGTTGGGGTTGAGCTTCAGGTGTCCGCCTAGGGTTAGGGTTAGGTGTACGGTTTGATTTATGCTTCAGGTTAGGTTAGGTTTGAACTTAGTTTGAGGGAGTACGTTTAGGGCTACTGTTAGTTTTCGGGTAACTGTTACGATTGGAGTAAGCGTCAGGGTCAGGTTAGGGTTGGGGTTGAGCTTAAGGGGTCCGCCTAGGGTTAGGGTTAGGTGTATGGTTTGATTTAGGTTTCAGGTTAGGATAGGTTTGAACTTATTTTGAGGAAGTAAGTTTACGGTTACTGTTAGTTTTCGGTTAACTGTTAAAGCTGGATTAAGCGTAATGGTCAGGTCAGGGTGGGGTTTAAGCCTAAGGTGTACGCCTAGGGTTAGGGTTAGGTCTATGGTTTGATTTAGGCTTCAGGTTAGGTTAGGTTTGAACTTAGTTTGAGTGAGGAAGTTTAGGGCTACTGTTAGTTTTCGGTTAAGTGTTACTGTTGGAGATAGCATGAGGGTCAGGTTAGGGTTGGGGTTGAGCTTAAACTGTCCGCCTAGGGTTAGGGTTAGGTCTGTGGTTTGAGTTAGGCTTCAAGTTACGTTAGGTTTGAACTTAATTTGAGGGAGTAAGTTTAGGGCTACTGTTAGTTTTCAGTTTACTGTTACGGTTGGAGATAGCGTCAGGTTCAGGTTAGGGTGGGGGTTGAGCTTAAGGTGTCCGCCTATGGTTAGGGTTAGGACTGTGGTTTGAGTTAGGCTTCAGGTTAGGTTAGGTTTGAACTTAGTTTGAGGGAGTAAGTTTAGGGCTAATGTTAGTTTTCCGTTCAGTGTTACGGTTGGAGTTAGCGTCAGGGTCAGGTTAGGGTTGGGGTTGAGCTTAAGGTGTCCGACTAGGGTTAGGGTTACTTGTATGGTTTGATTGAGGCTTCAGGTTAGGTTAGGTTTGAACTTAGTTTGAGGGAGTAAGTTTAGGGCTACTGTTAGTTTTCGGTTCAGTGTTACGGTTGGAGTTAGCGTTAGTGTCAGGTTAGGGTTGGGGTTGAGCTTAAGGTGTCCGCCTAGGGTTAGGGTAAGGTGTATGGTTTGATTTAGGCTTCAGGTTAGGTTAGGTTTGAACTTTGTTTGAGGGAGTAAGTTTAGGGCTACTGTTAGTTTTCGGTTCAGTGTTACGGTTGGAGTTAGCCACAGGGTCAGGTTAGGGTTGGGGTTGAGCTTCAGGTGTCCGCCTAGGGTTAGGTTTAGGTGTATGGTTTGATTAAGGCTTCAGGTTAGGTTAGGCTTGAACTTAGTTTGAGTGAGTAAGTTTAGGGCTACTGTTAGTTTTCGGTTAACTGTTACGGTTGGAGTAAGCATCAGGGTCAGTTTAGGGTGGGGGTTAAGCATAATGTGTCCGCCTAGGTTTAGGGTTAGGTCTATGGTTTGATTTAGGCTTCAGGTTAGGTTACGTTTGAACTTAGTTTGAGTGAGTAAGTTTAGGGCTACTGTTAGTTTTCGGTTCAGTGTTACGGTTGGAGTTAGCGTGAGGGTCAGGTTAGGGTTGGGATTGAGCTTAATGTTTCCGCCTAGGATTAGGGTTATGTCTATGGTTTGAGTTAGGCTTCAGGTTAGTTTAGGTTTGAACTTAGTTTGAGGGATTAAGTTTAGGGCTACTGTTAGTTTTCGGTTAACTGTTATGGTTGGAGTAAGCATCATGGTCAGGTTAGGTTTGGGGTTGAGCTTAAGGTGTCCGCCTAGGGTTAGGGTTAGGTCTATGGTTTGAGTTAGGCTTCAGGTTAGGTTACGTTTGAACTTAGTTTGAGTGAGTAAATTTAGGGCTACTGTTATTTTCGTTTAGTGTTACGGTTGGAGTTAGCGTGAGGGTCAGGTTATGGCTGGAGTTGAGCTTAAGGTGTTCGCCTAGGGTTAAGGTTAGGTCTATGGTTTGAGTTAGGCTTCAGGTTAGGTTACGTTTGAACTTAGTTTGAGGGAGTAGGTTTAGGGCTAATGTTAGTTTTCGGATCAGAGTTATGGTTGGAGATAGCGTCAGGGTCAGGTTAGGGTTAGGGTTGAGCTTCAGGTGTCCGCCTAGGTTTAGGGTTAGGTCTGTGATTTGAGTTAGACTTCAGGTTAGGTTAGGTGTGAACTTAGTTTGAGGCAGTAAGTTTAGGGCTACTCTTAGTTTGCGGTTCAATGTTATGGTTGGAGTTAGGTTGAGGGTCAGGTTAGGGTTGGGGTTGAGCTTAAGGTGTCCGCCTAGGCTTAGGGTTAGGTGTATGGTTTGATTTAGGCTTAAGGTCAGGTGAGGTTTCAACTTAGTTTGAGTAAATTTCGGGCTACTGTTAGTTTTTGGTTCACTGTTACGGTTGGAGATAGCGTCAGGTTCAGGTTAGGGTTGGGGTTTAGCTTAATGTTTCCGCCTAGGCTTAGGGTTATGTCTATGATTTGAGTTAGGCTTCAGGTTAGTTTAGGTTTGAACTTAGTTTGAGGGAGTAAGTTTAGGGCTACTGTTAGTTTTCGTTTCAGTGTTATGGTTGGAGTTAGCGTGAGGGTGAGGTTAGGGTTGGGGTTGAGCTTAAGGTGTCCGCCTAGGTCTACTGTTAGTTTTCGGTTCAGTGTTACGGTTCGAGTTAGCGAAAGGGTCAGGTTAGGGTTGGGGTTGACCTTCAGGTATCCGCCTAGAGTTAGGGTTAGGTGTATGGTTTGGTTTAGGCTTCAGGTTAAGTTAGGTTTGAACTTAGTTTGAGGGAGTAAGTTTAGGGCTACTGTTAGTTTTCGGGTAACTGTTACGGTTGGAGTCAGCGTCATGGTCAGGTTAGGGTTGGGGTTGAGCTTAAGGTGTTCGCCTACGGTTAGGGTTAGGTGTATGGTTTGATTTAGGCTTCAGGTTAGGTTAGGTTTGAACTTAGTTTGAGGGAGTAAGTTTAGGGCTACTGTTAGTTTTCGGTTCAGTGTTACGGTTGGAGATAGCGTCAGGTTCAGGTTAGTGTTGGGGTTGAGCTTAATGTTTCCGCCTAGTGTTAGGGTTATGTCTATGGTTTGATTTAGGGTTCAGGTTAGTTTAGGTTTGAACTTAGTTTGAGGGAGTAAGTTTAGGGCTACTGTTAGTTTTCGGTTCAGTGTTACGGTTGGAGTTAGCGTGAGGGTCAGGTTAGTGTTGGGTTTGAACTTCAGGTGTCCGCCTAGGGTTAGGGTTAGGTCTATGGTTTGAGTTGGGCTTCAGGTTAGGTTAGGTTTGAACTTAGTCTGAGGGAGTAAAATTAGGGCTACTGTTATTTTTCTGTTCAGTGTTACGGTTGGAGTTAGAGTGAGGGTCAGGTTAGGGTTGGGGTTGAGCTTAAGGTGTCCGCCTAGGGTTAGGGTTAGGTGTATGATTTGATTTTGGCTTCTGGATAGGTTAGGTTTGAACTTAGTTTGAGGGAGTAAGTTTAGGGCTACTGTTAGTTTTCTGGTAACTGTTACGGTTGGAGTTAGCGTCAGGTCAGGTTAGGGTTGGGGTTGAGCTTAAGGTTTCCGCCTAGTGTTAGGGTTAGGTGTATGGTTTGATTTAGGCTTCAGGTTAGGGTTGGTTTGAACGTAGTTTGAGGGAGTAAGTTTAGGGCTACTGTTAGTTTTCGGTTCAGTGTTACGGTTGGAGTTAGCGTGAGGGTCAGGTTAGGTTTGGGGTTGAGCTTAAGGTTTCCGCATAGTGTTAGGGTTAGGTGTATGGTTTGATTTAGGCTTCAGGTTAGGTTAGGTTTGAAGTTAGTTTGAGGGAGTAAGTTTAGGGCTACTGTTAGTTTTCGGTTCAGTATTATGGTTGGAGTTAGCATCAGTGTCAGGTTAGGGTTGGGGTTAGCTTGAGGTGTCCGCCTAGGGTTAGGGTTAGGTCCATGGTTTGATTTAGTCTCCAGGTTAGGTTACGTTTTAACTTAGTTTGAGTGAGTAAGTTTAGGACTACTGTTAGTTTTCGGTTCAGTGTTACGGTTGGAGATAGCGTCAGGGTCAGGTTAGGGTTGGGGTTGAGCTTCAGGTGTCCGCCTAGGTTTAGGGTTAGGTCTCTGGTTTGATTTAGGCTTCAGGTTAGGTTACGATTGAACTTAGTTTTAGTGAGTAAGTTTAGGGCTACTGTTAGTTTTCGGTTTAGTGTTACGGTTGGAGATAGCGTCAGGGTCACGTTAGGGTTGGGGTTGAGCTTCAGGTGTCCGACTATTGTTAGGGCTAGGTCTATGATTTGAGTTAGGCTTCAGGTTATGTTAGGTTTGAGCTTAGTTTGAGCGAGTAAGTTTAGGGCTACCCTTAGTTTTCGGTTCAGTGATATGGTTGGAGTTAGCCTGGAGGTCAGGTTAGTGTTGGGGTTGAGCTTAAGGTGTCCGCCTAGGGTTAGGGTTAGGTTTATGGTTTGATTTAGGCTTCAGGTTAGGTTAGGTTTGAACTTAGTTTGAGGGAGTAAGTTTAGGGCTACTGTTAGTTTTCGGGAAACTGTTACGGTTGGAGTTAGCGTCAGGGCCAGGATAGGTTTGGGGTTGAGATTAAGGTGTCCGCCTATTGTTAGGGTTAGGTGTATGGTTTGATTAAGGCTTCAGGTTAGGTTAGGTTTGAAGTTAGTTTGAGGGAGTAAGTTTAGGGCTACTGTTAGTTTTCGATTAACTGTTACAGTTCGATTAAGCGTCAGGGTCAGGGTAGGATGGGGGTTAAGCATAAGGTGTCCGCCTAGGGTTAGGGTTAGGTCTATGATTTGATTTAGGCTTCAGGTTAGGTTAGGTTTGAACTTAGTTTGAGGGAGTCAGTTTAGGGCTACTGTTAGTTTTCGGTTAACTGTTACGGTTGGAATAAGCGTCAGGGTCAGGATAGGTTTGGGGTTGAGCTTAAGGTGTCCGCCTAGGGTTAGGGTTAGGTGTATGGTTTGATTTAGGCTTCAGGTTAGGTTAGGTTTCAACTTAGTTTGAGGGAGTAAGTTTAGGGCTACTGTTAGTTTCCGTTTAACTGTTACGGTTGGAGTAAGCGTCAGGGTCAGGTTAGGGTGGGGGTTAAGCATAAGGTGTCCGCCTAGGGTTAGGGTTAGGTCTATGGTTTGATTTAGGCTTCAGGTTAGGTTAGGATTGAACTTAGTTTGAGGGAGTAAGTTTAGGGCTACTGTTAGTTTTCGGTTAACTGTTACAGTTGGAGTAAGCGTCAGGGTCAGGTTAGGTATGGGGTTGAAGTTAAGGTGTCTGCCTAGGGTTAGGGTTAGGTTTATGGTTTGATTTAGGCTTCAGGTTAGGTTAGGTTTGAAGTTAGTTTGAGAGAGTAAGTTTAGGGCTACTGTTAGTTTTCGGTTCAGTATTATGGTTGGAGTTAGCGTCAGGGTCAGGTTAGGGTTGGGGTTACCTTGAGGTGTCCGCCTAGGGTTCGGGTTAGGTCCATGGTTTGATTTAGGCTCCAGGTTAGGTTTGGTTTGAACTTAGTTTGAGTGAGTAAGTTTAGGGCTACTGTTAGTTTTCGGTTCAGTGTTACGGTTTTAGATAGCGTCAGGGTCAGGTTAGTGTTGGAGTGTAGCTTAAGGTGTCCGCCTAGGGTTAGGGTTAGGTCTGTGGTTTGATTTAGGCTTCAGGTTAGGTTAGGTTTGAACTTAGTTTGAGTGAGTAAGTTTAGGGCTACTGTTAGTTTTCGGTTCAGTGTTACGGTTGGAGATAGCGTCAGGGTCAGGTTAGGGTTGGGGTTGAGCTTCAGGTGTCCGCCTATTGTTAGGGTTAGGTCTATGATTTGAGTTAGGCTTCAGGTTAGGTTATGTTTGAATTTAGTTTGAGCGAGTAAGTTTAGGGATACTCTTAGTTTTCGGTTCAGTGATATGGTTGGAGTTAGCCTGGAGATCAGGTTAGGGTTGGGGTTGAGCTTAAGGTGTCCGCCTAGGGTTAGGGTTATGTGTATGGTTTGATTTACGCTTCAGGTTAGGTTAGGTTTGAACTTAGTTTGAGGGAGTAAGTTTAGGGATACTGTTAGTTTTCGTTTAACTGTTACGGTTGGAGTAAGCGTCAGCGTCAGGTTAGGGTGGGGGTTAAGCATGAGGTGTCAGCCTAGGGTTAGGGTTAGGTCTATGGTTTCATTTAGGCTTCAGGTTAGGTTAGGATTGAACTTAGTTTGAGGGAGTAAGTTTAGGGCTACTGTAAGTTTTCGGTTCAGTGTTACGGTTGGATTTAGCCTCAGGGTCAGGTTAGGGTTGGGGTTAAGCTTAAGTTGTCCGCCTAGAGTTAGGGTTAGGTCTATGGTTTCATTTAGGCTTCAGGTTAGGTTAGGTTTGAACATAGTCTGAGGGAGTAAGATTAGTGCTACTGTTAGTTTTCGGTTCAGTGTTACGGTTGGAGTTAGCGTGAGGGTCAGGTTAGGGTTGGGGTTGAGCTTAAGGTGTCCACCTAGGGTTAGGGTTAGGTGTATGGTTTGATTTTGGCTTCTGGTTAGGTTAGGTTTGAACTTAGTTTGAGGGAATAAGTTTAGGGCTACTGTTAGTTTTCGGGTAACTGTTACGGTTGGAGTTAGCGTCAGGGTCAGGTTTGGGTTGGGGTTGAGCTTAAGGTGTCCGCCTAGTGTTAGGGTTAGGTGTTTGGTTTGATTTAGGCTTCAGGTTAGGTTAGGTTTGAACTTAGTTTGAGGGAGTAAGTTTAGGGCTACTGTTAGTTTTCGGTTCAGTATTATGGTTGGAGTTAGCGTCAGGGTCAGGTTACGTTTGGGGTTAGCTTGAGGTGTCCGCCTAGGGTTAGGGTTAGGTCCATGGTTTGATTTAGGCTCCAGGTTAGGTTATGTTTGAACTTAGTTTGAGTGAGTAAGTTTAGGGCTACTCTTAGTTTTCGGTTCAGTGTTACGGTTGGAGATAGCGTCAGGTTCAGGTTAGGGTTGGGTTTGAGCTTCAGGTGTGCGCCTATTGTTAGGGTTAGGTCTATGATTTGAGTTAGGCTTCATGTTAGGATAGGTATGAACTTAGTTTGAGCGAGTAAGTTTAGGGCTACTCTTAGTTTTCGGATCAGTGATATGGTTGGAGTTAGCCTGGAGGTCAGGTTAGGGTTGGGGTTGAGCTTAAGGTGTCCCCCTAGGGTTAGGGTTAGGTGTATGGTTTGATCTAGGCTTCAGGGTAGGTTAGGTTTGGACTTAGTTTGACAGAGTAAGTTTAGGGCTACTGTTAGTTTTCGGTTAACTGTTACGATTGGAGTTAGTGTCAGGGCCAGGTTATGGTTGGGGTTGAGCTTAAGGTGTCCGCCTAGGGTTACGGTTAGGTGTATGGTTTGATTTAATCTTCAGGTTAGGTTATGTTTGAACTTAGTTTGAGGGAGTAAGTTTAGGGGTACTGTTAGTTTTCGGTTAACTGTTAAGGTTGGAGTAAGCGTCAGGGTCAGGTTAGGTTTGGGGTTGAGCTTAAGGTGTCCGCCTAGGGTTAGGGCTATGTGTATGGTTTGATTTAGGCTTCAGGTTGGGTTAGGTTTGAACTTAGTTTGAGGGAGTAAGTTTAGGGGTACTGTTAGTTTTCGGGTAACTGTTACGGTTGGAGTAAGCGTCAGGGTCAGGTTACGTTTGGGGTTGAGCTTAAGGTGTCCGCATAGGGTTTGGGTTAGGTGTATGGTTTGATTTAGTCTTCAGGTTAGGTTAGGTTTGAACTTAGTTTGAGGGAGTAAGTTTAGGGCTACTGTTAGTTTTTGGTTCAGTGTTACGTTTGGAGTTAGCGTGAGGGTCCGGTTAGGGTTGGGGTTGAGCTTAAGGTGTCCGCCTAGGGTTAGGGTTAGGTCTGTGGTTTGAGTTAGGCTTCAGGTTAGGTTAGGTTTGAACTTAGTATGAGCGAGTAAGTTTAGGGCAACTCTTAGTTTTCGGGTAACTGTTACTGTTGGAGTTAGTGTCAGGGCCAGGTTAGGGTTGGGGTTGAGCTTAAGGTGTACGCCTAGGGTTAGGGTTAGGTCTATGGTTTCATTTAGGCTTCAGGTAAGGTTAGGATTGAACTTAGTTTGAGTGAGTAAGTTTAGGTCTAGTGGTAGTTTTCGGTTCAGTGTTACGGTTGGAGATAGCGTCAGGGTCAGGTTATGGTTGGGGTTGAGCTTCAGGTGTCCGCCTAGGGTTAGGGTTAGGTGTATGGTTTGATTTAGGCTTCAGGTTAGGTTAGGTTAGAACTCAGTTTGAGGGAGTAAGTTTAGGGCTACTGTTAGTTTTCGGGTAACTGTTACGATTGGAGTTAGCGTCAGGGCCAGGTTATGGTTGGGGTTGAGCTTAAGGTGTCCGCCTAGGGTTACGGTTAGGTGTATGGTTTGATTTAGGCTTCAGGTTAGGTTATGTTTGAACTTAGTTTGAGGGAGTAAGTTTAGCGGTACTGTTAGTTTTCGGTTAACTGTTGCGGTTGGAGTAAGCGTCAGGGTCAGGTTAGGTTTGGGGTTGAGCTTAAGGTGTCCGCCTAGGGTTAGGGCTATGTGTATGGTTTGATTTAGGCTTCAGGTTAGGTTAGGTTTGAACTTAGTTTGAGGGAGTTAGTTTAGGGCTACTGTTAGTTTTCGGTTAACTGTTACAGTTGGAGTAAGCGTCAGGGTCAGGTTAGGTTTGGGGTGGAAGTTAAGGTGTCCGCCTAGGGTTAGGGTTAGGTCTCTGGTTTCAGTTAGGCTTCAGGTTAGGTTAGGTTTGAACTTAGTTTGAGGGAGTAAGTTTAGGTCTACTGTTAGTTTTCATTTAACTGTTACGGTTGGAGTAAGCGTCAGGGTCAGGTTAGGGTGGGGGTTAAGCATAAGGTGTCCGCCTAGGGTTAGGGTTAGGTCTATGGTTTCATTTAGGCTTCAGGTTAGGTTAGGATTGAACTTAGTTTGAGGGAGTAAGTTTAGGGCTACTGTTAGTTTTCGCTTCAGTGTTCCGGTTGGATTTAGCCTCAGGGTCAGGTTAGGGTTGGGGTCAAGCTTAAGGTGTCCGCCTAGGGTTAGGTTAGGTCTATTGTTTGAGTTAGGCTTCAGGTTAGGTTAGGTTTGAACTTAGTATGAGGGAGTAAGTTTAGGGCTACTGTTAGTTTTCGGTTCAGTGTTACGGTTGGAGTTAGCGTGAGGGTCAGGTTAGAGTTGGGGTTGAGCTTAACGTGTCCGCCTAGGGTTAGGGTTAGGTCTGTGGTTTGAGTTAGGCTTCAGGTTAGGATAGGTTTGAACTTAGTTTGAGGGAGTAAGTTTAGGGCTACTGTGAGTTTTCGGTTCAGTATTACGGTTGGAGATAGCGTCAGGGTCAGGTTAGGGTTGTGGTTGAGCTTCAGGTGTTCGCCTAGGGTTAGGGTTAGTTCTATGGTTTGAGTTACGCTTCAGGTTAGGTTAGGTTTGAACTTAGTTTGAGGGAGTAAGTTTAGGGCTACTGTTAGTTTTCGGTTCAGTGTTACGGTTGGAGATAGCGTCAGGGTCTGGTTAGGGTTGTGGTTGAGTTTCAGGTGTCCGCCTAGGGTTAGGGTTAGGTCTATGGTTTGAGTTAGGCTTCAGGTAAGTTAGGTTTGAACTTAGTTTGAGGGAGTAAGTTTAGGGCTACTGTTAGTTTTCGGTTAACTGTTACAGTTGAAGTAAACGTCAGGGTCAGGTTAGGGTGGGGGTTAAGTATAAGGTGTCCGCCTAGGGTTAGGGTTAGGTTTATGATTTGATTTAGGCTTCAGATTAGGTTAGGTTTCAACTTAGTTTGAGGGAGTCAGTTTAGGACTAGTGTTAGTTTTCGGTTAACTGTTACGGTTGGAGTAAGCGCCAGGGTCAGGTTAGGTTTGGGGTTGAGCTTAAGGTGTCCGCCTAGGGTTACTGTTAGGTGTATGGTTTGATTTAGGCTTCAGGTTAGGTTATGTTTGAACTTAGTTTGAGGGAGTAAGTTTAGGGCTACTGTTAGTTTTCGGTTAAGTGTTACGGTTGGAGTAAGCGTCAGGGTCATGTTAGGTTTGGGGTTGAGCTTAAGGTGTCAGCCTAGGGTTAGGGTTAGGTGTATGGTTTGATTTAGGCTTCAGGTTAGGTTAGGTTTGAACTTAGTTTGAGGGAGTAAGTTTAGGGCTACTGTTAGTTTTTGGTTCAGTGTTACATTTGGAGTTAGCGTGAGTGTCCGGTTAGGGTTGGGGTTGAGCTTAAGGTGTCTGCCTAGGGTTAGGGTTAGGACTGTGGTTTGAGATAGGCTTCAGGTTAGGTTAGGTTAGAACTTAGTTTGAGGGAGTAAGTTTAGGGCTACTGTTAGTTTTCGGTTCAGTGTTACGGTTGGAGATAGCGTCAGGGTAAGGATAGGGTTTTGGTTGAGCTTCAGGTGTCCGCCTAGGGTTAGGGTTAGGTCTCTGGTTTGAGTTAGGCTTCAGGTTAGGTTAGGTTTGAACTTAGTCTGAGGGAGTAAGATTACGGCTACTGTTTGTTTTCGGTTCAGTGTTACGGTTGGAGTTAGCGTGAGGGTCAGGTTAGGGTTGGGGTTGAGCTTAAGGTGTCCCCCTAGGGTTAGGGTTAGGTGTATGGTTTGATTTTGGCTTCTGGTTAGGTTAGTTTTGAACTTAGCTTGAGCGAGTAAGTTTAGGACTACTCTTAGTTTTCGGTTCAGTGATATGGCCGGAGTTAGCCTGGAGGTCAGGTTAGGTTTGGGGTTGAGCTTAAGGTGTCCGCCTAGGGTTAGGGTTAGGTGTATGGTTTGATTTGCTTCAGATTAGGTTAGGTTTGAACTTAGTTTGAGGGAGTAAGTTTAGGGCTACTGTTAGTTTTCGTTTAACTGTTACGGGTGGAGTAAACGTCAGGGTCAGGTTAGGGTGGGGGTTAAGCATAAGGTGTCCGCCTAGGGTTAGGGTTAGGTCTATGCTTTCATTTAGGCTTCAGGTTAGGTTAGGATTGAACTTAGTTTGACGGAGTAAGTTTATGGCTACTGGTAGTTTTCAGTTCAGTGTTACGGTTGGAGATAGCGTCAGGGTCAGGTTATGGTTGGGGTTGAGCTTCAGGTGTCCGCCTAGGGTTAGGGTTAGGTCTATGGTTTGAGTTAGGCGTCAGGTTAGGTTAGGTTTGAACTTAGTTTGAGAGAGTAAGTTTAGTGCTACTGTTAGTTTTCGGTTCAGTGTTACGGTTGTACTTAGCGTGAGGGTCAGGTTAGGGTTGGGGTTGAGCTTAAGGTTCCGCCTAGGGTTAGAGTTAGGTGTATGGTTTGATTTAGGCTTCAGGTTAGGTTAGGTTTGAACTTAGTTTGAGGGAGTAAGTTTAGGGCTACTGTTAGTTTTCGGGTAACTGTTACAATTGGAGTTAGCGTCAGGGTCAGGTTAGGTTTGGGGTTGAGCTTAAGTTGTCCGCATAGGGTTAGGGCTATGTGTATGGTTTGATTTAGGCTTCAGGTTAGGTTAGGTTTGAACTTAGTTTGAGGGTGTAAGTTTAGGGCTACTGTTAGTTTTCGGGTAACTGTTACGGTTGGAGTAAGCGTCAGGGTCAGGTTAGGTTTGGGGTTGAGCTTAAGGTGTCCGCCTAGGGTTAGGGTTAGGTGTATGGTTTGATTTAGGCTTCAGGTTAGGTTAGGTTTGAACTTAGTTTGAGGGAGTAAGTTTAGGGCTACTGTTAGTTTTTGGTTCAGTGTTACGTTTGGTGTTAGCGTGAGTGTCCGGTTAGGTTTGGGGTTGAGCTTAAGGTGTCCGCCTAGGGTTAGGGTTAGGTCTGTGGTTTGAGTTAGGCTTCAGGTTAGGTTAGGTTTGAACTTAGTATGAGCGAGTAAGTTTAGGGCTACTCTTAGTTTTCGGGTAACTGTTACTGTTGGAGTTAGTGTCAGGGCCAGGTTAGGGTTGGGGTTGAGCTTAAGGTGTCCGCCTAGGGTTAGGGTTAGGTCTATGGTTTCATTTAGGCTTCAGGTAAGGTTAGGATTGAACTTAGATTGAGTGAGTAAGTTTAGGTCTAGTGGTAGTTTTCGGTTCAGTGTTACGGTTGGAGATAGCGTCAGGGTCAGGTTATGGTTGGGGTTGAGCTTCAGGTGTCCGCCTAGGGTTAGGGTTAGGTCTATGGTTTGAGTTAGGCTTCAGGTTAGGTTAGGTTTGAACTTAGTTTGAGGGAGTAAGTTTAGGGCTACTGTTAGTTTTCGGTTCAGTGTTATGGTGGGACTTAGCGTGAGGGTCAGGTTAGGGTTGGGGTTTTGCTTAAGGTGTCCGCCTAGGGTTAGGGTTAGGTGTATGGTTTGATTTAGGCTTCAGGTTAGGTTAGGTTTGAACTTAGTTTGAGGGAGTAAGTTTAGGGCTACTGTTAGTTTTCGGGTAACTGTTACAGTTGGAGTAAGCGTCAGGGTCAGGTTAGGTTTGGGGTTGAAGTTAAGGTGTCCGCCTAGGGTTAGGGTTAGGTGGATGGTTTGATTTAGGCTTCAGGTTAGCTTAGGTTTGGACTTAGTTTGAGGGAGTAAGTTTAGGGCTACTGTTAGTTTTTGGTTCAGTGTTAAGTTTGGAGTTAGCGTGAGGGTCCGGTTAGGGTTGGGGTTGAGCTTAAGGTGTCCGCCTAGGGTTAGGGTTAGGTCTCTGGTTTGAGTTAGGCTTCAGGTTAGGTTAGGATTGAACTTAGTATGAGTGAGTAAGTTTAGGGCTACTCTTATTTTTCGGGTAACTGTTACTGTTGGAGTTAGTGTCAGGGCCAGGTTAGGGTTGGGGTTCAGCTTAAGGTGTCCGCCTAGGGTTAGGGTTAGGTCTATGGTTTCATTTAGGCTTCAGGTAAGGTTAGGATTGAACTTAGTTTGAGTGAGTAAGTTTAGGGCTACTGTTAGTTTTCGGTTCAGTATTACGGTTGGATTCAACCTCAGGGTCAGGTTAGGGTTGGGGTTAAGCTTAAGGTGTCTCCCTAGGGTTAGGGTTAGGTCTATTGTTTGATTTAGGCTTCAGGTTAGGTTAGGTTTGAACTTAGTTTGACAGAGTCAGTTTAGGGCTACTGTTAGTTTTTGGTTCAGTGTTACATTTGGAGTTAGCGTGAGTGTCCGGTTAGGATTGGGGTTGAGCTTAAGGTGTCCTCCTAGGGTTAGGGTTAGGTCTGTGGTTTGAGATAGGCTTCAGGTTAGGTTAGGTTAGAACTTAGTTTGAGGGAGTAAGTTTAGGGCTACTGTTAGTTTTCGGTTCAGTGTTACGGTTGGAGTTAGCGTGAGGGTCAGGTTAGGTTTGGGGTTGAGCTTAAGGTTTCCGCATAGTGTTAGGGTTAGGTGTATGGTTTGATTTAGGCTTCAGGTTAGGTTAGGTTTGAAGTTAGTTTGAGGGAGTAAGTTTAGGGCTACTGTTAGTTTTCGGTTCAGTATTATGGTTGGAGTTAGCATCAGTGTCAGGTTAGGGTTGGGGTTAGCTTGAGGTGTCCGCCTAGGGTTAGGGTTAGGTCCATGGTTTGATTTAGTCTCCAGGTTAGGTTACGTTTTAACTTAGTTTGAGTGAGTAAGTTTAGGACTACTGTTAGTTTTCGGTTCAGTGTTACGGTTGGAGATAGCGTCAGGGTCAGGTTAGGGTTGGGGTTGAGCTTCAGGTGTCCGCCTAGGGTTAGGGTTAGGTCTCTGGTTTGATTTAGGCTTCAGGTTAGGTTACGATTGAACTTAGTTTGAGTGAGTAAGTTTAGGGCTACTGTTAGTTTTCGGTTTAGTGTTACGGTTGGAGATAGCGTCAGGGTCACGTTAGGGTTGGGGTTGAGCTTCAGGTGTCCGACTATTGTTAGGGCTAGGTCTATGATTTGAGTTAGGCTTCAGGTTATGTTAGGTTTGAGCTTAGTTTGAGCGAGTAAGTTTAGGGCTACCCTTAGTTTTCGGTTCAGTGATATGGTTGGAGTTAGCCTGGAGGTCAGGTTAGGGTTGGGGTTGAGCTTAAGGTGTCCGCCTAGGGTTAGGGTTAGGTTTATGGTTTGATTTAGGCTTCAGGTTAGGTTAGGTTTGAACTTAGTTTGAGGGAGTAAGTTTAGGGCTACTGTTAGTTTTCGGGAAACTGTTACGGTTGGAGTTAGCGTCAGGGCCAGGATAGGGTTGGGGTTGAGATTAAGGTGTCCGCCTATTGTTAGGGTTAGGTGTATGGTTTGATTAAGGCTTCAGGTTAGGTTAGGTTTGAAGTTAGTTTGAGGGAGTAAGTTTAGGGCTACTGTTAGTTTTCGATTAACTGTTACAGTTGGATTAAGCGTCAGGGTCAGGGTAGGGTGGGGGTTAAGCATAAGGTGTCCGCCTAGGGTTAGGGTTAGGTCTATGATTTGATTTAGGCTTCAGGTTAGGTTAGGTTTGAACTTAGTTTGAGGGAGTCAGTTTAGGGCTACTGTTAGTTTTCGGTTAACTGTTACGGTTGGAATAAGCGTCAGGGTCAGGATAGGTTTGGGGTTGAGCTTAAGGTGTCCGCCTAGGGTTAGGGTTAGGTGTATGGTTTGATTTAGGCTTCAGGTTAGGTTAGGTTTCAACTTAGTTTGAGGGAGTAAGTTTAGGGCTACTGTTAGTTTTCGTTTAACTGTTACGGTTGGAGTAAGCGTCAGGGTCAGGTTAGGGTGGGGGTTAAGCATAAGGTGTCCGCCTAGGGTTAGGGTTAGGTCTATGGTTTGATTTAGGCTTCAGGTTAGGTTAGGATTGAACTTAGTTTGAGGGAGTAAGTTTAGGGCTACTGTTAGTTTTCGGTTAACTGTTACAGTTGGAGTAAGCGTCAGGGTCAGGTTAGGTATGGGGTTGAAGTTAAGGTGTCTGCCTAGGGTTAGGGTTAGGTTTATGGTTTGATTTAGGCTTCAGGTTAGGTTAGGTTTGAAGTTAGTTTGAGAGAGTAAGTTTAGGGCTACTGTTAGTTTTCGGTTCAGTATTATGGTTGGAGTTAGCGTCAGGGTCAGGTTAGGGTTGGGGTTACCTTGAGGTGTCCGCCTAGGGTTCGGGTTAGGTCCATGGTTTGATTTAGGCTCCAGGTTAGGTTTGGTTTGAACTTAGTTTGAGTGAGTAAGTTTAGGGCTACTGTTAGTTTTCGGTTCAGTGTTACGGTTGTAGATAGCGTCAGGGTCAGGTTAGGGTTGGAGTGTAGCTTAAGGTGTCCGCCTAGGGTTAGGGTTAGGTCTGTGGTTTGATTTAGGCTTCAGGTTAGGTTAGGTTTGAACTTAGTTTGAGTGAGTAAGTTTAGGGCTACTGTTAGTTTTCGGTTCAGTGTTACGGTTGGAGATAGCGTCAGGGTCAGGTTAGGGTTGGGGTTGAGCTTCAGGTGTCCGCCTATTGTTAGGGTTAGGTCTATGATTTGAGATAGGCTTCAGGTTAGGTTATGTTTGAATTTAGTTTGAGCGAGTAAGTTTAGGGATACTCTTAGTTTTCGGTTCAGTGATATGGTTGGAGTTAGCCTGGAGGTCAGGTTAGGGTTGGGGTTGAGCTTAAGGTGTCCGCCTAGGGTTAGGGTTATGTGTATGGTTTGATTTAGGCTTCAGGTTAGGTTAGGTTTGAACTTAGTTTGAGGGAGTAAGTTTAGGGATACTGTTAGTTTTCGTTTAACTGTTACGGTTGGAGTAAGCGTCAGGGTCAGGTTAGGGTGGGGGTTAAGCATGAGGTGTCAGCCTAGGGTTAGGGTTAGGTCTATGGTTTCATTTAGGCTTCAGGTTAGGTTAGGATTGAACTTAGTTTGAGGGAGTAAGTTTAGGGCTACTGTAAGTTTTCGGTTCAGTGTTACGGTTGGATTTAGCCTCAGGGTCAGGTTAGGGTGGGGGTTAAGCTTAAGTTGTCCGCCTAGAGTTAGGGTTAGGTCTATGGTTTCATTTAGGCTTCAGGTTAGATTAGGTTTGAACATAGTCTGAGGGAGTAAGATTAGTGCTACTGTTAGTTTTCGGTTCAGTGTTACGGTTGGAGTTAGCGTGAGGGTCAGGATAGGGTTGGGGTTGAGCTTAAGGTGTCCACCTAGGGTTAGGGTTAGGTGTATGGTTTGATTTTGGCTTCTGGTTAGGTTAGGTTTGAACTTAGTTTGAGGGAGTAAGTTTAGGGCTACTGTTAGTTTTCGGGTAACTGTTACGGTTGGAGTTAGCGTCAGGGTCAGGTTTGGGTTGGGGTTGAGCTTAAGGTGTCCGCCTAGTGTTAGGGTTAGGTGTATGGTTTGATTTAGGCTTCAGGTTAGGTTAGGTTTGAACTTAGTTTGAGGGAGTAAGTTTAGGGCTACTGTTAGTTTTCGGTTCAGTATTATGGTTGGAGTTAGCGTCAGGGTCAGGTTAGGTTTGGGGTTAGCTTGAGGTGTCCGCCTAGGGTTAGGGTTAGGTCCATGGTTTGATTTAGGCTCCAGGTTAGGTTATGTTTGAACTTAGTTTGAGTGAGTAAGTTTAGGGCTACTGTTAGTTTTCGGTTCAGTGTTACGGTTGGAGATAGCGTCAGGTTCAGGTTAGGGTTGGGTTTGAGCTTCAGGTGTGCGCCTATTGTTAGGGTTAGGTCTATGATTTGAGTTAGGCTTCAGGTTAGGATAGGTATGAACTTAGTTTGAGCGAGTAAGTTTAGGGCTACTCTTAGTTTTCGGATCAGTGATATGGTTGGAGTTAGCCTGGAGGTCAGGTTAGGGTTGGGGTTGAGCTTAAGGTGTTCGCCTAGGGTTAGGGTTAGGTGTATGGTTTGATTTAGGCTTCAGGTTAGGTTAGGTTTGAACTTAGTTTGAGGGAGTAAGTTTAGGGCTACTGTTAGTTTTCGGGAAACGGTTACGGTTGGAGTTAGCGTCAGGGTCAGGTTAGGGTGGGGGTTAAGCATAAGGTGTCCGCCTAGGGTTAGGGTTATGTCTATGGTTTCATTTAGGCTTCAGGTTAGGTTAGGATTGAACTTAGTTTGAGGGAGTAAGTTTAGGACTACTGTTAGTTTTCGCTTCAGTGTTACGGTTGGATTTAGCCTCAGTGTCAGGTTAGGGTTGGGGTTAAGCTTTAGGTGTCCGCCTAGGGTTAGGGTTAGGTCTATGCTTTCATTTAGGCTTCAGGTTACGTTAGGATTGAACTTAGTTTGAGGGAGTAAGTTTAGGGCTACTGTTAGTTTGCGGTTCAGTGTTATGGTTGGAGTTAGCGTGAGAGTCAGGTTAGTGTTGGGTTTGAACTTCAGTTGTCCGCCTAGGGTTAGGGTTAGGTCTAAGGTTTGAGTTAGGCTTCAGGTTAGGTTAGGTTTGAACTTTGTCTGAGGGAGTAAAATTAGGGCTACTGTTAGTTTTCGGTTCCGTGTTACGGTTGGAGTTAGCGTGAGGGTCAGGTTAGGGTTGGGGTTGAGCTTAAGGTTTCCGCCTAGGGTTAGGGTTAGGTGTATGGTTTGATTTTGTCTTCTGGTTAGGTTAGGTTTGAACTTAGTTTGAGGGAGTAAGTTTAGGGCTCCTGTTAGTTTTCTGGTAACTGTTACGGTTGGAGTTAGCGTCAGGTTCAGGTTAGGGTTGGGGTTGAGCTTAAGGTTTCCGCCTAGTGTTAGGGTTAGGTGTATGGTTTGATTTAGGCTTCAGGTTAGGTTAGGTTTGAACTTAGTTTGAGGGAGTAAGTTTAGGGCTACTGTTAGTTTTCGGTTCAGTATTATGGTTGGAGTTAGCGTCAGGGTCAGGTTAGGGTTGGGGTTAGCTTGAGGTGTCCGCCTAGGGTTAGGGTTAGGTCCATGGTTTGATTTAGGCTCCAGGTTAGGTTACGTTTGAACTTAGTTTGAGTGAGTAAGTTTAGGACTACTGTTAGTTTTCGGTTCAGTGTTACGGTTGGAGATAGCGTCAGGGTCAGGTTAGGGTTGGGGTTGGGCTTCAGGTGTCCGCCTAGGGTTAGGGTTAGGTCTCTGGTTTGATTTAGGCTTCAGGTTAGCTTACGTTTGAACTTAGTTTGAGTGAGTAAGTTTAGGGCTACTGTTAGTTTTCGGTTTAGTGTTACGGTTGGAGATAGTGTCAGGGTCAGGTTAGGGTTGGGGTTGAGCTTCAGGTGTCCGACTATTGTTAGGGTTAGGTCTATGATTTGAGTTAGGCTTCAGGTTAGGTTAGGTTTGAACTTAGTTTGAGCGAGTAAGTTTAGGGCTACTCTTAGTTTTCGGTTCAGTGATATGGTTGGAGTTAGCCTGGAGGTCAGGTTAGGGTTGGGGTTGAGCTTAAGGTTTCCGCCTAGGGTTAGGGTTAGGTGTATGGTTTGATTTAGGCTTCAGGTTAGGTTAGGTTTGAACTTAGTTTGAGGGAGTAAGTTTAGGGCTACTGTTAGTTTTCGGGAAACTGTTACGGTTGGAGTTAGCGTCAGGGCCAGGATAGGGTTGGGGTTGAGATTAAGGTGTCCGCCTAGTGTTAGGGTTAGGTGTATGGTTTGATTTAGGCTTTAGGTTAGGTTAGGTTTTTTTTTTTTTTTTTTTTTTTTTTTTTTTACAATAATTCTTGTTTGCAAAAGAATGTAAGTTTATTGAATAACAAGCACAGTTTATGGTTTTTTTTTTTTAAATAAAAGACATTGCTAAAGGGGTACCATTTACTGAGTTAAATACAACTTTTTGATTACAACAAACAAAACAAAACATCACTCTGCATTAGTTCACCACAAAGCAGATTTACATATGACTGTCCACAGCAGAAAAACACAGGAAAGTTTTTAATGTGATCCCAGAGGTATCCTTGTCCTTACTCATAAGAAAACAAAATGTTTTTCAAAGTTAAAGCTATTAAGTTTCTAGAAATACAAAACACTAGCAAAACCTTTTAAGAAAAAAAAATTTTTTTTCTCTCATCTTCTGTTCATGGCATAAATTTTAATTTTTTCCAGTAGAACCAAAACCTCCTGAACCCCGTTCAGTGTCATCCAAACCTTGTACTTCTTCTATTTCTGGGTAAAAAATTCGTTCACAAATGAGCTGTGCAATTCGGTCACCTTTTTTAACTTCAAACTTTTCTTTGCCAAAATTAAACAGTACAACACCAACATTTCCTCTATAATCTTCATCTATGACACCAGCTCCTACATCTATGAAGTGTTTTGCAGCCAGGCCAGAACGTGGAGCTACTCTTCCATAACACCCAGAAGAAAGAGCTATCTGAATGTCAGTCTTCACAAGGGCTTTCTCCATAGGTGGCACTGTATAATCATAGGCACTGTACAGGTCGTAGCCCGCCGCCCGCGCGGAGCCCCGGGTCGGGGCTGTGGCGTGCTCCGACAGCCGGGCAAAGCGCAGCCGCATGGCACCGTCCTCCGCAGGCCGGGCCCGCTTGCTGGGGGAGACGGCGAGCGTGTCTTCCGAGCAGGGCATGACAGCGCGAGCGGAGGAGAGAGCAGAGATAACACGAGTGCAGGGTGAGCCCGGAACAGGGAGCGCGCCAAACCAAATTTCCCGCCGGCCCCTCCTGGACGAGCCCACGGCTGTGGGTCAGAGGGGAGGGGAGGTTCAAATTTAGAGCCAGAAGCTCGTTTCAAAAGGTCGTTTTGGAATTGGAAACAACCAGGCGTTTTTAACTCTCCAGACTCAACGCTCAGGTGCCAGGTGCAGGGACAGCTTCCGTGTGGGGCCCGCGGACCACAGAGAGCCAGCCCGTCCCCCAGGACCCCGAGTGGGCTCGCTCCCACGCTCGCGGTTAGGTTAGGTTTGAAGTTAGTTTGAGGGAGTAAGTTAAGGGCTACTGTAAGTTTTCGGTTAACTGTTACAGTTGGAGTAAGCGTCAGGGTCAGGGTAGGGTGGGGGTTAAGCATAAGGTGTCCGCCTAGGGTTAGGGTTAGGTCTAGGATTTGATTTAGGCTTCAGGTTAGGTTAGGTTTGAACTTAGTTTGAGGGAGTCAGTTTAGGGCTACTGTTAGTTTTCGGTTAACTGTTACGGTTGGAGTAAGCGTCAGGGACAGGTTAGGTTTGGGGTTGAGCTTAAGGTGTCCGCCTAGGGTTAGGGTTAGGTGTATGGTTTGATTTAGGCTTCAGGTTAGGTTAGGTTTGAACTTAGTTTGAGGGAGTAGGTTTAGGGCTACTGTTAGTTTTCGTTTAACTGTTACGGTTGGAGTAAGCGTCAGGGTCAGGTTAGGGTGGGGGTTAAGCATAAGGTGTCCGCCTAGGGTTAGGGTTAGGTCTATGGTTTCATTTTGGCTTCAGGTTAGGTTAGGATTGAACTTAGTTTGAGGGAGTAAGTTTAGGGCTACTGTTAGTTTTCGGTTCAGTGTTACGTTTGGAGTTAGCGTGAGGGTCCGGATAGGGTTGGTGTTGAGCTTAAGGTGTCCGCCTAGGGTTAGGGTTAGGTCTGTGGTTTGAGTTAGGCTTCAGGTTAGGTTATGTTTGAACTTAGTTTGAGCGAGTAAGTTTAGGGCTACTGTTAGTTTTCGGTTCAGTGTTACGGTGGGAGTTAGCGTGAGGGTCAGGTTAGGGTTGGGTTTGAACTTCAGGTGTCCGCCTAGGGTTAGGGTTAGGTGTATGGTTTGATTTAGGCTTCAGGTTAGGTTAGGTTTGAACTTAGTTTGAGGCAGTAAGTTTAGGGCTACTGTTAGTTTTCGGTTAAGTGTTACGGTTGGAGTAAGCGTCAGGGTCAGGTTAGGTTTGGGGTTGAGCTTAAGGTGTCCGCCTAGGTTTAGGGTTAGGTGTATGGTTTGATTTAGGCTTCAGGTTAGGTTATGTTTGAACTTAGTTTGAGGGAGCAAGTTTAGGGCTACTGTTAGTTTTCGGTTCAGTGTTACGGTTGGAGATAGCGTCAGAGTCAGGTTAGGGTTGGGGTTGACCTTCATGTGTCCGCCTAGGGTTAGGGTTAGGTCTATGGTTTGAGTTAGGCTTCAGGTTAGGTTAGGTTTGAACTTAGTTTTAGGGAGTAAGTTTAGTGCTACTGTTAGTTTTCGGTTAACTATTACAGTTGGAGTAAGCGTCAGAGTCAGGTTAGGGTGGGGGTTAAGCATAAGGTGTCCGCCTAGGGTTAGGGTTAGGTCTATGGTTTGATTTAGGCTTCAGGTTAGGTTAGGTTTGAAGTTAGTTTGAGGGAGTAAGTTTAGGGCTACTGTTAGTTTTCGGTTCAGTATTATGGTTGGAGTTAGCGTCAGGGTCAGGTTAGGGTTGGGGTTAGCTTGAGGTGTCCGCCTAGGGTTAGGGTTAGGTCCATGTTTTGATTTAGGCTCCAGGTTAGGTTTGGTTTGAACTTAGTTTGAGTGAGTAAGTTTAGGGCTACTGTTAGTTTTTGGTTCAGTGTTACGGTTGGAGATAGCGTCAGGGCCAGGTTAGGGTTGGAGTGTAGCTTAAGGTGTCCGCCTAGGGTTAGGGTTAGGTCTGTGGTTTGATTTAGGCTTCAGGTTAGGTTACGTTTGAACTTAGTTTGAGTGAGTAAGTTTAGGGCTACTGTTAGTTTTCGGTTCAGTGTTACGGTTGGAGATAGCATCAGGGTCAGGTTAGGGTTGGGGTTGAGCTTCAGGTGTCCGCCTATTGTTAGGGTTAGGTGTATGATTTGAGTTAGGCTTCAGGTTAGGTTATGTTTGAACTTAATTTGAGCGAGTAAGTTTAGGGCTACTCTTAGTTTTCGGTTCAGTGATATGGTTGGAGTTAGCCTGGAGGTCAGGTTAGGGTTGGGGTTGAGCTTAAGGTGTCCGCCTAGGGTTAGGGTTATGTGTATGGTTTGATTTAGGCTTCAGGTGAGGTTAGGTTTGAACTTAGTTTGAGGGAGTAAGTTTAGGGCTACTGTTAGTTTTCGTTTAATTGTTACGGTTGGAGTAAGCGTCAGGGTCAGGTTAGGGTGGGGGTTAAGCATGAGGTGTCCGCCTAGGGTTAGGGTTAGGTGTATGGTTTGATTTAGGCTTCAGGTTAGGTTAGGATTGAACTTAGTTTGAGGGAGTAAGTTTAGGGCTACTGTAAGTATTCGGTTCAGTGTTACGGTTGGATTTAGCCTCAGGGTCAGGTTAGGGTGGGGGTTAAGCTTAAGGTGTCCGCCTAGGGTTAGGGTTAGGTCTATTGTTTGATTTAGGCTTTAGGTTAGGTTAGGTTAGAACTTAGTTTGAGGGAATAAGTATAGGGCTACTGTTAGTTTTTGGTTCAGTGTTACGGTGGGAGTTAGCGTGAGGGTCAGGTTA
Source organism: Tupaia tana (assembly GCA_026018925.1). Classification (NCBI taxonomy): domain Eukaryota; kingdom Metazoa; phylum Chordata; class Mammalia; order Scandentia; family Tupaiidae; genus Tupaia; species Tupaia tana. Next base: position 1,548,739 of record JAKSZU010000032.1, on the reverse strand, counting down.
GGGTTGGGTTTGAACTTCAGGTGTCCGCCTAGGGTTAGGGTTAGGTGTATGGTTTGATTTAGGCTTCAGGTTAGGTTAGGTTTGATCTTAGTTTGAGGCAGTAAGTTTAGGGCTACTGTTAGTTTTCGGTTAAGTGTTACGGTTGGAGTAAGCATCAGGGCCAGGTTAGGTTTGGGGTTGAGCTTAAGGTGTCCGCCTAGGGATAGGGTTAGGTGTATGGTTTGATTTAGGCTTCAGGTTAGGTTAGGTTTGAACGTAGTTTGAGGGAGCAAGTTTAGGGCTACTGTTAGTTTTCGGTTCAGTGTTACGGTTGGAGTAAGCGTCAGGGTCAGGTTAGGGTGGGGGTTAAGCATAAGGTGTCCGCCTAGGGTTAGGGTTAGGTGTATGGTTTGATTTAGTCTTCAGGTTAGGTTAGGTTTGAACTTAGTTTGAGGGAGTAAGTTTAGGGCTACTGTTAGTTTTCGGTTCAGTGTTACGGTGGGAGTTAGCGTGAGAGTCAGGTTAGGGTTGGGTTTGAACTTCAGGTGTCCGCCTAGGGTTAGGGTTAGGTGTATGGTTTGATTTAGGCTTCAGGTTAGGTTAGGTTTGAAATTAGTTTGAGGCAGTAAGTTTAGGGCTACTGTTAGTTTTCGTTTAAGTGTTACGGTTGGAGTAAGCGTCAGGGTTAGGTTAGGGTGGGTGTTAAGCATAAGGTGTCCGCCTAGGGTTAGTGTTAGGTCTATGGTTTCATTTAGGCTTTAGGTTAGGTTAGGATTGAACTTAGTTTGAGGGAGTAAGTTTAGGGCTACTGTTAGTTTTAGGTTCAGTGTTACGGTTGTAGTTAGCGTGAGGGTCAGGTTAGGGTTGGGTTTGAACTTCAGGTGTCCGCTTAGGGTTAGGGTTAGGTCTGTGGTTTGAGTTAGGCTTCAGGTTAGGTTAGGTTTGAACTTAGTCTGAGGGAATAAAATTAGGGCTACTGTTATTTTTCGGTTCAGTGTTACGGTTGGAGTTAGCGTGAGGGTCAGGTTAGGTTTGGGTTTGAGCTTAAGGTGTCCACCTAGGGTTAGGGTTAGGTGTATGATTTGAGTTAGGCTTCAGGTTAGGTTATTTTGGACTTAGTTTGAGCGAATAAGTTTAGGGCTACTCTTAGTTTTCGGTTCAGTGATATGGTTGGAGTTAGCCTGGAGGTCAGATTAGGGTTGGGGTTGAGCTTAAGGTGTCCCCCTAGGGTTAGGGTTAGGTGTATGGTTTGATTTAGGCTTCAGGTTAGGTTAGGTTTGAACTTAGTTTGAGGGAGTAAGTTTAGGGTTACTGTTAATTTTCGGTTAACTGTTACAGTTGGAGTAAGCGTCAGGGTCAGGTTAGGTTTGGGGTTGAAGTTAAGGTGTCCGCCTAGGGTTAGGGTTAGGTGTATGGTTTGATTTAGGCTTCAGGTTAGGTTAGGTTTGAAGTTAGTTTGAGGGAGTAAGTTTAGGGCTACTGTTAGTTTTCGGTTCAGTATTATGATTGGAGTTAGCGTCAGGGTCAGGTTAGGGTTGGGGTTAGCTTGAGGTGTCCGCCTAGGGTTAGGGTTAGGTCCATGGTTTGATTTAGGCTCCAGGTTAGGTTTGGTTTGAACTTAGTTTGAGTGAGTATGTTTAGGGCTACTGTTAGTTTTCGGTTCAGTGTTACGGTTGGAGATAGCGTCAGGGTCAGGTTAGGGTTGGAGTGTAGCTTAAGGTGTCCGCCTAGGGTTAGGTTTAGGTCTGTGGTTTGGTTTAGGCTTCAGGTTAGGTTACGTTTGAACTTAGTTTGAGTGAGTAAGTTTAGGGCTACTGTTAGTTTTCGGTTCAGTGTTACGGTTGTAGATAGCGTCAGGGTCAGGTTAGGGTTGGGGTTGAGCTTCAGGTGTCCGCCTATTGTTAGGGTTAGGTCTATGATTTGAGTTAGGCTTCAGGTTAGGTTAGGTTTGAACTTAGTTTGAGCGAGTAAGTTTAGGGCTACTCTTAGTTTTCGGTTCAGTGATATGGTTGGAGTTAGCCTGGAGGTCAGGTTAGGGTTGGGGTTGAGCTTAAGGTGTCCGCCTAGGGTTAGGGTTATGTGTATGGTTTGATTTAGGCTTCTGGTGAGGTTAGGTTTGAACTTAGTCTGAGGGAGTAAAATTAGGGCTACTGTTAGTTTTCGTTTCAGTGTTACGGTTGGAGTTAGCGTGAGGGTCAGGTTAGGGTTGGGGTTGAGATTAAGGTGTCCGTCTAGGGTTAGGGTTAGGTGTATGGTTTGATTTTGGCTTCAGGTTAGGTTAGGTTTGAACTTAGTTTGAGGGAGTAAGTTTAGGGCTACTGTTAGTTTTCTGGTAACTGTTACGGTTGGAGTTAGCGTCAGGGTCAGGTTAGGTTTGGGGTTGAGCTTAAGGTTTCCGCCTAGTGTTAGGGTTAGGTGTATGGTTTGATTTAGGCTTCAGGTTAGGTTAGGTTTGAACTTAGTTTGAGGGAGTAAGTTTAGGGCTACTGTTAGTTTTCGGTTCAGTATTATGGTTGGAGTTAGCGTCAGGGTCAGGTTAGGGTTGGGGTTAGCTTGAGGTGTCCGCCTAGGGTTAGGGTTAGGTCCATGGTTTGATTTAGGCTCCAGGTTAGGTTACGTTTGAACTTAGTTTGAGTGAGTAAGTTTAGGACTACTCTTAGTTTTCGGTTCAGTGTTACGGTTGGAGATAGCGTTAGGGTCAGGTTAGGGTTGGGGTTGAGCTTCAGGTGTCTGCCTAGGGTTAGGGTTAGGTCTCTGGTTTGATTTAGGCTTCAGGTTAGGTTACGTTTGAACTTAGTTTGAGTGAGTAAGTTTAGGGCTACAGTTAGTTTTCGGTTTAGTGTTACGGTTGGAGAAAGCGTCAGGGTCAGGTTAGGGTTGGTGTTGAGCTTCAGGTGTCCGACTATTGTTAGGGTTAGGTCTATGATTTGAGTTAGGCTTCAGGTTAGGTTAGGTTTGAACTTAGTTTGAGCGAGTTAGTTTAGGGCTACTCTTAGTTTTTGGTTCTGTGATATGGTTGGAGTTAGCCTGGAGGTCAGGTTAGGGTTGGGTTTGAGCTTAAGGTGTCCGCCTAGGGTTAGGGTTAGGTGTATGGTTTGATTTAGGCTTCAGGTTAGGTTAGGTTTGAACTTAGTTTGAGGGAGTAAGTTTAGGGCTACTGTTAGTTTTCGGGAAACTGTTACGGTTGGAGTTAGCGTCAGGGCCAGGATAGGGTTGGGGTTGAGATTAAGGTGTCCGCCTTGTGTTAGGGTTAGGTGTATGGTTTGATTTAGGCTTCAGGTTAGGTTAGGTTTGAAGTTAGTTTGAGGGAGTAAGTTTAGGGCTACTGTTAGTTTTCGGTTAACTGTTACAGTTGGAGTAAGCGTCAGGGTCAGGGTAGGGTGGGGGTTAAGCATAAGGTGTCCGCCTAGGGTTAGGGTTAGGTCTATGATTTGATTTAGGCTTCAGGTTAGGTTAGGTTTGAACTTAGTTTGAGGGAGTCAGTTTAGGGCTACTGTTAGTTTTCGGTTAACTGTTACGGTTGGAGTAAGCGTCAGGGTCAGGTTAGGTTTGGGGTTGAGCTTAAGGTGTCCGCCTAGGGTTAGGATTAGGTGTATGGTTTGATTTAGGCTTCAGGTAAGGTTAGGTTTGAAGTTAGTTTGAGGGAGTAAGTTTAGGGCAACTGTTAGTTTTTGTTTAACTGTTACGGTTGGAGTAAGCTTCAGGGTCAGGTTAGGGTGGGGGTTAAGCACAAGTTGTCCGCCTAGGTTTAGGGTTAGGTCTATGGTTTCATTTTGGCTTCAGGTTAGGTTAGGATTGAACTTAGTTTGAGGGAGTAAGTTTAGGGCTACTGTTAGTTTTCGGTTCAGTGTTACGTTTGGAGTTAGCGTGAGAGTCCGGTTAGGGTTGGTGTTGAGCTTAAGGTGTCCGCCTAGGGTTAGGGTTAGGTCTGTGGTTTGAGTTAGGCTTCAGATTAGGTTAGGTTTGAACTTAGTTTGAGGGAGTAAGTTTAGTGCTACTGTGAGTTTTCGGTTCAGTGTTACGGTTGGAGATAGCGTCAGGGTCAGGTTAGGGTTGGGGTTGAGCTTCAGGTGTCCGCTAAGGGTAAGGGTTAGGTCTATGGTTTGAGTTAGGCTTCAGGTTAGGTTAGGTTTGAACTTAGTTTTAGGGAGCAAGTTTAGGGCTACTGTTATTTTTCGGTTCAGTGTTACGGTTGGAGATAGCGTCAGGGTCAGGTTAGGGTTGGGGTTGAGCTTCAGGTGTCCGCCTATTGTTAGGGTTAGGTCTGTGATTTGAGTTAGGCTTCAGGTTAGGTTATGTTTGAACTTAGTTTGAGAGAGTAAGTTTAGGGCTACTCTTAGTTTTCGGTTCAGTGATATGGTTGGAGTTAGCCTGGAGGTCAGGTTAGGTTTGGGGTTGAGCTTAAGGTGTCCGCCTAGGGTTAGCGTTAGGTGTATGGTTTGATTTAGGCTTCAGGTTAGGTTAGGTTTGAACTTAGTTTGAGGGAGTAAGTTTAGCGCTACTGTTAGTTTTCGTTTAACTGTTACGGTTGGAGTAAGCGTCAGGGTCAGGTTAGGGTGGGGGTTAAGCATAAGGTGTCCGCCTAGGGTTAGGGTTAGGTCTATGGTTTCATTTAGGCTTCAGGTTAGGTTAGGATTGAGCTCAGTTTGAGGGAGTAAGTTTAGGGCTACTGTTAGTTTTCGGTTCAGTGTTACGGTTGGAGATAGCGTCAGGGTCAAGTTAGGGTTGGGGTTGAGATTCAGGTGTCCGCCTAGGGCTAGGGTTAGGTCTATGGTTTGAGTTGGGCTTCAAGTTATTTTAGGTTTGAACTTAGTCTGAGGGAGTAAAATTAGGGCTACTGTTATTTTTCGGTTCAGTGTTACGGTTGGAGTTAGAGTGAGGGTCAGGTTAGGGTTGGGGTTGAGCTTAAGGTGTCCGCCTTGGGTTAGGGTTAGGTGTATGGTTTGATTTTGGCTTCTGGATAGGTTAGGTTTGAACTTAGTTTGAGGCAGTAAGTTTAGGGCTACTGTGAGTTTTCGGTTAAGTGTTACGGTTGGAGTAAGCGTCAGGGTCAGGTTAGGTTTGGGGTTGAGCTTAAGGTGTCCGCCTAGGGTTAGGGTTAGGTGTATGGTTTGATTTAGGCTTCAGGTTAGGTTAGGTTTGAACTTAGTTTGAGGGAGTAAGTTTATTGCTTCTGTTAGTTTTCGGTTCAGTGTTACGGTTGGAGATAGCGTCAGGGTCAGGTTAGGCTTGGGGTTGAGCTTCAGGTGTCCGCCTATGGTTACGGTTAGGTCTATGGTTTGAGTTAGGCTTCAGGTTAGGTTAGGTTTGAACTTAGTTTTAGGGAGTAAGTATAGGGCTACTGTTATTTTTCGGTTAACTGTTACAGTTGGAGTAAGCGTCAGGGTCAGGTTAGGGTGGGGGTTAAGCATAAGGTGTCCGCCTAGGGTTAGGGTTAGGTCTATGATTTCATTTAGGCTTCAGGTTAGGTTAGGTTTGAACTTAGTTTGAGGGAGTCAGTTTAGGGCTACTGTTAGTTTTCGGTTAACTGTTAAGGTTGGAGTAAGCGTCAGGGTCAGGTTAGGTTTGGGGTTGAGCTTAAGGTGTTCCCCTAGGGTAAGGGTTAAGTGTATGGTTTGAGTTAGGCTTCAGGTTAGGTTAGGTTTGAACTTAGTTTGAGGGAGTAAGTTTAGGGCTACTGTTAGTTTTCGTTTAACTGTTACGTTTGGAGTAAGCGTCAGGGTCAGGTTAGGGTGGGGGTTAAGCATAAGGTGTCCGCCTAGGGTTAGGGTTAGGTCTATGGTTTCATTTAGGCTTCAGGTTAGGTTAGGATTGAACTTAGTTTGAGGGAGTAAGTTTAGGGCTACTGTTAGTTTTCGGATCAGTGTTACGGTTGGATTTAGCGTGAGGGTCCGGTTAGGGTTGGGGTTGAGATTAAGGTGTCCGCCTAGGTTTAGGGTTAGGTCTGTGGTTTGAGATAGGCTTCAGGTTAGGTTAGGTTTGAACTTAGTTTGAGTGAGTAATTTTATGGCTACTGTTAGTTTTCGGTTTAGTGTTACGGTTGGATATTGCGTCAGGGTCAGGTTAGGGTTGGGGTTGAGCTTCAGGTGTCCGCCTATTGTTAGTGTTAGGTCTATGATTTGAGTTAGGCTTCAGGTTAGGTTAGGTTTGAACTTAGTTTGAGCGAGTAGGTTTAGGGCTACTCTTAGTTTTCGGTTCAGTGATATGGTTGGAGTTAGACTGGAGGTCAGGTTACGGTTGGGGTTGAGCTTAAGGTGTCCGCCTAGGGTTAGGTTTAGGTGTATGGTTTGATTTAGGCTTCAGGTTAGGTTAGGTTTGAAGTTAGTTTCAGGAAGTTTAGGACTACTGTTAGTTTTCGGTTAACTGTTACAGTTGGAGTAAGCGTCAGGGTCAGGTTAGGGTGGGGGTTAAGCATAAGGTGTCCGCCCAGGGTTAGGGTTAGGTGTATGGTTTGATTTAGTCTTCAGGTTAGGTTAGGTTTGAACTTAGTTTGAGGGAGTAAGTTTAGGGCTACTGTTAGTTTTCGGTTCAGTATTAAGGTTGGAGTTAGCGTCAGGGTCAGGTTAGGTTTGGGGTTAGCTTGAGGTGTCCGCCTAGGGTTAGGGTTAGGTCCATGGTTTGATTTAGGCTCCAGGTTAGGTTATGTTTGAACTTAGTTTGAGTGAGTAAGTTTAGGGCTACTGTTAGTTTTCGGTTCAGTGTTACGGTTGGAGATAGCGTCAGGGTTAGGTTAGGGTTGGAGTGGAGCTGAAGGTGTCCGCCTAGGTTTGGGGTTAGGTCTGTGGTTTGATTTAGGCTTCAGGTTAGGTTAGGTTTGAACTTAGTTTGAGTGAGTAAGTTTAGGGCTACTGTTAGTTTTCGGTTCAGTGTTACAGTTGGAGATAGCGTCAGGGTCAGGTTAGGGTTGGGGTTGAGCTTCAGGTGTCCGCCTATTGTTAGGGTTAGGTCTATGATTTGAGTTAGGCTTCAGGTTAGGTTAGGTTTGAACTTAGTTTGAGCGAGTAAGTTTAGGGCTACTCTTAGTTTTCGGTTCAGTGATATGGTTGGAGTTAGCCTGGAGGTCAGGTTAGGGTTGGGGTTGAGCTTAAGGTGTTCGCCTAGGGTTAGGGTTAGGTGTATGGTTTGATTTAGGCTTCAGGTTATGTTAGGTTTGAACTTAGTTTGAGGGAGTAAGTTTAGGGCTACTGTTAGTTTTCGGGAAACGGTTCCGGTTAGAGTTAGCGTGAGGGCCAGGTTAGGGTTGGGGTTGAGATTAAGGTGTACGCCTAGGGTTAGGGTTACGTGTATGGTTTGATTTAGGCTTCAGGTTAGGTTAGGTTTAAAGTTAGTTTGAGGGAGTAAGTTTAGGGCTACTGTTAGTTTTCGGTTAACTGTTACAGTTGGAGTAAGCGTCAGGGTCAGGGTAGGGTGGGGGTTAAGCATAAGGTGTCCGCCTAGGGTTAGAGTTAGGTCTATGATTTGATTTAGGCTTCAGGTTAGGTTAGGTTTGAACTTAGTTTGAGGGAGTCAGTTTAGGGCTACTGTTAGTTTTCGGTTAACTGTTACGGTTGGAGTAAGCGTCAGGGTCAGGTTAGGTTTGGGGTTGAGCTTAAGGTGTCCCCCTAGGGTTAGGGTTAGGTGTATGGTTTGATTTAGGCTTCAGGTTAGGTTAGGTTTGAACTTAGTTTGAGGGAGTAAGTTTAGGGCTACTGTTAGTTTTAGGATCAGTGTTACGGTTGGATTTAGCCTCAGGGTCAGGTTAGGGTTGGGGTTAAGATTAAGGTGTCCGCCTAGTGTTAGGGTAAGGTCTATTTTTTGAGTTAGGCTTCAGGTTATGTTAGGTTTGAGCTTAGTTTGAGGGAGCCAGTTTAGGGCTACTGTTAGTTTTCGTTTAACTGTTACGGTTGGAGTAAGCGTCAGGGTCAGGTTAGGGTGGGGTTTAAGCATAAGATGTCCGCCTAGGGTTAGGGTTAGGTCTATGGTTTCATTTAGGCTTCAGGTTAGGTTAGGATTGAACTTAGTTTGAGGGAGTAAGTTTAGGGCTACTGTTATTTTTCGGTTCAATGTTACATTTGGAGTTAGCGTGAAGGTCCGGTTAGGGTTGGGGTTGAGCTTAAGGTGTCCGCCTAGGGTTAGGTTTAGGTCTGTGGTTTGAGTTAGGCTTCAGATTAGGTTAGGTTTGAACTTAGTTTGAGTGAGTAAGTTTAGTGCTACTGTGAGTTTTCGGTTCAGTGTTACGGTTGGATATAGCGTCAGGGTCAGGTTAGGGTTGGGGTTGAGCTTCAGGTGTCCGCTAATGGTTAAGGTTAGGTCTATGGTTTGAGTTAGGCTTCAGGTTAGGTTAGGTTTGAACTTAGTTTTAGGGAGTAAGTTTAGGGCTACTGTTAGTTTTCGGTTCAGTGTTACGGTTGTAGATAGCGTCAGGGTCAGGTTAGGGTTGGGGTTGAGCTTCAGGTGTCCGCTAAGGGTTTAGGTTAGGTCTATGGTTTGAGTTAGGCTTCAGGTTAGGTTATGTTTGGACTTAGTTTGAGCGAGTAAGTTTAGGGCTACTCTTAGTTTTCGGTTCAGTGATATGGTTGGAGTTAGCCTGGAGGTCAGGTTAGGTTTGGGGTTGAGCTTAAGGTGTCCCCCTAGGGTTAGGGTTAGGTTTATGGTTTGATTTAGGCTTCAGGTTAGGTTAGGTTTGAACTTAGTTTGAGGGAGTAAGTTTAGGGTTACTGTTAATTTTCGGTTAGCTGTTACAGTTGGAGTAAGCGTCAGGGTCAGGTTAGGTTTGGGGTTGAAGTTAAGGTGTCCGCCTAGGGTTAGGGTTAGGTGTATGGTTTGATTTAGGCTTCAGGTTAGGTTAGGTTTGAAGTTAGTTTGAGGGAGTAAGTTTAGGGCTACTGTTAGTTTTCGGTTCAGTATTATGGTTGGAGTTAGCGTCAGGGTCAGGTTAGGTTTGGGGTTAGCTTGAGGTGTCCGCCTAGGGTTAGGGTTAGGTCCATGGTTTGATTTAGGCTCCAGGTTAGTTTTGGTTTGAACTTAGTTTGAGTGAGTATGTTTAGGGCTACTGTTAGTTTTCGGTTCAGTGTTACGGTTGGAGATAGCGTCAGGGTCAGGTTAGGGTTGGAGTGTAGCTTAAGGTGTCCGCCTAGGGTTAGGTTTAGGTCTGTGGTTTGATTTAGGCTTCAGGTTAGGTTACGTTTGAACTTAGTTTGAGTGAGTAATTATAGGGCTACTGTTAGTTTTCGGTTCAGTGTTACGGTTGGAGATAGCGTCAGGGTCAGGTTAGGGTTGGGTTTGAGCTTCAGGTATCCGCCTATTGTTAGGGTTAGGTCTATGATTTGAGTTAGGCTTCAGGTTTGGTTATGTTTGAACTTAGTTTGAGCGAGTAAGTTTAGGGCTACTCTTAGTTTTCGGTTCAGTGATATGGTTGGAGTTAGCCTGGAGGTCAGGTTAGGGTTGGGGTTGAGCTTAAGGTGGCCGCCTAGGGTTAGGGTTATGTGTATGGTTTGATTTAGTCTTCAGGTGAGGTTAGGGTTTGAACTTAGTCTGAGGGAGTAAAATTAGGGCTACTGTTAGTTTTCGGTTCAGTGTTAAGGTTGGAGTTAGCGTGAGGGTCAGGTTAGGTTTGGGGTTGAGATTAAGGTGTCCGTCTAGGGTTAGGGTTAGCTGTATGGTTTGATTTTGGCTTCTGGTTAGGTTAGGTTTGAACTTAGTTTGAGGGAGTAAGTTTAGGGCTACTGTTAGTTTTCTGGTAACTGTTACAGCTGGAGTTAGCATCAGGGTCAGCTTAGGGTTGGGGTTGAGCTTAAGGTGTCCGCCTAGGGTTAGGGTTAGGTCTATGGTTTCATTTAGGCTTTAGGTTAGGTTAGGATTGAACTTAGTTTGAGGGAGTAAGTTTAGGGCTACTGTTAGTTTTTGGTTCATTGTTACGGTTGGATTTAACCTCAGGGTAAGGTTAGGGTTGGGGTTAAGCTTAAGGTGTCCGCCTAGGGTTTGGGTTAGGTCTATTGTTTGATTTAGGCTTCAGGTTAGGTTAGGTTTGAACTTAGTTTGTGGGAGTAAGTTTAGGGCTACTGTTAGTTTTCGGTTCAGTGTTACGGTTGGAGTTATCGTGAGGGTCAGGTTAATGTTGGGTTTGAACTTCAGGTGTCCGCCTAGGGTTAGGGTTAGGTCTATGGTTTGAGTTGGGCTTCAGGTTAGGTTAGGTTTGAACTTAGTCTGAGGGAGTAAAATTAGGGCTACTGTTATTTTTCGGTTCAGTGTTACGGTTGGAGTTAGAGTGAGGGTCAGGTTAGTGTTGGGGTTGAGCTTAAGGTGTCCGCCTAGGGTTAGGGTTAGGTGTATGGTTTGATTTTGGCTTCTGGATAGATTAGGTTTGAACTTAGTTTGAGGCAGTAAGTTTAGGGCTACTGTGAGTTTTCGGTTAAGTGCTACGGTTGGAGTAAGCGTCAGGGTCAGCTTAGGTTTGGGTTGAGCTTAAGGTGTCCGCCTAGGGTTAGGGTTAGGTGTATGGTTTGATTTAGGCTTCAGGTTAGGTTAGGTTTGAACTTAGTTTGAGGGAGTAAGTTTATTTCTTCTTTTAGTTTTCGGTTCAGTGTTACGGTTGGAGATAGCTTCAGGGTCAGGTTAGGCTTGGGGTTGAGCTTCAGGTGTCTGCCTAGGGTTAGGGTTAGGTCTATGGTTTTAGTTAGGCTTCAGGTTAGGTTAGGTTTGAACTTAGTTTTAGGGAGTAAGTATAGGGCAACTGTTAGTTTTCGGTTAACTGTTACAGTTGTAGTAAGCGTCAGGGTCAGGTTAGGGTGGGGGTTAAGCATAAGGTGTCCGCCTAGGGTTAGGGTTAGGTCTATGGTTTCATTTAGGCTTCAGGTTAGGTTAGGATTGAACTTAGTTTGAGGGAGTAAGTTTAGGGCTACTGTTAGTTTTCGGTTAACTGTTACAGTTGGAGTAAGCGTCAGGGTCAGGTTAGGGTGGGGGTTAAGCATAAGGTGTCCGCCTAGGGTTAGAGTTAGGTCTATGATTTGATTTAGGCTTCAGGTTAGGTTAGGTTTGAACTTAGTTTGAGGGAGTCAGTTTAGGGCTACTGTTAGTTTTCGGTTAACTGTTACGGTTAGAGTAAGCATCAGGGTCAGGTTAGGTTTGGGATTGAGCTTAAGGTGTTCCCCTAGGGTTAGGGTTAGGTGTATGGTTTGATTTAGGCTTCAGGTTAGGTTAGGTTTGAACTTAGTTTGAGGGAGTAAGTTTAGGGCTACTGTTAGTTTTCGTTTAACTGTTACGGTTGGAGTAAGCGTCAGGGTCAGGTTAGGGTGGGGGTTAAGCATAAGGTGTCCGCCTAGGGTTAGGGTTAGGTCTATGGTTTCATTTAGGCTTCAGGTTATGTTAGGATTGAACTTAGTTTGAGGGAGTAAGTTTAGGGCTACTGTTAGTTTTCGGATCAGTGTTACGGTTGGATTTAGCGTGAGGGTCCGGTTAGGGTTGGGGTTGAGCTTAAGGTGTCTGCCTAGGGTTAGGGTTAGGTCTGTGGTTTGAGTCAGGCTTCAGATTAGGTTAGGTTTGAACTTAGTTTTAGGGAATAAGATTAGGGCTACTGTTAGTTTTCGGTTCAGTGTTACGGTTGGAGTTATCGTGAGGGTCAGGTTAGGGTTGGGTTTGAACTTCAGGTGTCCGCCTAGGGTTAGGGTTAGGTGTATGGTTTGATTTAGGCTTCAGGTTAGGTTAGGTTTGAACTTAGTTTGAGGCAGTAAGTTCAGGGCTACTGTTACTTTTCGGGTAACTGTTACGGTTGGAGTTAGCGTCAGGGCCAGGTTAGGGTTGGGGTTGAGCTTAAGGTGTCCACCTAGGGTTAGGGTTAGGTGTATGGTTTGATTTAGACTCTAGGTTAGGTTATGTTTGAACTTAGTTTGAGGGAGTAAGTTTAGGGCTACCGTTAGTTTTCGGTTAAGTGTTACGGGTGGAGTAAGCGTCAGGGTCAGGTTAGGTTTGGGGTTGAGCTTAAGGTGTCCGCCTAGGGTTAGGGTTAGGTTTATGGTTTGATTTAGGCTTCAGGTTAGCTTAGGATTGAACTTAGTTTGTGGGAGTAAGTTTAGGGCTACTGTTAGTTTTCGGTTCAGTGTTACGGTTGGATTTAACCTCAGGGTCAGGTTAGGGTTGGGGTTAAGCTTAAGGTGTCCGCCTAGGGTTAGGGTTAGGTCTATTGTTTGATTTAGGCTTCAAGTTAGGTTAGGTTTGAACTTAGTTTGAGGGAGTAAGTTTAGGGCTACTGTTAGTTTTTGGTTCAGTGTTACATTTGGAGTTAGCGTGAGTGTCCGATTAGGGTTGGGGTTGAGCTTAAGGTGTCTGCCTAGGGTTAGTGTTAGGTCTGTGGTTTGAGATAGGCTTCAGGTTAGGTTAGGTTTGAACTTAGTTTGAGTGAGTAAGTTTATGGCTACTGTTAGTTTTCGGTTTAGTGTTACGGTTGGAGATTGCGTCAGGGTCAGGTTAGGGTTGGGGTTGAGCTTCAGGTGTCCGCCTATTGTTAGTGTTAGGTCTATGATTTGAGTTAGGCTTCAGGTTAGGTTAGGTTTGAACTTAGTTTGAGCGAGTAGGTTTAGGGCTATTCTTAGTTTTCGGTTCAGTGATATGGTTGGAGTTAGCCTGGAGGTCAGGTTAGGGTTGGGGTTGAGCTTAAGGTGTCCGCCTAGGGTTAGGGTTAGGTGTATGGTTTGATTTAGGCTTCAGGTTAGGTTAGGTTTGAAGTTAGTTTCAGGAAGTTTAGGGCTACTGTTAGTTTTCGGTTAACTGTTACAGTTGGAGTAAGCGTCAGGGTCAGGTTAGGGTGGGGGTTAAGCATAAGGTGTCCCCCTAGGGTTAGGGTTAGGTGTATGGTTTGATGTAGGCTTCAGGTTAGGTTAGGTTTGAACTTAGTTTGAGGGTGTAAGTTTAGGGCTACTGTTAGTTTTCGTTTAACTGTTACGGTTGGAGTAAGCGTCAGGGTCAGGTTAGGGTGGGGGTTAAGCATAAGGTGTCCGCCTAGGGTTAGGGTTAGGTCTATGGTTTCATTTAGGCTTCAGGTTAGGTTAGGTTTGAACTTAGTTTGAGGGTGTAAGTTTAGGGCTACTGTTAGTTTCCGGTTAAGTGTTACGGTTGGAGTAAGCGTCAGGGTCAGGTTAGGTTTGGGGTTGAGCTTAAGGTGTCTGCCTAGGGTTAGTGTTAGGTGTATGGTTTGATTTAGGCTTCAGGTTAGATTAGGTTTGAACTTAGTTTGAGGGTGTAAGTTTAGGGCTACTGTTAGTTTTCGTTTAAGTGTTACCGTTGGAGTAAGCGTCAGGGTTAGGTTAGGGTGGGGGCTAAGCATAAGGTGTCCGCCTAGGGTAAGGGTTAGGTTTATGGTTTGATTTAGGCTTCACGTTAGGTTATGTTTGAACTTAGTTTGAGGGTGTAAGTTTAGGGCTACTGTTAGTTTTCGTTTAACTGTTACGGTTGGAGAAAGCGTCAGGGTTAGGTTAGGGTGGGGGTTAAGCATAAGGTGTCTGCCTAGGGTTAGGGTTACGACTATTTTTTCATTTAGGCTTCAGGTTAGGTTAGGATTGAACTTAGTTTGAGGGAGTAAGTTTAGGGCTACTGTTAGTTTTCGTTTCAGTGTTACGGTTGGATTTAACCTCAGGGTCAGGTTAGGGTTGGGGTTAAGCTTAAGGTGTCCGCCTAGGGTTAGGGTTAGGTCTATTGTTTGATTTAGGCTTCAGGTTAGGTTAGGTTTGAACTTAGTTTGAGGGAGTAAGTTTAGGGCTACTGTTAGTTTTTGGTTCATTGTTACATTTGGAGTTAGCGTGAGTGTCCGGTTAGGGTTGGGGATGAGCTTAAGGTGTCCGCCTAGGGTTAGGGTTAGGTCTGTGGTTTGAGATAGGCTTCAGGTTAGGTTAGGTTTGAACTTAGTTTGAGTGAGTAAGATTATGGCTACTCTTAGTTTTCGGTTCAGTGATATGGTTGGAGTTAGCCTGGAGGTCAGGTTAGGGTTGGGGTTGAGCTTAAGGTGTCCGCCTAGGGTTAGGGTTAAGTGTATGCTTTGATTTAGGCTTCAGGTTAGGTTAGGTTTGAAGTTAGTTTCAGGAAGTTTAGGGCTACTGTTAGTTTTCGGTTAACTGTTACAGTTGGAGTTAGCGTCAGGGCCAGGTTAGGGTGGGGGTTAAGCTTAAGGTGTCCGCCTAGGGTTAGGGTTAGGTTTATGGTTTCATTTAGGCTTCAGGTTAGGTTAGGATTGAACTTAGTTTGAGGGACTAAGTTTAGGGCTACTGTTAGTTTTCGGTTCAGTGTTACGGTTGGAGATAGCGTCAGGGTCAAGTTAGGGTTGGGGTTGAGATTCAGGTGTCCGCCTAGGGCTAGGGTTAGGTCTATGGTTTGAGTTAGGCTTCAGGTTAGGTTAGGTTTGAACTTAGTTTGAGGGAGTAAGTTTAGGCCTATTGTATTTTTCGCTTCAGTGTTACGGTTGGATTTAGCCTAAGGGTCAGGTTAGGTTTGGGGTTAAGCTTAAGGTGTCTGCCTAGGGTTAGGGTTAGGTGTATGGTTTGATTTAGGCTTCAGGTTATGTTAGGTTTGAACTTAGTTTGAGGGAGTATGTTTAGGGCTACTGTTAATTTTCGTTTAAGTGTTACGGTTGGAGTAAGCGTTAGGGTTAGGTTAGGGTGGGGGTTAAGCATAAGGTGTCCGCCTAGGGTTAGAGTTAGGTCTATGGTTTGAGTTAGGCTTCAGGTTAGGTTAGGTTTGAACTTAGTCTGAGGGTGTAAAATTAGGGCTACTGTTAGTTTTCGTTTCAGTGTTATGGTTGGAGTTAGCGTGAGGGTCAGGTTAGGGTTGGGGTTGAGCTTAAGATTTCCGCCTAGGGTTAGGATTAGGTGTATGGTTTGATTTTGGCTTCTGGTTAGATTAGTTTTGAACTTAGTTTGAGGGAGTAAGTTTAGGGCTACTCTTAGTTTTATGGTAACTGTTACGGTTGGAGTTAGCATCAGGGTCAGGTTAGGGTTGGGGTTGAGCTTAAGGTTTCTGCCTAGTGTTAGGGTTAGGTGTATGGTTTGATTTACGCTTCAGGTTAGGTTAGGTTTGAACGTAGTTTGAGGGACTAAGTTTAGGGCTACTGTTAGTTTTCGGTTCAGTATTATGGTTGGAGTTAGCGTCAGGGTCAGGTTAGGGTTGGGGTTAGCTTGAGGTGTCCGCCTAGGGTTAGGGTTAGGTCCATGGTTTGATTTAGGCTCCAGGTTAGGTTACGTTTGAACTTAGTTTGAGTGAGTAAGTTTAGGACTACTGTTAGTTTTCGGTTCAGTGTTATGGTTGGAGATAGCGTCAGGGTCAGGTTAGGGTTGGAGTGGAGCTTAAGGTGTCCGCCTAGGGTTAGGGTTAGGTGTATGATTCGAGTTAGGCTTCAGGTTAGGTTACATTTGAACTTAGTTTGAGCGAGTAAGTTTAGGGCTACTCTTAGTTTTCGGTTCAGTGATATGGTTGGAGTTAGCCTGGAGGTCAGGTTAGGGTTGGGGTTGAGCTTCAGGTGTCCGCCTAGGGTTAGGGTTAGGTTTATGGTTTGATTTAGGCTTCAGGTTAGGTTAGGTTTTAACTTAGTTTGAGGGAGTAAGTTTAGGGCTACTGTTAGTTTTCGGGAAACTGTAACGGTTGGAGTTAGCGTCAGGGCCAGGTTAGGGTTTGGTGTTGAGATTAAGGTGTCCGCCTAGGGTTAGGGTTAGGTGTATGGTTTGATTTAGGCTTCAGGTTAGCTTAGGTTTGAAGTTAGTTTGAGGGAGTAAGTTTAGGGCTACTGTTAGTTTTCGGTTAACTGTTACAGTTGGAGTAAGCGTCAGGGCCAGGTTAGGGTTGGGGTTGAGATTAAGGTGTCCGCCTAGTGTTAGGGTTAGGTGTATGGTTTGATTTAGGCTTCAGGTTAGGTTAGGTTTGAACTTAGTTTGAGCGAGTCAATTTAGGGCTACACTTAGTTTTCGGTTCAGTGTTACGGTGGGAGTTAGCGTGAGGTTCAGGTTAGGGTTGGGTTTGAACTTCAGGTGTCCGCCTAGGGTTAGGGTTAGGTGTATGGTTTGAGTTAGGCTTCAGGTTAGGTTAGGTTTGAACTTAGTTTGAGGGAGTAAGTTTAGGGCTACTGTTAGTTTTCGGTTAAGTGTTACGGTTGGAGTAAGCGTCAGGGTCAGGTTAGGTTTGGGGTTGAGCTTAAGGTGTCCGCCTAGGGTTAGGGTTAGGTGTATGGTTTGATTTAGGCTTCAGGTTAGTTTAGGTTTGAACTTAGTTTGAGGGAGTAAGTTTAGGGCTACTGTTAGTTTTCGTTTAAGTGTTACGGTTGGAGTTAGCGTCAGGGTTAGGTTAGGGTGGGGGTTAAGCATAAGGTGTCCGCCTAGGGTTATTGTTAGGTCGATGGTTTCATTTAGGCTTTAGGTTAGGTTAGGATTGAACTTAGTTTGAGGGAGTAAGTTTAGGGCTACTGTTAGTTTTCGGTTCAGTGTTACGGTTGTAGTTAGCGTGAGGGTCAGGTTAGGGTTGGTTTTGAACTTCAGGTGTCCGCCTAGGTTTAGGGTTAGGTGTATGGTTTGAGTTAGGCTTCAGGTTAGGTTAGGTTTGAACTTAGTCTGAGGGAGTAAGATTAGGGCTACTGTTAGTTTTCGGTTCAGTGTTACGGTTGGAATTAGCGTGAGGGTCAGGTTAGGGTTGGGGTTGAACTTAAGGTGTCCACCTAGGGTTAGGGTTAGGTGTATGGTTTGATTTTGGCTTCTGGTTAGGTTAATTTTGAACTTAGTTTGGGGAAGTAAGTTTAGTGCTACTGTTAGTTTTCGTTTAAGTGTTACGGTTGGAGTAAGCGTCAGGGTTAGGTTAGGGTAGGGGTTAAGCATAAGGTGTCCGCCTAGGGTTATTGTTAGGTCTATGGTTTCATTTAGGCTTTAGGTTAGGTTAGGATTGAACTTAGTTTCAGGGAGTAAGTTATGGGCTACTGTTAGTTTTCGGTTCAGTGTCACGGTTGGAGATAGCGTGAGGGTTAGGTTAGGGTTGGAGTGGAGCTTAAGGTGTCCGCCTAGGGTTGGGGTTAGGTCTGTGGTTTGATATAGGCTTCAGGTTAGGTTACGTTTGAACTTAGTTTGAGTGAGTAAGTTTAGGGCTACTGTTAGTTTTCGGTTCAGGGTTACGGTTGGAGATAGCGTCAGGGTCAGGTTAGGGTTGGGGTTGAGCTTCAGGTGTCCGCCTATTGTTAGGGTTAGGTCTATGATTTGAGTTAGGCTTCAGGTTAGGTTAGGTTTGAACTTAGTTTGAGCGAGTAAGTTTAGGGCTACTCTTAGTTTTCGTTTCAGTGATATGGTTGGAGTTAGCCTGGAAGTCAGGTTAGGGTTGGGATTGAGCTTAAGGTGTTCGCATAGGGTTAGGGTTAGGTGTATGGTTTGATTTAGGCTTCAGGTTAGGTTAGGTTTGAACTTAGTTTGAGGGAGTAAGTTTAGGTCTACTGTTAGTTTTCGGGAAACTGTTACGGTTGGAGTTAGCGTGAGGGCCAGGTTAGGGTTGGGGTTGAGATTAAGGTGTCCGCCTAGGGTTAGGGTTAGGTGTATGGTTTGATTTAGGCTTCAGGTTAGGTTAGGTTTAAAGTTAGTTTGAGGGAGTAAGTTTAGGGCTACTGTTAGTTTTCGGTTAACTGTTACAGTTGGAGTAAGCGTCAGGGTCAGGGTAGGGTGGGGTTAAGCATAAGGTGTCCGCCTAGGATTAGAGTTAGGTCTATGATTTGATTTAGGCTTCAGGTTAGGTTAGGTTTGAACTTAGTTTGAGGGAGTCAGTTTAGGGCTACTGTTAGTTTTCGGTTAACTGTTACGGTTGGAGTAAGCGTCAGGGTCAGGTTAGGTTTGGGGTTGAGCTTAAGGTGTCCGCCTAGGGTTAGGGTTAGGTGTATGGTTTGATTTAGGCTTCAGGTTAGGTTAGGTTTGAACTTAGTTTGAGCGAGTAAGTTTAGGGCTACTGTTAGTTTTCGTTTAAATGTTACAGTTGGAGTAAGCGTCAGGGTCAGGTTAGGGTGGGGGTTAAGCATAAGGTGTCCGCCTAGGGTTAGGGTTAGGTCTATGGTTTCATTTAGGCTTCAGGTTAGGTTAGGATTGAACTTAGTTTGAGGGAGTAAGTTTAGGGCTACTGTTAGTTTTCGGATCAGTGTTACGGTTGGATTTAGCCTCAGGGTCAGGTTAGGGTTGGGGTTAAGCTTAAGGTGTCCGCCTAGGGTTAGGGTTAGGTCTGTGGTTTGAGTTAGGCTTCAGATTAGGTTAGGTTTGAACTTAGTTTGAGGGAGTAAGTTTAGTGCTACTGTTAATTTTCGGTTCAGTTTTACGGTTGGAGATAGCGTCAGGGTCAGGTTAGGGTTGGGGTTGAGCTTCAGGTGTCCGCCTAGGGTTAGGGTTAGGTCTATGGTTTGAGTGAGGCTTCAGGTTAGGTTAGGTTTGAACTTAGTTTTAATGAGTAAGTTTAGGGCTACTGTTAGTTTTCGGTTCAGTGTTCCGGTTGGAGATAGCCTGAGGGTCAGGTTAGGGTTGGGTTTGAACTTCAGGGGTCCGCCTAGGGTTAGGGTTAGGTGTATGGTTTGATTTAGGCTTCAGGTTAGGTTAGGTTTGAACTTATTTTGAGGCAGTAAGTTTAGGGCTACTGTTAGTTTTCGGGTAACTGTTACGATTGGAGTTAGCGTCAGGGCCAGGTTAGGGTTGGGGTTGAGCTTAAGGTGTCCGCCTAGGGTTAGGGTTAGGTGTATGGTTTGATTTAGGCTCCAGGTTAGGTTATGTTTGAACTTAGTATGAGGGAGTAAGTTTAGGGCTACTGCTAGTTTTCGCTTAAGTGTTACCGGTGGAGTAAGCGTCAGGGTCAGGTTAGGTTTGGGGTTGAGCTTCAGGTGTCCGCCTGGGTTTAGGGTTAGGTTTATAGTTTGATTTAGGCTTCAGGTTAGGTTATGTTTGAACTTAGTTTGAGGGAGTAAGTTTAGGGCTACTGTTAGTTTTCGTTTAACTGTTACGGTTGGAATAAGTGTCAGGGTTAAGTTAGGGTGGGGGTTAAGCATAAGGTGTCCGCCTATTGTTACGGTTAGGACTATGGTTTCATTTTGGCTTCAGGTTAGGTTAGGATTCAACTTAGTTTGAGGGAGTAAGTTTAGGGCTACTGTTAGTTTTCGGTTCAGTGTTACGGTTGGATTTAACCTCAGGGTCAGGTTAGGGTTGGGGTTAAGCTTAAGGTGTCCGCCTAGGGTTAGGGTTAGGTCTACTGTTTGATTTAGGCTTCAGGTTAGGTTAGGTTTGAACTTAGTTTGAGGGAGTAAGTTTAGGGCTACTGTTAGTTTTTGGTTCAGTGTTACATTTGGAGTTAGCGTGAGTGTCCGGTTAGGGTTGGGGTTGAGCTTAAGGTGTCCGCCTAGGGTTAGGGTTAGGTCTGTGGTTTGAGATAGGCTTCAGGTTAGGTTAGGTTTGAACTTAGTTTGAGTGAGTAAGTTTATGGCTACTGTTAGTTTTCGGTTTAGTGTTACGGTTGGAGATTGCGTCAGGGTCAGGTTAGGGTTGGGGTTGAGCTTCAGGTGTCCGCCTATTGTTAGTGTTAGGTCTATGATTTGAGTTAGGCTTCAGGTTAGGTTAGGTTTGAACTTAGTTTGAGCGAGTAGGTTTAGGGCTACTCTTAGTTTTCGGTTCAGTGATATGGTTGGAGTTAGCCTGGAGGTCAGGTTAGGGTTGGGGTTGAGCTTAAGGTGTCCGCCTAGGGTTAGGGTTAGGTGTATGGTTTGATTTAGGCTTCAGGTTAGGTTAGGTTTGAAGTTAGTTTCAGGAAGTTTAGGGCTACTGTTAGTTTTCGGTTAACTGTTACAGTTGGAGTAAGCGTCAGGGTCAGGTTAGGGTGGGGGTTAAGGATAAGGTGTCCGCCTAGGGTTAGGGTTAGGTGTATGGTTTGATGTAGGCTTCAGGTTAGGTTAGGTTTGAACTTAGTTTGAGGGAGTAAGTTAGGGCTACTGTTAGTTTTCCTTTAACTGTTACGGTTGGAGTAAACTTCAGGGTCAGGTTAGGGTGGGGGTTAAGCATAAGGTGTCCGCCTAGGGTTAGGGTTAGGTCTATGGTTTCATTTAGGCTTCAGGTTAGGTTAGGTTTGAACTTAGTTTGAGGGAGTAAGTTTAGGGCTACTGTTAGTTTTCGGTTAAGTGTTACGGTTGGAGTAAGCGTCAGGGTCAGGTTAGGTTAGGGGTTGAGCTTAAGGTGTCTGCCTAGGGTTAGTGTTAGGTGTATGGTTTGATTTAGGCTTCAGGTTAGATTAGGTTTGAACTTAGTTTGAGGGTGTAAGTTTAGGGCTACTGTTAGTTTTCGTTTAAGTGTTACCGTTGGAGTAAGCGTCAGGGTTAGGTTAGGGTGGGGGCTAAGCATTAGGTGTCCGCCTAGGGTTAGGGTTAGGTTTATGGTTTGATTTAGGCTTCAGGTTATGTTATGTTTGAACTTAGTTTGAGGGTGTAAGTTTAGGGCTACTGTTAGTTTTCGTTTAACTGTTACGGTTGGAGAAACGTCAGGGTTAGGTTAGGGTGGGGCTTAAGCATAAGGTGTCCGCCTAGGGTTAGGGTTACGACTATGGTTTCATTTAGGCTTCAGGTTAGGTTAGGATTGAACTTAGTTTGAGGCAGTAAGTTTAGGGCTACTGTTAGTTTTCGGTTCAGTGTTACATTTGGAGTTAGCGTGAGTGTCCGGTTAGGGTTGGGGTTGAGCTTAAGGTGTCCGCCTAGGGTTAGGGTTAGGTCTGTGGTTTGAGATAGGCTTCAAGTTAGGTTAGGTTTGAACTTAGTTTGAGTGAGTAAGTTTATGGCTACTCTTAGTTTTCGGTTCAGTGATATGGTTGGAGTTAGCCTGGAGGTCAGGTTAGGGTTGGGGTTGAGCTTAAGGTGTCCTCCTAGGGTTAGGGTTAAGTGTATGGTTTGATTTAGGCTTCAGGTTAGGTTAGGTTTGAAGTTAGTTTGAGGGAGTAAATTTAGGGCTACTTTTAGTTTTCGTTTAACTGTTACAGTTGGAGTAAGCTTCAGGGTCAGGGTAGGGTGTGGGTTAAGCATAAGGTGTCCGCCTAGGGTTAGGGTTAGGTGTATGGTTAGATTTAGGCTTCAGGTTAGGTTAGGTTTGAACTTAGTTTGAGGGAGTAAGTTTAGGGCTACTGTTAGTTTTCGGGTAACTGTTACTGTTGGAGTTAGCGTCAGGGCCAAGATAGGGTTGGGGTTGAGCTTAAGGTGTCCGCCTAGGGTTAGGGTTAGGTGTATGGTTAAATTTAGGCTTCAGGTTAGGTTAGGTTTGAAGTTAGTTTGAGGGAGTCAGTTTAGGGCTACTGTTAGTTTTCGGTTAACTGTTACAGTTGGAGTAAGCGTCAGGGTCAGGTTAGGCTGGGGGTTAAGCATAAGGTGTCCGCCTAGGGTTAGGCTTAGGTCTATGGTTTGAGTTAGTCTTCAGGTTAGGTTAGGTTTGAACTTAGTTTGAGGGAGTAAGTTTAGGGCTACTGTTAGTTTTCGGTTAACTCCTACGGTTGGATTTAGCCTCAGGGTCAGGTTAGGGTTGGGGTTAATCTTAAGGTGTCCGCCAAGGGTTAGGGTTAGGTCTGTGGTTTGAGTTAGGCTTCAGGTTAGGTTAGGTTTGACCTTAGTTTGAGGGAGTAAGTTTAGGGGTACTTTTAGTTTTCGGTTCAGTGTTACGATTGGCGTTGCGTGAGGGTCAGGTTAGGGTTCTGGTTGAGCTTAAGGTGTCCCCCTAGGGTTAGGGTTAGGTGTATGGTTTGATTTTGGCTTCTGGTTAGGTTAGGTTTGAACTTAGTTTGAGGGAGTAAGTTTAGGGCTACTGTTAGTTTTCGGGTAAATGTTACGGTTGGAGTTAGCGTCAGGGCCAGGTTAGGGTTGGGATTGAGCTTAAGGTGTCGGCCTAGGGTTAGGGTTAGGTGCATGGTTTGATTTAGGCTTCAGGTTAGGTTAGGTTTGAAGTTAGTTTCAGGTATTAAGTTTAGGGCTACTGTAGGTTTTCGGTTAATTGTTACAGTTGGAGTAAGAGTCAGGGTCAGGTTAGGGTGGGCGTTAAGCATAAGGTGTCCGCCTAGGGTTAGGTTAGGTCTATGATTTGATTTAGGCTTCAGGTTAGGTTATGATTGAACTTAGTTTGAGGGAGTAAGTTTAGGGCTACTGTTAGTTTTCGGTTCAGTGATATGGTTGGAGTTAGGCTGGAGGTCAGGTTAGGTTTGGGGTTGAGATTAAGGTGTCCGCCTAGGGTTAGGGTTAGGTGTATGGTTTAATTTAGGCTTCAGGTTAGGTTAGGTTTGAAGTTAGTTTGAGGGAGTAAGTTTAGGGCTACTGTTAGTTTTCGGTTCAGTGTTACGGTTGGAGTTAGCGTTAGGGTCTGGTTAGGGTTGGGGTTGAGCTTAAGGTGTCCGCCTAGGTTAAGGGTTAGGTCTGTGATTTGAGTTAGGCTTCAGGTTAGGTTAGGTTTGAACTTAGTTTTAGGGAGTAAGTTTAGGGCTACTGTTAGTTTTCGGTTCAGTGTTACGGTTGGAGATAGTGTCAGGGTCAGGTTAGGTTTGGGGTTGAGCTTCAGGTGTCGGCCTAGGGTTAGGGTAAGGTCTATTGTTTGAGTTAGGCTTCAGGTTAGGTTAGGTTTGAACTTAGTTTTAGGGAGTAAGTTTAGGGCTATTGTTAGTTTTAGGTTCAGTGTTACGGTTGGTGTTAGCATGAGGGTCAGGTTAGGGTTGGGTTTGAGCTTCAGGTGTCCGCCTAGGGTTAGGGTTAGGTGTATGGTTTAAATTAGGCTTCAGGTTAGGTTAGGTTTGAACTTAGTTTGAGGGAGTAAGTTTAGGGCTACTGTTAGTTTTCGGTTCAGTGTTACGGTTGGAGTTAGCGTGAGGGTCAGGTTAGGGTTGGGGTTGAGATTAAGGTGTCTGCCTAGGGTTACGGTTAGGTGTATGGTTTGATTTAGGCTTCAGGTTAGGTTAGGTTTGAAGTTAGTTTGAGGGAGTAAATTTAGGGCTACTTTTAGTTTTCGTTTAACTGTTACAGTTGGAGTAAGCTTCAGGGTCAGGGTAGGGTGTGGGTTAAGCATAAGGTGTCCGCCTAGGGTTAGGGTTAGGTGTATGGTTAGATTTAGGCTTCAGGTTAGGTTAGGTTTGAACTTAGTTTGAGGGAGTAAGTTTAGGGCTACTGTTAGTTTTCAGGTAACTGTTACTGTTGGAGTTAGCGTCAGGGCCAAGTTAGGGTTGGGGTTGAGCTTAAGGTGTCCGCCTAGGGTTAGGGTTAGGTGTATGGTTAAATTTAGGCTTCAGGTTAGGTTAGGTTTGAAGCTAGTTTGAGGGAGTCAGTTTAGGGCTACTGTTAGTTTTCGGTTAACTGTTACAGTTGGAGTAAGCGTCAGGGTCAGGTTAGGCTGGGGGTTAAGCATAAGGTGTCCGCCTAGGGTTAGGCTTAGGTCTATGGTTTGAGTTAGTCTTCAGGTTAGGTTAGGTTTGAACTTAGTTTGAGGGAGTATGTTTAGGGCTACTGTTAGTTTTCGGTTAACTCCTACGGTTGGATTTAGCCTCAGGGTCAGGTTAGGGTTGGGGTTAATCTTAAGGTGTCCGCCAAGGGTTAGGGTTAGGTCTGTGGTTTGAGTTAGGCTTCAGGTTAGGTTAGGTTTGACCTTAGTTTGAGGGAGTAAGTTTAGGGGTACTTTTAGTTTTCGGTTCAGTGTTACGGTTGGCGTTGCGTGAGGGTCAGGTTAGGGTTCTGGTTGAGCTTAAGGTGTCCGCCTAGGGTTAGGGTTAGGTGTATGGTTTGATTTTGGCTTCTGGTTAGGTTAGGTTTGAACTTAGTTTGAGGGAGTAAGTTTAGGGCTACTGTTAGTTTTTGGGTAAATGTTACGGTTGGAGTTAGCGTCAGGGCCAGGTTAGGGTTGGGATTGAGCTTAAGGTGTCCGCCTAGGGTTAGGGTTAGGTGCATGGTTTGATTTAGGCTTCAGGTTAGGTTAGGTTTGAAGTTAGTTTCAGGTAGTAAGTTTAGGGCTACTGTTAGTTTTCGGTTAATTGTTACAGTTGGAGTAAGAGTCAGGGTCAGGTTAGGGTGGGCGTTAAGCATAAGGTGTCCGCCTAGGGATAGGTTAGGTCTATGATTTGATTTAGGCTTCAGTTTAGGTTAGGATTGAACTTAGTTTGAGGGAGTAAGTTTAGGGCTACTGTTAGTTTTCGGTTCAGTGATATGGTTGGAGTTAGGCTGGAGGTCAGGTTAGGGTTGGGGTTGAGCTTAAGGTGTCCGCCTAGGGTTAGGGTTAGGTGTATGGTTTAATTTAGGCTTCAGGTTAGGTTAGGTTTGAAGTTAGTTTGAGGGAGTAAGTTTAGGGCTACTGTTAGTTTTCGGTTCAGTGTTACGGTTGGAGTAAGCGTCAGGGTCAGGTTAGGCTGGGGGTTAAGCATAAGGTGTCCGCCTAGGGTTAGGCTTAGGTCTATGGTTTGAGTTAGTCTTCAGGTTAGGTTAGGTTTGAACTTAGTTTGAGGGAGTAAGTTTAGGGCTACTGTTAGTTTTCGGTTAACTCCTACGGTTGGATTTAGCCTCAGGGTCAGGTTAGGGTTGGGGTTAATCTTAAGGTGTCCGCCAAGGGTTAGGGTTAGGTCTGTGGTTTGAGTTAGGCTTCAGGTTAGGTTAGGTTTGACCTTAGTTTGAGGGAGTAAGTTTAGGGGTACTTTTAGTTTTCGGTTCAGTGTTACGGTTGGCGTTGCGTGAGGGTCAGGTTAGGGTTCTGGTTGAGCTTAAGGTGTCCGCCTAGGGTTAGGGTTAGGTGTATGGTTTGATTTTGGCTTCTGGTTAGGTTAGGTTTGAAAGTTTGAGGGAGTAAGTTTAGGGCTACTGTTAGTTTTCGGTTCAGTGTTACGGTTGGAGTTAGCGTTAGGGTCCGGTTAGGGTTGGGGTTGAGCTTAAGGTGTCCGCCTAGGTTAAGGGTTAGGTCTGTGATTTGAGTTAGGCTTCAGG
Organism: Tupaia tana; assembly: GCA_026018925.1. Classification (NCBI taxonomy): domain Eukaryota; kingdom Metazoa; phylum Chordata; class Mammalia; order Scandentia; family Tupaiidae; genus Tupaia; species Tupaia tana. The sequence continues at coordinate 1,523,838 of JAKSZU010000032.1, read as the reverse complement.
TTAGGTTAGGTTTGAACTTAGTTTTAGGGAGTAAGTTTAGGGCTACTGTTAGTTTTCGGTTCAGTGTTACGGTTGGAGATAGTGTCAGGGTCAGGTTAGGTTTGGGGTTGAGCTTCAGGTGTCGGCCTAGGGTTAGGGTAAGGTCTATTGTTTGAGTTAGGCTTCAGGTTAGGTTAGGTTTGAACTTAGTTTTAGGGAGTAAGTTTAGGGCTATTGTTAGTTTTAGGTTCAGTGTTACGGTTGGTGTTAGCATGAGGGTCAGGTTAGGGTTGGGTTTGAGCTTCAGGTGTCCGCCTAGGGTTAGGGTTAGGTGTATGGTTTAAATTAGGCTTCAGGTTAGGTTAGGTTTGAACTTAGTTTGAGGGAGTAAGTTTAGGGCTACTGTTAGTTTTCGGTTCAGTGTTACGGTTGGAGTTAGCGTGAGGGTCAGGTTAGGGTTGGGGTTGAGATTAAGGTGTCTGCCTAGGGTTACGGTTAGGTGTATGGTTTGATTTAGGCTTCAGGTTAGGTTAGGTTTGAAGTTAGTTTGAGGGAGTAAATTTAGGGCTACTTTTAGTTTTCGTTTAACTGTTACAGTTGGAGTAAGCTTCAGGGTCAGGGTAGGGTGTGGGTTAAGCATAAGGTGTCCGCCTAGGGTTAGGGTTAGGTGTATGGTTAGATTTAGGCTTCAGGTTAGGTTAGGTTTGAACTTAGTTTGAGGGAGTAAGTTTAGGGCTACTGTTAGTTTTCGGGTAACTGTTACTGTTGGAGTTAGCGTCAGGGCCAAGTTAGGGTTGGGGTTGAGCTTAAGGTGTCCGCCTAGGGTTAGGGTTAGGTGTATGGTTTGATTTTGGCTTCTGGTTAGGTTAGGTTTGAACTTAGTTTGAGGGAGTAAGTTTAGGGCTACTGTTAGTTTTTGGGTAAATGTTACGGTTGGAGTTAGCGTCAGGGCCAGGTTAGGGTTGGGATTGAGCTTAAGGTGTCCGCCTAGGGTTAGGGTTAGGTGCATGGTTTGATTTAGGCTTCAGGTTAGGTTAGGTTTGAAGTTAGTTTCAGGTAGTAAGTTTAGGGCTACTGTTAGTTTTCGGTTAATTGTTACAGTTGGAGTAAGAGTCAGGGTCAGGTTAGGGTGGGCGTTAAGCATAAGGTGTCCGCCTAGGGATAGGTTAGGTCTATGATTTGATTTAGGCTTCAGTTTAGGTTAGGATTGAACTTAGTTTGAGGGAGTAAGTTTAGGGCTACTGTTACTTTTCGGTTCAGTGATATGGTTGGGGTTAGGCTGGAGGTCAGGTTAGGGTTGGGGTTGAGCTTAAGGTGTCCGCCTAGGGTTAGGGTTAGGTGTATGGTTTAATTTAGGCTTCAGGTTAGGTTAGGTTTGAAGTTAGTTTGAGGGAGTAAGTTTAGGGCTACTGTTAGTTTTCGGTTCAGTGTTACGGTTGGAGTAAGCGTCAGGGTCAGGTTAGGCTGGGGGTTAAGCATAAGGTGTCCGCCTAGGGTTAGGCTTAGGTCTATGGTTTGAGTTAGTCTTCAGGTTAGGTTAGGTTTGAACTTAGTTTGAGGGAGTAAGTTTAGGGCTACTGTTAGTTTTCGGTTAACTCCTACGGTTGGATTTAGCCTCAGGGTCAGGTTAGGGTTGGGGTTAATCTTAAGGTGTCCGCCAAGGGTTAGGGTTAGGTCTGTGGTTTGAGTTAGGCTTCAGGTTAGGTTAGGTTTGACCTTAGTTTGAGGGAGTAAGTTTAGGGGTACTTTTAGTTTTCGGTTCAGTGTTACGGTTGGCGTTGCGTGAGGGTCAGGTTAGGGTTCTGGTTGAGCTTAAGGTGTCCGCCTAGGGTTAGGGTTAGGTGTATGGTTTGATTTTGGCTTCTGGTTAGGTTAGGTTTGAACTTAGTTTGAGGGAGTAAGTTTAGGGCTACTGTTAGTTTTCGGGTAAATGTTACGGTTGGAGTTAGCGTCAGGGCCAGGTTAGGGTTGGTATTGAGCTTAAGGTGTCCGCCTAGGGTTAGGGTTAGGTGCATGGTTTGATTTAGGCTTCAGGTTAGGTTAGGTTTGAAGTTAGTTTCAGGTAGTAAGTTTAGGGCTACTGTTAGTTTTTGGTTAATTGTTACAGTTGGAGTAAGAGTCAGGGTTAGGTTAGGGTGGGCGTTAAGCATAAGGTGTCCGCCTAGGGATAGGTTAGGTCTATGATTTGATTTAGGCTTCAGTTTAGGTTAGGATTGAACTTAGTTTGAGGGAGTAAGTTTAGGGCTACTGTTAGTTTTCGGTTCAGTGATATGGTTGGAGTTAGGCTGGAGGTCAGGTTAGGGTTGGGGTTGAGCTTAAGGTGTCCGCCTAGGGTTAGGGTTAGGTGTATGGTTTAATTTAGGCTTCAGGTTAGGTTAGGTTTGAAGTTAGTTTGAGGGAGTAAGTTTAGGGCTACTGTTAGTTTTCGGTTCAGTGTTACGGTTGGAGTTAGCGTGAGGGTCAGGTTAGGGTTGGGGTTAAGCTTAAGGTGTCCGCCTAGGGTTAGGGTTAGGTCTGTGGTTTGAGTTAGGCTTCAGGTTCGGTTAGGTTTGAACTTAGTTTGAGGGAGTAAGTTTAGGGCTACTGTTAGTTTTCGGTTCAGTGTTACGGTTGGAGATAGTGTCAGGGTCAGGTTAGGTTTGGGGTTGAGCTTCAGGTGTCGGCCTACCGTTAGGGTTAGGTCTATTGTTTGAGTTAGGCTTCAGGTTAGGTTAGGTTTGAACTTAGTTTTAGGGAGTAAGTTTAGGGCTACTGTTAGTTTTAGGTTCAGTGTTACGGATGGAGTTAGCGTGAGGGTCAGGTTAGGGTTGGGTTTGAGCTTCAGGTGTCCGCCTAGGGTTAGGGTTAGGTGTATGGTTTAAATTAGGCTTCAGGTTAGGTTAGGTTTGAACTTAGTTTGAGGGAGTAAATTTAGGGCTACTTTTAGTTTTCGTTTAACTGTTACAGTTGGAGTAAGCTTCAGGGTCAGGGTAGGGTGTGGGTTAAGCATAAGGTGTCCGCCTAGGGTTAGGGTTAGGTGTATGGTTAGATTTAGGCTTCAGGTTAGGTTAGGTTTGAACTTAGTTTGAGGGAGTAAGTTTAGGGCTACTGTTAGTTTTCAGGTAACTGTTACTGTTGGAGTTAGCGTCAGGGCCAAGTTAGGGTTGGGGTTGAGCTTAAGGTGTCCGCCTAGGGTTAGGGTTAGGTGTATGGTTAAATTTAGGCTTCAGGTTAGGTTAGGTTTGAAGTTAGTTTGAGGGATTCAGTTTAGGGCTACTGTTAGTTTTCAGTTCAGTATTATGTTTGGAGTTAGCGTCAGGGTCAGGTTAGGGTTGGGGTTAGCTTGAGGTGTCCGCCTAGGGTTAGGGTTAGCTCCATGGTATGATTTAGGCTCCAGGTTAGGTTACGTTTGAACTTAGTTTGAGTGAGTAAGTTTAGAGCTACTGTTAGTTTTCGGTTAAGTGTTACGGTTGGAGATAGCGTCAGGGTCAGGTTAGGGTTGGAGTTGAGCTTAAGGTGTCAGCCTAGGGTTAGGGTTAGGTCTGTGGTTTGATTTAGGCTTCAGGTTAGGTTAGGTTTGAAGTTAGTTTGAGGGAGTAAGTTTAGGGCTACTGTTAGTTTTCGGTTAACTGTTACGGTTGGAGTAAGCGTCAGGGTCAGGTTAGGGTGGGGGTTAAGCATAAGGTTTCCACCTAGGGTTAGGGTTAGGTCTATGGTTTCATTTAGGCTTCAGGTTAGGTTAGGATTAAACTTAGTTTGAGGGAGTAAGTTTAGGGCTACTGTTAGTTTTCGGTTAACTGTTACGGTTGGAGTAAGCGTCAGGGTCAGGTTAGGGTGGGGGTTAAGCATAAGGTGTCCGCCTAGGGTTAGGGTTAGGTCTATGGTTTCATATAGGCTTCAGGTTAGGTTAGGATTGAACTTAGTTTGAGGGAGTAAGTTTAGGTCTCCTGTTAGTTTTCGGTTCAGTGTTACGGTTGGAGTTAGCGTTAGGGTCCGGTTAGGGTTGGGGTTGAGCTTAAGGTGTCCTCCTAGGTTTAGGGTTAGGTCTGTGATTTGAGTTAGGCTTCAGGTTAGGTTAGGTTTGAACTTAGTTTTAGGGAGTAAGTTTAGGGCTACTGTTAGTTTTCGGTTCAGTGTTACGGTTGGAGATAGCGTCAGGGTCAGGTTAGGTTTGGGGTTGAGCTTCAGGTTTCGGCCTAGGGTTAGGGTTAGGTCTATTGTTTGAGTTAGGCTTCAGGTTAGGTTAGGTTTGAACTTAGTTTTAGGGAGTAAGTTTAGGGCTACTGTTAGTTTTAGGTTCAGTGTTACGGTTGGAGTTTGCGTGAGGGTCAGGTTAGGGTTGGATTTGAGCTTCAGGTGTCCGCCTAGGGTTAGGGTTAGGTGTATGGTTTAAATTAGGCTTCAGGTTAGGTTAGGTTTGAACTTAGTTTGAGGGAGTAAGTTTAGGGCTACTGTTATTTTTCGGGAAAATGTTACGGTTGGAGTTAGCGTCAGGGTCAGGTTAGGGTTGGGGTTGAGATTAAGGTGTCTGCCTAGGGTTACGGTTAGGTGTATGGTTTGATTTAGGCTTCAGGTTAGGTTAGGTTTGAAGTTAGTTTGAGGGAGTAAATTTAGGGCTACTTTTAGTTTTCGTTTAACTGTTACAGTTGGAGTAAGCGTCAGGGTCAGGGTAGGGTGTGGGTTAAGCATAAGGTGTCCGCCTAGGGTTAGGGTTAGGTGTATGGTTAGATTTAGGCTTCAGGATAGGTAAGGTTTGAACTTAGTTTGAGGGAGTAAGTTTAGGGCTACTGTTAGTTTTCGGGTAACTGTTACTGTTGGAGTTAGCGTCAGGGCCAAGTTAGGGTTGAAGTTGAGCTTAAGGTGTCCGCCTAGGGTTAGGGTTAGGTGTATGGTTAAATTTAGGCTTCAGGTTAGGTTAGGTTTGAAGTTAGTTTGAGGGAGTCAGGTTAGGGCTACTGTTAGTTTTCGGTTAACTGTTACAGTTGGAGTAAGCGTCAGGGTCAGGTTAGGCTGGGGGTTAAGCCTAAGGTGTCCGCCTAGGGTTAGGCTTAGGTCTATAGTGTGAGTTAGTCTTCAGGTTAGGTTAGGTTTGAACTTAGTTTGAGGGAGTAAGTTTAGGGCTACTGTTAGTTTTCGGTTAACTCTTATGGTTGGATTTAGCCTCAGGGTCAGGTTAGGGTTGGGGTTAATCTTAAGGTGTCCGCCAAGGGTTAGGGTTAGGTCTGTGGTTTGAGTTAGGCTTCAGGTTAGCTTAGGTTTGACCTTAGTTTGAGGGAGTAAGTTTAGGGGTACTTTTAGTTTTCGGTTCAGTGTTACGGTTGGCGTTGCATGAGGGTCAGGTTAGGGTTCTGGTTGAGCTTAAGGTGTCCGCCTAGGGTTAGGGTTAGGTGTATGGTTTGATTTTGGCTTCTGGTTAGGTTAGGTTTGAACTTAGTTTGAGGGAGTAAGTTTAGGGCTACTGTTAGTTTTCGGGTAAATGTTACAGTTGGAGTTAGCGTCAGGGCCAGGTTAGGGTTGGGATTGAGCTTAAGGTGTCCGCCTAGGGTTAGGGTTAGGTGCATGGTTTGATTTCGGCTTCAGGTTAGGTTAGGTTTGAAGTTAGTTTCAGGTAGTAAGTTTAGGGCTACTGTTAATTTTCGGTTAATTGTTACAGTTGGAGTAAGCGTCAGGGTCAGGTTAGGGTGGGGGTTAAGCATAAGGTGTCCGCCTAGGGTTAGGTTAGGTCTATGATTTGATTTAGGCTTCAGGTTAGGTTAGGTTTGAACTTAGTTTGAGGGAGTCAGTTTAGGGCTACTGTTAGTTTTTGGTTAACTGTTACGGTTGGAGTAAGCGTCAGGGTCAGGTTAGGTTGGGGGTTATGCATAAGGTGTCCGCTAGGGTTAGGGTTAGGTCTATGGTTTCATTTAGGCTTCAGGTTAGGTTGGGTTTGAACTTAGTTTGAGGGAGTAATTTTAGGGCTACTGTTAGTTTTCGGAAACTGTTACGGTTGGAGTTAGCGTCAGGGCCAGGTTAGGGTTGGGGTTGAGATTAAGATGTCCGCCTAGGGTTAGGGTTATGTGTATGGTTTCATTTAGGCTTCAGGTTAGGTTAGGTTTGAAGTTAGTTTGATGAATTAAATTTAAGGCTACTGTTAGTTTTCGGTTAACTGTTACGGTTGGAGTAAGCGTCAGGGTCAGGTTAGGGTGGGGGTTAAGCACAAGGTGTCCGCCTAGGGTTATTGTTAGGTCTATGGTTTCATTTAGGCTTCAGGTTAGGTTCGGATTGAACTTAGTTTGCGGGAGTAAGTTTAGGGCTACTCTAATTTTCGGATCAGTGATATGGTTTGAGTTAGCCGGGAGGTCAGGTTAGGGTTGGGGTTGAGCTTAAGGTGTCCGCCTAGGGTTAGGGTTAGGTCTGTGGTTTGAGATAGGCTTCAGGTTAGGTTAGGTTTGAACTTAGTTTGAGGGAGTAAGTTTAGGGCTACTGTTAGTTTTCGGTTCAGTGTTACGGTTGGAGATAGTGTCAGGGTCAGGTTAGGGTTGTGGTTGAGCTTCAGGTGTCCGCCTAGGGTTAGGGTTAGGTGTATGGTTTGATTTTGGCTTCTGGTTAGGGTAGCTTTGAACTTAGTTTGAGGGAGTAAGTTTAGGGCTACTGTTAGTTTTCGGGTAACTGTTACGGTTGGAGTTAGCGTCAGGGTCAGGTTAGGGTTGGGGTTGAGCTTAAGGTGTCCGCCTAGGGTTAGGGTTAGTTGTATGGTTTGATTTGGGCTTCAGGTTAGGTTAGGTTTGAACTTAGTTTCAGGGAGTAAGTTTAGGGCTACTGTTAGTTTTCGGTTAACTGTTACGGTTGGAGTAAGCGTCAAGGTCAGGTTAGGGTGGGGGTTAAGCATAAGGTGTCCGCCTAGGGTTAGAGTTAGGTCTATGGTTTCTTTTAGGCTTCAGGTTAGGTTAGGATTGAACTAAATTTGAGGGAGTAAGTTTAGGGCTACTGTTAGTTTTCGGGAAACTGTTATGGTTGGAGTTAGCGTCAGGGCAAGGTTAGGGTTGGGGTTGAGATTAAGGTGTCCGCCTAGGGTTAGGGTTAGGTGTATGGTTTGATTTGGGCTTCAGGTTAGGTTAGGTTTGAACTTAGTTTCAGGGAGTAAGTTTAGGGCTACTGTTAGTTTTCGTTTAACTGTTATGGTTGGAGTAAGCGTCAGGGTCAGGTTATGGTGGAGGTTAACCATTAGGTGTCCGTCTAGGGTTAGGGTTAGGTCTATGGTTTCATTTAGGCTTCAGGTTAGGTTAGGATTGAACTTAGTTTGTGGGAGTAAGTTTAGGGCTACTCTTAGTTTTCGGTTCAGTGATATGGTTGGAGTTAGGCAGGAGGTCAGGTTAGGGTTGGGGTGGAGCTTAAGGTGTCCGCCTAGGGTTAGGGTTAGGTGTATGGTTTAATTTAGGCTTCAGGTTATGTTAGGTTTGAAGTTAGTTTCAGGGAGTAAGTTTAGGGCTAATGTTAGCATTTGGTTCAGTGTTATGGTTGGAGATAGCGTCAGGGTCAGGTTAGGGTTGTGGTTGTGCTTAAGGTGTCCGCCTAGGGTTAGGGTTAGGTGTATGGTTTGATTTAGGCTTCAGGTTAGGTTAGGTTTGAACTTAGTTTGAGGGAGTAAGTTTAGGGCTACTGTTTGTTTTCGGTTCAGTATTATGGTTGGAGTTAGCGTCAGGGTCAGGTTAGGGTTGGGGTTAGCTTGAGGTGTCCGCCTAGGGTTAGGGTTAGGTCCATGGTTTGATTTAGGCTCCAGGTTAGGTTACGTCTGAACTTAGTTTGAGTGAGTAAGTTTAGAGCTACTGTTAGTTTTCGGTTAAGTGTTACGGTTGGAGATAGCGTCAGGGTCAGGTTTGGTTTGGAGTTGAGCTTAAGGTGTCCGCCTAGGGTTAGTGTTAGGTCTGTGGTTTGATTTAGGCTTCAGGTTAGGTTATGTTTGAACTTAGTTTCAGGGAGTCAGTTTAGGGCTACTGTTAGTTTTCGGTTAACTCTTACGGTTGGAGTAAGCGTCAAGGTCAGGTTAGGTTTGGGGTTGAGCTTAAGGTGTCTGCCTAGGGGTAGGGTTAGGTGTATGGTTTGATTTAGGCTTCAGGTTAGGTTAGGTTTGAACTTAGTTTGAGGGAGTAAGTTTAGGGCTACTGTTAGTTTTCGTTTAACTGTTACGGTTGGAGTAAGCGTCAGGGTCAGGTTAGGGTGGTGGTTAAGCATAAGGTGTCCGCCTAGGGTTAGGGTTAGGTCTATGGTTTCATTTAGACTTCAGGTTAGGTTAGGATTGAACTTAGTTTGAGGGAGTAAGTTTAGGGCCACTGTTAGTTTTCGGTTCAGTGTTACGGTTCGATTTAGCCTCACGGTCAGGTTAGGGTTGGGGTTAAGCTTAAGGTGTCCGCCTAGGGTTAGGGTTAGGTCTATTGTTTGAGTTAGGCTTCAGGTTAGGTTAGGTTTGAACTTAGTTTGAGGGAGACAGTTTAGGGCTACTGTTAGTTTTCGTTTAAGTGTTACGGTTGGAGTAAGCGTCAGTGTCAGGTTAGGGTTGGGGTTAAGAATAAGGTGTCCGCCTAGGGTTAGGGTTTGATGGTTGATTTGATTTAGGCTTCAGGTTAGGTTAGGTTTGAAGTTAGTTTGAGGGAGTAAGTTTAGGGCTACTGTTAGTTTTCGGTTCAGTGTTACAGTTGGATTTAGTCTCAGGGTCAGGTTAGGGTTGGGGTTGAGCTTAAGGTGTCCGCCTATGTTTAGGGTTAGGTCTGTGGTTAGAGTTAGTCTTCAGGTTAGGTTAGGTTTGAACTTAGTTTGAGGGAGTAAGTTTAGGGCTACTGTTAGTTTTCGGATCAATGTTACGGTTGGATTTAGCCTCAGGGTCAGGTTAGGATTGGCGTTAAGCTTAAGGTGTCCGCCTAGGGTTAGGATTAGGTCTATTGTTTGAGTTAGGCTTCAGGTTAGGTTAGGTTTGAACTTAGTTTGAGGGAGACAGTTTAGGGCTACTGTTAGTTTTCGTTTAACTGTTACGGTTGGAGTAAGCGTCAGGGTCAGGTTAGGGTGGAGGTTAAGCATAAGGTGTCCGCCTAGGGTTAGGGTTATTTCTATGGTTTCATTTAGGCTTCAGGTTAGGTTAGGATTGAACTGAGTTTGACGAGTAAGTTTAGGGCTACTGTTAGTTTTCGGTTCAATGCTACGTTTGGAGTTAGTGTGAGGGTCCGGTTAGGGTTGGGGTTGAGCTTAAGGTGTCCGCCTAGGGTTAGGTTTAGGTCTGTGGTTTGAGATAGGCTTCAGATTAGGTTAGGTTTGAACTTAGTTTTAGGGAGTAAGTTTAGTGCTACTGTTAATTTTCGGTTCAGTGTTACGGTTGGAGATAGCGTCAGGGTCAGGTTAGGGTTGGGGTTGAGCTTCAGGTGTCTGCCTAGGGTTAGGGTTAGGTCTATGGTTTGAGTTAGGCTTCAGGTTAGCTTAGGTTTGAACTTAGTTTTAATGAGTAAGTTTAGGGCTACTGTTAGTTTTCGGTTCAGTGTTACGGTTGGAGATAGCCTGAGGGTCAGGTTAGGGTTGGGTTTGAACTTCAGGGGTCCGCCTAGGGTTAGCGTTAGGTGTATGGTTTGATTTAGGCTTCAGGTTAGGTTAGGTTTCAACTTATTTTGAGGCAGTAAGTTTAGGGCTACTGTTAGTTTTCGGTTAAGTGTTACTGGTGGAGTAAGCGTCAGGGTCAGGTTAGGTTTGGGGGTGAGCTTCTGGTGTCCGCCTAGGGTTAGGGTTAGGTTTATGGTTTGATTTAGGCTTCAGGTTAGGTTATGTTTGAACTTAGTTTGAGGGAGTAAGTTTAGGGCTACTGTTAGTTTTCGTTTAACTGTTACGGTTGGAATAAGTGTCAGGGTTAGGTAAGGGTGGGGGTTAAGCATAAGGTGTCCGCCTATTGTTAGGGTTAGGACTATGGTTTCATTTAGGCTTCAGGTTAGGTTAGGATTGAACTTAGTTTGAGGGAGTAAGTTTAGTGCTACTGTTAGTTTTCGGTTCAGTGTTACGCTTGGATTTAACCTCACGGTCAGGTTAGGGTTGGGGTTAAGCTTAAGGTGTCCGCCTAGGGTTAGGGTTAGGTCTGTGGTTTGAGTTAGGCTTCAGGTTAGGTTAGGTTTGAACTTAGTTTGAGGCAGTCAGTTTAGGGCTACTGTTAGTTTACGGTTAAGTGTTACGGTTGAAGTAAGCGTCAGGGTCAAGTTAGGGTTTGGGTTGAGCTTCAGGTGTCCGCCTATTGTTATGGTTAGGTCTATGATTTGAGTTAGGCTTCAGGTTAGGTTAGATTTGAACTTAGTTTGAGCGAGAAATTTTAGGGCTACACTTAGTTTTCAGATCAGTGATATGGTTGGAGTTAGCCTGGAGGTCAGGTTAGGTTTGGGGTTGAGCTTAAGTTCTCCGCCTAGGGTTAGGGTTAGGTGTATGGTTTGATTTAGGTTTCAGGTTAGGTTAGGTTTGAACTTAGTTTGAGGGAGTAAGTTTAGGGCTACTGTTAGTTTTCGGGAAACTGTTACGGTTGGAGTTAGCGTCAGGGCCAGGTTAGGGTTGGGGTTGAGATTAAGGTGTACGCCTAGGGTTAGGGTTAGGTGTATGGTTTCATTTAGGCTTAAGGTTAGGTTAGGTTTGAAGTTAGTTTGAGGGAGTAAGTTTAGGACTACTGTTAGTTTTCAGTTAACTGTTACAGTTGGAGTAAGTGTCAGGGTCAGGTTAGGGTGGGGTTAAGCATAAGGTGTCCGCCTAGGGTTAGGGTTAGGTCTATGATTTGATTTAGGCTTCAGGTTAGGTTAGGTTTGAACTTAGTTTGAGGGAGTCAGTTTAGGGCTACTGTTAGTTTTCGGTTAACTGTTACGGTTGGTGTAAGTGTCAGGGTAAGGTTAGTTTTGGGGTTGAGCTTAAGGTGTCCGCCTAGGGTTAGGGTTAGGTCTGTGGTTTGAGTTAGGCTTCAGGTTAGGTTAGGTTTGAACTTAGTTTGAGGGAGTAAGTTTAGGGCTACTGTTAGTTTTCGGTTAAGTGTTACAGTTGGAGATAGCGTCAGGGTCAGGTTAGGGTTGGGGTTGAGCTTCAGGTGTCCGCCTAGGGTTAGGGTTAGGTCTATGGTTTGAGTTAGGCTTCAGGTTAGGTTAGGTTTGAACTTAGTTTGAGGGAGTAAGTTTAGGGCTACTGTTAGTTTTCGGGTAACTGTTACGGTTGGAGTAAGCGCCAGGGTCAGGTTAGGTTCTGGGTTGAGCTTAAGGTGTCCGCCTAGGGTTAGGGTTAGGTGTATGGTTTGATTTAGGCTTCAGGTTAGGTTAGGTTTGAAGTTAGTTTCAGGGAGTAAGTTTAGGGCTACTGTTAGTTTTCGGGTAACTGTTACTGTTGGAGTTAGCGTCAGGGCCAGGTTAGGGTTGGGGTTGAGCTTAAGGTATCCGCCTAGGGTTAGGGTTAGATGTATGGTTTGATTTAGGCTTCAGGTTAGGTTAGGTTTGAAGTTAGTTTGAGGGAGTAAGTTTAGGGCTACTGTTAGTTTTCGGTATACTGTTACGGTTGGAGTAAGCATCAGGGTCAGGTTAGGGTGGGGGTTAAGCATAAGGTGTCCGCCTAGGGTTAGGGTTAGGTCTTTGGTTTCATTTAGGCTTCAGGTTAGGTTAGGATTGAACTTAGTTTGAGGGAGTAAGTTTAGTGCTACTGTTAGTTTTCGGTTAACTGTTATAGTTGGAGTAAGCGTCAGGGTACGGTTAGGTTTGAGGTTGAAGTTAAGTTGTCCGCCTAGGGTCAGGGTTAGGTGTATGGTTTGATTTAGGCTTCAGGTTAGGTTAGGTTTGAACTTAGTTTGAGGGAGTAAGTTTAGGGCTACTGTTAGTTTTCGGTTCAGTATTATAGATGGAGTTAGCGTCAGGGTCAGGTTAGGTTTGGGGTTAGCTTGAGGTGTCCGCCTAGGGTTAGGGTTAGGTCCATGGTTTGATTTAGGCTCCAGGTAAGGTTACGTTTGAACTTAGTTTGATTGAGTAAGTTTAGGGCTACTGTTAGTTTTCGGTTCAGTGTTACGGTTGGAGATAGCGTCAGGGTCAGGTTAGGGTTGGGGTAGAGCTTCAGGTGTCCGCCTATTGTTAGGGTTAGGTCTATGATTTGAGTTAGGCTTCAGGTTAGGTTAGGTTTGAACTTAGTTTGAGCGAGAAATTTTAGGGCTACACTTAGTTTTCGATTCAGTGATATGGTTGGAGTTAGCCTGGAGGTCAGGTTAGGGTTGGGGTTGAGCTTAAGGTGTCCGCCTAGGGTTAGGGTTAGGTCTATGGTTTGAGTTAGGCTTCAGGTTAGATTAGGTTTGAACTTAGTTTGAGGGAGTGAGTTTAGGGCTACTGTTAGTTTTCGGTTAACTGTTACGGTTGGAGTAAGCGTCAGGGTCAGGTTAGGTTTGGGGTTGAGCTTAAGGTGTCCGCCTAGGGATAGGGTTAGGTGTATGGTTTGATTTATGCTTCAGGTTAGGTTATGTTTGAACTTAGTTTGAGGGAGTAAGTTTAGGGCTACTGTTAGTTATCGGTTAACTGTTACGGTTGGAGTAAGCATCAGGGTCAGGTTAGGGTTGGGTTTAGCTTGAGGTGTCCGCCTAGGGTTAGGGTTAGGTCCATGGTTTGATTTAGCCTCCAGGTTAGGTTACGTTTGAACTTAGTTTGAGGGAGTAAGTTTAGGGCTACTGTTAGTTTTCGTTTAAGTGTTACGGTTGGAGTAAGCGTCAGGGTTAGGTTAGGGTGGGGGTTAAGCATAAGTTGTCCGCCTATGGTTTACGTTAGGTCTATGGTTTCATTAAGGCTTTAGGTTAGGTTAGGATTGAACTTAGTTTGAGGGAGTAAGTTTGGGGCTACTGTTAGTTTTCGGTTCAGTGTTACGGTTGGAGTTAGTGTGAGGGTCAGGTTAGGGTTGAAGTTGAGCTTAAGGTGTCCGCCTAGGGTTAGGGTTATGTCTATGGTCTGAGTTAGGCTTCAGGTTAGGTTAGGTTTGACCTTAGTTTGAGCGAGTTAGATTAGGGCTACTCTTAGTTTTTGGTTCAGTGATAGGGTTGGAGTTAGCCTGGAGGTCAGGTTAGGGTTGGGGTTGAGCTTAAGGTGTCCGCCTAGGGTTAGGGTTAGGTGTATGGTATGATTTAGGCTTCAGGTTAGGTTAGGTTTGAAGTTAGTTTGAGGGAGTAAGTTTAGGGCTACTGTTAGTTTTCGGTTAACTCTTACAGTTGGAGTAAGCGTCAGGGTCAGGTTAGGGTGGGGGTTAAGCATAAGGTGTCCGCCTAGGGTTAGGGTTATGTCTACGATTTGATTTAGGCTTCAGGTTAGGTTAGGTTTGAACTTAGTTTGAGGGAGTAAGTTAAGGGCTACTGTTAGTTTTCGTTTAACTCTTACGGTTGGAGTAAGCGTCAGGGTCAGGTTAGGGTGGGGGTTAAGCATAAGGTGTCCGCCTAGGGTTAGGGTTAGGTCTATGGTTTCATTTAGGCTTCAGGTAAGATTAGGATTGACCTTAGTTTGAGGGAGAAAGTTTAGGGCTACTGTTAGTTTTCGTTTCAGTGTTACGGTTGGATTTAGCCTCAGGGTCAGGTTAGGGTTGGGGTTATGCTTAAGGTGTCCGCCTAGGGTTAGGGTTAGGTCTGTGGTTTGAGTTAGGGTTCTGGTTAGGTTAGGTTTGAACTTAGTTTGAGGGAGTAAGTTTAGGGCTACTGTTCGTTTTCGGTTCAGTGTTACTGTTGGAGATAGCGTCATGGTCAAGTTAGGGTTGGGGTTGAGATTCAGGTGTCCGCCTACGGTTAGGGTTAAGTCTATGGTTTGAGTTAGGCTTCAGGTTAGGTTAGGTTTGAACTTAGTTTGAGGGAGTAAATTGAGACCCATTGTATTTTTAGGTTCAGTGTTACGGTTGAATTTAGCCTCAGGTTCAGGTTAGGGTTGGGGTCAAGCTTAAGGTGTCCGCCTAGGGTTAGGGTTAGGTCTATTGTTTGAGTTGGGCTTCAGGTTAGGTTAGGTTTGAACTTAGTTTGAGGGAGTAAGTTTAGGGCTACTGTTAGTTTTCGGTTCAGTGTTACGGTTGGAGTTAGCGTGAGGGTCAGGTTAGGGTTGGGGTTGAGCTTAAGGTGTCCGCCTAGGGTTAGGGTTAGGTCTGTGGTTTAAGTTAGGCTTCAGGTTAGGTTAGGTTTAAACTTAATTTGAGGGAGTAAGGTTAGGGCTACTGTTAGTTTTCGGTTAAGTGTTACGGTTGGAGATAGAGTCAGGGTCAGGTTAGGGTTGTGGTTGAGCTTCAGGTGTCCTCCTACGGTTAGGGTTAGGTCTATGGTTTGAGTTAGGCTTCAGGTTAGGTTAGGTTTGAACTTAGTTTGAGGGAGTAAGTTTAGGGCAACTGTTAGTTTTCGGGTAACTGTTACTGTTGGAGTTAGCGTCAGGGCCAGGTTAGGATTCGGGTTGAGCTTAACATGTCCGCCTAGGGTTAGGGTTAGGTGTATGTTTTGATTTAGGCTTCAGGTTAGGTTAGGTTTGAACTTAGTTTGAGGGATTAAGTTTAGGGCTACTGTTAGTTTTCGTTTAAGTGTTACGGTTGGAGTAAGCGTCAGGGTTAGGTTAGGGTGGGGGTTAAGCATAAGGTGTCCGCCTAGGGTTAGGGTTAGGTCTATGGTTTCATTTAGGCTTTAGGTTAGGTTAGGATTGAACTTAGTTTGAGGGAGTAAGTTTAGGGCTACTGTTAGTTTTCGGTTCAGTGTCCCGGTAGGATTTAGCCTCAGGGTCAGGTTAGGGTTGAGGTTAAGCTTAAGGTGTCCGCCTAGGGTTAGGGTTAGGTCTATTGTTTGAGTTAGGCTTCAGGTTAGGTTAGGTTTGAACTTAGTTTGAGGGGAAAATTTTAGGCCTATTTTATTTTTCGGTTCAGTATTACAGTTGAATTTAGCCTGAGGGTCACGTTAGGGTTGGGGTCAAGCTTAAGGTGTCCGCCTAGGGTTAGGGTTAGTTCTATTGTTTGAGTTAGGCTTCAGGTTAGGTTAGGTTTGAACTTAGTTTTAGGGAGTAAGTTTAGGGGTACTTTTAGTTTTCGGTTCAGTGTTACGGTTGGCGTTGCGTGAGGGTCAGGTTAGGGTTCTCGTTGAGCTTAAGGTGTCCGCCTAGGGTTAGGGTTAGGTGTATGGTTTGATTTTGGCTTCTGGTTAGGTTAGGTTTGAACTTAGTTTGAGGGAGTAAGTTTAGGGCTACTGTTAGTTTTCGGGTAAATGTTACGGTTGGAGTTAGCGTCAGGGCCAGGTTAGGGTTGGGATTGAGCTTAAGGTGTCCGCCTAGGGTTAGGGTTAGGTGCATGGTTTGATTTAGGCTTCAGGTTAGGTTAGGTTTGAAGTTAGTTTCAGGTAGTAAGTTTAGGGCTACTGTTAGTTTTCGCTTAATTGTTACAGTTGGAGTAAGCGTCAGGGTCAGGTTAGGGTGGGGGTTAAGCATAAGGTGTCCGCCTAGGGTTAGGTTAGGTCTATGATTTGATTTAGGCTTCAGGTTAGGTTAGGATTGAACTTAGTTTGAGGGAGTAAGTTTAGGGCTACTGTTAGTTTTTGGTTCAGTGATATGGTTGGAGTTAGGCTGGAGGTCAGGTTAGGGTTGGGGTTGAGCTTAAGGTGTCCGCCTAGGGTTAGGGTTAGGTGTATGGTTTAATTTAGGCTTCAGGTTAGGTTAGGTTTGAAGTTAGTTTGAGGGAGTAAGTTTAGGGCTACTGTTAGTTTTCGGTTCAGTGTTACGGTTGGAGTTAGCGTGAGGGTCAGGTTAGGGTTGGGGTTAAGCTTAAGGTGTCCGCCTAGGGTTAGGGTTAGGTCTGTGGTTTGAGTTAGGCTTCAGGTTAGGTTAGGTTTGAACTTAGTTTGAGGTAGTAAGTTTAGGGCTACTGTTAGTTTTCGGTTCAGTGTTATGGTTGGAGATAGCGTCAGGGTCAGGTTAGGGTTGTGGTTGTGCTTAAGGTGTCCGCCTAGGGTTAGCGTTAGGTCTATTGTTTTGAGTTAGGCTTCAGGTTAGGTTAGGTTTGAACTTAGTTTGAGGGAGTAAGTTTAGGGCTACTGTTAGTTTTTGGTTCAGTGTTACGGATGGAGTTAGCGTGAGGGTCAGGTTAGGTTTGGGGTTGAGCTTAAGTTGTCCGCCTAGGGTTAGGGTTAGGTGTATGGTTTGTTTTTGGCTTCTGGTTAAGTTAGGTTTGAACTTAGTTTGGGGGAGTAAATTTAGGGCTACTATTAGTTTTCGGTTAACTGTTACGGTTGGAGTTAGCGTCAGGGTCAGGTTAGGGTTGGGGTTGAGCTTAAGGTGTCCGCCTAGGGTTAGGGTTAGGTGTATGGTTTGATTTAGGCTTCAGGTTAGGTTAGGTCTGAAGTTAGTTTCAGGGAGTAAGTTTAGGGCTACTATTCGTTTTCGGTTCAGTGTTACTGTTGGAGATAGCGTCATGGTCAAGTTAGGGTTGGGGTTGAGATTCAGGTGTCCGCCTAGGGTTAGGGTTAAGTCTATGGTTTGAGTTAGGCTTCAGGTTAGGTTAGGTTTGAACTTAGTTTGAGGGAGTAAATTGAGACCCATTGTATTTTTCGGTTCAGTGTTACGGTTGAATTTAGCCTCAGGTTCAGGTTAGGGTTGGGGTCAAGCTTAAGGTGTCCGCCTAGGGTTAGGGTTAGGTCTATTGTTTGAGTTGGGCTTCAGGTTAGGTTAGGTTAGAACTTAGTTTGAGGGAGTAAGTTTAGGGCTACTGTTAGTTTTCGGTTCAGTGTTACGGTTGGAGTTAGCGTGAGGGTCAGGTTAGGGTTGGGGTTGAGCTTAAGGTGTCCGCCTAGGGTTAGGGTTAGGTCTGTGGTTTAAGTTAGGCTTCAGGTTAGGTTAGGTTTAAACTTAATTTGAGGGAGTAAGGTTAGTTCTACTGTTAGTTTTCGGTTAAGTGTTACGGTTGGAGATAGCGTCAGGGTCAGGTTAGGGTTGTGGTTGAGCTTCAGGTGTCCTCCTACGGTTAGGGTTAGGTCTATGGTTTGAGTTAGGCTTCAGGTTAGGTTAGGTTTGAACTTAGTTTGAGGGAGTAAGTTTAGGGCAACTGTTAGTTTTCGGGTAACTGTTACTGTTGGAGTTAGCGTCAGGGCCAGGTTAGGTTTCGGGTTGAGCTTAACATGTCCGCCTAGGGTTAGGGTTAGGTGTATGTTTTGATTTAGGCTTCAGGTTAGGTTAGGTTTGAACTTAGTTTGAGGGATTAAGTTTAGGGCTACTGTTAGTTTTCGTTTAAGTGTTACGGTTGGAGTAAGCGTCAGGGTTAGGTTAGGGTGGGGGTTAAGCATAAGGTGTCCGCCTAGGGTTAGGGTTAGGTCTATGGTTTCATTTAGGCTTTAGGTTAGGTTAGGATTGAACTTAGTTTGAGGGAGTAAGTTTAGGGCTACTGTTAGTTTTCGGTTCAGTGTCCCGGTTGGATTTAGCCTCAGGGTCAGGTTAGGGTTGAGGTTAAGCTTAAGGTGTCCGCCTAGGGTTAGGGTTAGGTCTATTGTTTGAGTTAGGCTTCAGGTTAGGTTAGGTTTGAACTTAGTTTGAGGGGAAAAGTTTAGGCCTATTTTATTTTTCGGTTCAGTATTACGGTTGAATTTAGCCTGAGGGTCACGTTAGGGTTGGGGTCAAGCTTAAGGTGTCCGCCTAGGGTTAGGTTTAGGTCTATTGTTTGAGTTAGGCTTCAGGTTAGGTTAGGTTTGAACTTAGTTTTAGGGAGTAAGTTTAGGGGTACTTTTAGTTTTCGGTTCAGTGTTACGGTTGGCGTTGCGTGAGGGTCAGGTTAGGGTTCTCGTTGAGCTTAAGGTGTCCGCCTAGGGTTAGGGTTAGGTGTATGGTTTGATTTTGGCTTCTGGTTAGGTTAGGTTTGAACTTAGTTTGAGGGAGTAAGTTTAGGGCTACTGTTAGTTTTCGGGTAAATGTTACGGTTGGAGTTAGCGTCAGGGCCAGGTTAGGGTTGGGATTGAGCTTAAGGTGTCCGCCTAGGGTTAGGGTTAGGTGCATGGTTTGATTTAGGCTTCAGGTTAGGTTAGGTTTGAAGTTAGTTTCACGTAGTAAGTTTAGGGCTACTGTTAGTTTTCGCTTAATTGTTACAGTTGGAGTAAGCTTCAGGGTCAGGTTAGGGTGGGGGTTAAGCATAAGGTGTCCGCCTAGGGTTAGGTTAGGTCTATGATTTGATTTAGGCTTCAGGTTAGGTTAGGATTGAACTTAGTTTGAGGGAGTAAGTTTAGGGCTACTGTTAGTTTTTGGTTCAGTGATATGGTTGGAGTTAGGCTGGAGGTCAGGTTAGGGTTGGGGTTGAGCTTAAGGTGTCCGCCTAGGGTTAGGGTTAGGTGTATGGTTTAATTTAGTCTTCAGGTTAGGTTAGGTTTGAAGTTAGTTTGAGGGAGTAAGTTTAGGGCTACTGTTAGTTTTCGGTTAACTGTTACAGTTGGAGTAAGCATCAGGGTCAGGTTAGGGTGGGGGTTGAAGTTAAGGTGTCCGCCTAGGGTTAGGGTTAGGTGTATGGTTTGATTTAGGCTTCAGGTTAGGTTAGGTTTGAACTTAGTTTGAGGGAGTCAGTTTAGGGCTACTGTTAGTTTTCGGTTAACTGTTACGGTTGGAGTAAGCGTCAGGGTCAGGTTAGGTTGGGGGTTATGCATAAGGTGTCCGCTAGGGTTAGGGTTAGGTCTATGGTTTCATTTAGGCTTCAGGTTAGGTTAGGATTGAACTTAGTTTGAGGGAGTAATTTTAGGGCTACTGTTAGTTTTCAGAAACTGTTACGGTTGGAGTTAGCGTCAGGGCCAGGTTAGGGTTGGGGTTGAGATTAAGGTGTCCGCCTAGGGTTAGGGTTATGTGTATGGTTTCATTTAGGCTTAAGGTTAGGTTAGGTTTGAAGTTAGTTTGATGAATTAAATTTAGGGCTACTGTTAGTTTTCGGTTAACTCTTACGGTTGGAGTAAGCGTCAGGGTCAGGTTAGGGTGGGGGTTGAGCTTAAGGTGTCTGCCTAGGGTTATTGTTAGTTCTATGGTTTCATTTAGGCTTCAGGTTAGGTTAGGATTGAACTTAGTTTGAGGGAGTAAGTTTAGGGCTACTGTTCGTTTTCGGGTAACTGTTACAGTTGGTGTAAGTGTCAGGGTCAGGTTAGGTTTGGGGTTGAGCTTAAGGTATCCGCCTAGGGTTAGGCTTAGGTGTATGGTTTGATTTAGGCTTCAGGTTAGGATAGGTTTGAACTTAGTTTGAGGGAGTAAGTTTATGGCTACTGTTAGTTTTCGTTTAACTGTTACGTTTGGAGTAAGCGTCAGGGTCAGGTTATGGTGGAGGTTAACCATAAGGTGTCCGCCTAGGGTTAGGGTTAGGTCTATGGTTTCATTTAGGCTTCAGGTTAGGTTAGGATTGAACTTAGTTTGAGGGAGTAAGTTTAGGTCTACTCTTAGTTTTCGGTTCAGTGATATGGTTGGAGTTAGGCTGGAGGTCAGGTTAGGGTTGGGGTGGAGCTTAAGGTGTCCGCCTAGGGTTAGGGTTAGGTGTATGGTTTAATTTAGGCTTCAGGTTAGGTTAGGTTTGAAGTTAGTTTGAGGGAGTAAGTTTAGGGCTACTGTTAGTTTTCGGTTCAGTGTTACGGTTGGAGTTAGCGTGAGGGTCAGGTTAGGGTTGGGGTTAAGCTTAAGGTGTCCGCCTAGGGTTAGGGTTAGGTCTGTGGTTTGAGTTAGGCTTCAGGTTAGGTTAGGTTTGAACTTAGTTTGAGGGAGTAAGTTTAGGGCTACTGTTAGTTTTCGGTTCAGTGTTATGGTTGGAGATCGCGTCAGGGTCAGGTTAGGGTTGTGTTTGTGCTTAAGGTGTCCGCCTAGGGTTAGCGTTAGTTCTATGGTTTGAGTTAGGCTTCAGGTTAGGTTAGGTTTGAACTTAGTTTGAGGGAGTAAGTTTAGGGCTACTGTTAGTTTTTGGTTCAGTGTTACGGATGGAGTTAGCGTGAGGGTCAGGTTAGGTTTGGGGTTGAGCTTAAGTTGTCCGCCTAGGGTTAGGGTTAGGTGTATGGTTTGTTTTTGGCTTCTGGTTAAGTTAGGTTTGAACTTAGTTTGAGGGAGTAAATTTAGGGCTACTGTTAGTTTTCGGGTAACTGTTACGGTTTTAGTTAGCGTCAGGGTCAGGTTAGGGTTGGGGTTGAGCTTAAGGTGTCCGCCTAGGGTTAGGGTTAGGTGTATGGTTTGATTTAGGCTTTAGGTTAGGTTAGGTTTGAAGTTAGTTTCAGGGAGTAACTTTAGGGCTACTGTTAGTTTTCGGTTAACTGTTACAGTTGGAGTAAGCATCAGGGTCAGGTTAGGGTGGGGGTTGAAGTTAAGGTGTCTGCCTAGGGTTAGGGTTAGGTGTATGGTTTGATTTAGGCTTCAGGTTAGGTTAGGTTTGAACTTAGTTTGAGGGAGTCAGTTTAGGGCTACTGTTAGTTTTCGTTTAAGTTTAACGGTTGGAGTAAGCGTCAGGGTTAGGTTAGGGTGGGGGTTAAGCGTAAGTTGTCCGCCTAGGGTTAGGGTTAGGTCTATGGTTTCATTAAGGCTTTAGGTTAGGTTAGGATTGAACTTAGTTTGAGGGAGTAAGTTTAGGGCTACTGTTAGTTTTTGGTTCAGTGTTACGGTTGGATTTAACCTCAGGGTCAGGTTATGTTTGGGGTTAAGCTTAAGGTGTCCGCCTAGGGTTAGGGTTAGGTCTATTGTTTGATTTAGGCTTCAGGTTAGGTTAGGTTTGAACTTAGTTTGATGGAGTAAGTTTGGGGCTACTGTTAGTTTTCGGTTCAGTGTTACGGTTGGAGTTAGCGTGAGGGTCAGGTTAGGGTTGAAGTTGAGCTTAAGGTGTCCGCCTAGGGTTAGGTTTAGGTGTAAGGTTTGATTTTATCTTCTGGTTAGGTTAGGTTTGAACTTAGTTTGAGGGAGTAAGTTTAGGGCTACTGTTAATTTTCGGGTAACTGTTACGGTTGGAGTTAGCGTCAGGGTCAGGTTAGGGTTGGGGTTGAGCTTCAGGTGTCCGCCTAGTGTTAGGGTTATGTCTATGGTCTGAGTTAGGCTTCAGGTTAGGTTAGGTTTGACCTTAGTTTGAGCGAGTTAGATTAGGGCTACTCTTAGTTTTTGGTTCAGTGATACGGTTGGAGTTAGCCTGGAGGTCAGGTAAGGGTTGGGGTTGAGCTTAAGGTGTCCGCCTAGGGTTAGGGTTAGGTGTATGGTATGATTTAGGCTTCAGGTTAGGTTAGGTTTGAAGTTAGTTTGAAGGAGTAAGTTTAGGGCTACTGTTAGTTTTCGGTTAACTCTTGCAGTTGGAGTAAGCGTCAGGGTCACGGTAGGGTGGGGGTTAAGCATAAGGTGTCCGCCTAGGGTTAGGGTTAGGTCTACGATTTGATTTAGGCTTCAGGTTAGGTTAGGTTTGAACTTAGTTTGAGGGAGTAAGTTTAGGGCTACTGTTAGTTTTCGTTTAACTGTTACGGTTGGAGTAAGCGTCAGGGTCTGGTTAGGGTGGGGGTTAAGCATAAGGTGTCCGCCTAGGGTTAGGGTAAGGTCTATGGTTTCATTTAGGCTTCAGGTAAGATTAGGATTGACCTTAGTTTGAGGGAGAAAGTTTAGGGCTACTGTTAATTTTCGTTTCAGTGTTACGGTTGGATTTAGCCTCAGGGTCAGGTTAGGGTTGGGGTTAAGCTTAAGGTGTACGCCTAGGGTTAGGGTTAGGTCTGTGGTTTGAGTTAGGCTTCTGGTTAGGTTAGGTTTGAACTTAGTTTGAGGGAGTAAGTTTAGGGCTACTGTTCGTTTTCGGTTCAGTGTTACTGTTGGAGATAGCGTCATGGTCAAGTTAGGGTTGGGGTTGAGATTCAGGTGTCCGCCTAGGGTTAGGGTTAAGTCTATGGTTTGAGTTAGGCTTCACGTTAGGTTAGGTTTGAACTTAGTTTGAGGGAGTAAATTGAGACCCATTGTATTTTTCGGTTCAGTGTTACGGTTGAATTTAGCCTCAGGTTCAGGTTAGGGTTGGGGTCAAGCTTAAGGTGTCCGCCTAGGGTTAGGGTTAGGTCTATTGTTTGAGTTGGGCTTCAGGTTAGGTTAGGTTTGAACTTAGTTTGAGGGAGTAAGTTTAGGGCTACTGTTAGTTTTCGGTTCAGTGTTACGGTTGGAGTTAGCGTGAGGGTCAGGTTAGGGTTGGGGTTGAGCTTAAGGTGTCCGCCTAGGGTTAGGGTTAGTTCTGTGGTTTAAGTTAGGCTTCAGGTTAGGTTAGGTTTAAACTTAATTTGAGGGAGTAAGGTTAGGGCTACTGTTAGTTTTCGGTTAAGTGTTACGGTTGGAGATAGCGTCAGGGTCAGGTTAGGATTGTGGTTGAGCTTCAGGTGTCCTCCTACAGTTAGGGTTAGGTCTATGGTTTGAGTTAGGCTTCAGGTTAGGTTAGGTTTGAACTTAGTTTGAGGGAGTAAGTTTAGGACAACTGTTAGTTTTCGGGTAACTGTTACTGTTGGAGTTAGCGTCAGGGCCAGGTTAGGTTTCGGGTTGAGCTTAACATGTCCGCCTAGGGTTAGGGTTAGGTGTATGTTTTGATTTAGGCTTCAGGTTAGGTTAGGTTTGAACTTAGTTTGAGGGATTAAGTTTAGGGCTACTGTTAGTTTTCGTTTAAGTGTTACGGTTGGAGTAAGCGTCAGGGTTAGGTTAGGGTGGGTGTTAAGCATAAGGTGTCCGCCTAGGTTTAGGGTTAGGTCTATGGTTTCATTTAGGCTTTAGGTTAGGTTAGGATTGAACTTAGTTTGAGGGAGTAAGTTTAGGGCTACTGTTAATTTTCGGTTCAGTGTTCCGGTTGGATTTAGCCTCAGGGTCAGGTTAGGTTTGAGGTTAAGCTTAAGGTGTCCGCCTACGGTTAGGGTTAGGTCTATTGTTTGAGTTAGGCTTCAGGTTAGGTTAGGATTGAACTTAGTTTGAGGGGAAAAGTTTAGGCCTATTTTATTTTTCGGTTCAGTGTTACGGTTGAATTTAGCCTGAGGGTCACGTTAGGGTTGGGGTCAAGCTTAAGGTGTCCACCTAGGGTTAGGGTTAGGTCTATTGTTTGAGTTAGGCTTCAGGTTAGGTTAGGTTTGAACTTAGTTTTAGGGAGTAAGTTTAGGGGTACTTTTAGTTTTCAGTTCAGTGTTACGGTTGGCGTTGCGTGAGGGTCAGGTTAGGGTTCTTGTTGAGCTTAAGGTGTCCGCCTAGGGTTAGGGTTAGGTGTATGGTTTGATTTTGGCTTCTGGTTAGGTTAGGTTTGAACTTAGTTTGAGGGAGTAAGTTTAGGGCTACTGTTAGTTTTCGGGTAAATGTTACGGTTGGAGTTAGCGTCAGGGCCAGGTTAGGGTTGGGATTGAGCTTAAGGTGTCCGCCTAGGGTTAGGGTTAGGTGCATGGTTTGATTTAGGCTTCAGGTTAGGTTAGGTTTGAAGTTAGTTTCAGGTAGTAAGTTTAGGGCTACTGTTAGTTTTCGCTTAATTGTTACAGTTGGAGTAAGCGTCAGGGTCAGGTTAGGGTGGGGGTTAAGCATAAGGTGTCCGCCTAGGGTTAGGTTAGGTCTATGATTTCATTTAGGCTTCAGGTTAGGTTAGGATTGAACTTAGTTTGAGGGAGTAAGTTTAGGGCTACTGTTAGTTTTCGGTTCAGTGATATGGTTGGAGTTAGGCTGGAGGTCAGGTTAGGGTTGGGGTTGAGCTTAAGGTGTCCGCCTAGGGTTAGGGTTAGGTTTATGGTTTAATTTAGGCTTCAGGTTAGGTTAGGTTTGAAGTTAGTTTGAGGGAGTAAGTTTAGTGCTACTGTTAGTTTTCGGTTCAGTGTTACGGTTGGAGTTAGCGTGAGGGTCAGGTTAGGGTTGGGGTTAAGCTTAAGGTGTCCACCTAGGGTTAGGGTTAGGTCTGTGGTTTGAGTTAGGGTACAGGTTAGGTTAGGTTTGAACTTAGTTTGAGGGAGTAAGTTTAGGGCTACTGTTAGTTTTTGGTTCAGTGTTACGGTTGGAGTTAGCGTGAGGGTCAGGTTAGGTTTGGGGTTGAGCTTAAGGTGTCCGCCTAGGGTTAGGGTTAGGTGTATGGTTAGTTTTTGGCTTCTGGTTAGGTTAGGTTTGAACTTAGTTTGAGGGAGTAAATTTAGGGCTACTGTTAGTTTTCGAGTAACTGTTACGGTTGGAGTTAGCGTCAGGGTCAGGTTAGGGTTGGGGTTGAGCTTAAGGTGTCCGCCTAGGGTTAGGGTTAGGTGTATGGTTTGATTTAGGCTTCAGGTTAGGTTAGGTTTGAAGTTAGTTTCAGGGAGTAAGTTTAGGGCTACTGTTAGTTTTCGGTTAACTGTTACAGTTGGAGTAAGCATCAGGGTCAGGTTAGGGTGGGGGTTGAAGTTAAGGTGTCCGCCTAGGGTTAGCGTTAGGTGTATGGTTTGATTTAGGCTTCAGGTTAGGTTAGGTTTGAACTTAGTTTGAGGGAGTCAGTTTAGGGCTACTGTTAGTTTTCGGTTAACTGTTACGGTTGGAGTAACGTCAGGGTCAGGTTAGGTTGGGGGTTATGCATAAGGTGTCCGCTAGGGTTAGGGTTAGGTCTATGGTTTCATTTAGGCTTCAGGTTAGGTTAGGATTGAACTTAGTTTGAGGGAGTAATTTTAGGGCTACTGTTAGTTTTCAGAAACTGTTACGGTTGGAGTTAGCGTCAGGGCCAGGTTAGGGTTGGGGTTGAGATTAAGGTGTCCGCCTAGGGTTAGGGTTATGTGTATGGTTTCATTTAGGCTTAAGGTTAGGTTAGGTTTGAAGTTAGTTTGATGAATTAAATTTAGGGCTACTGTTAGTTTTCGGTTAACTGTTACGGTTGGAGTAAGCGTCAGGGTCAGGTTAGGGTGGGGGTTGAGCTTAAGGTGTCCGCCTAGGGTTATTGTTAGGTCTATGGTTTCATTTAGGCTTCAGGTTAGGTTAGGATTGAACTTAGTTTGAGGGAGTAAGTTTAGGGCTACTCTTCGTTTCGGGTAACTGTTACAGTTGGTGTAAGTGTCAGGGTCAGGTTAGGTTTGGGGTTGAGCTTAAGGTATCCGCCTAGGGTTAGGCTTAGGTGTATGGTTTGATTTAGGCTTCAGGTTAGGATAGGTTTGAACTTAGTTTGAGGGAGTAAGTTTATGGCTACTGTTAGTTTTCGTTTAACTGTTACGTTTGGAGTAAGCGTCAGGGTCAGGTTATGGTGGAGGTTAACCATAAGGTGTCCGCCTAGGGTTAGGGTTAGGTCTATGGTTTCATTTAGGCTTCAGGTTAGGTTAGGATTGAACTTAGTTTGAGGGAGTAAGTTTAGGTCTACTCTTAGTTTTCGGTTCAGTGATATGGTTGGAGTTAGGCTGGAGGTCAGGTTAGGGTTGGGGTTGAGCTTAAGGTGTCCGCCTAGGGTTAGGGTTAGGTCTGTGGTTTGAGTTAGGCTTCAGGTTAGGTTAGGTTTGAACTTAGTTTGAGGGAGTAAGTTTAGGGCTACTGTTAGTTTTCGGTTCAGTGTTATGGTTGGAGATAGCGTCAGGGTCAGGTTAGGGTTGTGGTTGTGCTTAAGGTGTCCGCCTAGGGTTATGGTTAGGTCTGTGGTTTGAGTTAGACTTCAGGTTAGGTTAGGTTTGAACTTAGTTTGAAGGTGTAAGTTTAGGGCTACTGTTAGTTTTCGGTTCAGTGTTCCGGTTGGAGATAGCGTCAGGGTCAAGTTCGGGTTGGGGTTGAGATTCAGGTGTCCGCCTAGGGTTAGTGTTAGGTCTATGATTTGAGTTAGGCTTCAGGTTAGGTTAGGTTTGAACTTAGTTTGAGGGAGTAAGTTTAGGGCTACTGTTAGTTTTCGGTTCAGTGTTACGGTTGGAGATAGCGTCAGGTTCAGGTTAGGGATGGAGTTGAGCTTAAGGTGTCCGCCTAGGGTTAGGTTTAGGTCTGTGGTTTGATTTAGGCTTCAGGTTAGGTTACATTTGAACTTAGTTTGAGTGAGTAATTTTAGGGCTACTGTTAGTTTTTGGTTCAGTGTTACGGTTGGAGATAGCGTCAGGGTCAGGTTAGGGTTGGGGTTGAGCTTCAGGTGTCCGCATATTGTTAGGGTTAGGTCTATGATTTGAGTTAGGCTTCAGGTTAGGTTAGGTTTGAACTTAGTTTGAGGGAGTAAGTTTAGGGCTACTGTTAGTTTTCGTTTAACTGTTACGGTTGGAGAAAGCGTCAGGATCAGGTTAGGGTGGTGGTTAAGCATAAGTTTTCCGCCTAGGGTTAGGGTTAGGTCTATGGTTTCATTTAGGCTTCAGGTTAGGTTAGGATTGAACTTAGTTTGAGGGAGTAAGTTTAGGGCTACTGTTAGTTTTCGGTTAACTGTAACGTTTGGAGTAAGCGTCAGGGTCAGGTTATGGTGGGGGTTAAACATAAGGTGTCCGCCTAGGGTTAGGGTTAGTCCTATGGTTTCATTTAGGCTTCAGGATAGGTTAGGATTGAACTTGGTTTGAGGGAGTAAGTTTAGAGCTACTGTTAGTTTTCGGTTCAGTGTTACGGATGGATATAGCGTCAGGGTCAGTTTAGGGTTGGGGTTGAGCTTCAGGTGTTGGCCTAGGGTTAGGGTTAGGGCTATGGTTTGAGTTAGGCTTCAGGTTAGGTTAGGTTTGAACTTAGTTTTAGGGAGTAAGTTTAGGTCTACTGTTAGTTTTCGGTTCAGTGTTACGGTTGGAGTTAGCGTGAGCGTGAGGTTAGGGTTGGGTTTGAGCTTCAGGTGTCCGCCTAGGGTTAGGGTTAGGTGTATGGTTCGATTTACGCTTCAGGTTAGGTTAGGTTTGAACTTAGTTTGAGGGAGTAAGTTTAGGGATACTGTTAGTTTTCGGGAAACTGTTACGGTTTGAGTTAGCGTCAGGGCCAAGTTAGGGTTGGGGTTGAGCTTAAGGTGTCCGCCTTGGGTTAGGTTTAGGTGTATGGTTTGATTTAGGCTTCAGGTTAGGTTATGTTTCAACTTAGTTTGAGGGATTAAGTTTAGGGCTACTGTTAGATTTCCGTTAACTGTTACAGTTGGAGTAAGCGTTAGGGTCAGGTTAGGTTTGGGGTTGAAGTTAAGGTGTCCGCCTAGGGTTAGGGTTAGGTGTATGGTTTGATTTAGGCTTCAGGTTAGGTTAGGTTTGAACTTAGTTTGAGGGAGTAAGTTTAGGGCTACTGTTAGTTTTCGGTTCAGTATTATGGTTGGAGTTAGCGTCAGGGTCAGGTTAGGGTGGGGGTTAAGCATAAGGTGTCCGCCTAGAGTTAGGGTTAGGTCTATGGTTTCATTTAGGCTTCAGGGTAGGTTAGGATTGAACTTAGTTTAAGGGAGTAAGTTTAGGGCTACTGTTAGTTTTAGGGAAACTCTTATGGTTGGAGTTAGCGTCAGGGCAAGGTTAGGGTTGGGTTTGAGATTAAGGTGTCCGCCTAGGGTTAGGGTTAGGTGTATGGTTTCATTTAGGCTTAAGGTTAGGTTAGGTTTGAAGTTAGTTTGATGGAGTAAATTTAGGGCTCCAGTTAGTTTTAGGTTAACTGTTACGGTTGGAGTAAGAGTCAGGTTCAGGTTAGGGTCGGGATTTAAGCATAAGGTGTCCGCCTAGGGTTAGGGTTAGGTCTAAGATTTGATTTAGGCTTCAGGTTATGTTAGGTTTGAACTTAGTTTGAGGGAGTAAGTTTAGGGCTACTGTTAGTTTTCGGTTCAGTGTTACGGTTGGAGTTAGCGTGAGGGTCAGGTTAGGGTTGGGGTTGAGCTTAAGGTGTCCGGCTTGGGTTAGGGTTTGTTCTGTGGTTTGAGTAAGGCTTCAGGTTAGGTTAGGTTTGAACTTAGTTTTAGGGAGTAAGTTTAGGGCTACTGTTAGTTTTCGGTTCAGTGTTACGGTTGGAGATAGTGTCAGGGTCTGGTTAGGGTTGTGGTTGAGTTTCAGGTGTCCGCCTAGGGTTAGGGTTAGGTCTATGGTTTGAGTTAGGCTTCAGGTTAGGTTAGGTTTGAACTTAGTTTGAGGGAGTAAGTTTAGGGCAACTGTTAGTTTTCGGGTAACTGTTACTGTTGGAGTTAGCGTCAGGGCCAGGTTAGGTTTCCGGTTGAGCTTAAGGTGTCCGCCTAGGGTTAGGGTTAGGTGTATGGTTTGATTTAGGCTTCAGGTTAGGTTAGGTTTAACTTAGTTTGACGGAGTAAGTTTAGGGCTACTGTTAGTTTTCGTTTAACTGTTATGGTTGGAGAAAGCGTCAGGGTCAGGTTAGTTTGGGGGTTAAGCATAAGGTGTCCGCCTAGGGTTAGGGTTAGGTCTATGGTTTGAGATAGGCTTCTGGTTAGGTTAGGATTGAACTTAGTTTGAGGGAGTAAGTTTAGGGCTACTGTTAGTTTTCGGTTCAGTGTTACGGTTGGAGTTATCGTGAGGGTCAGGTTAGGGTTGGGTTTGAGCTTCAGGTGTCCGCCTAGGTTTAGGGTTAGGTCTGTGATTTGAGTTAGGCTTCAGGTTAGGTTAGGTTTGAACTTAGTTTTAGGGAGAAAGTTTAGGACTACTGTTAGTTTTCGGTTCAGTGTTACGGTTGGAGATAGCGTCAGGGTCAGGTTAGGGTTGGGGTTGAGCTTCAGGTGTTGGCCTAGGGTTAGGGTTATGTCTGTGGTTTGAGTTAGGCTCCAGGTTAGGTTAGGTTTGAACTTAGTTATAGGGAGTAAGTTTAGGGCTACTGTTAGTTTTAGGTTCAGTGTTACGGTTGGAGTTATCGTGAGGGTCAGGTTAGGGTTGGGTTTGAGCTTCAGGTGTCCGCCTAGGGTTAGGGTTATGTCTATGATTTGAGTTAGGCTTCAGGTTAGGTTAGGTTTGAACTTAGTTTGACGGAGTAAGTTTAGGGCTACTGTTAGTTTTCGGGAAACTGTTACGGTTGGAGTTAGCCTGAGGGCGAGGTTAGGGTTGGGGTTGAGATTAAGGTGTCCGCCTAGGGTTAGGGTTACGTGTTTGGTTTGATTTAGGCTTCAGGTTAGGTTAGGTTTGAAGTTAGTTTGAGGGAGTAAGTTTAGGGCTACTGTTAGTTTTCGGTTAACTGTTACAGTTGGATTAAGCGTCAGGGTCAGGTTAGGCTGGGGGTTAAGCATAAGGTTTCCGCCTAGGTTTAGGGTTAGGTCTATGATTTGATTTAGGCTTCTGGTTAGATAAGGTTTGAACTTAGTTTGAGGGAGTCAGTTTAGGGCTACTGTTAGTTTTCGGTTAACTGTTACGGTTGGAGTAAGCGTCAGGGTCAGGTTAGGTTTGGGGTTGAGCTTATGGTGTCCGCCTAGGGTTAGGGTTAGGTCTATGGTTTCATTTAGGCTTCAGGTTAGGTTAGGTTTGAACTTAGTTTGAGGGAGTAAGTTTAGGGCTACTGTTAGTTTTCGGTTCAGTGTTACGGTTGGAGATAGCGTCATGGTCAAGTTAGGGTTGGGGTTGAGATTCAGGTGTCCGCCTAGGGTTAGGGTTAGGTTTATGGTTTGAGTTAGGCTTCAGGTTAGGTTAGGTTTGAACTTAGTTTGAGGGAGTAAATTTAAGCCTATTGTATTTTTCGGTTCAGTGTTACGGTTTGAGTTAGCGTGAGGGTCAGGTTAGGGTTGGGGTTGAGCTTAAGGTGTCCCCCTAGGGTTAGGGTTAGGTCTGTGGTTTGAGTTAGGCTTCAGGTTAGGTTAGGTTTGAAATTAGTTTGAGGGAGTAAGTTTGGGGCTACTGTTAGTTTTCGGTTCAGTGTTACGGTTGGAGATAGCGTCAGGGTCAGGTTAGGGTTGTGGCTGAGCTTCAGGTGTCCGCCTAGGGTTAGGGTTAGATCTATGGTTTGAGTTAGGCTTCAGGTTAGGTTAGGTTTGAACTTAGTTTGAGGGAGTAAGTTTAGGGCAACTGTTAGTTTTCGGGTAACTGTTACTGTTGGAGTTAGCGTCAGGGCCAGGTTAGGTTTCCGGTTGAGCTTAAGGTGTCCGCCTAGGGTTAGGGTTAGGTTTATGGTTTGATTTAGGCTTCAGGTTAGGTTAGGTTTAACTTAGTTTGACGGAGTAAGTTTAGGGCTACTGTTAGTTTTCGTTTAACTGTTATGGTTGGAGAAAGCGTCAGGGTCAGGTTAGTTTGGGGGTTAAGCATAAGGTGTCCGCCTAGGGTTAGGGTTAGGTCTATGGTTTGAGATAGGCTTCTGGTTAGGTTAGGATTGAACTTAGTTTGAGGGAGTAAGTTTAGGGCTACTGTTAGTTTTCGGTTCAGTGTTACGGTTGGAGTTATCGTGAGGGTCAGGTTAGGGTTGGGTTTGAGCTTCAGGTGTCCGCCTAGGTTTAGGGTTAGGTCTGTGATTTGAGTTAGGCTTCAGGTTAGGTTAGGTTTGAACTTAGTTTTAGGGAGAAAGTTTAGGACTACTGTTAGTTTTCGGTTCAGTGTTACGGTTGGAGATAGCGTCAGGGTCAGGTTAGGGTTGGGGTTGAGCTTCAGGTGTTGGCCTAGGGTTAGGGTTATGTCTGTGGTTTGAGTTAGGCTCCAGGTTAGGTTAGGTTTGAACTTAGTTATAGGGAGTAAGTTTAGGGCTACTGTTAGTTTTAGGTTCAGTGTTACGGTTGGAGTTATCGTGAGGGTCAGGTTAGGGTTGGGTTTGAGCTTCAGGTGTCCGCCTAGGGTTAGGGTTATGTCTATGATTTGAGTTAGGCTTCAGGTTAGGTTAGGTTTGAACTTAGTTTGACGGAGTAAGTTTAGGGCTACTGTTAGTTTTCGGGAAACTGTTACGGTTGGAGTTAGCCTGAGGGCGAGGTTAGGGTTGGGGTTGAGATTAAGGTGTCCGCCTAGGGTTAGGGTTACGTGTTTGGTTTGATTTAGGCTTCAGGTTAGGTTAGGTTTGAAGTTAGTTTGAGGGAGTAAGTTTAGGGCTACTGTTAGTTTTCGGTTAACTGTTACAGTTGGATTAAGCGTCAGGGTCAGGTTAGGCTGGGGGTTAAGCATAAGGTTTCCGCCTAGGTTTAGGGTTAGGTCTATGATTTGATTTAGGCTTCTGGTTAGATAAGGTTTGAACTTAGTTTGAGGGAGTCAGTTTAGGGCTACTGTTAGTTTTCGGTTAACTGTTACGGTTGGAGTAAGCGTCAGGGTCAGGTTAGGTTTGGGGTTGAGCTTATGGTGTCCGCCTAGGGTTAGGGTTAGGTCTATGGTTTCATTTAGGCTTCAGGTTAGGTTAGGTTTGAACTTAGTTTGAGGGAGTAAGTTTAGGGCTACTGTTAGTTTTCGGTTCAGTGTTACGGTTGGAGATAGCGTCATGGTCAAGTTAGGGTTGGGGTTGAGATTCAGGTGTCCGCCTAGGGTTAGGGTTAGGTTTATGGTTTGAGTTAGGCTTCAGGTTAGGTTAGGTTTGAACTTAGTTTGAGGGAGTAAATTTAAGCCTATTGTATTTTTCGGTTCAGTGTTACGGTTGGAGTTATCGTGAGGGTCAGGTTAGGGTTGGGGTTGAGCTTAAGGTGTCCCCCTAGGGTTAGGGTTAGGTCTGTGGTTTGAGTTAGGCTTCAGGTTAGGTTAGGTTTGAAATTAGTTTGAGGGAGTAAGTTTGGGGCTACTGTTAGTTTTCGGTTCAGTGTTACGGTTGGAGATAGCGTCAGGGTCAGGTTAGGGTTGTGGCTGAGCTTCAGGTGTCCGCCTAGGGTTAGGGTTAGATCTATGGTTTGAGTTAGGCTTCAGGTTAGGTTAGGTTTGAACTTAGTTTGAGGTAGTAAGTTTAGGGCTACTGTTAGTTTTCGGTTCAGTGTTACGGTTGGAGATAGCGTCAGGGTCTGGTTAGGGTTGGGGTTGAGTTTCAGGTGTCCGCCTAGGGTTAGGGTTAGGTCTATGGTTTGAGTTAGGCTTCAGGTTAGGTTAGGTTTGAACTTAGTTTGAGGGAGTAAGTTTAGGGCTACTGTTAGTTTTCGGGTAACTGTTACTGTTGGAGTTAGCTTCAGGGCCAGGTTAGGGTTGGGGTTGAGCTTAAGGTGTCCGCCTAGGGTTAGGGTTAGGTGTATGGTTTCATTTAGGCTTCAGGTTAGGTTAGGTTTGAACTTAGTTTGAGGGAGTAAGTTTAGGGCTACTGTTAGTTTTCGGGAAACTGTTACGGTTGGAGTTAGCGTGAGGGCCAGGTTAGGGTTGGGGTTGAGATTAAGGTGTCCGCCTAGGGTTAGCGTTAGGTGTTTCGTTTGATTTAGGCTTCAGGTTAGGTTAGGTTTGAAGTTAGGTTGAGGGAGTAAGTTTAGGGCTACTGTTAGTTTTCGGTTAACTGTTACAGTTGGAGTAAGCGTCAGGGTCAGGGTAGGGTGGGGGTTAAGCATAAGGTGTCCGCCTAGGGTTAGGGTTAGGTGTATGGTTTCATTTAGGCTTCAGGTTAGGTTAGGTTTGAACTTAGTTTGAGGGAGTAAGTTTAGGGCTACTGTTAGTTTTCGGGAAACTGTTACGGTTGGAGTTAGCGTCAGGGTCAGGTTAGGTTTGGGGTTGAGCTTCAGGTGTCCGCTTAGGGTTAGGGTTAGGTCTATGGTTTGAGTTAGGCTTCAGGTTAGGTTAGGTGTGAACTTAGTTTGAGGGAGTAAGTTTAGGGCTACTGTTAGTTTTAGGTTCAGTGTTACGGTTGGAGTTAACGTGAGGGTCAGGTTAGGGTTGGGTTTGAGCTTCAGGTGTCCGCCTAGGGTTAGGGTTAGGTGTATGGTTTAATTTAGGCTTCAGGTTAGGTTAGGTTTGAACTTAGTTTGAGGGAGTAAGTTTAGGGCTACTCTTAGTTTTCGTTCAGTGTTACTGTTGGAGATAGCGTCAGGGTCAGGTTAGGGTTGGGGTTGAGCTTCAGGTGTCCGCCTACAGTTAGGGTTAGGTCTATGATTTGAGTTAGGCTTCAGGTTAGGTTACGTTTGAACTTAGTTTGAGCAAGTAAGTTTAGGGCTACTCTTAGTTTTTGGTTCAGTGTTACGGTTGGAGTTAGCGGGAGGGTCAGGTTAGGGTGGGGGTTGAGCTTAAGGTGTCCGCCTAGGGTTAGGGTTAGGTCTGTGGTTTGAGTTAGGCTTCATGTTAGGTTAGGTTTGAACTTAGTTTGAGGGAGTAAGTTTAGGGCTACTGTTATTTTTCGGTTCAGTGTTACGGTTGGAGATAGCATCATGGTCAAGTTAGGGTTGGGATTAAAATTCAGGTGTCCGCCTAGGGTTAGGGTTAGGTCTGTGGTTTGAGTTAGGCTTCAGGTTAGGTTAGGTTTGAACTTAGTTTGAGGGAGTAAGTTTAGGGCTACTGTTAGTTTTCGGTTAACTGTTACGGTTTGAGTAAGCGTCAGGGTCAGGTTAGAATGGGGGTTAAGCATAAGGTGTCCGCCTAGGGTTAGGGTTAGGTCTATGGTTTCATTTAGGCTTCAGGTTAGGTTAGGATTGAACTTAGTTTGAGGGAGTAAGTTTAGAGCTACTGTTAGTTTTCGGTTCAGTGTTATGTTTGGAGTTAGCGTTAGGGTGCTGTTAAGGTTGGGGTTGAGCGTAAGGTGTCCGCCTAGGTTTAGGGTTAGGTCTGTGATTTGAGTTAGGCTTCAGGTTAGGTTAGGCTTGGACTTAGTTTGTGGGAGAAAGTTTAGGACTACTGTTAGTTTTCGGTTAACTGTTACAGTTGGAGTAAGCGTCAGGGTCAGGGTAGGGTGGGGTTTAAGCATAAGGTGTCCGCCTAGTGTTAGGGTTATGTCTATTGTATGAGTTAGGCTTTAGGTTAGGTTAGCTTTGAACTTAGTTTGAGGGAGTAAGTTTAGGGCTACTGTTAGTTTTTGGTTCAGTGTTACGTTTGGAGTTAGGGTGAGGGTCCGGTTACGGTTGTGGTTGAGCTTAAGGTGTCCGCCTAGGGTTAGGGTTCGGTCTGTGGTATGAGTTAGGCATCAGGTTAGGTTAGGTTTGAACTTAGTTTGAGGGAGTAAGTTTAGGGCTACTGTTATTTTTCGGGAAACTGTTATCGTTGGAGTTAGCGTCAGGGCTAGGTTAGGGTTGGGGTTGAGATTAAGGTGTCTGCCTAGGGTTAGGGTGAGGTGTATGGTTTCATTTTGGCTTCAGCTTAGGTTAGGTTTGAAGTTAGTTTCAGGGAGTAAGTTTAGGACTACTGTTAGTTTTCGGTTAACTGTTACAGTAGGAGTAAGCGTCAGGGTCAGGTTAGGGTGGGGGTTAAGCATAAAGTGTCCGCCTAGGGTTAGGGTTAGGTCTATGGTTTCATTTAGGCTTCAGGTTAGGTTAGGATTGAACTTAGTTTGAGGGAGTAAGTTTAGGGCTACTGTTAGTTTTCGGTTCAGTGTTACGGTTGGATTTAGCCTCAGGGTCAGGTTAATGTTGGGGTTAAGCTTAAGGTGTCCGCCTAGGGTTAGGGTTAGGTCTATTGTTTGAGTTAGGCTTCAGGTTAGGTTAGGTTTGAAGTTAGTTTGATGGAGTAAATTTAGGGCTCCAGTTAGTTTTAGGTTAACTGTTACGGTTGGAGTAAGCGTCAGGGTCAGGTTAGGGTCGGGGTTAGCATAAGGTGTCCGCCTAGGGTTAGGGTTAGGTCTAAGATTTGATTTAGGCTTCAGGTTAGGTTAGGTTTGAACTTAGTTTGAGGGAGTAAGTTTAGGGCTACTGTTAGTTTTCGTTTAACTGTTACGTTTGGAGTAAGCGTCAGGGTCAGGTTAGGTTTGGGGTTGAGCTTAAGGTGTCCGGCTAGGGACAGGGTTAGGTCTGTGGTTTGAGTTAGGCTTCAGGTTAGGTTAGGTTTGAACTTAGTTTGAGGGAGTAAGTTTGGGGATACTGTTAGTTTTCGGTTCAGTTTTATGGTTGGAGATAGCGTCAGGTCTGGTTAGGGTTGTGGTTGAGTTTCAGGTGTCCCCCTAGGATTAGGGTTAGGTCTATGGTTTGAGTTAGGCTTCAGGTTAGGTTAGGTTTGAACTTAGTTTGAGGGAGTCAGTTTAGGGCTACTGTTAGTTTTCGGTTAACTGTTACGGTTGGAGTAAGCGTCAGGGTCAGGTTAGGTTTGGGGTTGAGCTTAAGGTGTCCGCCTAGTGTTAGGGTTAGGTGTATGGTTTGATTTAGGCTTCAGGTTAGGTTAGGTTTGAACTTAGTTTGAGGGAGTAAGTTTAGGGCTACTGTTAGTTTTCGTTTAACTGTTACGGTTGGAGTAAGCGTCAGGGTCAGGTTAGGGTGGGGGTTAAGCATAAGGTGTCCGCCTAGGGTTAGGGTTAGGTCTATGGTTTCATTTAGGCTTCAGGTTAGGTTAGGATTGAACTTAGTTTGAGGGAGTAAGTTTAGGGCTACTGTTAGTTTTCGGTTCAGTGTTCCGGTTGGATTTAGCCTCAGGGTCAGGTTAGGGTTACGGTTAAGCTTAAGGTGTCCGCCTAGGGTTAGGGTTAGGTCTATTGTTTGAGTTAGGCTTCAGGTTAGGTTAGGTTTGAACTTAGTTTGAGGGAGTAAGTTTAGGGCTACTGTTAGTTTTTGGTTCAGTGTTACGTTTGGAGTTAGTGTGAGGGTCTGGTTAGGGTTGGGTTTGAGCTTAAGGTGTCCGCCTAGGGATAGGGTTAGGTCTGTGGTTTGAGTTAGGCTTCAGGATAGGTTAGGTTTGAACTTAGTTTGAGGGAGTAAGTTTGGGGCTACTCTTAGTTTTCGGGTAACTGTTACTGTTGGAGTTAGTTTCAGGGCCAGGTTAGGGTTGGGGTTGAGCTTAAGGTGTCCGCCTAGGGTTAGGGTTAGGTCTATGGTTTCATTTAGACTTCAGGTAAGGTTAGGTTTGAAGTTAGTTTGAGGGAGTAAGTTTAGGGCTACTGTTAGTTTTCGGTTAACTGTTACAGTTGGAGTAAGCGTCAGGGTCATGGTAGGGTGGGGGTTAAGCATAAGGTGTCCGCCTAGGGTTAGGATTAGGTCTATGATTTGATTTAGGCTTCAGGTTAGATTAGTTTTGAACTTAGTTTGAGGGAGTCAGTTTAGGGCTACTGTTAGTTTTCGGTTAACTGTTACGGTTGGAGTAAGCGTCAGGGTCAGCTTAGGTTTGGGGTTGAGCTTAAGGTGTCCGCCTAGGGTTAGGTTTAGGTCTATGGTTTCATTTAGGCTTCAGGTTAGGTTAGGTTTGAACGTAGTTTGAGGGAGTAAGTTTAGGGCTACTGTTAGATTTCGGTTCAGTGTTCCGGTTGGATTTAGCCTCAGGTTCAGGTTAGGGCTGGGGTTAAGCTTAAGGTGTCCGCCTAGGGTTAGGGCTAGGTCTATTGTTTGAGTTAGGCTTCAGGTTAGGTAAGGTTTGAACTTAGTTTGAGGGAGTAAGTTTAGGGCTACTGTTATTTTTCGGTTCAGTGTTACGGTTGGAGTTAGCGTGAGGGTCAGGTTAGGGTTGGGGTTGAGCTTAAGGTGTCCGCCTAGGGTTAGGGTTAGGTCTGTGGTTTGAGTTAGGCTTCAGATTAGGTTAGCTTTGAACTTAGTTTGAGGGAGTAAGTTTAGGGCTACTGTTAGTTTTCGGTTCTGTGTTACGGTTGGAGTTAGCGTGAGGGTCAGGTTAGGGTTGGGGTTGAGCTTAAGGTGTCTGCCTAGGGTTAGGGTTAGGTGTATGGTTTGATTTAGGCGTCAGGTTAGGTTAGGTTTGAACATAGTTTGAGGGAGTAAGTTTAGGGCTACTGTTAGTTTTCGTTTAAAATTTACGGTTGGAGTAAGCGTCAGGGTCAGGTTAGGGTGGGGGTTAAGCATAAGGTGTCCGCCTAGGGTTAGGTTTAGGTGTATGGTTTGATTTAGGCTTCAGGTTAGGTTATGTTTCAACTTAGTTTGAGGGATTAAATTTAGGGCTAATGTTAGTTTTCGGTTAACTGTTACAGTTGGAGTAAGCGTTAGGGTCAGCTTAGGTTTGGGGTTGAAGTTAAGGTGTCCTCCTAGGGTTAGGGTTAGGTGTATGGTTTGATTTAGGCTTCAGGTTAGGTTAGGTTTGAACTTAGTTTGAGGGAGTAAGTTTAGGGCTACTGTTAGTTTTCGTTTCAGTGTTACGGTTTGAGTTAGCGTGAGGGTCAGGTTAGGTTTGGGGTTGAGCTTAAGGTGTCCGGCTAGGGTTAGGGTTAGGTCTGTGGTTTGAGTTAGGCTTCAGGTTAGGTTATGTTTGAACTTAGTTTGAGGGAGTAAGTTTGGGGCTACTGTTAGTTTTCGGTTCAGTGTTACGGTTGAAGATAGCGTCAGAGTCAGGTTAGGGTTGTGGTTGAGCTTCAGGTGTCCGCCTAGGGTTAGGGTTAGGTCTATGGTTTGAATTAGGCTTCAGGTTAGGTTATGTTTGAACTTAGTTTGAGGGAGTAAGTTTAGGGCTACTGTTAGTTTTCGGTTCAGTTTTAAGGTTGGAGATAGCGTCAGGTCTGGTTAGGCTTGTGGTTGAGTTTCAGGTGTCCGCCTAGGGTTAGGGTTAGGTCTATGGTTTGAGTTAGGCTTCAGGTTAGGTTAGGTTTGAACGTAGTTTGACAGAGTCAGTTTAGGGCTACTGTTAGTTTTCGGTTAACTGTTACGTTTGGAGTAAGCGTCAGGGTCAGGTTAGGTTTGGGGTTGAGCTTAAGGTGTCCGGCTAGGGATAGGGTTAGGTCTGTGGTTTGAGTTAGGCTTCAGGTTAGGTTAGGTTTGAACTTAGTTTGAGGGAGTAAGTTAGGGGCTACTGTTAGTTTTAGGTTCAGTTTTATGGTTGGAGATAGCGTCAGGTCTGGTTAGGGTTGTGGTTGAGTTTCAGGTGTCCGCCTAGGATTAGGGTTAGGTCTATGGTTTGAGTTAGGCTTCAGGTTACGTTAGGTTTGAACTTAGTTTGAGGGAGTCAGTTTAGGGCTACTGTTAGTTTTCGGTTAACTGTTACGGTTGGAGTAAGCGTCAGGGTCAGGTTAGGTTTGGGGTTGAGCTTAAGGTGTCCGCCTAGTGTTAGGGTTAGGTGTATGGTTTGATTTAGGCTTCAGGTTAGGTTAGGTTTGAACTTAGTTTGAGGGAGTAAGTTTAGGGCTACTGTTAGTTTTCGTTTAACTGTTACGGTTGGAGTAAGCGTCAGGGTCAGGTTAGGGTGGGGGTTAAGCATAAGGTGTCCGCCTAGGGTTAGGGTTAGGTCTATGGTTTCATTTAGGCTTCAGGTTAGGTTAGGATTGAACTTAGTTTGAGGGAGTAAGTTTAGGGCTACTGTTAGTTTTCGGTTCAGTGTTCCGGTTGGATTTAGCCTCAGGGTCAGGTTAGGGTTACGGTTAAGCTTAAGGTGTCCGCCTAGGGTTAGGGTTAGGTCTATTGTTTGAGTTAGGCTTCAGGTTAGGTTAGGTTTGAACTTAGTTTGAGGGAGTAAGTTTAGGGCTACAGTTAGTTTTTGGTTCAGTGTTACGTTTGGAGTTAGTGTGAGGGTCTGGTTAGGGTTGGGGTTGAGCTTAAGGTGTCCGCCTAGGGATAGGGTTAGGTCTGTGGTTTGAGTTAGGCTTCAGGATAGGTTAGGTTTGAACTTAGTTTGAGGGAGTAAGTTTGGGGCTACTCTTAGTTTTCGGGTAACTGTTACTGTTGGAGTTAGTTTCAGGGCCAGGTTAGGTTTGGGGTTGAGCTTAAGGTGTCAGCCTAGGGATAGGGTTAGGTGTATGGTTTGATTTAGGCTTCAGGTTAGGTTAGGTTTGAACTTAGTTTGAGGGAGTAAGTTTAGGGCTACTGTTAGTTTTCGTTTAACTGTTATGGTTGGAGTAAGAGTCAGGGTCAGGTTAGGGTGGGGCTTAAGCATAAGGTGTCCGCCTAGGGTTAGGGTTAGGTCTATGGTTTCATTTAGGCTTCTGGTTAGGTTAGGATTGCACTTAGTTTGAGGGAGTAAGTTTAGGGCTACTGTTAGTTTTCGGTTCAGTGTTCCGGTTGGATTTAGCCTCAGGTTCAGGTTAGGGCTGGGATTAAGCTTAAGGTGTCCGCGTAGGGTTAGGTCTAGGTCTATTGTTTGAGTTAGGATTCAGGTTAGGTTAGGTTTGAACTTAGTTTGAGGGAGTAAGTTTAGGGCTACTGTTAGTTTTCGGTTCAGTGTTCCGGTTGGATTTAGCCTCAGGTTCAGGTTAGGGCTGGGATTAAGCTTAAGGTGTCCGCCTAGGGTTAGGTCTAGGTCTATTGTTTGAGTTAGGCTTCAGGTTAGGTTAGGTTTGAACTTAGTTTGAGGGAGTAAGTTTAGGGCTACTGTTAGTTTTCGGTTCAGTGTTCCGGTTGGATTTAGCCTCAGGTTCAGGTTAGGGCTGGGTTTAAGCTTAAGGTGTCCGCCTAGGGTTAGGGTTAGGTCTGTGGTTTGAGTTAGGCTTCAGTTTAGGTTAGGTTTGAACTTAGTTTGAGGGAGTAAGTTTAGGGCTACTGTTATTTTTCGGTTCAGTGTTACGGTTGGAGTTAGCGTGAGGGTCAGGTTAGGGTTGGGGTTGAGCTTAAGGTGTCCGCCTAGGGTTAGGGTTAGGTCTGTGGTTTGAGTTAGGCTTCAGATTAGGTTAGCTTTGAACTTAGTTTGAGGGAGTAAGTTTAGGGCTACTGTTAGTTTTCGGTTCTGTGTTACGGTTGGAGGTAGCGTGAGGTTCAGGTTAGGGTTGGGGTTGAGCTTAAGGTGTCTGCCTAGGGTTAGGGTTAGGTGTATGGTTTGATTTAGGCGTCAGGTTAGGTTAGGTTTGAACATAGTTTAAGGGAGTAAGTTTAGGGCTACTGTTAGTTTTCGTTTAAAATTTACGGTTGGAGTAAGCGTCAGGGTCAGGTTAGGGTGGGGGTTAAGCATAAGGTGTCCGCCTAGGGTTAGATTTAGGTGTATGGTTTGATTTAGGCTTCAGGTTAGGTTATGTTTCAACTTAGTTTGAGGGATTAAATTTAGGGCTAATGTTAGTT
This sequence comes from Tupaia tana, assembly GCA_026018925.1. NCBI lineage: Eukaryota > Metazoa > Chordata > Mammalia > Scandentia > Tupaiidae > Tupaia > Tupaia tana. The sequence continues at coordinate 1,484,175 of JAKSZU010000032.1, read as the reverse complement.
TTCGGTTAACTGTTACAGTTGGAGTAAGCGTTAGGGTCAGGTTAGGTTTGGGGTTGAAGTTAAGGTGTCCTCCTAGGGTTAGGGATAGGTGTATGGTTTGATTTAGGCTTCAGGTTAGGTTAGGTTTGAACTTAGTTTGAGGGAGTAAGTTTAGGGCTACTGTTAGTTTTCGGTTCAGTGTTACGGTTTGAGTTAGCGTGAGGGTCAGGTTAGGTTTGGGGTTGAGCTTAAGGTGTCCGGCTAGGGTTAGGGTTAGGTCTGTGGTTTGAGTTAGGCTTCAGGTTAGGTTAGGTTTGAACTTAGTTTGAGGGAGTAAGTTTGGGGCTACTGTTAGTTTTCGGTTCAGTGTTACGGTTGAAGATAGCGTCAGAGTCAGGTTAGGGTTGTGGTTGAGCTTCAGGTGTCCGCCTAGGGTTAGGGTTAGGTCTATGGTTTGAATTAGGCTTCAGGTTAGGTTATGTTTGAACTTAGTTTGAGGGAGTAAGTTTAGGGCTACTGTTAGTTTTCGGTTCAGTTTTAAGGTTGGAGATAGCGTCAGGTCTGGTTAGGCTTGTGGTTGAGTTTCAGGTGTCCGCCTAGGATTAGGGTTAGGTCTATGGTTTGAGTTAGGCTTCAGGTTAGGTTAGGTTTGAACGTAGTTTGACAGAGTCAGTTTAGGGCTACTGTTAGTTTTCGGTTAACTGTTACGTTTGGAGTAAGCGTCAGGGTCAGGTTAGGTTTGGGGTTGAGCTTAAGGTGTCCGGCTAGGGATAGGGTTAGGTCTGTGGTTTGAGTTAGGCTTCAGGTTAGGTTAGGTTTGAACTTAGTTTGAGGGAGTAAGTTTGGGGCTACTGTTAGTTTTCGGTTCAGTTTTATGGTTGGAGATAGCGTCAGGTCTGGTTAGGGTTGTGGTTGAGTTTCAGGTGTCCGCCTAGGATTAGGGTTAGGTCTATGGTTTGAGTTAGGCTTCAGGTTAGGTTAGGTTTGAACTTAGTTTGAGGGAGTCAGTTTAGGGCTACTGTTAGTTTTCGGTTAACTGTTACGGTTGGAGTAAGCGTCAGGGTCAGGTTAGGTTTGGGGTTGAGCTTAAGGTGTCCGCCTAGTGTTAGGGTTAGGTGTATGGTTTGATTTAGGCTTCAGGTTAGGTTAGGTTTGAACTTAGTTTGAGGGAGTAAGTTTGGGGCTACTGTTAGTTTTCGGTTCAGTGTTACGGTTGAAGATAGCGTCAGAGTCAGGTTAGGGTTGTGGTTGAGCTTCAGGTGTCCGCCTAGGGTTAGGGTTAGGTCTATGGTTTGAATTAGGCTTCAGGTTAGGTTAGGATTGAACTTAGTTTGAGGGAGTAAGTTTAGGGCTACTGTTAGTTTTCGGTTCAGTGTTCCGGTTGGATTTAGCCTCAGGGTCAGGTTAGGGTTACGGTTAAGCTTAAGGTGTCCGCCTAGGGTTAGGGTTAGGTCTATTGTTTGAGTTAGGCTTCAGGTTAGGTTAGGTTTGAACTTAGTTTGAGGGAGTAAGTTTAGGGCTACTGTTAGTTTTTGGTTCAGTGTTACGTTTGGAGTTAGTGTGAGGGTCTGGTTAGGGTTGGGGTTGAGCTTAAGGTGTCCGCCTAGGGATAGGTTTAGGTCTGTGGTTTGAGTTAGGCTTCAGGATAGGTTAGGTTTGAACTTAGTTTGAGGGAGTAAGTTTGGGGCTACTCTTAGTTTTCGGGTAACTGTTACTGTTGGAGTTAGTTTCAGGGCCAGGTTAGGGTTGGGGTTGAGCTTAAGGTGTCCGCCTAGGGTTAGGGTTAGGTCTATGGTTTGATTTATGCTTCAGGTAAGGTTAGGTTTGAAATTAGTTTGAGGGAGTAAGTTTAGGGCTACTGTTAGTTTTCGGTTAACTGTTACAGTTGGAGTAAGCGTCAGGGTCATGGTAGGGTGGGCGTTAAGCATAAGGTGTCCGCCTAGGGTTAGGGTTAGGTCTATGATTTGATTTAGGCTTCAGGTTAGATTAGGTTTGAACTTAGTTTGAGGGAGTCAGTTTAGGGCTACTGTTAGTTTTCGGTTAACTGTTACGGTTGGAGTAAGCGTCAGGGTCAGCTTAGGTTTGGGGTTGAGCTTAAGGTGTCCGCCTAGTGTTAGGTTTAGGTCTATGGTTTCATTTAGGCTTCAGGTTAGGTTAGGTTTGAACGTAGTTTGAGGGAGTAAGTTTAGGGCTACTGTTAGATTTCGGTTCAGTGTTCCGGTTGGATTTTGCCTCAGGTTCAGGTTAGGGCTGGGGTTAAGCTTAAGGTGTCCGCCTAGGGTTAGGGCTAGGTCTATTGTTTGAGTTAGGCTTCAGGTTAGGTAAGGTTTGAACTTAGTTTGAGGGAGTAAGTTTAGGGCTACTGTTAGTTTTCGGTTCAGTGTTACGGTTGGAGATAGCGTCATGGTCAAGTTAGGGTTGGGATTAAGATTCAGGTGTCCGCCTAGGATTAGGGTTAGGTCTATGGTTTGAGTTAGGCTTCAGGTTAAGTTAGGTTTGACTTTAGTTTGAGGGAGTATGTTTAGGCCTATTTTATTTTTCGGTTCAGTGTTATGGTTGAATTTAGCCTCAGGGTCAGGGTAGGGTTGGGGTCAAGCTTAAGGTGTCCGCCTAGGGTTAGGGTTAGGTCTATTGTTTGAGTTAGCCTTCAGGTTAGGTTAGGTTTGAACTTAGTTTGAGGGAGTAAGTTTAGGGCTACTGTCAGTTTTCGGTTAACTGTTACGGTTGGAGTAAGCGCCAGGGTCAGGTTAGGTTTGGGGTTGAGCTTAAGGTGTCCGCCTAGGGTTAGGGTTAGGTGTATGGTTTGATTTAGGCTTCAGGTTAGGTTAGGTTTGAACTTAGTTTGAGGGAGTAAGTTTAGGGCTCCTGTTAGTTTTCGGGAAACGGTTACGGTTGGAGTTAGCGTGAGGGCCAGGTTAGGGTAGGGGTTGAGATTAAGGTGTCCGCTTAGGGTTAGGGTTAAGTGTATGGTTTGATTTAGGCTTCAGGTTAGGTTAGGTTTAAAGTTAGTTTGAGGGAGTAAGTTTACGGCTTCTGTTAGTTTTCGGTTAACTGTTACAGTTGGAGTAAGCGTCAGGGTCACGTTAGGGTGGGGGTTAAGCATAAGGTGTCCGCCTAGGGTTAGGGTTAGGTCTATGATTTGATTTAGGCTTCAGGTTAGGTTAGGTTTGAACTTAGTTTGAGGGAGTAAGTTTAGGGCTACTGTTAGTTTTCGTTTAACTGTTACAGTTGGAGTAAGCCTCAGGGTAAGGTCAGGGTGGGGGTTAAGCATAAGATTTCCGCCTAGGGTTAGGGTTAGGTCTATGGTTTCATTTAGGCTTCAGGTTAGGTTAGGATTGAACTTAGTTTGAGGGAGTAAGTTTAGAGCTACTGTTAGTTTTCGGTTCAGTGTTACGTTTGGAGTTAGCGTTAGGGTCCGGTTAAGGTTGGGGTTGAGCTTAAGGTGTCCGCCTAGGTTTAGGGTTAGGTCTGTGATTTGATTTAGGCTTCAGGTTAGGTTAGGTTTGAACTTAGTTTTAGGGAGAAAGTTTAGGACTACTCTTAATTTTCGTGTAACTGTTACTGTTGGAGTTAGTTTCAGGGCCAGGTTAGGGTTGGGGTTGAGCTTAAGGTGTCCGCCTAGGGTTAGGGTTAGGTCTATGGTTTCATTTAGGCTTCAGGTAAGGTTAGGATTGTACTTAGTTTGAGGGAGTAAGTCTAGGGCTACTGGTAGTTTTCGGTTGAGTGTTACGGTTGGAGATAGCGTCAGGGTCAGGTTATGGTTGGGGTTGAGCTTCAGGTGTCCACCTAGGGTTAGGGTTAGGTCTATGGTTTGAGTTAGGCTTCAGGTTATGTTAGGTTTGAACTTAGTTTGAGGGAGTAAGTTTATGGCTACTGTTAGTTTTCGTTTGACTGTTACGGTTTGAGAAAGCGTCAGGGTCAGGTGAGGGAGGTGTTAAGCATAAGGTTTCCGCCTAGGGTTAGGGTTAGGTCTATGGTTTCATTTAGGCTTCAGGTTAGGTTAGGATTGAACTTAGTTTGAGGGAGTAAGTTTAGGGCTACTGTTAGTTTTCGGTTAACTGTAACGGTTGGAGTAAGCGTCAGGGTCAGGTTATGTTGGGGGTTAAACATAAGGTGTCCGCCTAGGGTTAGGGTTAGGCCTATGGTTTCATTTAGGCTTCAGGTTACGTTAGGATTGAACTTGGTTTGAGGTAGTAAGTTTAGAGCTACTGTTAGTTTTTGGTTCAGTGTTACGTTTGGAGTTAGCGTTAGGGTCCGGTTAGGGTTGGGGTTGAGCTTAAGGTGTCCGCCTAGGGTTAGGGTAAGGTCTGTGGTTTCAGTTAGGCTTCAGGTTAGGTTAGGTTTGAACTTAGTTTGAGGGCGTAAGTTTAGGGCTACTGTTAGTTTTCGGTTCAGTGTTACGGTTGGAGTTAGCGTGAGGGTCAGGTTAGGGTTGGGGTTGAGCTTAAGGTGTCCGCCTAGGGTTAGGGTTAGGTCTGTGGTTTGAGTTAGGCTTCAGGTTAGGTTAGGTTTGAAATTAGTTTGAGGTAGTAAGTTTGGGGCTACTGTTAGTTTTCGGTTCAGTGTTACGGTTGGAGATAGCGTCAGGGTCAGGTTAGGGTTGTGGTTGAGCTTCAGGTGTCCGCCTAGGGTTAGTGTTAGGTGTATGCTTTGATTTAGGCTTCAGGTTAGGTTAGGTTTGAACTTAGTTTGAGGGAGTAAGTTTAGGGCTACTGTTAGTTTTCGTTTAACTGTTATGGTTGGAGTAAGCGTCAGGGTCAGGTTAGGGTGGGGGTTAAGCATAAGGTGTCCGCCTAGGTTTAGGGTTAGGTCTACGGTTTCATTTAGGCTTCTGGTTAGGTTAGGATTGAACTTAGTTTGAGCGAGTAAGTTTAGGGCTACTGTTAGTTTTCGGTTCAGTGTTCCGGTTGGATTTAGCCTCAGGTTCAGGTTAGGGCTGGGGTTAAGCTTAAGGTGTAAGCCTAGGGTTAGGGCTAGGTCTATTGTTTGAGTTAGGCTTCAGGTTAGGTTAGGTTTGAACTTAGTTTGAGGGAGTAATTTTAGGGCTACTGTCAGTTTTCGGTTAACTGTTACGGTTGGAGTAAGCGCCAGGTTCAGGTTAGGTTTGGGGTTGAGCTTAAGGTGTCCGCCTAGGGTTAGGGTTAGGTGTATGGTTTGATTTAGGCTTCAGGTTAGGTTAGATTTGAACTTAGTTTGAGGGAGTAATTTTAGGGCTACTGTTAGTTTTCGTTTAACTGTTACGGTTGGAGTAAGCGTCAGGGTCAGGTTAGGGTGGGGGTTAAGCATAAGGTTTCCGCCTAATGTTAGGGTTAGGTCTATGGTTTCATTTAGGCTTCAGGTTAGGTTAGGATTGAACTTAGTTTGAGGGAGTAAGTTTAGAGCTACTGTTAGTTTTCGGTTCAGTGTTACGTTTGGAGTTAGCGTTAGGGTCCGGTTAATGTTGGTGTTGAGCTTAAGGTGCCCGCATAGTTTTAGGGTTAGGTCTGTGATTTGAGTTAGGCTTCAGGTTAGGTTAGGTTTGAACTTAGTTTTAGGGAGAAAGTTTAGGACTACTGTTAGTTTTCGGTTCAGTATTACGGTTGGAGATAGCGTCAGGGTCAGGTTAGGGTTGGGGTTGAGCTTCAGGTGTCGGCCTAGGGTTAGGGTTAGGTCTATGGTTTCAGTTAGGCTTCAGGTTAGGTTAGGTTTGAACTTAGTTTTAGGGAGTAAGTTTAGGGCTACTGTTAGTTTTAGGTTCAGTGTTACGGTTGGAGTTAGCGTGAGGGTCAGGTTAGGGTTGGGTTTGAGCTTCAGGTGTCCGCCTAGGGTTAGGGTTAGGTGTATGGTTTAATTTAGGCTTCAGGTTAGGTAAGGTTTGAACTTAGTTTGAGGGAGTAATTTTATGGCTACTGTTAGTTTTCGGGAAACTGTTACAATTGGAGTAATCGTCAGGGTCAGGGTAGGGTGGGGGTTAAGCCTAAGGTGTCTGCCTAGGGTTAGGGTTAGGTCTATGGTTTGAGTTAGGCTTCAGGTTAGGTTAGGTTTGAACTTAGTTTGAGGGAGTCAGTTTAGGGCTACTGTTAGTTTTCGGTTAACTGTTACGTTTGGAGTAAGCGTCAGGGTCAGGTTAGGTTTGGGGTTGAGCTTAAGGTGTCCGCCTAGGGTTAGGGTTAGGTGTATGGTTTGATTTAGGCTTCAGGTTAGCTTAGGTTTGAACTTAGTTTGAGGGAGTAAGTTTAGGGCTACTGTTAGTTTTCGTTTAACTGTTACGGTTGGAGTAAGCGTCAGGGTCAGGTTAGGGTGGGGGTTAAGCATAAGGTGTCCGCCTAGGGTTAGGGTTAGGTCTATGGTTTCATTTAGGCTTCAGGTTAGGTTAGGATTGAACTTAGTTTGAGGGAGTAAGTTTAGGGCTACTGTTAGTTTTCGGTTCAGTGTTACGCTTGGATTTAGCCTCAGGGTCAGGTTAGGGTTGGGGTTAAGCTTAAGGTGTTCGCCTAGGGTTAGGGTTAGGTCTATTGTTTGAGTTAGGCTTCAGGTTAGGTTAGGTTTGAACTTAGTTTGAGGGAGTAAGTTTAGGGCTACTGTTAGTTTTTGGTTCAGTGTTACGTTTGGAGTTAGTGTGAGGGTCCGGTTAGGGTTGGGGTTGAGCTTAAGGTGTCCGCCTAGGGATAGGGTTAGGTCTGTGGTTTGAGTTAGGCTTCAGGTTAGGTTAGGTTTGAACTTAGTTTGAGGGAGTAAGTTTAGGGCTACTCTTAGTTTTCGGGTAACTGTTATGTTGGAGTTAGTTTCAGGGCCAGGTTAGGGTTGGGGTTGAGCTTAAGGTGTCCGCCTAGGGTTAGGGTTAGGTCTATGGTTTCATTTAGGCTTCAGGTAAGGTTAGGATTGAACTTAGTTTGAGGGAGTAAGTCTACGGCTACTGGCAGTTTTCGGTTCAGTTTTTCGATTGGAGATAGCGTCAGGGTCAGGTTATGGTTGGTGTTGAGCTTCAGGTGTCCGCCTATAGTTAGGGTTATGTCTATGGTTTGAGTTAGGCTTCAAGTTAGGTTAGGTTTGAACTCAGTTTGAGGGAGTAAGTTTAGGGCTACTGTTAGTTTTCGGTTCAGTGTTACTGTTGGAGATAGCGTCAGGGTCAGGTTAGGGTTGGGGTTGAGCTTCAGGTGTCCGCCTATAGTTAGGGTTATGTCTATGATTTGAGTTAGGCTTCAAGTTAGGTTAGGTTTGAACTTAGTTTGAGCGAGTAAGTTTAGGGCTACTCTTAGTTTTCGGTTCAGTGATATGGTTGGAGTTAGCCTGGAGGTCAGGTTAGGGTTGGGGTTGAGCTTAAGGTGTCCGCCTAGGGTTAGGGTTAGGTGTTTGGTTTGATTTAGGATTCAGGTTAGGTTAGGTTTGAAGTTAGTTTGAGGGAGTAAGTTTAGGGCTACTGTTAGTTTTCGGTTAACTGTTACAGTTCGAGTAAGCGTCAGGGTCAGGGTAGGGTGGGGGTTAAGCATAAGGTGTCCGCTTAGGGTTAGGGTTAGGTCTATGATTTGATTTAGGCTTCAGGTTAGATTAGGTTTGAACTTAGTTTGAGGGAGTCAGTTTAGGGCAACTGTTAGTTTTCGGTTAACTGTTACGGTTGGAGTAAGCGTCAGGGTCAGGTTAGGTTTGGGGTTGAGCTTAAGGTGTCCGGCTAGGGATAGGGTTAGGTCTGTGGTTTGAGTTAGGCTTCAGGTTAGGTTAGGTTTGAACTTAGTTTGAGGGAGTAAGTTTGGGGCTACTGTTAGTTTTCGGTTCAGTTTTATGGATGGAGATAGCGTCAGGTCTGGTTAGGGTTGTGGTTGAGTTTCAGGTGTCCGCCTAGGATTAGGGTTAGGTCTATGGTTTGAGTTAGGCTTCAGGTTAGGTTAGGTTTGAACTTAGTTTGAGGGAGACAGTTTAGGGCTACTGTTAGTTTTCGGTTAACTGTTACGGTTGGAGTAAGCGTCAGGTTCAGGTTAGGTTTGGGGTTGAGCTTAAGGTGTCCGCCTAGTGTTAGGGTTAGGTGTATGGTTTGATTTAGGCTTCAGGTTAGTTTAGGTTTGAACTTAGTTTGAGGGAGTAAGTTTAGGGCTACTGTTAGTTTTCGTTTAACTGTTACGGTTGGAGTAAGCGTCAGGGTCAGGTTAGGGTGGGGGTTAAGCATAAGGTGTCCGCCTAGGGTTAGGGTTAGGTCTATGGTTTCATTTAGGCTTCAGGTTAGGTTAGGATTGAACTTAGTTTGAGGGAGTAAGTTTAGGGCTACTGTTAGTTTTCGGTTCAGTGTTCCGGTTGGAGTTAGCATGAGGGTCCGCTTAGGGTTGGGGTTGAGCTTAAGGTGTCCGCCTAGGGTTAGGGTTAGGTCTGTGGTTTGAGTTAGGCTTCAGGTTAGGTTAGTTTTGAACTTAGTTTGAGGGAGTAAGTTTAGGACTACTGTTAGTTTTCGGTTCAGTGTTACGGTTTGAGATAGCGTCAGGGTCAGGTTAGGGTTGGGGTTGAGCTTCAGGTGTCTGCCTAGGGTTAGGGTTAGGTCTATGGTTTGAGATAGGCTTCAGGTTAGGTTAGGTTTGAACTTAGTTTGAGGGAGTAAGTTTAGGGCTACTGTTAGTTTTCGTGTAACTGTTACGGTTGGAGTTAGCATCAGGGCCAGGTTAGGGTTGGGGTTGAGCTTAAGGTGTCCGCCTAGGGTTAGGGTTAGGTGTATGGTTTCATTTAGGCTTCAGGTTAGGTTAGGTTTGAAGTTAGTTTGAGGGAGTCAGTTTAGGGCTACTGTTAATTTTCGGTTAACTGTTACAGTTGGAGTAAGCGTCAGGGTCAGGTTAGGCTGGGGGTTAAGCATAAGGTGTCCGCCTAGGGTTAGTCTTAGGTCTATGGTTTGAGTTAGTCTTCAGGTTAGGTTAGGTTTGAACTTAGTTTGAGGGAGTACGTTTAGGGCTACTGTTAGTTTTCGGTTAACTGTTACAGTTGGAGTAAGTGTCAGGGTCAGGTTAGGGTGGGGTTTAAGCATAAGGTGTCCGCCTAGGGTTAGGGTTAGGTCTATGATTTGATTTAGGCTTCAGGTTAGTTTAGGTTTGAACTTAGTTTGAGGTAGTCAGTTTAGGGCTACTGTTAGTTTTTGGTTAAGTGTTACGGTTGGAGTAAGCGTCAGGGTCAGGTTAGGTTTGGGGTTGAGCTTAAGGTGTCCGCCTAGGGTTAGGGTTAGGTCTATGATTTGATTTAGGCTTCAGGTTAGGTTAGGATTGAACTTAGTTTGAGGTAGTCAGTTTAGGGCTACTGTTAGTTTTCGGTTAACTGTTACGGTTGGAGTAAGCGTCAGGGTCAGGTTAGGTTGGGGGTTAAGCATAAGGTGTCCGCTAGGGTTAGGGTTAGGTCTATGGTTTCTTTTAGGCTTCAGGTTAGGTTAGGATTGAACTTAGTTTGAGGGAGTAAGTTTAGGGCTACTGTTAGTTTTCGGTTCAGTGTTACGGTTGGAGATAGCGTCAGGGTCAGGTTAGGGTTGGGGTTGAGCTTCAGGTGTCCGCCTAGGGTTAGGGTTAGGTCTATGGTTTGAGATAGGCTTCAGGTTAGGTTAGGTTTGAACTTAGTTTGAGGGAGTAAGTTTAGGGCTACTGTTAGTTTTCGTGTAACTGTTACGGTTGGAGTTAGCATCAGGGCCAGGTTAGGGTTGGGGTTGAGCTTAAGGTGTCCGCCTAGGGTTAGGTTTAGGTTTATGGTTTCATTTAGGCTTCAGGTTAGGTTAGGTTTGAAGTTAGTTTGAGGGAGTCAGTTTAGGGCTACTGTTAGTTTTCGGTTAACTGTTACAATTGGAGTAAGCGTCAGGGTCAGGTTAGGCTGGGGGTTAAGCATAAGGTGTCCACCGAGGGTTAGGCTTAGGTCTATGGTTTGAGTTAGTCTTCAGGTTAGTTTAGGTTTGAACTTAGTTTGAGGGAGTACGTTTAGTGCTACTGTTAGTTTTCGGTTAACTGTTATAGTTGGAGTAAGTGTCAGGGTCAGGTTAGGGTGGGGTTTAAGCATAAGGTGTCCGCCTAGGGTTAGGGTTAGGTCTATGATTTCATTTAGGCTTCAGGTTAGTTTAGGTTTGAACTTAGTTTGAGCTAGTCAGTTTAGGGCTATTGTTAGTTTTCGGTTAAGTGTTACGGTTGGAGTAAGCGTCAGGGTCAGGTTAGGTTTGGGGTTGAGCTTATCGTGTCCGCCTATGGTTAGGGTTAGGTGTATGGTTTGATTTAGGCTTCAGGTTAGGTTAGGTTTGAACTTAGTTTGAGGGAGTAAGTTTAGGGCTACTTTTAGTTTTCGGTTAACTGTTACAGTTGGAGTAAGCGTCAGGGTCACGTTAGGGTGGGTGTTAAGCATAAATTGTCCGCCTAGGGTTAGGGTTAGGTCTATGGTTTCATTTAGGCTTCAGGTTAGGTTAGGATTGAACTTAGTTTGAGAGAGTCAGTTTAGGGGTACTGTTAGTTTTCGGTTAACTGTTACGGTTGGATTTAGCCTCAGGGTCAGGTTAGGGTTGGGGTTAAGCTTAAGGTGTCCGCCTAGGGTAAGGGTTAGGTCTGTGGTTTGAGTTAGGCTTCAGGTTAGGTTAGGTTTGAACTTAGTTTGAGGGAGTAAGTTTAGGGCTACTGTTAGTTTTCGGTTCAGTGTTACGGTTGGCGTTAGCGTGAGGGTCAGGTTAGGTTTGGGGTTGAGCTTAAGGTGTCCGCCTAGGGTTAGGGTTAGGTGTATGGTTTGATTTTGGCTTCTGGTTAGGTTAGGTTTGAACTTAGTTTGAGAGAGTAAGTTTAGGGGTACTGTTAGTTTTCGGGTAACTGTTACGGTTGGAGTTAGCGTCAGGGCCAGGTTAGGGTTGGGATTGAGCTTAAGGTGTCCACCTAGGGTTAGGATTAGGTGAATGGTTTGATTTATACTTCAGGTTAGGTTAGGTTTGAAGTTAGTTTCAGGGAGTAAGTTTAGGGCTACTGTTAGTTTTCGGTTAATTGTTACAGTTGGAGTAAGCGTCAGGGTCAGGTTAGGATGGGGGTTAAGCATAAGGTGTCCGCCTAGGGTTAGGGTTAGGTCTGTGGTTTGAGTTAGGCTTCAGGTTAGATGATGTTTGAACTTATTTGAGGGAGTAAGTTTAGGGCTACTGTTAGTTTACGGTTCAGTATTATGTTTGGAGTTAGCGTCAGGGTCAGGTTAGGGTTGGGGTTAGCTTGAGGTGTCCGCCTAGGGTTAGGATAAGGTCCATTGTTTGATTTAGGCTCCAGGTTAGGTTACGTTTGAACTTAGTTTGAGTGAGTAAGTTTAGGACTACTGTTAGTTTTCTGTTCAGTGTTACGGTTGGAGATAGCGTCAGGGTCAGGTTAGGGTTGGAGTTGAGCTTAAGGTGTCCGCCTAGGGTTAGGGTTAGGTCTAAGATTTGATTTAGGCTTCAGGTTAGGTTAGGTTTGAACTTAGTTTGAGGGAGTCAGTTTAGGGCTACTGTTAGTTTTCGGTTAACTGTTACGGTTGGAGTAAGAGTCAGGGTCAGGTTAGGTTGGGGGTTAAGCATAAGGTGTCCGCTAGGGTTAGGGTTAGGTCTATGGTTTCTTTTAGGCTTCAGGTTAAGTTAGGATTGAACTTAGTTTGAGGGAGTAAGTTTAGGGCTACTGTTAGTTTTCGGTTCAGTGTTACGGTTGGAGATAGCGTCAGGGTCAGGTTAGGGTTGGGGTTGAGCTTCAGGTGTCCGCCTAGGGTTAGGGTTAGGTCTATGGTTTGAGATAGGCTTCAGGTTAGGTTAGGTTTGAACTTAGTTTGAGGGAGTAAGTTTAGGGCTACTGTTAGTTTTCGTGTAACTGTTACGGTTGGAGTTAGCATCAGGGCCAGGTTAGGGTTGGGGTTGAGCTTAAGGTGTCCGCCTAGGGTTAGGTTTAGGTTTATGGTTTCATTTAGGCTTCAGGTTAGGTTAGGTTTGAAGTTAGTTTGAGGGAGTCAGTTTAGGGCTACTGTTAGTTTTCGGTTAACTGTTACAGTTGGAGTAAGTGTCAGGGTCAGGTTAGGGTCGGGTTTAAGCATAAGGTGTCCGCCTAGGGTTAGGATTAGGTCTATGGTTTCATTTAGGCTTCAGGTTAGGTTAGGATTGAACTTAGTTTGAGGGAGTAAGTTTAGGGCTACTGTTAGTTTTGGGAAACTGTTATGGTTGGAGTTAGCGTCAGGGCAAGGTTAGGGTTGGGGTTGAGATTAAGGTGTCCGCCTATGGTTAGGGTTAGGTGTATGGTTTCATTTAGGCTTAAGGTTAGGTTAGGTTTGAAGTTAGTTTGATGGAGTAAATTTAGGGCTACTGTTAGTTTTCGGTTAACTGTTACGGTTGGAGTAAACTTCAGGGTCAGGTTAGGGTGGGGGTTAAGCATAAGGTGTCCGCCTAGGGTTAGGGTTAGGTATAAGATTTGATTTATGCTTCAGGTTAGGTTAGCTTTGAACTTAGTTTGAGGGAGTAAGTTTAGGGCTACTGTTAGTTTTTGGTTAACTGTTACAGTTGGTGTAAGTGTCAGGGTCAGGTTAGGTTTGGGGTTGAGCTTAAGGTATCCGCCTAGGGTTAGGGTTAGGTGTATGGTTTGATTTAGGCTTCAGGTTAGGATAGGTTTGAACTTAGTTTGAGGTAGTAAGTTTAGGGCTACTGTTAGTTTTCGTTTAACTGTTACATATGGAGTAAGCGTCAGGGTCAGGTTAATGTGGGGGTTAACCATAAGGTGTCCGCCTAGGGTTAGGGTTAGGTCTATGGTTTCATTTAGGCTTCAGGTTAGGTTAGGATTGAACTTAGTTTGAGGGAGTAAGTTGAGGGCTACTGTTAGTTTTCGGTTCAGTGTTACGTTTGGAGTTAGCGTGAGGGTCCGGTTAGGGTTGGGGTGGAGCTTAAGGTGTCCGCCTAGGTTTAGGGTTAGGTCTGTGATTTGAGTTAGGCTTCAGGTTACGTTAGGTTTGAACTTAGTTTTAGGGAGTAAGTTTAGGGATACTGTTAGTTTTCGGTTCAGTGTAATGGTTGGAGATAGCGTCAGGGTCAGGTTAGGCTTGTGGTTGAGCTTCAGGTGTCGGACTAGGGTTATGGTTAGGTCTATGGTTTTAGTTAGGCTTCAGGTTAGGTTAGGGTTGAACTTAGTTTTAGGGATTAAGTTTAGGGCTACTGTTAGTTTTCGGTTCAGTGTTATGGTTGGAGTTAGCGTGAGGGTCAGGTTAGGGTTGCGTTTGAGCTTCATGTGTCCGCCTAGGGTTAGGGTTAGGTGTATGGTTTGATTTAGGCTTCAGGTTAGGTTAGGTTTGAACTTAGTTTGACTGAGTAAGTTTAGGGCTACTGTTAGTTTTCGGTTCATTATTATGTTTGGAGTTAGCGTCAGGGTCAGGTTAGGGTTGGGGTTAGCTTGAGTTGTCCGCCTAGGGTTAGGGTAAGTTCCATGGTTTGATTTAGGCTCCAGGTTAGGTTACGTGTGAACTTAGTTTGAGTGAGTAAGTTTAGGACTAATGTTAGTTTTCGGTTCAGTGTTACGGTTGGAGATATCGTCAGGGTAAGTTTAGGGTTGGAGTTGAGCTTAAGGTGTCCGCCTAGGGTTAGGGATAGGTCTAAGATTTGATTTAGGCTTCAGGTTAGGTTAGGTTTGAACTTAGTTTGAGGGAGTCAGTTTAGGGCTACTCTTAGTTTTCGGTTCTGTGATATGGTTGGAGTTAGCCTGGAGGTCAGGTTAGGGTTGGGGTTGAGCTTAAGGTGTCCGCCTAGGGTTAGGGTTAGGTGTATGGTTTGATTTAGGCTTCAGGTTAGGTTAGGTTTGAACTTAGTTTGAGGGAGTAAGTTTAGGGCTACTTTTAGTTTTCAGGAAACTGTTACAGTTGGAGTAAGCATCAGGGTCAGGTTAGGGTGGGGGTTAAGCATAAGGTGTCCGCCTAGGGTTAGGGTTACGTCTAAGATTTGATTTAGGCTTCAGGATAGGTTAGGTTTGAACTTAGTTTGAGGGAGTCAGTTTAGGGCTACTGTTAGTTTTTGGTTAACTGTTACGGTTGGTGTAAGTGTCAGGGTCAGGTTAGGTTTGGGGTTGAGCTTAAGGTATCCGCCTAGGGTTAGGGTTAGCTGTATGGTTTGATTTAGGCTTCAGGTTAGGATAGGTTTGAACTTAGTTTGAGGGAGTAAGTTAAGGGCTACTGTTAGTTTTCGTTTAACTGTTACGGTTGGAATAAGCGTCAGGGTCAGGTTAGGGTGGGGGTTAAGCATAAGGTGTCCGCCTAGGGTTAGGGTTAGGGCTATGGTTTCATTTAGGCTTCAGGTTAGGTTAGGATTGAACTTTGTTTGAGGGAATAAGTTTATGGCTACTGTTAGTTTTCGGTTCAGTGTTACGTTTGGATTTAGCCTCAGGGTCAGGATAGGGTTGGGGTTAAGCTTAAGGTGTCCGCCTACGGTTAGGGTTAGTTCTGTGGTTTGAGTTAGGCTTCAGGTTATGTTAGGTTTGAACTTAGTTTGAGGAAGTAAGTTTAGGGCTACTGTTAGTTTTCGATTCAGTGTTATGTTTGGAGATAGCGTCAGGGTCAGGTTATGGTTGGGGTTGAGCTTCAGGTGTCCGCCTAGATTTAGGATTAGGTCTATGGTTTGAGTTAGGCTTCAGGTTAGGTTAGGTTTGAACTTAGTTTGAGGGAGTAAGTTTAGGGCTACTGTTGGTATTCGGTTCAGTGTTACTGTTGGAGTTAGCGTGAGGGTCAGGTTAGGGTTGGGGTTGAGCTTAAGGTGTCCGCCTAGGGTTAGGGTTAGGTTTATGGTTTGATTTAGGATTCAGGTTAGGTTAGGTTTGAACTTAGTTTGAGGGAGTAAGTTTAGGGCTATTGTTAGTTTTCGGGTAACTGTTACGGTTGGAGTTAGCATCAGGGCCAGGTTATGGTTGGGTTTGAGCTTAAGGTGGCCGCCTAGAGTTACGGTTAGGTATATGGTTTGATTTATGCTTCAGATTAGGTTATGTTTGAACTTAGTTTGAGGGCATACGTTTAGGGCTACTGTTATTTCTCGGTTAAATGTTACGGTTGGAGATAGTGTCAGGGTCAGGTTAGGTTTGGGGTTGACCTTAAGGTGTCCGCCTAGGGTTAGGGTTAGGTGTATGGTTTGATTTCGGCTTCAGGTTAGGTTAGGTTTGAAGGTAGTTTGAGGGAGTTAGTTTAGGCCTACTGTTAGTTTTCGGTTAACTGTTACAGTTGGAGTAAGCTTCAGGGTCAGGGTAGGGTGGGGTTTAAGCATAAGGTGTCCGCCTAGGGTTAGGGTTAGGTCTATGATTTGATTTAGGCTTCAGGTTAGGTTAGGTTTGAACTTAGTTTGAGGGAGTCAGTTTAGGGCTACTGTTAGTTTTCGGTTCAGTATTACGGTTGGATTTAGCCTCAGGGTCAAGTTAGGTTTGGGGTTAAGCTTAAGGTGTCCGCCTAGGGTTAGGGTTAGGTCTATTGTTTGAGTTAGGCTTCAGGTTAGGTTAGGTTTGAACTTAGTTTGAGGGAGTAAGTTTAGGGCTACTGTTAGTTTTTGGTTCAGTGTTACGTTTGGAGTTAGCGTGAGGGTCCGGTTAGGGTTGGGGTTGAGCTTAAGGTGTCCGCCTAGGGTTAGGGTTAGGTCTGTGGTATGAATTAGGCATCAGGTTAGGTTAGGTTTGAACTTAGTTTGAGGGACTAATTTTAGGGATACTGTTAGTTTTCAGTTCAGTGTTACGGTTGGAGATAGCGTCAGGGTCAGGTTAGGGTTGTGGTTGAGCTTCAGATGTCCGCCTAGGGTTAGGGTTAGGTCTATGGTTTGAGTTAGGCTTCAGGTTAGGTTTGGTTTGAACTTAGTTTAATGGAGTAAGTTTAGGGCTACTGTTAGTTTTCGGTTCAGTGTTACGGTTGGAGTTAGCGTGAGGGTCACGTTAGAGTTGGGGTGTGTTTAAGGTGTCCGCCTAGGGTTAGGGTTAGGTGTATGGTTAGATTTAGGCTTCAGGTTAGGTTAGGTTTGAAGTTAGTTTGAGGGAGTAAGTTTAGGGCTACTGTTAGTTTTCGGTTCAGTGTTACGGTTGGAGTTAGCGTGAGGGTCAGGTTAGGGTTGGGGTTGAGCTTCAGGTGTCCGCCTAGGGTTAGGGTTAGGTCTGTGGTTAGAGTTAGGCTTCAGGTTAGGTTAGGTTTGAACTTAGTTTGAGGGAGTAAGTTTAGGGCTACTGTTAGTTTTCGGTTCAGTGTTATGGTTGGAGATAGCGTCAGGGTCAGGTTAGGGTTGGGGTTGAGCTTCAGGTGTCCGCCTAGGGTTAGGGTTAGGTCTATGGTTAGAGTTAGGCTTTAGGTTAGATTGGGTTTGAAGTTAGTTTGAGGGTGTATGTTCAGGGCTACTGTTAGTTTTCGGTTAACTGTTACATTTGGCGTAAGCGTCTGGGTCAGGTTAGGGTGGGTGATAAGCATAAGTTGTCCGCCTAGGGTTAGGGTTAGGTGTACGGTTTGATTTTGGCTTCTGGTTAGGTTAGGTTTGAACTTAGTTTGAGGGAGTAAGTTTAGGGCTACTGTTATTTTTCGGTTAAATGTTACAGTTGGAGTAAGCGTCAGGGTCAGGTTAGGGTGGGGGTTAAGCATAAGGTGTCCGCCTAGGGTTAGGTTTAGGTCTATGGTTTCATTTAGGCTTCAGGTTAGGTTAGGATTGAACTTAGTTTGAGGGAGTAAGTTTAGGGCTAATGTTAGTTTTCGGTTAACAGTTACGGTTGGAGTAAACTTCAGGGTCAGGTTAGGGTGGGGGTTAAGCATAAGGTGTCCGCCTAGGGTTAGGGTTAGGTCTAAGATTTGATTTAGGCTTCAGGTTAGGTTAGGTTTGATCTTAGTTTGAGGGAGTAAGTTTAGGGCTACTGTTAGTTTTTGGTTAACTGTTACAGTTGGTGTAAGTGTCAGGGTCAGGTTAGGTTTGGGGTTGAACTTAAGGTATCCACCTAGGGTTATGGTAAGGTGTATGGTTTGATTTAGGCTTCAGGTTAGGGTAGGTTTGAACTTAGTTTGAGGGAGTAAGTTTAGGGCTACTGTTAGTTTTCGTTTAATTGTTACGGTTGGAGTAAGCGTCAGGGTCAGGTTATGGTGGGGGTTAACCATAAGGTGTCCGCCTAGGGTTAGGGTTAGGTCTATGGTTTCATTTAGGCTTCAGGTTAGGTTAGGATTGAACTTAGTTTGAGGGAGTAAGTTTAGGGCTACTCGTAGTTTTCGGTTCAGTTATATGGTTGGAGTTAGCCTGGAGGTCAGGTTAGGGTTGGGGTTAAGCTTAACGTGTCCGCCTAGGGTTAGGGTTGGTCTGTGGTTTGATTTAGGCTTCAGGTTAAGTTAGGTTTGAACTTAGTTTGAGGGAGTAAGTTTAGGGCTACTGTTAGTTTTTGGTTCAGTGTTACGGTTGGAGTTAGCGTGAGGGTCAGGTTAGGGTTGGGGTTAAGCTTAACGTGTCCGCCTAGGGTTAGGGTTGGTCTGTGGTTTGATTTAGGCTTCAGGTTAAGTTAGGTTTGAACTTAGTTTGAGGGAGTAAGTTTAGGGCTACTGTTAGTTTTCGGTTCAGTGTTATGGTTGGAGATAGCGTCAGGGTAAGGTTAGGGTTGGGTTGAGCTTAAGGTGTCCGCCTAGGGTTAGGGTTAGGTCTATGGTTTGAGTTAGGCTTCAGGTTAGATTAGATTTGAAGTTAGTTTGAGGGTGTAAGTTCAGGGCTACTGTTAGTTTTCGGTTAACTGTTACAGTTGGAGTAAGAATCAGGGTCAGGTTAGGGTGGGGGTTAAGCATAATTTGTCCGCCTAGGGTTAGGGTTAGGTCTATGATTTGATTTAGGCTTCAGGTTAGGTTAGGTTTGAACTTAGTTTGAGGGAGTCAGTTTAGGGCTACTGTTAGTTTTCGGTTCAGTGTTACGGTTGGAATTAGCGTGAGGGTCAGGTTAGGGTTGGGGTTGAGCTTAAGGTGTCCGCCTAGGATTAGGGTTAGTTTCATTGTTTGATTTAGGCTTCAGGTTAGGTTAGGTTTGAACTTAGTTTGAGGGAGTAAGTTTAGGGCTACTGTTAGTTTTCGGTTAACTGTTACAGTTGGAGTAAGTGTCAGGGTCAGGTTAGGGTGGAGTTTAAGCATAAGGTGTCTGCCTAGGGTTAGGGTTAGGTGTATGGTTTGATTTAGGCTTCAGGTTAGGTTAGGTTTGAACTTAGTTTGAGGGAGTAAGTTTAGGGCTACTGTTAGTTTTCTGGAAACTGTTACGGTTGGATTTAGCGTCAGGGCCAGGTTAGGGTTGGGGTTGAGATTAAGGTGTCCGCCTAGGGTTAGGGTTATTCTATGGTTTCATTTAGGCTTAAGGTTAGGTTAGGTTTGAAGTTAGTTTGATGGAGTAAGTTTAGGGCTACTGTTAGTTTTCGGTTAACTGTTACGGTTGGAGTAAGCATCAGGGTCAGGTTAGGGTGGGGGTTAAGCATAAGGTGTCCGCCTAGGGTTAGGGTTAGGTCTAAGATTTGATTTAGGCTTCAGGTTAGGTTAGGTTTGAACTTAGTTTGAGGGAGTAAGTTTAGGGCTACTGTTAGTTTTCGTTTAACTGTTACGGTTGGAGTAAGCGTCAGGGTCAGGTTATGGTGCGGGTTAACCATAAGGTGTCCGCCTAGGGTTAGGGTTAGGTCTATGGCTTCATTTAGGCTTCAGGTTAGGTTAGGATTGCACTTAGTTTGCAGGAGTAAGTTTAGGGCTACTCTTAGTTTTCGGTTCAGTGATATGGTTGGAGTTAGCCTGGAGGTCAGGTTAGGGTTGGGGTTGAGCTTAAGGTGTCCGCCTAGGGTTAGGGTTAGGTGTATAGTTTGATTTTGGCTTCAGGTTAGGTTAGGTTTGAAGTTAGTTTCAGGGAGTAAGTTTAGGGCTACTGTTAGTTTTCGGTTAACTGTTACAGTTGGAGTAAGCGTCAGGGTCAGGTTAGGGTGGGGGTTAAGCATAAGGTGTCCGCCTAGGGTTAGGGTTAGGTCTATGGTTTCATTTAGGCTTCAGGTTAGGTTAGGATTGAACTTAGTTTGAGGGAGTACGTTTAGGGCCACTGTTAGTTTTCGGTTCAGTGTTACGGTTCGATTTAGCCTCAGGGTCAGGTTAGGGTTGGGGTTAAGCTTAAGGTGTCCGCCTAGGGTTAGGGTTAGGTCTATTGTTTGAGTTAGGCTTCAGGTTAGGTTAGGTTTGAACTTAGTTTGAGGGAGACAGTTTAGGGCTACTCTTAGTTTTCGTTTAACTGTTACGGTTGGAGTAAGCGTCAGGGTCAGGTTAGGGTGGGGGTTAAGCATAAGGTGTCCGCCTAGGGTTAGGGTTAGGTCTATGGTTTCTTTTAGGCTTCAGGTTAGGTTAGGATTGAAATTAGTTTGAGGGAGTAAGTTTAGGGCTACTGTTAGTTTTCAGTTCAATGTTACGTTTGGAGTTAGCGTGAGGGTCCGGTTACGGTTGGGGTTGAGCTTAAGGTGTCCGCCTCGTGTTAGGGTTAGGTCTGTGGTTTGAGTTAGGCTTCAGGTTAGGTTAGGATTGAACTTAGTTTGAGGGAGTAAGTTTAGGGCTACTGTTAGTTTTCGGTTCAGTGTTACGGTTGGAGATAGCGTCAGGGTCAGGTTAGGGTTGGGGTTGAGCTTTAGGTGTCCGCCTAGAGTTAGGGTTAGGTCTATGGTTTGAGTTAGGCTTCAGGTTAGGTTAGGTTTGAACTTAGTTTTAGGGAGTAAGTTTAGGGCTACTGTTAGTTTTCGGTTCAGTGTTACGGTTGGAGTTAGCGTGAGGGTCAGGTTAAGGTTGGGTTTGAACTTCAGGTGTCCGCCTAGGGTTAGGGTTAGGTGTATGGTTTGATTTAGGCTTCAGGTTAGGTTAGGTTTGAACTTAGTTTGAGGCAGTAAGTTAAGGGCTACTGTTAGTTTTCGGGTAACTTTTACGGTTGGAGTTAGCGTCAGGGCCAGGTTAGGGTGGGGGTTAAGCATAAGGTGTCCGCCTAGGGTTAGGGTAAGGTCTAAGATTTGATTTAGGCTTCAGGTTAGGTTAGGTTTGAACTTAATTTGAGGGAGTAAGTTTAGGCCTACTGTTAGTTTTCAGTTAACTGTTACAGTTGGTGTAAGTGTCAGGGTCAGGTTAGGTTTGGGGTTGAGCTTAAGGTATCCGCCTAGGGTTAGGTTTAGGTGTATGGTTTGATTTAGGCTTCAGGTTAGGATAGGTTTGAACTTAGTTTGAGGGAGTAAGTTTAGGGCTACTGTTAGTTTTCGATTCAGTGTTACGGTTGGAGATAGCGTCTGGGTCAGGTTAGGGTTGGGGTTAGCTTGAGGTGTCCGCCTAGGGTTAGGGTTACGTCCATGGTTTGAGTTAGGCTCCAGGTTAGGTTACGTTTGAACTTAGTTTGAGGGAGTAAGTTTAGGCCTATTGTATTTTTTGGTTCAGTGTTACAGTTGAATTTAGCCTCAGGGTCAGGTTAGGGTTGGGCTCAAGCTTAAGGTGTCCGCCTAGGGTTAGGGTTAGGTCTATTGTTTGAGTTAGGCTTCAGGTTAGGTTAGGTTTGAACTTAGTTTGAGGGAGTAAGTTTAGGGCTACTGTTAGTTTTCTGTTCAGTGTAACGTTTGGAGATAGCGTCAGGGTCAGGTTAGGGTTGGGGTTTAGCTTCAGGTGTCCGCCTAGGGTTAGGGTTAGGTCTTTGGTTTGAGATAGGCTTCAGGTTAGGTTAGGTTTGAAGTTAGTTTGAGGGAGTAAGTTTAGGGCTACTGTTAGTTTTAGGTTCAGTGTTACAGTTGGAGTTAGCGTGAGGGTCAGGTTAGGTTTGGGTTTGAGCTTCAGGTGTCCGCCTAGGGTTAGGGTTAGGTGTATGGTTTGATTTAGGCTTCAGGTTAGGTTAGGTTTGAACTTAGTTTGAGGGAGTAAGTTTAGGGCTACTGTTAGTTTTCGTTTAATTGGTACGGTTGGAGTAAGCGTCAGGGTCAGGTTAGGGTGGT
The DNA here is from genome assembly GCA_026018925.1 of Tupaia tana. Taxonomy (NCBI): domain Eukaryota; kingdom Metazoa; phylum Chordata; class Mammalia; order Scandentia; family Tupaiidae; genus Tupaia; species Tupaia tana. The sequence continues at coordinate 1,463,311 of JAKSZU010000032.1, read as the reverse complement.
GGTTAAGCATAAGGTGTCCGCCTAGGGTTAGGTTTAGGTCTATGGTTTCATTTAGGCTTCAGGTTAGGTTAGGTTTGAACTTAGTTTGAGGGAGTAAGTTTAGGGCTACTGTTAGTTTTCGGGTAACTGTTACGGTTGGAGTTAGCGTCACGGCCAGGTTAGGGTTGGGGTTGAGCTTAAGGTGTCTGCCTAGGGTTAGGTTTAGGTGTATGGTTTGATTTAGGCTTCAGGTTAGGTTATGTTTGAACTTAGTTTGAGGGAGTAAGTTTAGGGCTACTGTTAGTTTTCAGTTAACTGTTACAGTTGGATTAAGCGTCAGGGTCAGGTTAGGTTTGGGGTTGAAGTTAAGGTGTCCGCCTAGGGTTAGGGTTAGCTGCATGGTTTGATTTAGGCTTCAGGTTAGGTTAGGTTTGAACTTAGCTTGAGGGAGTAAGTTTAGGGCTACTGTTAGTTTTCGGTTCAGTATTATGGTTGGAGTTAGCGTCAGGGTCAAGTTAGGGTTGGGGTTAGCTTGAGGTGTTCGCCTAGGGTTATGGTTAGGTCCATGGTTTGTTTTAGGCTCCAGGTTAGGTTACGTTTGAACTTAGTTTGAGTGAGTAAGTTTAGGGCTACTGTTAGTTTTCGGTTCAGTGTTACGGTTGGAGATAGCGTCAGGGTCAGGTTAGGGTTGGAGTGGAGCTTAAGGTGTCCGCCTAGGGTTAGGGTTAGGTTTGTGGTTTGAGTTAGGCTTCAGGTTAGGTTAGGTTTGAACTTAGTTTGAGGGAGTAAGTTTAGGGCTACTGTTAGTTTTCGGTTCAGTGTTACGGTTGGAGTTAGCGTGAGGGTCAGGTTAGGGTTGGGTTTGAACTTCAGGTGTCCGCCTTGGGTTAGGGTTAGGTGTATGATTTGATTTAAGCTTCAGGTTAGGTTAGGTTTGAACTTAGTTTGAGGCAGTAAGTTTACGGCTACTGTTAGATTTCGTTTAACTGTTACGGTTGGAGTAAGCGTCAGGGTCAGGTTAGGGTGGTGCTTAAGCATAAGGTGTCCGCCTAGGGTTAGGGTTAGGTCTATGGTTTCATTTAGGCTTCAGGTTAGGTTAGGATTGAACTTAGTTTGAGGGAGTAAGTTTAGGGCTACTGTTAGTTTTCGTTTCAGTGTTACAGTTGGATTTAGCCTCAGGGTCAGGTTAGGGTTGGGGTTTAGCTTAAGGTGTCCGCCTAGGGTTAGGGTTAGGTCTGTGGTTTGAGTTAGGCTTCAGGTTAGGTTAGGTTTGATTTTAGTTTGAGGGAGTAAGTTTAGGGCTACTGTTAGTTTTCGGTTCAGTGTTACGTTTGGAGTTAGCATGAGGGTCCGGTTAGGTTTGGGGTTGAGCTTAAGGTGTCCGCCTAGGGTTAGGGTTAGGTCTGTGGTTTGAGTTAGCCTTCAGGTTAGGTTAGGTTTGAACTTAGTTTGAGGGAGTAAGTTTAGGGCTACTGTTAGTTTTCTGTTCAGTGTTACGGTTGGAGATAGCGTCAGGGTCAGGTTAGGGTTGGGGTTGAGCTTCAGGTGTCCGCCTAGGGTTAGGGTTAGGTCTATGGTTTGAGATAGGCTTCAGGTTAGGTTAGGTTTGAAGTTAGTTTGAGGGAGTAAGTTTAGGGCTACTGTCAGTTTTAGGTTCAGTGTTAAAGTTGGAGTTAGCGTGAGGGTCAGGTTAGGTTTGGGTTTGAGCTTCAGGTGTCCGCCTAGGGTTAGGGTTAGGTGTATGGTTTGATTTAGGCTTCAGGTTAGGTTAGGTTTGAACTTAGTTTGAGGGAGTAAGTTTAGGGCTACTGTTAGTTTTCGTTTAACTGTTACGGTTGGAGTAAGCGTCAGGGTCAGGTTAGGGTGGGGGTTAAGCATAAGTTTTCCGACTGGGGTTAGGGTTAGGTCTATGGTTTCATTTAGGCTTCAGGTTAGGTTAGGATTGAACTTAGTTTGAGTTAATAAGTTTAGGGCTACTGTTAGTTTTCGGTTAACTGTTACGGTTGGAGTAAGCGTCAGGTTCAGGTTAGAGTGGGGGTTTAGCATAAGGTGTCCGCCTAGGGTTAGGGTTAGGTCTATGGTTTCATTTAGGCTTTAGGTTAGGTTAGGATTGAACTTAGTTTGAGGGAGTAAGTCTATGGCTACTGGTAGTTTTCGGTTCAGTGTTATGGTTGGAGATAGCGTCAGGGTCAGTTTATGTTTGGGGTTGAGCTTCAGGTGTCCGCCTAGGGTTAGGGTTAGGTCTATTGTTTGTGTTAGACTTCAGGTTAGGTTAGGTTTGAACTTAGTTTGAGGAAGTAAGTTTAGAGCTACTGTTAGTTTAAGGTTCAGTGTTACAGTTGGACTTAGCGTGAGGGCCAGCTTAGGGTTGGGGTTGAGCTTCAGGTGTCCGTCTAGGGTTAGGGTTACGTGTATGGTTTGATTTAGGCTTCAGGTTAGATTAGGTTTGAACTTAGTTTGAGGGAGTAAGTTTAGGGTTACTGTTAGTTTTCGGGTAACTGTTACGATTGGAGTTAGCGTCAGTGCCAGGTTATGGTTGGGGTTGAGCTTAAGGTGTCCGCCTTGGGTTACGGTTAGGTGTAAGGTTTGATTTAGGATTCAGGTTAGGTTATGTTTGAACTTAGTTAGAGCGAGTAAGTTTAGGGCTACTGTTAGTTTTCGGTTAACTGTTACAGTTGGAGTAAGCGTCAGTGTCAGGGTAGGGTGGGAGTTAAGCATAAGGTGTCAGCCTAGGGTTAGGGTTAGGTCTATGATATGATTTAGGCTTCAGGTTAGATTAGGTTTGAACTTAGTTTGAGGGAGTCAGTTTAGGGCTACTGTTAGTTTTAGGTTAACTGTTACGGTTGGAGTAAGCGTCAGGGTCAGGTTAGGTTTGGGGTTGAGCTTAAGGTGTCCGCCTAGGGTTAGGGTTAGGTCTATGGTTTCATTAGGACTTCAGGTTAGGTTAGGTTTGAACTTAGTTTGAGGGAGTAAGTTTAGGGCTACTGTTAGTTTTCGGTTCAGTGTTACGGTTGGAGATAGCGTCATGGTCAAGTTAGGGTTGGGGTTGAGATTCAGGTGTCCGCCTAGGGTTAGGGTAAGGTCTATGGTTTGAGTTAGGCTTCAGGTTAGGTTAGGTTTGAACTTAGTTTGAGGGAGTAAGTTTAGGCCTATTGTATTTTTCGGTTCAGTGTTACGGTTGAATTTAGCCTCAGGGTCAGGTTAGGGTTGGGGTCAAGCTTAAGGTGTCCGCCTAGGGTTTGGGTTAGGTCTATGGTTTGGTTAGGCTTCAGGTTAGGTTAGGTTTGAACTTAGTTTGAAGGCGTAAGTTTAGGGGTACTGTTACTTTTCAGTTCAGTGTTACCTTTGGAGTTAGCGTGAGGGTCAGTTTAGGGTTGGGGTTGAGCTTAAGGTGTCCGCCTAGGGTTAGGGTTAGGTCTGTGGTTTGAGTTAGGCTTCAGGTTATGTTAGGTTTGAACTTAGTTTGAGGGAGTAAGTTTGGGGCTACTGTTAGTTTTCGGTTCAGTGTTACGGTTGGAGATAGGGTCAGGGTCAGGTTAGGGTTGTGGTTGAGCTTCAGGTGTCCGCCTAGGGTTAGGGTTAGGGCTATGGTTTGAGTTAGGCTTCAGGTTAGGTTAGGTTTGAACTTAGTTTGAGGGAGTAAGTTTAGGGCTACTGTTACTTTTCGGTTCAGTGTTACGGTTGGAGATAGCGTCAGGGTCTGGTTAGGGTTTTGATTGAGTTTCAGGTGTCCGCCTAGGGTTAGGGTTATGTCTATGGTTTGAGTTAGGCTTCAGGTTAGGTTAGGTTTGAACTTAGTTTGAGGGAGTAAGTTCAGGGCTACTGTTAGTTTTCGGTTAAGTGTTACGGTTGGAGATAGCGTCAGGGTCAGGTTAGGGTTTGGGTTGAGCTTAAGGTGTCCGCCTATTGTTAGGGTTATGTCTATGATTTGAGTTAGGCTTCAGGTTAGGTTAGGTTTGAACTTAGTTTGAGCAAGTAAGTTTAGGGCTACTCTTAGTTTTCGGTTCAGTGATATGGTTGGAGTTAGCATGGAGGTCAGGTTAGGGTTGGGGTTGAGCTTAAGCTGTCCGCCTAGGGTTAGGGTTAGGTGTATGGTTTGATTTAGGCCTCAGGTTAGGTTAGGTTTGAACTTACTTTGAGGGAGTAAGTTTAGGGCTACTGTTAGTTTTCGGGAAACTGTTACGGTTGGAGTTAGCATGAGGGCCAGGTTAGGGTTGGAGTTGAGATTAAGGTGTCCGCCTAGGGTTAGGGTTAGGTGTTTGGTTTGATTAAGGCTTCAGGTTAGGTTAGGTTTGAAGTTAGTTTGAGGGAGTAAGTTTAGGGCTACTGTTAGTTTTCGGTTAACTGTTACAGTTGGAGTAAGCGTCAGGGTCAGGGTTGGGTGGGGGTTAAGCATAAGGTGTCCGCCTAAGGTTAGGGTTAGGTCTATGATATGATTTAGGCTTCTGGTTAGATTAGGATTGAACTTAATTTGAGGGAGTCAGTTTAGGGCTACTGTTAGTTGTCGGTTCAGTGTTACAGTTGGAGATAGCGTCATGGTCAAGTAATGGTTGGGGTTGAGATTCAGGTGTCCGCCTAGGGTTAGGGTTAGGTCTATGGTTTGAGTTAGGCTTCAGGTTAGGTTAGGTTTGAACTTAGTTTGAGGGAGTAAGTTTAGGCCTATTGTATTTTTCGGTTCAGTGTTACGGTTGAATTTAGCCTCAGAGTCAGGTTAGGGTTGGGGTCAAGCTTAAGGTGTCTGCCTAGGGTTAGGGTTAGGTCTATTGGTTGAGTTAGGCTTCAGGTTAGGTTAGGTTTGAACTTAGTTTGAGGGAGTAAGTTTAGGGCTACTGTTATTTTTCGGTTCAGTGTTACGGTTGAAGATAGCGTCAGGGTCTGGTTAGGGTTGTGGTTGAGTTTCAGGTGTCCGCCTAGTTTTAGGGTTAGGTCTATGGTTTGAGTTAGGCTTCAGGTTAGCTTAGGTTTGAACTTAGTTTGAGGGAGTAAGTTTAGGGTTACTGTTAGTTTTCGGGTAACTGTTACTGTTGGCGTTAGCGTCAGGGCCAGGTTAGGTTTGGGGTTGAGCTTAAGGTGTCCGCCTACGGTTAGGGTTAGGTGTATGGTTTGATTTAGGTTTCAGGTTAGGTTAGGTTTGAACTTAGTTTCAGGGAGTATGTTTAGGGCTATTGTTAGTTTTCGTTTAACTGTTATGGTTGGAGTAAGCGTCAGGGTCAGGTTAGGGTGGGGGTTAAGCATAAGGTGTCCGCCTAGGGTTAGGGTTAGGTCTTTGGTTTCATTTAGGCTTCTGGTTAGGTTAGGATTGAACTTAGTTTGAGGGTGTAAGTTTAGGGCTACTGTTAGTTTTCGGTTCAGTGTTCCGGTTGGATTTAGCCTCAGGGTCAGGTTAGGGTTGGGGGTAAGCTTAAGGTGTCCGCCTAGGGTTAGGGTTAGGTCTATTGTTTTAGTTAGGCTTCAGGTTAGCTTAGGTTTGAACTTAGTTTGAGGGAGTAAGTTTAGGGCTACTGTTAGTTTTCGGTTCTGTGTTACGGTTGGAGTTAGCGTGAGGGTCAGGTTAGGGTTGGGGTTGAGCTTAAGGTGTCCGCCTAGGGTTAGTGTTAGGTCTGTGGTTTGAGTTAGGCTTCACGTTAGGTTAGGATTGAACTTAGTTTGAGGGTGTAAGTTTAGGGCTACTGTTAGTTTTCGGTTCAGTGTTACGGTTGGAGATAGCGTCAGGGTCAAGTTAGGGTTGGGGTTGAGATTCAGGTGTCCGCTTAGGGTTAGGGTTAGGTCTATGGTTTGAGTTAGGCTTCAGGTTAGGTTAGGTTTGAACTTAGTTTGAGGGAGTAAGTTTTGTCCTATTGTATTTTTCGGTTCAGTGTTACGGTTGGATTTAGCTTCAGGGTCAGGTTAGGGTTTGGGTTAAGCTTAAGGTGTCCGCCTAGTGTTAGTGTTAGGTCTATTGTTTGAGTTAGGCTTCAGGTTAGGTTAGGTTTGAACTTAGTTTGAGGGATTAAGTTTAGGGCTACTGTTAGTTTTCGTTTAACTGTTACGGTTGGAGTAAGCGTCAGGGTCAGATTTGGGTGGGGGTTAATCATAAGGTGTCCCCCTAGGGTTAGGGTTAGGTCTATGGTTTCATTTAGGCTTCAGGTTAGGTTAGGATTGAACTTAGTTTGAGGGAGTAAGTTTAGGGCTACTGTTAGTTTTCGGTTCAGTGGTACGTTTGGAGTTAGCGTGAGGGTACGGTTAGGGTTGGTGTTGAGCTTAAGGTGTCCGCCTAGGGATAGGGTTAGGTTTGTGGTTTGAGTTAGGCTTCAGGTTAGGTTAGGTTTGAACTTAGTTTGAGGGAGTAAGTTTAGGGCTACTGTTAGTTTTCGGTTCAGTGTTACGGTTGGAGTTAGCGTGAGGGTCAGGTTAGGGTTGGGTTTGAACTTCAGGTGTCCGCCTAGGGTTAGGGTTAGGTGTATGGTTTGATTTAAGCTTCAGGTTAGGTTAGGTTTGAACTTATTTTGAGGCAGTAAGTTTAGGGCTACTGTTAGATTTCGTTTAACTGTTACGGTTGGAGTAAGCGTCAGGGTCAGGTTAGGGTGGGGCTTAAGCATAAGGTGTCCGCCTAGGGTTAGGGTTAGGTCTATGGTTTGAGTTAGGCTTCAGGTTAGGTTAGGTTTGAACTTAGTTTGAGGGAGTAAGTTTAGGCCTATTGTATTTTTCGGTTCAGTGTTATGTTTGAATTTAGCCTCAGGGTCAGGTTAGGGTTGGGGTCAAGCTTAAGGTGTCCGCCTAGGATTAGGGTTAGGTCTTTTGTTTGAGTTAGGCTTCAGGTTAGGTTAGGTTTGAACATAGTTTGAGGGAGTAAGTTTAGGGCTACTGTTCGTTTTCGGTTCAGTGTTACGGTTGGAGATAGCGTCAGGGTCAGGTTAGGGTTGGGGTTGAGCTTAAGGTGTCCGCCTATTGTTAGGGTTATGTCTATGATTTGAGTTAGGCTTCAGGTTAGGTTAGGTTTGAACTTAGTTTGAGCGAGTATGTTTAGGGCTACTCTCAGTTTTCGGTTCAGTGATATGGTTGGAGTTAGCCTGGAGGTCAGGTTAGGGTTGGGGTTGAGCTTAAGCTGTCCGCCTAGGGTTAGGGTTAGGTGTATGGTTTGCTTTAGGCCTCAGGTTAGGTTAGGTTTGAACTTAGTTTGAGGGAGTAAGTTTAGGGCTACTGTTAGTTTTCGGGAAACTGTTACGGTTGGAGTTAGCATGAGGGCCAGGTTAGGGTTGGGGTTGAGATTAAGGTGTCCGCCTAGGGTTAGGGTTAGGTGTTTGGTTTGATTTAGGCTTCAGGTTAGGTTAGGTTTGAAGTTAGTTTGAGGGAGTAAGTTTAGGGCTACTGTTAGTTTTCGGTTAACTGTTACGGTTGGAGTAAGCGTCAGGGTCAGGTTAGGTTTGGGGTTGAGCTTAAGGTGTCCGCCTAGGGTTAGGGTTAGGTCTATGGTTTCTTTAGACTTCAGGTTAGGTTAAGTTTGAACTTAGTTTGAGGGAGTAAGTTTAGGGCTACTGTTAGTTTTCGGTTCACTGTTACTGTTGGAGATAGCGTCATGTTCAAGTTAGGGTTGGGGTTGAGATTCAGGTGTCCGCCTAGGGTTAGGGTTAGGTCTATGGTTTGAGTTAGGCTTCAGGTTAGGTTAGGTTTGAACTTAGTTTGAGGGAGTAAGTTTAGGCCTATTGTATTTTTCGGTTCAGTGTTACGGGTGAATTTAGCCTCAGGGTCAGGTTAGGGTTGGGGTCAAGCTTAAGGTGTCCGCCTAGGGTTAGGGTTAGGTCTATTGTTTGATTAGGCTTCAGGTTAGGTTAGGTTTGAACTTAGTTTGAGGGCGTAAGTTTAGGGCTACTGTTACTTTTCAGTTCAGTGTTACCTTTGGAGTTAGCGAGAGGGTCAGGTTAGGGTTGGGTTTGAGCTTAAGGTGTCCGCCTAGGGTTAGGGTTAGGTCTGTGGTTTGACTTAGGCTTCAGGTTAGGTTAGGTTTGAACTTAGTTTGAGGGAGTAAGTTTGGGGCTACTGCTAGTTTTCGGTTCAGTGTTACGGTTGGAGATAGGGTCAGGGTCAGGTTAGGGTTGTGGTTGAGCTTCAGGTGTCCGCCTAGGGTTAGGGTTAGGTCTATGGTCTGAGTTAGGCTTCAGGTTAGGTTAGGTTTGAACTTAGTTTGAGGGAGTAAGTTTAGGGCTACTGTTAGTTTTCGGTTCAGTGTTACGGTTGGAGTAAGCGTCAGGGTCAGGTTAGGGTTGTGGTTGAGATTCAGGTGTCCACCTAGGGTTAGGGTTAGGTCTATGGTTTGAGTTAGGCTTCAGGTTAGGTTAGGTTTGAACTTAGTTTCAGGGAGTAAGTTTAGGGCTACTGTTAGTTTTCGTTTAACTGTTATGGTTGGAGTAAGCGTCAGGGTCAAGTTAGGGTGGGGGTTAAGCATAAGGTGTCCGCCTAGGGTTAGGGTTAGGTCTATGGTTTCATTTAGGCTTCTGGTTAGGTTAGGATTGAACTTAGTTTGAGGGAGTAAGTTTAGGACTACTGTTAGTTTTCGGTTCAGTGTTCCGGTTGGATTTAGCCTCAGGGTCAGTTTAGGGTTGGGGTCAAGCTTAAGGTGTCCGCCTAGGGTTAGGTTTAGGTCTATTGTTTGAGTTAGGCTTCAGGTTAGGTTAGGTTTGAACTTACTTTGAGGGAGTAAGTTTAGGGCTACTGTTAGTTTTCGGTTCAGTGTTACGGTTGGAGATAGCGTGAGGGTTAGTTTAGGCTGGGGGTTAAGCATAAGGTGTCCGCCTAGGGTTAGGCTTAGGTCTATGTTTTGAGTTAGTCTTCAGGTTAGGTTAGGTTTGAACTTAGTTTGAGGGAGTAAGTTTAGGGCTACTGTTAGTTTTCGGTTAACTGTTATGGTTGGTTTTAGCCTCAGGCTCAGGTTAGGGTTGGGGTTAAGCTTAAGGTGTCCGCCTAGGGTTACGGTTAGGTCTATGATTTGATTTAGGCTTCAGGTTAGGTTACGTTTGAACTTAGTTTGAAGGAGTCAGTTTAGGGCTACTGTTAGTTTTCGGTTAATTGTTACGGTTGGAGTAAGCGTCAGGGTCAGGTTAGGTTTGGGGTTTAGCTTAAGGTGTCCGCCTAGGGTTAGGGTTAGGTGTATGGTTTGATTTAGGCTTCAGGTTAGGTTAGGTTTGAACTTAGTTTGAGGGAGTAAGTTTAGGGCTACTTTTAGTTTTCGGTTAACTGCTACAGTTGGAGTAAGCGTCAGGGTTAGGATAGGGTGGGTGTTAAGCATAAGTTGTCCGCCTAGGTTTATGGTTAGGTCTATGGTTTCATTTAGGCTTCAGGTTAGGTTAGGATTGAACTTAGTTTGAGCCAGGCAGTTTAGGGCTACTGTTAGTTTTCTGTTAAATGTTACGGTTGGATTTAGCCTCAGGGCCAGGTTAGGGCTGGGTTTAAGCTTAAGGGGTACGCCTAGGGTTAGGGTTAGGTCTGTGGTTTGAGTTAGGCTTCAGGTTAGGTTAGGTTTGAACTTAGTTTGAGGGAGTCAGTTTAGGGCTACTGTTAGTTTTCGGTTAACTGTTACGGTTGGAGTAAGCGTCAGGGTCAGGTTAGGTTGGGGGTTAAGCATAAGGTGTCCGCTAGGGTTAGGGTTAGGTCTATGGTTTCATTTAGGCTTCAGGTTAGGTTAGGATTGAACTTTTTTTGAGGGAGTAAGTTTAGGGCTACTGTTAGTTTTCGGTTCAGTGTTACGTTTGGAGTTAGCGTGAGGGTCCGGTTAGGGTTGGGGTGGAGCTTAAGGTGTCCGCCTAGGGTTAGGGTTAGGTCTGTGTTTTGACTTAGGCTTCAGGTTAGGTTAGGTTTGAACTTAGTTTTAGGGAGTAAGTTTAGGGCTACTGTTAGTTTTTGGTTCAGTGTTACAGTTGGAGATAGCGTCAGGGTCAGGTTAGGTTTGGGGTTGAGCTTCAGGTGTCAGCCTAGGGTTACGGTTAGGTCTATGGTTTGAGTTAGGCTTCAGGTTAGGTTAGGGTTGAACTTAGTTTTAGGGATTAAGTTTAGGGCTACTGTTAGTTTTAGGTTCAGTGTTACGGTTGGAGTTAGCGTGAGGGTCAGGTTAGGGTGGGTTTGAGCTTCAGGAGTCCGCCTAGGGTTAGGGTTAGGTGTATGGTTTGATTTACGCTTCAGTTTAGGTTAGGTTTGAACTTAGTTTGAGGGAGTAAGTTTAGGGCTACTGTTAGTTTTCTTTTAACTGTTACAGTTGGAGTAAGCGTCAGGGTCAGGTTAGGTTTGGGGTTGAAGTTAAGGTGTCCGCCTAGGTTTAGGGTTAGGTGTATGGTTTGATTTAGGCTTCAGGTTAGGTTAGGTTCAAACTTAGTTTGAGGGAGTAAGTTTAGGACTACTGTTAGTTTTCGGTTCAGTATTATGTTTGGAGTTAGCGTCAGGGTCAGGTTAGTGTTGGGGTTAGCTTGAGGAGTCCGCCTAGGGTTAGGGTAAGGTTCATGGTTTGATTTAGGCTCCAGGTTAGGTTACGTTTGAACTTAGCTTGAGTGAGTAAGTTTAGGACTACTGTTAGATTTCGGTTCAGTGTTAAGGTTGGAGATAGCGTCAGGGTCAGTTTAGGGTTGGAGTTGAGCTTAAGGTGTCCGACTAGGGTTAGGGTTAGGTCTAAGATTTGATTTAGGCTTCAGATTAGGTTAGGTTTGAATTTAGTTTGAGGGAGTCAGTTTAGGGCTACTCTTACTTTTCGATTCAGTGATATGGTTGGAGTTAGCCTGGAGGTCAGGTTAGGGTTGGGGTTGAGCTTAAGGTGTCCGCCTAGGGTTAGGGTTAGGTGTATGGTTTGATTTAGGCTTCAGGTTAGGTTAGGTTTGAACTAAGTTTGAGGGAGTAAGTTTAGGGCTACTCTTAGTTTTCGGGAAACTGTTACGGTTGGAGTTAGTGTCAGGGACAGGTTAGGGTTGGGGTTGAGATTAAGGTGTCCGCCTAGGGTTAGGGTTAGGTGTATGGTTTCATTTTGGCTTAAGGTTAGGTTAGGTTTGAAGTTAGTTTGATGGAGAAAGTTTAGGGCTACTGTTAGTTTTCTTTTACCTGTTACGGTTGGAGTAAGCGTCAGGGTCAGGTTAGGGTGGGGGTTAACCATAAGGTGTCCGCCTAGGGTTAGGGTTAGGTCTATGGTTTCCTTTAGGCTTCAGGTTAGGTTAGGAATGTACTTAGTTTGAGGGAATAAGTTAAGGGCTACTGTTAGTTTTCGGTTCAGTGTTACGGTTGGATTTAGCCTCAGGGTCAGGATAGGGTTGGAGTTAAGCTTAAGGTGTCCGCCTAGGGTTAGGGTTAGGTCTATTGTTTGAGTTAGGCTTCAGGTTATGTTAAGTTTGAACTTAGTTTGAGAGAGTAAGTTTAGGGCTACTGTTAGTTTTCGGTTCAGTGTTACGGTTGGAATTAGCGGGAGGGTCAGGTTAGGGTTGGGTTTGAACTTAAGTTGTCCGCCTACGGTTAGGGTTAGGTCTGTGATTTGAGTTAGGCTTCAGGTTAGTTTAGGTTTGAACTTAGTTTGAGGGAGTAAGTTTAGGGCTACTGTTAGTTTCCGATTCAGTGTTATGTTTGGAGATAGCGTCAGGGTAGGTTATGGTTGGGGTTGAGCTTCAGGTGTCCGCCAATGGTTAGGATTAGGTCTATGGTTTGAGTTAGGCTTCAATTTAGGTTAGGTTGAACTTAGTTTGAGGGAGTAAGTTTAGGGCTACTGTTAGTATTCGGTTCAGTGTTACGGTTGGATTTAGCCTCAGGGTCACGTTAGGGTTGGGGTTAATCTTAAGGTGTCCGCCTAGGGTTATGGTTAGGTCTGTGGTTTGAGTTAGGCTTCAGGTTAGGTTAGGTTTGAACTTAGTTTGAGGGAGTTAGTTTAGGGCTACTCTTAGTTTTCGGGTAACTGTTACTGTTGGAGTTAGTGTCAGGGCCAGGTTTGGGTTTGGGTTGAGCTTAAGGTGTCCGCCTAGGGTTAGGGTTAGGTCTATTGTTTGAGTTAGGCTTCAGGTTAGGTTAGGTTTGAACTTAGTTTGAGGGAGTAAGTTTAGGGCTACTGTTAGTTTTCGGTTCAGTGTTACGGTTGGAATTAGAGTGAGGGTCAGGTTAGGGTTGGGGTTGAGCTTAAGGTGTCCGTCTAGGGTTAGGGTTAGGTGTATAGTTTGATTTAGGCTTCAGGTTAGTTTAGGTTTGAACTTAGTTTGAGGGAGTAAGTTTAGAGCTACTGTTAGTTTTCGGGTAACTGTTACGATTGGAGTTAGCGTCAGGGCCAGGTTATGGTTGGGGTTGGGCTTAAGGTGTCCGCCTAGGGTTACGGTTAGGTGTAAGGTCTGATTTAGGCTTCAGGTTAGGTTATGTTTGAACTTAGTTAGAGGGAGTAAGTTTAGGGCTAATGTTAGTTTTCGGTTAACTGTTACGGTTGGAGTAAGCGTCAGGGTCAGGTTAGGTTTGGGGTTGAGCTTAAGGTGTGCGCCTAGGGTTAGGGTTAGGTGTATGGTTTGATTTAGGCTTCAGGTTAGGTTAAGTTTGAACTTAGTTTGAGGGAGTAAGTTTAGGGCTACCGTTAGTTCTCGGGTAACTGTTACTGTTGGAGTTAGCGTCAGGGCCAAGTTAGGTTTGGGGTTGAGCTTAAGGTGTCCGCCTAGGGTTAGGGTTAGGTGTATGGTTTGATTTAGGCTTCAGGTTAGGTTAGGTTTGAACTTAGTTAGAGGTAGTCAGTTTAGGGCTACTGTTAGTTTTCGGGTAACTGTTACTGTTGGAGTAAGGTTCAGGGTCTGGTTAGGGTGGGGTTTAAGCATAAGGTGTCTGCCTAGGGTTAGGGTTAGGTCTATGATTTGATTTTGGCTTCAGGTTAGGTTACGTTTGAACTTAGTTTGAAGGAGTCAGTTTAGGGCTACTGTTAGTTTTCGGTTAATTGTTACGGTTGGAGTAAGCGTCAGGGTCAGGTTAGGTTTGGGGTTGAGCTTAAGGTGTCCACCTAGGGTTAGGGTTAGGTGTATGGTTTGATTTAGGCTTCAGGTTAGGTTAGGTTTGAACTTAGTTTGAGGGAGTAAGTTTAGGGCTACTTTTAGTTTTCGGTTAACTGTTACAGTTGGAGTAAGCGTCAGGGTTAGGTTAGGGTGGGTGTTAAGCATAAGTTGTCCGCCTACGTTTATGGTTAGTTCTATGGTTTCATTTAGGCTTCAGGTTAGGTTAGGATTGAACTTAGTTTGAGCCAGGCAGTTTAGGGCTACTGTTAGTTTTCGGTTAAATGTTACGGTTGGATTTAGCCTCAGGGTCAGGTTAGGGTTGGGGTTAAGCTTAAGGTGTACGCCTAGGGTTAGGGTTAGGTCTGTGGTTTGAGTTAGGCTTCAGGTTAGGTTAGGTTTGAACTTAGTTTGAGGGAGTAAGTTTAGGGGTATTGTTAGTTTTCGGTTCAGTGTTACGGTTGGCGTTAGCGTGAGGGTCAGGTTAGGGTTGGGGTTGAGCTTAAGGTGTCCGCCTAGGGTTAGGGTTAGGTGTATGGTTTGATTTTGGCTTTTGGTTAGGTTAGGTTTGAACTTAGTTTGAGGGAGTAAGTTTAGGGCTACTGTTAATTTTCGGGTAACTGTTACGGTTGGAGTTAGCGTCCGGGCCAGGTTAGGGTTGGGATTAAGCTTAAGGTGTCCGCCTAGGGTTAGGGTTAGGTGCATGGTTTGATTTAGGCTTCAGTTTAGGTTAGGTTTGAATTTAGTTTCAGGTAGTAAGTTTAGGGCTACTGTTAGTTTTCGGTTAATTGTTACAGTTGGAGTAAGCGTCAGGGTCAGGTTAGGGTGGGGGTTAAACATAAGGTGTCCGCCTAGGGTTAGGGTTAGGTCTATGATTTGATTTAGGCTTCAGGTTAGGTTAGGTTTGAACTTAGTTTGAGGGAGTCAGTGTAGGGCGACTGTTAGTTTTCGGTTAACTGTTACGGTTGGATTAAGCGTCAGGGTCAGGTTAGGTTGGGGGTTAAGCATAAGGTGTCCGCTAGGGTTAGGGTTAGGTCTATGGTTTCATTTAGGCTTCAGGTTAGGTGAGGATTGAACTTAGTTTGAGGGAGTAAGTTTAGGGCCTCTGTTAGTTCTCGGTTCAGTGTTACGTTTGGAGTTAGCGTGAGGGTCCGGTTAGGGTTGTGGTTGAGCTTAAGGTGTCCGCCTAGGGTTAGGGTTAGGTCTGTGATTTGAGTTAGGCTTCAGGTTAGGTTAGGTTTGAACTTAGTTTTAGGGAGTAAGTATAGGGCTACTGTTAGTTTTCGGTACAGTGTTACGGTTGGAGATAGCGTCAGGGTCAGGTTAGGGTTGGGGTTGAGCTTCAGGTGTCGGCCTAGGGTTACGGTTAGGTCTATGGTTTGAGTTAGGCTTCAGTTTAGGTTAGGTTCAAACTTAGTTTGAGGGAGTAAGTTTAGGGCTACTGTTAGTTTTCGGTTCAGTATTATGTTTGGAGTTAGCGTCAGGGTCAGGTTAGGGTTGGGGTTAGCTTGAGGTGTCCGCCTAGGGTTAGGATAAGGTCCATGGTTTGATTTAGGCTCCAGGTTAGGTTACGTTTAAACTTAGTTTGAGTGAGTAAGTTTAGGACTACTGTTAGATTTCGGTTCAGTGTTACGGTTCGAGATAGCGTCAGGGTCAGTTTAGGGTTTGAGTTGAGCTTAAGGTGTCCGCCTAGGGTTAGGGTTAGGTCTAAGATTTGATTTAGGCTTCAGATTAGGTTAGGTTTGAATTTAGTTTGAGGGAGTCAGTTTAGGGCTACTCTTACTTTTCGGTTCAGTGATATGGTTGGAGTTAGCCTGGAGGTCAGGTTAGGGTTGGGGTTGAGCTTAAGGTGTCCGCCTAGGGTTAGGGTTAGGTGTATGGTTTGATTTAGGCTTCAGGTTAGGTTAGGTTTGAACTTAGTTTGAGGGAGTAAGTTTAGGGCTACTCTTAGTTTTCGGGAAACTGTTACGGTTGGAGTTAGTGTCAGGGACAGGTTAGGGTTGGGGTTGAGATTAAGGTGTCCGCCTAGGGTTAGGGTTAGGTGTATGGTTTCATTTTGGCTTAAGGTTAGGTTAGGTTTGAAGTTAGTTTGATGGAGAAAGTTTAGGGCTACTGTTAGTTTTCGTTTAACTGTTACGGTTGGAGTAAGCGTCAGGGTCAGGTTAGGGTGGGGGTTAACCATAAGGTGTCCGCCTAGGGTTAGGGTTAGGTCTATGGTTTCATTTAGGCTTCAGGTTAGGTTAGGAATGAACTTAGTTTGAGGGAATAAGTTAAGGGCTACTGTTAGTTTTCGGTTCAGTGTTACGGTTGGAATTAGCGGGAGGGTCAGGTTAGGCTTGGGGTTGAACTTAAGGTGTCCGCCAACGGTTAGGGTTAGGTCTGTGATTTGAGTTAGGCTTCAGGTTAGGTTAGGTTTGAACTTAGTTTGAGGGAGTAAGTTAAGGGCTACTGTTAGTTTTCGGTTCAGTGTTACGGTTGGAATTAGCGGGAGGGTCAGGTTAGGGTTGGGGTTGAACTTAAGGTGTCCGCCAACGGTTAGGGTTAGGTTTATGGTTTGATTTAGGCTTCAGGTTAGGTTAGGTTTGAACTTAGTTTGAGGCAGTAAGTTAAGGGCTACTGTTAGTTTTCGGGTAACTGTTACGGTTGGAGTTAGCGTCAGGGCTAGGTTATGGTTGGGGTTGAGCTTAAGGTGTCCGCCTAGAGTTACGGTTAGGTGTATGGTTTGATTTAGGCTTCAGGTTAAGTTAGGTTTGAAGTTAGTTTGAGGGAGTAAGTTTAGGGCTACTGTTAGTTTTCGGTTAACCCTTACAGTTGGAGTAAGCGTCAGGGTCAGGGTAGGGTGGGGTTTCAGCATAAGGTGTCCGCCTAGGGTTAGGGTTAGGTCTTTGATTTGATTTAGGCTTCAGGTTAGGTTAGGCTTGAACTTAGTTTGAGGCAGTCAGTTTAGGGCTACTGTTAGTTTTCGGTTCAGTATTACGGTTGGATTTAGCCTCAGGGTCAGGTTAGGGTTGGGGTTAAGCTTAAGGTGTCCGCCTAGGGTTAGGGTTAGGTCTATTGTTTGAGTTAGGCTACAGGTTAGGTTAGGTTTGAACTTAGTTTGAGGGAGTAAGTTTAGGGCTACTGTTAGTTTTTGGTTCAGTGTTACGTTTGGATTTAGCGTGAGGGTCAGGTTAGGGTGGGGGTTAAGCATAAGTTTTCCGCCTAGGGTTAGGGTCTATGTCTATGGTTTCACTTAGGCTTCAGGTTAGGTTAGGATTAAACTTAGTTTGAGGGAGTAAGTTTAAGGCTACTGTTAGTTTTCGGTTAACTGTTACGGTTGGAGTAAGCGTCAGGGTCAGGTTAGGGTGGGGGTTAAGCATAAGGTGTCCGCCTAGGGTTATGGTTAGGTCTATGGTTTCATTTAGGCTTCAGGTTAGGTTAGGATTGAACTTAGTTTGAGGGAGTAAGTTTAGGGCTACTGTTCGTTTACGGTTCAGTGTTACGGTTGGAATTAGCGTTAGGGTCCGGTTAGGGTTGGGGTTGAGCTTAAGGAGTCCGCCTAAGTTTAGGGTTAGGTCTGTGATTTGAGTTAGGCTTCAGGTTAGGTTAGGTTTGAACTTAGTTTTAGGGAGTAAGTTTAGGGCTACTGTTAGTTTTAGGTTCAGTGTTACGGTTGGAGTTAGCGTGAGGGTCAGGTTAGTGTTGGGTTTGAGCTTCAGGTGTCCGCCTAGGGTTATGGTTAGGTGTATGGTTTAATTTAGGCTTCAGGTTAGGTTAGGTTTGAACTTAGTTTGAGGGAGTAAGTTTAGGGTTACTGTTAGTTTTCGGGAAACTGTTACGTTTGGAGTTAGCCTCACTGTCAGGTTAGGGTTGGGGTTGAGATTAAGGTGTCTGCCTAGGGTTACGGTTAGGTGTAAGGTCTGATTTAGGCTTCAGGTTAGGTTATGTTTGAACTTAGTTAGAGGGAGTAAGTTTAGGGCTAATGTTAGTTTTCGGTTAACTGTTACAGTTGGAGTAAGCGTCAGGGTCAGGTTAAGTTTGGGGTTGAGCTTAAGGTGTGCGCCCAGGGTTAGGGTTAGGTGTATGGTTTGATTTAGGCTTCAGGTTAGGTTAAGTTTGAACTTACTTTGAGGGAGTAAGTTTAGGGCTACCGTTAGTTCTCGGGTAACTGTTACTGTTGGAGTTAGCGTCAGGGCCAAGTTAGGTTTGGGGTTGAGCTTAAGGTGTCCGCCTAGGGTTAGGGTTATGTGTATGGTTTCATTTAGGCTTCTGGTTAGGTTAGGTTTGAAGTTAGTTTGAGGGAGTCAGTTTAGGGCTACTGTTAGTTTTCGGTTAACTGTTACAGTTGGAGTAAGCGTGAGGGTCAGGTTAGGCTGGGGGTTAAGCATAAGGTGTCCGCCTAGGGTTAGGCTTAGGTCTATGTTTTGAGTTAGTCTTCAGGTTAGGTTAGGTTTGAACTTAGTTTGAGGGAGTAAGTTTAGGGCTACTGTTAGTTTTCGGTTAAATGTTACGGTTGGATTTAGCCTCAGGCTCAGGTTAGGGTTGGGGTTAAGCTTAAGGTGTCCGCCTAGGGTTAGGGTTAGGTCTGTGGTTTGAGTTAGGCTTCAGGTTAGGTTAGGTTTGAACTTAGTTTGAGGTTGTCAGTTTAGGGCTACTGTTAGTTTTCGGGTAACTGTTACTGTTGGAGTAAGTGTCAGGTTCTGGTTAGGGTGGGGTTTAAGCATAAGGTGTCTGCCTAGGGTTAGGGTTAGGTCTATGATTTGATTTAGGCTTCAGGTTAGGTTACATTTGAACTTAGTTTGAAGGAGACAGTTTAGGGCTACTGTTAGTTTTCGGTTAATTGTTACGGTTGGAGTAAGCGTCAGGGTCAGGTTAGGTTTGGGGTTGAGCATAAGGTGTCAGCCTAGGGTTAGGGTTAGGTGTATGGTTTGATTTAGGCTTCAGGTTAGGTTAGGTTTGAACTTAGTTTGAGGGAGTAAGTTTAGGGCTACTGTTAGTTTTCGTTTAACTGTTACGTTTGGAGTAAGCGTCAGGGTCAGGTTAGGGTGGGGGTTAAGCATAAGGTGTCCGCCTAGGGTTAGGGATAGGTCTATGGTTTCATTTAGGCTTCAGGTTAGGTTTGGATTGAACTTAGTTTGAGCCAGGCAGTTTAGGGCTACTGTTAGTTTTCGGTTAAATGTTACGGTTGGATTTAGCCTCAGGGTCATGTTAGGGTTGGGGTTAAGCTTAAGGTGTATGCCTAGGGTTAGGGTTAGGTCTGTGGTTTGAGTTAGGCTTCAGGTTAGGTTAGGTTTGAACTTAGTTTGAGGGAGTAAGTTTAGGGGTACTGTTAGTTTTCGGTTCAGTGTTACGGTTGGCGTTAGCGTGAGGGTCAGGTTAGGGTTGGGGTTGAGCTTAAGGTGTCCGCCTAGGGTTAGGGTTAGGTCTATGATTTGATTTAGGCTTCAGGTTAGGTTAGGTTTGAATTTAGTTTGAGGGAGTCAGTTTAGGGCTACTGTTAGTTTTCGTTTAACTGTTACGGTTGGAGTAAGCGTCAGGGTCAGGTTAGGTTGGGGGTTAAGCATAAGGTGTCCGCTAGGGTTAGGGTTAGGTGTATGGTTTCATTTAGGCTTCAGGTTAGGTTAGGATTGAACTTAGTTTGAGGGAGTAAGTTTAGGGCTACTGTTAGTTTTCGGTTCAGTGTTACGTTTGGAGTTAGCGTGAGGGTCCGGTTAGGGTTGGGGTGGAGCTTAAGGTGTCCGCCTAGGGTTAGGGTTAGGTCTGTGATTTGAGTTAGGCTTCTGGTTAGGTTAGGTTTGAACTTAGTTTTAGGGAGTAAGTTTAGGGCTACTGTTAGTTTTCGGTTCAGTGTTACGGTTGGAGATAGCGTCAGGGTCAGGTTAGGGTTGGGGTTGAGCTTCAGGTGTCGGCCTAGGGTTACGGTTAGGTCTATGGTTTGAGTTAGGCTTCAGGTTAGGTTAGGGTTGAACTTAGTTTTAGGGATTAAGTTTAGGGCTACTGTTAGTTTTAGGTTCAGTGTTACGGTTGGAGTTAGCGTGAGGGTCAGGTTAGGGTTGGGTTTGAGCTTCAAGTGTCCGCCTAGGGTTAGGGTTAGGTGTATGGTTTGATTTACGCTTCAGTTTAGGTTAGGTTTGAACTTAGTTTGAGGGAGTAAGTTTAGGGCTACTGTTAGTTTTCTTTTAACTGTTACAGTTGGAGTAAGCGTCAGGGTCAGGTTAGGTTTGGGGTTGAAGTTAAGGTGTCCGCCTAGGGTTAGGGTTAGGTGTATGGTTTGATTTAGGCTTCAGGTTAGGTTAGGTTCAAACTTAGTTTGAGGGAGTAAGTTTAGGGCTACTGTTAGGTTTCGGTTCAGTATTATGTTTGGAGTTAGCGTCAGGGTCAGGTTAGGGTTGGGGTTAGCTTGAGGTGTCCGCCTAGGGTTAGGGTAAGGTCCATGGTTTGATTTAGGCTCCAGGTTAGGTTACGTTTGAACTTAGTTTGAGTGAGTAAGTTTAGGACTACTGTTAGATTTCGGTTCAGTGTTACGGTTGGAGATAGCGTCAGGGTCAGTTTAGGTTTGGAGTTGAGCTTATGGTGTCCGCCTAGGGTTAGAGTTAGGTCTAAGATTTGATTTAGGCTTCAGATTAGGTTAGGTTTGAACTTAGTTTGAGGGAGTCAGTTTAGGGCTACTCTTACTTATCGGTTCAGTGATACGGTTGGTGTTAGCCTGGAGGTCAGGTTAGGGTTGGGGTTGAGCTTAAGGTGTCCGCCTACGGTTAGGGTTAGGTCTGTGATTTGAGTTAGGCTTCAGGTTAGTTTACGTTTGAACTTAATTTGAGGGAGTAAGTTTAGGGCTACTGTTAGTTTTCGATTCAGTGTTATGGTTGGAGATAGCGTCAGGGTAGGTTATGTCTGGGGTTGAGCTTCAGGTGTCCGCCAAGGGTTAGGATTAGGTCTATGGTTTGAGTTAGGCTTCAGGTCAGGTTAGGTTGAACTTAGTTTGAGGGAGTAAGTTTAGGGCTACTGTTAGTATTCGGTTCAGTGTTACTGTTGGAGTTAGCGTGAGGGTCTGGTTAGGGTTGGGGTTGAGCTTAAGGTGTCCGCCTAGGGTTAGGGTTAGGTTTATGGTTTGATTTAGGCTTCAGGTTAGGTTAGGTTTGAACTTAGTTTGAGGGAGTAAATTTAGGGCTACTGTTAGTTTTCGGGTAACTGTTACGGTTGGAGTTAGCGTCAGGGCCAGGTTAGGGTTGGGATTGAGCTTAAGGTGTCTGCCCAGGGTTAAGGTTAGGTGCATGGTTTGATTTAGGCTTCAGGTTAGGTTAGGTTTGAATTTAGTTTCAGGGAGTAAGTTTAGGGCTACTGTTAGTTTTCGGTTCAGTATTATGTTTGGAGTTACCGTCAGGGTCAGGTTAGGGTTGGGGTTAGCTTGAGGTGTCGGCCTAGGGTTAGGGTAAGGTCCATGGTTTGATTTAGGCTCCAGGTTAGGTTACGTTTGAACTTAGTTTGAGTGAGTAAGTTTAAGACTACTGTTAGATTTAGGTTCAGTGTTACGGTTCGAGATAGCGTCAGGGTCAGTTTAGGGTTGGAGTTAAGCTTAAGGTGTCCGCCTAGGGTTAGGGTTAGGTCTAAGATTTGATTTAGGCTTCAGATTAGGTTAGGTTTGAACTTAGTTTGAGGGAGTCAGTTTAGGGCTACTCTTAGTTTTCGGTTCAGTGATATGGTTGGAGTTAGCCTGGAGGTCAGGTTAGGGTTGGGGTTGAGCTTAAGGTGTCCACCTAGGGTTAGGGTTAGGTGTATGGTTTCATTTAGGCTTCAGGTTAGGTTAGGTTTGAAGTTAGTTTGAGGGAGTCAGTTTAGGGCTACTGTTAGTTTTCGGTTAACTGTTACAGTTGGAGTAAGCGTCAGGGTCAGGTTAGGCTGGGGGTTAAGCATAAGGTGTCCGCCTAGGGTTAGGCTTAGGTCTATGTTTTGAGTTAGTCTTCAGGTTAGGTTAGGTTTGAACTTAGTTTGAGGGAGTAAGTTTAGGGCTACTGTTAGTTTTCGGTTAACTGTTACGGTTGGATTTAGCCTCAGGCTCACGTTAGGGTTGGGGTTAAGCTTAAGGTGTCCGCCTAGGGTTAGGGTTAGGTCTGTGGTTTGAGTTAGGCTTCAGGTTAGGTTAGGTTTGAACTTAGTTAGAGGTTGTCAGTTTAGGGCTACTGTTAGTTTTCGGGTAACTGTTACTGTTGGAGTAAGTGTCAGGTTCTGGTTAGGGTGGGGTTTAAGCATAAGGTGTCTGCCTAGGGTTAGGGTTAGGTCTATGATTTGATTTAGGCTTCAGGTTAGGTTACATTTGAACTTAGTTTGAAGGAGACAGTTTAGGGCTACTGTTAGTTTTCGGTTAATTGTTACGGTTGGAGTAAGCGTCTGGGTCAGGTTAGGTTTGGGGTTGAGCATAAGGTGTCCGCCTAGGGTTAGGGTTAGGTGTATGGTTTGATTTAGGCTTCAGGTTAGGTTAGGTTTGAACTTAGTTTGAGGGAGTAAGTTTAGGGCTACTGTTAGTTTTCGTTTAACTGTTACGGTTGGAGTAAGCGTCAGGGTCAGGTTAGGGTGGGGGTTAAGCATAAGGTGTCCGCCTAGGGTTAGGGTTAGGTCTATGGTTTCATTTAGGCTTCAGGTTAGGTTTGGATTGAACTTAGTTTGAGCCAGGCAGTTTAGGGCTACTGTTAGTTTTCGGTTAAATGTTACGGTTGGATTTAGCCTCAGGGTCATGTTAGGGTTGGGGTTAAGCTTAAGGTGTACGCCTAGGGTTAGGGTTAGGTCTGTGGTTTGAGTTAGGCTTCAGGTTAGGTTAGGTTTGAACTTAGTTTGAGGGAGTAAGTTTAGGGGTACTGTTAGTTTTCGGTTCAGTGTTACGGTTGGCGTTAGCGTGAGGGTCAGGTTAGGGTTGGGGTTGAGCTTAAGGTGTCCGCCTAGGGTTAGGGTTAGGTGTCTGGTTTGATTTTGGCTTTTGGTTAGGTTAGGTTTGAAGTTAGTTTGAGGGAGTAAGTTTAGGTCTACTGTTAGTTTTCGGGTAACTGTGACGGTTGGAGTTAGCGTCAGGGCCAGGTTAGGGTTGGGATTGAGCTTAAGGTGTCCGCCTAGGGTTAGGGTTAGGTGAATGGTTTGATTTAGGCTTCAGGTTAGGTTAGGTTTGAATTTAGTTTCAGGGAGTAAGTTTAGGGCTACTGTTAGTTTTCGGTTAATTGTTACAGTTGGAGTAAGCGTCAGGGTCAGGTTAGGGTGGGGGTTAAGCATAAGGTGTCCGCCTAGGGTTAGGGTTAGGTCTATGATTTGATTTAGGCTTCAGGTTAGGTTAGGTTTGAATTTAGTTTGAGGGAGTCAGTTTAGGGCTACTGTTAGTTTTCGTTTACCTGTTACGGTTGGAGTAAGCGTCAGGGTCAGGTTAGGTTGGGGGTTAAGCATAAGGTGTCCGCTAGGGTTAGGGTTAGGTGTATGGTTTCATTTAGGCTTCAGGTTAGGTTAGGATTGAACTTAGTTTGAGGGAGTAAGTTAAGGGCTACTGTTAGTTTTCGTTTAACTGTTACGTTTGGAGTTAGCGTGAGGGTCCGGTTAGGGTTGGGGTGGAGCTTAAGGTGTCCGCCTAGGGTTAGGGTTAGGTCTGTGATTTGAGTTAGGCTTCTGGTTAGGTTAGGTTTGAACTTAGTTTTAGGGTGTAAGTTTAGGGCTACTGTTAGTTTTCGGTTCAGTGTTACGGTTGGAGATAGCGTCAGGGTCAGGTTAGGGTTGGGGTTGAGCTTCAGGTGTCGGCCTAGGGTTACGGTTAGGTCTATGGTTTGAGTTAGGCTTCAGGTTAGGTTAGGGTTGAACTTAGTTTTAGGGATTAAGTTTAGGGCTACTGTTAGTTTTAGGTTCAGTGTTACGGTTGGAGTTATCGTGAGGGTCAGGTTAGGGTTGGGTTTGAGCTTCAAGTGTCCGCCTAGGGTTAGGGTTAGGTGTATGGTTTGATTTACGCTTCAGTTTAGGTTAGGTTTGAACTTAGTTTGAGGGAGTAAGTTTAGGGCTACTGTTAGTTTTCTTTTAACTGTTACAGTTGGAGTAAGCGTCAGGGTCAGGTTAGGTTTGGGGTTGAAGTTAAGGTGTCCGCCTAGGGTTAGGGTTAGGTGTATGGTTTGATTTAGGCTTCAGGTTAGGTTAGGTTCAAATTTAGTTTGAGGGAGTAAGTTTAGGGCTACTGTTAGTTTTCGGTTCAGTATTATGTTTGGAGTTAGCGTCAGGGTCAGGTTAGGGTTGGGGTTAACTTGAGGTGTCCGCCTAGGGTTAGGGTAAGGTCCATGGTTTGATTTAGGCTCCAGGTTAGGTTACGTTTGAACTTAGTTTGAGTGAGTAAGTTTAGGA
Organism: Tupaia tana; assembly: GCA_026018925.1. Classification (NCBI taxonomy): domain Eukaryota; kingdom Metazoa; phylum Chordata; class Mammalia; order Scandentia; family Tupaiidae; genus Tupaia; species Tupaia tana. The sequence continues at coordinate 1,440,044 of JAKSZU010000032.1, read as the reverse complement.
CTACTGTTAGATTTCGGTTCAGTGTTACGGTTGGAGATAGCGTCAGGGTCAGTTTAGGTTTGGAGTTGAGCTTATGGTGTCCGCCTAGGGTTAGAGTTAGGTCTAAGATTTGATTTAGGCTTCAGATTAGGTTAGGTTTGAACTTAGTTTGAGGGAGTCAGTTTAGGGCTACTCTTACTTATCGGTTCAGTGATACGGTTGGATTTAGCCTGGAGGTCAGGTTAGGGTTGGGGTTGAGCTTAAGGTGTCCGCCTACGGTTAGGGTTAGGTCTGTGATTTGAGTTAGGCTTCAGGTTAGTTTACGTTTGAACTTAATTTGAGGGAGTAAGTTTAGGGCTACTGTTAGTTTTCGATTCAGTGTTATGGTTGGAGATAGCGTCAGGGTAGGTTATGTCTGGGGTTGAGCTTCAGGTGTCCGCCAAGGGTTAAGATTAGGTCTATGGTTTGAGTTAGGCTTCAGGTCAGGTTAGGTTGAACTTAGTTTGAGGGAGTAAGTTTAGGGCTACTGTTAGTATTCGGTTCAGTGTTACTGTTGGAGTTAGCGTGAGGGTCTGGTTAGGGTTGGGGTTGAGCTTAAGGTGTCCGCCTAGGGTTAGGGTTAAGTTTATGGTTTGATTTAGGCTTCAGGTTAGGTTAGGTTTGAACTTAGTTTGAGGGAGTAAATTTAGGGCTACTGTTAGTTTTCGGGTAACTGTTACGGTTGGAGTTAGCGTCAGGGCCAGGTTATGTTTGGGGTTGAGCTTAAGGTGTCCGCCTAGAGTTACGGTTAGGTGTATGATTTGATTTAGGCTTCAGGTTAAGTTAGGTTTGAAGTTAGTTTGAGGGAGTAAGTTTAGGGCTACTGTTAGTTTTCGGTTAACCATTACAGTTGGAGTAAGCGTCAGGGTCAGGGTAGGGTGGGGTTTAAGCATAAGGTGTCCGCCTAGGGTTAGGGTTAGGTCTATGATTTGATTTAGGCTTCAGGTTAGGTTAGGTTTGAACTTAGTTTGAGGGAGTCAGTTTAGGGCTACTGTTAGTTTTCGGTTCAGTATTACGGTTGGATTTAGCCTCAGGTTCAGGTTAGGGTTGGGGTTAAGCTTAAGGTGTCCGCCTAGGGTTAGGGTTAGGTCTATTGTTTGAGTTAGGCTTCAGGTTAGGTTAGGTTTGAACTTAGTTTGAGGGAGTAAGTTTAGGGCTACTGTTAGTTTTTGGTTCAGTGTTACGTTTGGATTTAGCGTGAGGGTCAGGTTAGGGTGGGGGTTAAGCATAAGGTGTCCGCCTAGGGTTAGGGTTAGGTCTATGGTTTCATTTAGGTTTCAGGTTAGGTTAGGATTGAACTTAGTTTGAGGGAGTAAGTTTAGGGCTACTGTTAGTTTACGGTTCAGTGTTACGGTTGGAGTTAGCGTTAGGGTCCGGTTAGGGTTGGAGATGAGCTTAAGGTGTCCGCCCAGGTTTAGGGTTAGGTCTGTGATTTGAGTTAGGCTTCAGGTTAGGTTAGGTTTGAACTTAGTTTTAGGGAGTTAGTTTAGGGCTACTGTTAGTTTTTGGTTCAGTGTTCTGGTTGGAGATAGCGTGAGGGTCAGGTTAGGGTTGGGGTTGAGCTTCAGGTGTGGGCCTAGGGTTAGGGTTAGGTTTATGGTTTGAGTTAGGCTTCAGGTTAGGTTAGGTTTGAACTTAGTTTTAGGGAGTAAGTTTAGGGCTACTGTTAATTTTAGGTTCAGTGTTACGGTTGGAGTTAGCGTGAGGGTCCACTTAGGGTTGGGTTTGAGCTTCAGGTGTCCGCCTAGGGTTATGGTTATGTGTATGGTTTAATTTAGGCTTCAGGTTAGGTTAGGTTTGAACTTAGTTTGAGGGAGTAAGTTTAGGGCTACTGTTAGTTTTCGGGAAACTGTTACGGTTGGAGTTAGCGTCAGGGTCAGGTTAGGGTTGGGGTTGAGATTAAGGTGTCTGCCTAGGGTTAGGTTTAGGTGTATGGTTGGATTTAGGCTTCAGGTTAGGTTAGGTTTGAATTTAGTTTGAGGGAGTAAGTTTAGGGCTACTGTTTCTTTTCGTTTAACTGTTACGGTTGGAGTAAGCATCAGGGTCAGGTTAGAGTGGGGGTTAAGCATAAGGTGTCCGCCTAGGGTTAGGTTTAGGTCTATGGTTTCATTTAGGCTTCAGGTTAGGTTAGGATTGAACTTAGTTTGAGGGAGTAAGTTTAAGGCTACTGTTAGTTTTCGGTTCAGTGTTACGGTTGGAGATAGCGTCAGGGTCAGGTTAGGGTTGGGGTTGAGCTTCAGGTGTCGGCCTACGGTTACGGTTAGGTCTATGGTTTGAGTTAGGCTTCAGGTTAGGTTAAGGTTGAACTTAGTTTTAGGGATTAAGTTTAGGGCTACTGTTAGTTTTCGGTTAACTGTTACGGTTGGATTTAGCCTCAGGCTCAGGTTAGGGTTGGGGTTAAGCTTTAGTTGTCCGCCTAGGGTTAGGGTTAGGTCTGTGGTTTGAGTTAGGCTTCAGGTTAAGTTAGGTTTGAACTTAGTTTGAGGGAGTAAGTTTAGGGCTACTGTTAGTTTTCGTGTAACTGATACGGTTGGAGTTAGCGTCAGGGCGGGGTTAGGGTTGGGGTTGAGCTTAAGTTGTCCGCCTAGGGTTAGGTTTAGGTGTATGGTTTGATTTAGGCTTCAGGTTAAGTTAGGTTTGAACTTAGTTTGAGGGAGTAAGTTTAGGGCTACTGTTAGTTTTCGGGTAACTGTTACTGTTGGAGTAAGTGTCAGAGTCTGGTTAGGGTGGGGTTTAAGCATAAGGTGTCCGCCTAGGGTTAGGGTTAGGTCTATGATTTGATTTAGGCTTCAGGTTAGGTTACGTTTGAACTTAGTTTGAGGGAGTCAGTTTAGGGCTACTGTTAGTTTTCGGTTAATTGTTACGGTTGGAGTAAGCGTCAGGGTCAGGTTAGGTTTGGGGTTGAGCTTAAGGTGTCCGCCTGGGTTAGGGTTAGGTGTATGGTTTGATTTAGGCTTCAGGTTAGGTTAGGTTTGAACTTAGTTTGAGGGAGTCAGTTTAGGGCTACTCTTAGTTTTCGGTTCAGTGATATGGTTGGAGGTAGCCTGGAGGTCAGGTTATGGTTGGGGTTGAGCTTAAAGTGTCCACCTAGGGTTAGGGTTAGGTGTATGGTTTCATTTAGGCTTCAGGTTAGGTTAGGTTTGAAGTTAGTTTGAGGGAGTCAGTTTAGGGCTACTGTTAGTTTTCGGTTAACTGTTACAGTTGGAGTAAGCGTCAGGCTCAGGTTAGGGTTGGGGTTAAGCTTAAGGTGTCCGCCTAGGGTTAGGGTTAGGTCTGTGGTTTGAGTTAGGCTTCAGGTTAGGTTAGGTTTGAACTTAGTTAGAGGTTGTCAGTTTAGGGCTACTGTTAGTTTTCGGGTAACTGTTACTGTTGGAGTAAGTGTCAGGTTCTGGTTAGGGTGGGGTTTAAGCATAAGGTGTCTGCCTAGGGTTAGGGTTAGGTCTATGATTTGATTTAGGCTTCAGGTTAGGTTACATTTGAACTTAGTTTGAAGGAGACAGTTTAGGGCTACTGTTAGTTTTCGGTTAATTGTTACGGTTGGAGTAAGCGTCAGGGTCAGGTTAGGTTTGGGGTTGAGCATAAGGTGTCCGCCTAGGGTTAGGGTTAGGTGTATGGTTTGATTTAGGCTTCAGGTTAGGTTAGGTTTGAACTTAGTTTGAGGGAGTAAGTTTAGGGCTACTGTTAGTTTTCGTTTAACTGTTACGGTTGGAGTAAGCGTCAGGGTCAGGTTAGGGTGGGGGTTAAGCATAAGGTGTCCGCCTAGGGTTAGGGTTAGGTCTATGGTTTCATTTAGGCTTCAGGTTAGGTTTGGATTGAACTTAGTTTGAGCCAGGCAGTTTAGGGCTACTGTTAGTTTTCGGTTAAATGTTACGGTTGGATTTAGCCTCAGGGTCATGTTTGGGTTGGGGTTAAGCTTAAGGTGTACGCCTAGGGTTAGGGTTAGGTCTGTGGTTTGAGTTAGGCTTCAGGTTAGGTTAGGTTTGAACTTAGTTTGAGGGAGTAAGTTTAGGGGTACTGTTAGTTTTCGGTTCAGTGTTACGGTTGGCGTTAGCATGAGGGTCAGGTTAGGGTTGGGGTTGAGCTTAAGGTGTCCGCCTAGGGTTAGGGTTAGGTGTCTGGTTTGATTTTGGCTTTTGGTTAGGTTAGGTTTGAAGTTAGTTTGAGGGAGTAAGTTTAGGGCTACTGTTAGTTTTCGGGTAACTGTTACGGTTGGAGTTAGCGTCAGGGCCAGGTTAGGGTTGGGATTGAGCTTAAGGTGTCCGCCTAGGGTTAGGGTTAGGTGAATGGTTTGATTTAGGCTTCAGGTTAGGTTAGGTTTGAATTTAGTTTCAGGGAGTAAGTTTAGGGCTACTGTTAGTTTTCGGTTAATTGTTACAGTTGGAGTAAGCGTCAGGGTCAGGTTAGGGTGGGGGTTAAGCATAAGGTGTCCGCCTAGGGTTAGGGTTAGGTCTATGATTTGATTTAGGCTTCAGGTTAGGTTAGGTTTGAATTTAGTTTGAGGGAGTCAGTTTAGGGCTACTGTTAGTTTTCGTTTAACTGTTATGGTTGGAGTAAGCGTCAGGGTCAGGTTAGGTTGGGGGTTAAGCATAAGGTGTCCGCTAGGGTTAGGGTTAGGTGTATGGTTTCATTTAGGCTTCAGGATAGGTTAGGATTGAACTTAGTTTGAGGGAGTAAGTTTAGGGCTACTGTTAGTTTTCGTTTAACTGTTACGTTTGGAGTTAGCGTGAGGGTCCGGTTAGGGTTGGGGTGGAGCTTAAGGTGTCTGCCTAGGGTTAGGGTTAGGTCTGTGATTTGAGTTAGGCTTCTGGTTAGGTTAGGTTTGAACTTAGTTTTAGGGAGTAAGTTTAGGGCTACTGTTAGTTTTCGGTTCAGTGTTACGGTTGGAGATAGCGTCAGGGTCAGGTTAGGGTTGGGGTTGAGCTTCAGGTGTCGGCCTAGGGTTACGGTTAGGTCTATGGTTTGAGTTAGGCTTCAGGTTAGGTTAGGGTTGAACTTAGTTTTAGGGATTAAGTTTAGGGCTACTGTTAGTTTTAGGTTCAGTGTTACGGTTGGAGTTAGCGTGAGGGTCAGGTTAGGGTTGGGTTTGAGCTTCAAGTGTCCGCCTAGGGTTAGGGTTAGGTGTATGGTTTGATTTACGCTTCAGTTTAGGTTAGGTTTGAACTTAGTTTGAGGGAGTAAGTTTAGGGCTACTGTTAGTTTTCTTTTAACTGTTACAGTTGGAGTAAGCGTCAGGGTCAGGTTAGGTTTGGGGTTGAAGTTAAGGTGTCCGCCTAGTGTTAGGGTTAGGTGTATGGTTTGATTTAGGCTTCAGGTTAGGTTAGGTTCAAACTTAGTTTGAGGGAGTAAGTTTAGGGCTACTGTTAGTTTTCGGTTCAGTATTATGTTTGGAGTTAGCGTCAGGGTCAGGTTAGGGTTGGGGTTAGCTTGAGGTGTCCGCCTAGGGTTAGGGTAAGGTCCATGGTTTGATTTAGGCTCCAGGTTAGGTTACGTTTGAACTTAGTTTGAGTGAGTAAGTTTAGGACTACTGTTAGATTTCGGTTCAGTGTTACGGTTGGAGATAGCGTCAGGGTCAGTTTAGGTTTGGAGTTGAGCTTATGGTGTCCGCCTAGGGTTAGAGTTAGGTCTAAGATTTGATTTAGGCTTCAGATTAGGTTAGGTTTGAACTTAGTTTGAGGGAGTCAGTTTAGGGCTACTCTTACTTATCGGTTCAGTGATACGGTTGGAGTTAGCCTGGAGGTCAGGTTAGGGTTGGGGTTGAGCTTAAGGTGTCCGCCTACGGTTAGGGTTAGGTCTGTGATTTGAGTTAGGCTTCAGGTTAGTTTACGTTTGAACTTAATTTGAGGGAGTAAGTTTAGGGCTACTGTTAGTTTTTGATTCAGTGTTATGGTTGGAGATAGCGTCAGGGTAGGTTATGTCTGGGGTTGAGCTTCAGGTGTCCGCCAAGGGTTAAGATTAGGTCTATGGTTTGAGTTAGGCTTCAGGTCAGGTTAGGTTGAACTTAGTTTGAGGGAGTAAGTTTAGGGCTACTGTTAGTATTCGGTTCAGTGTTACTGTTGGAGTTAGCGTGAGGGTCTGGTTAGGGTTGGGGTTAAGCTTAAGGTGTCCGCCTAGGGTTAGGGTTAGGTCTATGATTTGATTTAGGCTTCAGGTTAGGTTAGGTTTGAATTTAGTTTGAGGGAGTCAGTTTAGGGTTACCGTTAGTTTTCGGGTAACTGTTACGGTTGGAGTTAGCGTCAGGGCCAGGTTATGTTTGGGGTTGAGCTTAAGGTGTCCGCCTAGAGTTACGGTTAGGTGTATGATTTGATTTAGGCTTCAGGTTAAGTTAGGTTTGAAGTTAGTTTGAGGGAGTAAGTTTAGGGCTATTGTTAGTTTTCGGTTAACCATTACAGTTGGAGTAAGCGTCAGGGTCAGGGTAGGGTGGGGTTTAAGCATAAGGTGTCCGCCTAGGGTTAGGGTTAGGTCTATGATTTGATTTAGGCTTCAGGTTAGGTTAGGTTTGAACTTAGTTTGAGGGAGTCAGTTTAGGGCTACTGTTAGTTTTCGGTTCAGTATTACGGTTGGATTTAGCCTCAGGTTCAGGTTAGGGTTGGGGTTAAGCTTAAGGTGTCCGCTTAGGGTTAGGGTTATGTCTATTGTTTGAGTTAGGCTTCAGGTTAGGTTAGGTTTGAACTTAGTTTGAGGGAGTAAGTTTAGGGCTACTGTTAGTTTTTGGTTCAGTGTTACGTTTGGATTTAGCGTGAGGGTCAGGTTAGGGTGGGGGTTAAGCATAAGGTGTCCGCCTAGGGTTAGGGTTAGGTCTATGGTTTCATTTAGGCTTCAGGTTAGGTTAGGATTGAACTTAGTTTGAGGGAGTAAGTTTAGGGCTACTGTTAGTTTACGGTTCAGTGTTACGGTTGGAGTTAGCGTTAGGGTCCGGTTAGGGTTGGGGTTGAGCTTAAGGTGTCCGCCCAGGTTTAGGGTTAGGTCTGTGATTTGAGTTAGGCTTCAGGTTAGGTTAGGTTTGAACTTAGTTTTAGGGAGTAAGTTTAGGGCTACTGTTAGTTTTTGGTTCAGTGTTCTGGTTGGAGATAGCGTCAGGGTCAGGTTAGGGTTGGGGTTGAGCTTCAGGTGTGGGCCTAGGGTTTGGGTTAGGTTTATGGTTTGAGTTAGGCTTCAGGTTAGGTTAGGTTTGAACTTAGTTTTAGGGAGTAAGTTTAGGGCTACTGTTAATTTTAGGTTCAGTGTTACGGTTGGAGTTAGCGTGAGGGTCCAGTTAGGGTTGGCTTTGAGCTTCAGGTGTCCGCCTAGGGTTATGGTTAGGTGTATGGTTTGATTTAGGCTTCAGGTTAGGTTAGGTTTGAACTTAGTTTGAGGGAGTAAGTTTAGGGCTACTGTTAGTTTTCGGGAAACTGTTACGGTTGGAGTTAGCGTCAGAGTCAGGTTAGGGTTGGGGTTGAGATTAAGGTGTCTGCCTAGGGTTAGGTTTAGGTGTATGGTTGGATTTAGGCTTCAGGTTAGGTTAGGTTTGAAGTTAGTTTGAGGGAGTAAGTTTAGGGCTACTGTTTCTTTTCGTTTAACTCTTACGGTTGGAGTAAGCATCAGGGTCAGGTTAGAGTGGGGGTTAAGCATAAGGTGTCCGCCTAGGGTTAGGTTTAGGTCTATGGTTTCATTTAGGCTTCAGGTTAGGTTAGGATTGAACTTAGTTTGAGGGAGTACGTTTAGGGCTACTGTTAGTTTTCGGTTCAGTGTTACGGTTGGAGATAGCGTCAGGGTCAGGTTAGGGTTGGGGTTGAGCTTCAGGTGTCGGCCTACGGTTACGGTTAGGTCTATGGTTTGAGTTAGGCTTCAGGTTAGGTTAAGGTTGAACTTAGTTTTAGGGATTAAGTTTAGGGCTACTGTTAGTTTTCGGTTAACTGTTACGGTTGGATTTAGCCTCAGGCTCAGGTTAGGGTTGGGGTTAAGCTTAATGTGTCCGCCTAGGGTTAGGGTTAGGTCTGTGGTTTGAGTTAGGCTTCAGGTTAAGTTAGGTTTGAACTTAGTTTGAGGGAGTAAGTTTAGGGCTACTGTTAGTTTTCGTGTAACTGATACGGTTGGATTTAGCGTCAGGGCGGGGTTAGGGTTGGGGTTGAGCTTAAGTTGTCCGCCTAGGGTTAGGTTTAGGTGTATGGTTTGATTTAGGCTTCAGGTTAAGTTAGGTTTGAACTTAGTTTGAGGGAGTAAGTTTAGGGCTACTGTTAGTTTTCGGGTAACTGTTACTGTTGGAGTAAGTGTCAGAGTCTGGTTAGGGTGGGGTTTAAGCATAAGGTGTCCTCCTAGGGTTAGGGTTAGGTCTATGATTTGATTTAGGCTTCAGGTTAGGTTACGTTTGAACTTAGTTTGAGGGAGTCAGTTTAGGGCTACTGTTAGTTTTCGGTTAATTGTTACGGTTGGAGTAAGCGTCAGGGTCAGGTTAGGTTTGGGGTTGAGCTTAAGGTGTCCGCCTAGGGTTAGGGTTAGGTGTATGGTTTGATTTAGGCTTCAGGTTAGGTTAGGTTTGAACTTAGTTTGAGGGAGTAAGTTTAGGGCTACTTTTAGTTTTCGGTTAACTGTTATAGTTGGGGTAAGGGTCAGGGTCAGGTTAGGGTGGGTGTTAAGCATAAGTTGTCCGCCTTGGCTTAGGGTTAGGTCTATGGTTTCATTTAGGCTTCAGGTTAGGTTAGGATTGAACTTAGTTTGAGCCAGTCAGTTTAGGGCTACTGTTAGTTTTCGGTTAAATGTTACGGTTGGATTTAGCCTCAGGGTCAGGTTAGGGTTGGGATTAAGATTAAGGTGTACGCCTCGGGTTAGGGTTAGGTCTGTGGTTTGAGTTAGGCTTCAGGTTAGGTTAGGTTTGAACTTAGTTTGAGGGAGTAAGTTTAGGGGTACTGTTAGTTTTCGGTTCAGTGTTACGGTTGGCGTTAGCGTGAGGGTCAGGTTAGGGTTGGGGTTGAGCTTAAGGTGTCCGCCTAGGGTTAGGGTTAGGTGTATGTTTTAATTTTGGCTTTTGGTTAGGTTAGGTTTGAACTTAGTTTGACGGAGTAAGTTTAGGGCTACTGTTAGTTTTCGGGTAACTGTTACGGTTGGAGTTAGCGTCAGGGCCAGGTTAGGGTTGGGATTGAGCTTAAGGTGTCTGCCCAGGGTTAAGGTTAGGTGCATGGTTTGATTTAGGCTTCAGGTTAGGTTAGGTTTGAATTTAGTTTCAGGGAGTAAGTTTAGGGCTACTGTTAGTTTTCGGTTCAGTATTATGTTTGGAGTTACCGTCAGGGTCAGGTTAGGGTTGGGGTTAGCTTGAGGTGTCCGCCTAGGGTTAGGGTAAGGTCCATGGTTTGATTTAGGCTCCAGGTTAGGTTACGTTTGAACTTAGTTTGAGTGAGTAAGTTTAAGACTACTGTTAGATTTAGGTTCAGTGTTACGGTTGGAGATAGCGTCAGGGTCAGTTTAGGGTTGTAGTTAAGCTTAAGGTGTCCGCCTAGGGTTAGGGTTAGGTCTAAGATTTGATTTAGGCTTCAGATTAGGTTAGGTTTGAACTTAGTTTGAGGGAGTCAGTTTAGGGCTACTCTTAGTATTCGGTTCAGTGATATGGTTGGAGTTAGCCTGGAGGTCAGGTTAGGGTTGGGGTTGAGCTTAAGGTGTCCACCTAGGGTTAGGGTTAGGTGTATGGTTTCATTTAGGCTTCAGGTTAGGTTAGGTTTGAAGTTAGTTTGAGGGAGTCAGTTTAGGGCTACTGTTAGTTTTCGGTTAACTGTTACAGTTGGAGTAAGCGTCAGGGTCAGGTTAGGCTGGGGGTTAAGCATAAGGTGTCCGCCTAGGGTTAGGCTTAGGTCTATGTTTTGAGTTAGTCTTCAGGTTAGGTTAGGTTTGAACTTAGTTTGAGGGAGTAAGTTTAGGGCTACTGTTAGTTTTCGGTTAACTGTTACGGTTGGATTTAGCCTCAGGGTCAGGTTAGGGTTGGGGTTAAGCTTAAGGTGTCCGCCTAGGGTTAGGGTTAGGTCTGTGGTTTGAGTTAGGCTTCAGGTTAGGTTAGGTTTGAACTTAGTTAGAGGTTGTCAGTTTAGGGCTACTGTTAGTTTTCGGGTAACTGTTACTGTTGGAGTAAGTGTCAGGTTCTGGTTAGGGTGGGGTTTAAGCATAAGGTGTCTGCCTAGGGTTAGGGTTAGGTCTATGATTTGATTTATGCTTCAGGTTAGGTTACATTTGAATTTAGTTTGAAGGAGACAGTTTAGGGCTACTGTTAGTTTTCGGTTAATTGTTACGGTTGGAGTAAGCGTCAGGGTCAGGTTAGGTTTGGGGTTGAGCATAAGGTGTCCGCCTAGGGTTAGGGTTAGGTGTATGGTTTGATTTAGGCTTCAGGTTAGGTTAGGTTTGAACTTAGTTTGAGGGAGTAAGTTTAGGGCTACTGTTAGTTTTCGTTTAACTGTTACGGTTGGAGTAAGCATCAGGGTCAGGTTAGGGTGGGGGTTAAGCATAAGGTGTCCGCCTAGGGTTAGGGTTAGGTCTATGGTTTCATTTACGCTTCAGGTTAGGTTTGGATTGAACTTAGTTTGAGCCAGGCAGTTTAGCGCTACTGTTAGTTATCGGTTAAATGTTACGGTTGGATTTAGCCTCAGGGTCATGTTAGGGTTGGGGTTAAGCTTAAGGTGTACGCCTAGGGTTAGGGTTAGGTCTGTGGTTTGAGTTAGGCTTCAGGTTAGGTTAGGTTTGAACTTAGTTTGAGGGAGTAAGTTTAGGGGTACTGTTAGTTTTCGGTTCAGTGTTACGGTTGGCGTTAGCGTGAGGGTCAGGTTAGGGTTGGGGTTGAGCTTAAGGTGTCCGCCTAGGGTTAGGGTTAGGTGTATGGTTTGATTTTGGCTTTTGGTTAGGTTAGGTTTGAACTTAGTTTGAGGGAGTAAGTTTAGGGCTACTGTTAGTTTTCGGGTAACTGTTACGGTTGGAGTTAGCGTCAGGGCCAGGTTAGGGTTGGGATTGAGCTTAAGGTGTCCGCCTAGGGTTAGGGTTAGGTGTATGGTTTGATTTAGGCTTCATGTTAAGTTAGGTTTGAACTTAGTTTGAGGGAGTAAGTTTAGGGCTACTGTTAGTTTTCGGGTAACTGTTACGGTTGGAGTTAGCGTCAGGGCCAGGTTATGGTTGGGGTTGAGCTTAAGGTGTCCGCCTATAGTTACGGTTAGGTTTATTGTTTGATTTAGGCTTCACGTTAAGTTAGATGTGAAGTTAGTTTGAGGGAGTAAGTTTAGGGCTACTGTTAGTTTTCGGTTAACCGTTACAGTTGGAGTAAGCGTCAGGGTCAGGGTAGGGTGGGGTTTAAACATAAGCTGTCCGCCTAGGGTTAGGGTTAGGTCTATGATTTGATTTAGGCTTCAGGTTAGGTTAGGTTTGAACTTAATTTGAGGGAGTCAGTTTAGGGCTACTGTTAGTTTTCAGTTCAGTATTACGGTTGGATTTAGCCTCAGGGTCAGGTTAGGGTTGGGGTTAAGCTTAAGGTGTCTGCCTAGGGTTAGGGTTAGGTCTATTGTTAGAGTTAGGCTTCAGGTTAGGTTAGGTTTGAAATTAGTTTGAGGGAGTAAGTTTAGGGCTACTGTTAGTTTTTGGTTCAGTGTTACGTTTGGAGTTAGCGTGAGGGTCAGGTTAGGGTTGGGGTTGAGCTTAAGGTGTCCGCCTAGGGTTAGGGTTAGGTCTGTGGTTTGAGTTAGGCTTCAGGTTAGGTTAGGTTTGAACTTAGTTTGAGGGAGTAAGTTTAGGGATACTGTTAGTTTTCAGTTCAGTGTTACGGTTGGAGATAGCGTCAGGGTCAGGTTAGGGTTGTGGTTGAGCTTCAGGTGTCCGCCTAGGGTTAGGGTTAGGTCTATGGTTTGAGTTAGGCTTCAGGTTAGGTTAGGTTTGAACTTAGATTGATGGAGGAAGTTTAGGGCTACTGTTAGTTTTCGGTTCAGTGTTACGGTTGGAGTTAGCGTGAGGGTCACGTTAGGGTTGGGGTTGAGTTTAAGGTGTCCGCCTAGGGTTAGGGTTAGGTGTATGGTTTGATTTAGGCTTCAGGTTAGGTTAGGGTTGAACATAGTTTGAGGGAGTAAGTTTAGGGCTACTCTTAGTTTTCGGTTCAGTGATACGGTTGGAGTTAGCGTGAGGTTCAGGACAGGGTTGGGATTGAGCTTAAGGTGCCGCCAAGGGTTAGGGTTAGGTGTATAGTTTGATTTAGGCTTCAGGTTAGGTTAGGTTTGAACTGAGTTTGAGGGAGTAAGTTTAAGGCTACTGTTAGTTTTCGGGTAACTGTTACTGTTGGAGTTAGCGTCAGGGCCAAGTTAGGGTGGGGTTGAGCTTAAGGTGTCCGCCTAGGGTTAGCGTTAGGTGTATGATTTCATTTAGGCTTCAGGTTAGGTTAGGTTTGAATTTAGTTTGAGGGAGTCAGTTTAGGGCTACTGTTAGTTTTCGGTTAACTGTTACAGTTGGAGTAAGCGTCAGGGTCAGGTTAGGCTGGGGTTTAAGCATAAGGTGTCCGCCTAGGGTTAGGGTTAGTTCTATGATTTGATTTAGGCTTCAGGTTAGGTTAGGATTGAACTTAGTTTGAGTGAGTAAGTTTAGGGCTACTATTAGTTTTCAGATCAGTGTTCCGGTTGGATTAAGCCTCAGGGTCAGGTTAGGGTTGGGGTTAAGCTTAAGGTGTGTGCCTAGGGTTAGGGTTAGGTCTATTGTTTGAGTTAGGCGTCAGGTTACGTTAGGTTTGAACTTAGTTTGAGGGAGTAAGTTTAGGGCTCCTGTTAGTTTTCGGTTCAGTGTTACGGGTGGAGTTAGCGTGAGGGTCAGGTTAGGGTTGGGGTTAAGCATAAGGTGTCCGCCTAGGTTTAGGGTTAGGTCTGTGGTATGAGTTAGGCTTCAGGTTAGGTTAGGTTTGAACTGAGTTTGAGGGAGTAAGTTTAGGGCTACTGTTAGTTTTCGGTTCAGTTTTACGGTTGGAGATAGCGTCAGGGTCAGGTTATATTTGGGGTTGAGCTTCAGGTGTCCGCCTAGGGTTAGGGTTAGTTCTATGGTTTCAGTTAGGCTTCAGGTTAGGTTAGGTTTGAAGTTAGTTTGAGGGTGTAAGTTTAGGGCTACTGTTAGTTTTCTGTTAACTGTTACAGTTGGAGTAAGCGTCAGGGTCAGGTTAGGGTGGGGGTTAAGCATACGTTTTCCGCCTAGGGTTAGGGTTAGGTCTATTATTTGATTTAGGCTTCAGGTTAGGTTACGTTTGAACTTAGTTTGAGGGAGTCAGTTTAGGGCTACTGTTAGTTTTCGGTTAACTGTTACGGTTGGAGTAAGCATCAGGGTCAGGTTAGGGTTGGGGTTAAGCTTAAGGTGTCCGCCTAGGGTTAGGGTTAGGTCTATTGTTTGAGTTAGTAAGTTTAGGGCTACTCTTAGTTTTTGGGTAACTGTTACTGTTCGAGTTAGTGTCAGGTCCAGGTAAGGTTTGGTGTTGATTTTAAAGTGTCCGCCTAGGGTTTGGGTTAGGTCTATGGTTTCATTTAGGCTTCAGGTAAGGTTAGGATTTAACTTAGTTTCAGGGAGAAAGTTTAGGGCTACTGGTAGTTTTCGGTTCAGTGTTACGGTTGGATATAGCGTCAGGGTCAGGTTATGGTTGGGGTTGAGCTTCAGGTGTCCGCCTAGAGTTAGGGTTACGTCTATGGTTTGAGTTAGGCTTCAGGTTAGGTTAGGTTTGAACTTAGTTTGAGGGAGTAAGTTTAGGGCTACTGTTAGTTTTCGGTTCAGTGTTACGGTTGGACTTAGCGTGAGGGTCAGGTTAGGGTTGGGGTTAGCTTGAGGTGTCCGCCTAGGGTTAGGGTTAGGTCCATGGTTTGATTTAGGCGCCAGGTTAGGTTACGTTTGAGCTTAGTTTGAGCGAGTAAGTTTAGGGCTACTGTTAGTTTTCGGTTCAGTGTTATGGTTGCAGATAGCGTCAGGGTCAGGTTAGGGTTGGAGTTGAGCTTAAGGTGTCAGCCTAGGGTTAGGGTTAGGTCTGTGGTTTGATTTAGGCTTCAGGTTAGGTTAGGTTTGAACTTAGTTTGAGGGAGTAAGTTTAGGGCTACTGTTAGTTTTCGGGTAACTGTTACGGTTGGAGTTAGCGTCAGGGCCAGGTTATGGTTGGGGTTGAGCTTAAGGTGTCCGCCTAGAGTTACGGTTAGGTTTATTGTTTGATTTAGGCTTCAGGTTAAGTTAGGTTTGAAGTTAGTTTGAGGGAGTAAGTTTAGGGCTACTGTTAGTTTTCGGTTAACCGTTACTGTTGGAGTAAGCGTCAGGGTCAGGGTAGGGTGGGGTTTAAGCATAAGGTGTCCGCCTAGGGTTAGGGTTAGGTCTATGATTTGATTTAGGCTTCAGGTTAGGTTAGGATTGAAGTTAGTTTGAGGGAGTCAGTTTAGGGCTACTGTTAGTTTTCGGTTCAGTATTACGGTTGGATTTAGCCTCAGGGTCAGGTTAGGGTTGGGGTTAAGCTTAAGGTGTCCGCCTAGGGTTAGGGTTAGGTCTATTGTTTGAGTTAGGCTTCAGGTTAGGTTAGGTTTGAAATTAGTTTGAGGGAGTAAGTTTAGGGCTACTGTAAGTTTTTGGTTCAGTGTTACGTTTGGATTTAGCGTGAGGGTCCGGTTAGGGTTGGGGTTGAGCTTAAGGTGTCCGCCTAGGGTTAGGGTTAGGTCTGTGGTATGAGTTAGGCACCAGGTTAGGTTAGGTTTGAACTTAGTTTGAGGGCGTAAGTTTAGGGATATTGTTAGTTTTCAGTTCAGTGTTACGGTTGGAGATAGCGTCAGGGTCAGGTTAGGGTTGTGGTTGTGTCCGCCTAGGGTTAGGGTTAGGTCTATGGTTTGAGTTAGGCTTCAGGTTAGGTTAGGTTTGAACTTAGTTTGATGGAGTAAGTTTAGGGCTACTCTTAGTTTTCGGGTAACTGTTACTGTTGGAGTTAGCGTCAGGGCCAGGTTAGGGTTAGGGTTGAGCTTAAGGTGTCCGCCTAGGGTTAGGGTTAGGTTTATGGTTTGATTTAGGCTTCAGGTTAGATTAGGTTTGAACTTAGTTTGAGGGAGTAAGATTAGGGCTACTGTTAGTTTTCGGTTAACTGTTACAGTTGGAGGAAGCGTCAGGGTCAGGTTAATGTGGAGTTTAAGCATAAGGTGTCCGCCTAGGGTTAGGGTTAGGTGTATGGTTTGATTTAGGCTTCAGGTTAGGTTAGGTTTGAACTTAGTTTGAGGGAGTAAGTTCAGGGCTACTGTTATTTTTCGGGAAACTGTTACGGTTGGAGTTAACGTCAGGGCCAGGTTAGGTTTGGGGTTGTGCTTAAGGTGTCCGCCTAGGGTTAGGTTTAGGTGTATGGTTTGAGTTAGGCTTCAGGTTAGGTTAGGTTTGAACTTAGTTTGAGGGAGTAAGTTTAGGGCTACTGTTAGTTTTCGGTTCAGTGTTACGGTTGGAGTTAGCATGAGGGTCAGGTTAGGGTTGGGGTTGAGCTTAAGGTGTCCGCCTAGGGTTAGGGTTAGGTCTGTGGTTTGAGTTAGGCTTCAGGTTATGTTAGGATTGAACTTAGTTTGAGGGAGTAAGTTTAGGGCTAATGTTAGTTTTCGGTTCAGTGTTACGGTTGGAGTTAGCGTCAGGGTCAATTTAGGGATGGGGTTGAATTTCAGGTGTCTGGCTAGGGTTAGGGTTAGGTCTATGGTTTCAGTTAGGCTTCAGGTTAGGTTAGGTTTGAACTTAGTTTGAGGGAGTAAGTTTAGGGCTACTGTTAGTTTTCGGTTCAGTGTTACGGTTGGAGTTAGCGTGAGGTTCAGGACAGGGTTGGGATTGAGCTTAAGGTGCCGCCAAGGGTTAGGGTTAGGTGTATGGTTTGATTTAGGCTTCAGGTTAGGTTAGGTTTGAACTGAGTTTGAGGGAGTAAGTTTAAGGCTACTGTTAGTTTTCGGGTAACTGTTACTGTTGGAGTTAGCGTCAGGGCCAAGTTAGGGTGGGGTTGAGCTTAAGGTGTCCGCCTAAGGTTAGCGTTAGGTGTATGATTTCATTTAGGCTTCAGGTTAGGTTAGGTTTGAATTTAGTTTGAGGGAGTCAGTTTAGGGCTACTGTTAGTTTTCGGTTAACTGTTACAGTTGGAGTAAGCGTCAGGGTCAGGTTAGGCTGGGGTTTAAGCATAAGGTGTCCGCCTAGGGTTAGGGTTAGTTCTATGATTTGATTTAGGCTTCAGGTTAGGTTAGGATTGAACTTAGTTTGAGTGAGTAAGTTTAGGGCTACTATTAGTTTTCAGATCAGTGTTCCGGTTGGATTAAGCCTCAGGGTCAGGTTAGGGTTGGGGTTAAGCTTAAGGTGTGTGCCTAGGGTTAGGGTTAGGTCTATTGTTTGAGTTAGGCGTCAGGTTACGTTAGGTTTGAACTTAGTTTGAGGGAGTAAGTTTAGGGCTCCTGTTAGTTTTCGGTTCAGTGTTACGGGTGGAGTTAGCGTGAGGGTCAGGTTAGGGTTGGGGTTAAGCATAAGGTGTCCGCCTAGGTTTAGGGTTAGGTCTGTGGTATGAGTTAGGCTTCAGGTTAGGTTAGGTTTGAACTGAGTTTGAGGGAGTAAGTTTAGGGCTACTGTTAGTTTTCGGTTCAGTGTTACGGTTGGAGATAGCGTCAGGGTCAGGTTATATTTGGGGTTGAGCTTCAGGTGTCCGCCTAGGGTTAGGGTTAATTCTATGGTTTCAGTTAGGCTTCAGGTTAGGTTAGGTTTGAAGTTAGTTTGAGGGTGTAAGTTTAGGGCTACTGTTAGTTTTCGGTTAACTGTTACAGTTGGAGTAAGCGTCAGGGTCAGGTTAGGGTGGGGGTTAAGCATACGTTTTCCGCCTAGGGTTAGGGTTAGGTCTATTATTTGATTTAGGCTTCAGGTTAGGTTACGTTTGAACTTAGTTTGAGGGAGTCAGTTTAGGGCTACTGTTAGTTTTCGGTTAACTGTTACGGTTGGAGTAAGCATCAGGGTCAGGTTAGGGTTGCGGTTAAGCTTAAGGTGTCCGCCTAGGGTTAGGGTTAGGTCTATTGTTTGAGTTAGTAAGTTTAGGGCTACTCTTAGTTTTTGGGTAACTGTTACTGTTCGAGTTAGTGTCAGGTCCAGGTTAGGTTTGGTGTTGATTTTAAGGTGTCCGCCTAGGGTTTGGGTTAGGTCGATGGTTTCATTTAGGCTTCAGGTAAGGTTAGGATTTAACTTAGTTTCAGGGAGAAAGTTTAGGGCTACTGGTAGTTTTCGGTTCAGTGATACGGTTGGATATAGCGTCAGGGTCAGGTTATGGTTGGGGTTGAGCTTCAGGTGTCCGCCTAGAGTTAGGGTTACGTCTATGGTTTGAGTTAGGCTTCAGGTTAGGTTAGGTTTGAACTTAGTTTGAGGGAGTAAGTTTAGGGCTACTGTTAGTTTTCGGTTCAGTGTTACGGTTAGACTTAGCGTGAGGGTCAGGTTAGGGTTGGGGTTAGCTTGAGGTGTCCGCCTAGGGTTAGGGTTAGGTCCATGGTTTGATTTAGGCTCCAGGTTAGGTTACGTTTGAGCTTAGTTTGAGGGAGTAAGTTTAGGGATACTGTTAGTTTTCGGTTCAGTGTTATGGTTGGAGATAGCGTCAGGGTCAGGTTAGGGTTGGAGTTGAGCTTAAGGTGTCAGCCTAGGGTTAGGGTTAGGTCTGTGGTTTGATTTAGGCTTCAGGTTAGGTTAGGTTTGAACTTAGTTTGAGGGAGTCAGTTTAGGGCTACTGTTAGTTTTCGGGTAACTGTTACGGTTGGAGTTAGCGTCAGGGCCAGGTTATGGTTGGGGTTGAGCTTAAGGTGTCCGCCTAGAGTTACGGTTAGGTTTATTGTTTGATTTAGGCTTCAGGTTAAGTTAGGTTTGAAGTTAGTTTGAGGGAGTAAGTTTAGGGCTACTGTTAGTTTTCGGTTAACCGTTACAGTTGGAGTAAGCGTCAGGGTCAGGGTAGGGTGGGGTTTAAGCATAAGGTGTCCGCCTAGGGTTAGGGTTAGGTCTATGATTTGATTTAGGCTTCAGGTTATGTTAGGTTTGAACTTAGTTTGAGGGAGTCAGTTTAGGGCTACTGTTAGTTTTCGGTTAACCGTTACAGTAGGAGTAAGCGTCAGGGTCAGGGTAGGGTGGGGTTTAAGCATAAGGTGTCCGCCTAGGGTTAGGGTTAGGTCTATGATTTGATTTAGGCTTCAGGTTATGTTAGGTTTGAACTTAGTTTGAGGGAGTCAGTTTAGGGCTACTGTTAGTTTTCGGTTCAGTATTACGGTTGGATTTAGCCTCAGGGTCAGGTTAGGGTTGGGGTTAAGCTTAAGGTGTCCGCCTAGGGTTAGGGTTAGGTCTATTGTTTGAGTTAGGCTTCAGGTTAGGTTAGGTTTGAAATTAGTTTGAGGGAGTAAGCTTAGGGCTACTGTTAGTTTTTGGTTCAGTGTTACGTTTGGATTTAGCGTGAAGGTCCGGTTAGGTTTGGGTTTGAGCTTAAGGTGTCCGCCTAGGGTTAGGGTTAGGTCTGTGGTATGAGTTAGGCACCAGGTTAGGTTAGGTTTGAACTTAGTTTGATGGAGTAAGTTTAGGGCTACTCTTAGTTTTCGGGTAACTGTTACTGTTGGAGTTAGCGACAGGGCCAGGTTAGGGTTAGGGTTGAGCTTAAGGTGTCCGCCTAGGGTTAGGGTTAGGTTTATGGTTTGATTTAAGCTTCAGGTTAGATTAGGTTTGAACTTAGTTTGAGGGAGTAAGATTAGGGCTACTGTTAGTTTTCGGTTAACTGTTACAGTTGGAGGAAGCGTCAGGGTCAAGTTAATGTGGAGTTTAAGCATAAGGTGTCCGCCTAGGGTTAGGGTTAGGTGTATGATTTGATTTAGGCTTCAGGTTAGATTAGGTTTGAAGTTAGTTTGAGGGAGTAAGTTTAGGGCTATTGTTAGTTTTTGGTTCAGTGTTACGGTTGGAGTTAGAGTGAGGGTAAGGTTAGGGTTGGGGTTGAGCTTAAGGTGTCCGCCTAGGGTTAGGGATAGGTCTGTGGTTTGAGTTAGGCTTCAGGTTAGGTTAGGTTAGAACTTAGTTTGAGGGAGTAAGTTTAGGGATACTGTTAGTTTTCAGTTCAGTGTTACGGTTGGAGATAGCATCAGGGTCAGGTTAGGGTTGTGGTTGAGCTTCAGGTGTCCGCCTAGGGTTAGGGGTAGGTCCATGGTTTGAGTTAGGCTTCAGGTTAGATTAGGTTTGAACTTAGTTTGATGGAGTAAGTTTAAGGCTACTGTTAGTTTTCGGTTCAGTGTTACGGTTGGAGTTAGCGTGAGGGTCACGTTAGGGTTGGGGTTGAGTTTAAGGTGTCCGCCTAGGGTTAGGCTTAGGTGTATGGTTTGATTTAGGCTTCAGGTTAGGTTAGGTTTGAACATAGTTTGAGGGTGTAAGTTTAGGGCTACTGTTAGTTTTCGGGAAACTGTTACGGTTGGAGTTAGCGTCAGGGCCAGGTTAGGTTTGGGGTTGAGATTAAGGTGTCCGCCTATGGTTAGGGTTATGTGTATGGTTTCATTTAGGCTTAAGGTTATGTTAGGTTTGAAGTTAGTTTGAGGGAGTAAGTTTAGGGCTACTGTTAGTTTTCGGTTAACTGTTACGGTTGGCGTAAGCGTCAGGGTCAGGTTAGGTTGGGGGTTAAGCATAAGGTGTCCGCCTAGGGTTAGGGTTATGTGTATGGTTTCATTTAGGCTTCAGGTTAGGTTAGGATTGAACTTAGTTTGAGGGAGTAAGTTTAGTGCTACTCTTAGTTTTCGGTTCAGTGATATGGTTGGAGTTAGCCTGGAGTTCAGGTTAGGATTGGGGTTGAGCTTAAGGTGTCCGCCTAGGGTTAGGGTTAGGTGTATGATTTGATTTAGGCTTCAGGTTAGGTTAGGTTTGAAGTTAGTTTGAGTGAGTAAGTTTAGGGCTACTGTTAGTTTTCGGTTCAGTGTTACGGTTGGAGTTAGCGTGAGGGTCAGGTAAGGGCTGGGGTTGAGCTTAAGGTGTCGGCCTAGGGTTAGGGTTAGGTCTGTGGTTTGAGTTATGCTTCAGGTTAGGTTAGGTTTGAACTAAGTTTGAGGGAGTAAGTTTAGGGCTACTGTTAGTTTTCGGTTCAGTGTTATGGTTGGAGATAGCGTCAGGGTCAGGTTAGGGTTGGGGTTGAGCTTCAGGTGTCCGCCTAGGGTTAGGGTTAGGTCTATGGTTTGAGTTAGGATTCAGGTTAGATTAGGTTAGAAGTTAGTTTGAGGGTGTAAGTTCAGGGCTACTGTTACTTTTCAGTTAACTGTTACATTTGGAGTAAGCGTCAGGGTCAGGTTAGGGTGGGGGTTAGGCATAAGTTGTCCGCCTAGGGTTAGGGTTAGGTCTATGATTTGATTTAGGCTTCATGTTAGGTTAGGTTTGAACTTAGTTTGAGGGAGTCAGTTTAGGGCTACTGTTAGTTTTCGGTTAACTATTACAATTGGAGTAAGCGTCAGGGTCAGGTTAGGTTTGGGGTTGAGCTTAAGGTGTCCGCCTAGGGTTAGGGTTAGGTCTGTGGTTTGATTTAGGCTTCAGGTTAGGTTACGTTTGAACTTAGTTTGAGTGAGTAAGTTTAGGGCTACGTTAGTTTTCGGTTCAGTGTTACGGTTGGAGATAGCGTCAGGGTCAGGTTAGGGTTGGGGTTGAGCTTCAGGTGTCCGCCTATTGTTAGGGTTAGGTCTATGATTTGAGTTAGGCTTCAGGTTAGGTTATGTTTGAACTTAGTTTGAGCGAGTAAGTTTAGGGCTACTCTTATTTTTCGGATCAGTGATATGGTTGGAGTTAGCCTGGAGGTCAGGTTAGGGTTGGGGTTGAGCTTAAGGTGTCCGCCTAGGGTTAGGGTTATGTGTATGGTTTGATTTAGCCTTCAGGTTAGGTTAGGTTTGAACTTAGTTTGAGGGAGTAAGTTTACGGCTACTGTTAGTTTTCATTTAACTGTTACGGTTGGAGTAAGCGTCAGGGTCAGGTTAGGGTGGGGGTTAAGCATGAGGTGTCCGCCTAGGGTTAGGGTAGGTCTATGGTTTCATTTAGGCTTCAGGTTAGGTTAGGATTGAACTTAGTTTGAGGGAGTAAGTTTAGGGCTACTGTAAGTTTTCGGTTCAGTGATACGGTTGGAGTTAGCGTGAGTGTCAGGTTAGTGTTGGGTTTGAACTTCAGGTGTCCACCTAGGGTTAGGGTTAGGTCTATGGTTTGAGTCACGCTTCAGGTTAGATTAGGTTTGAACTTAGTCTGAGGGAGTAAAATTAGGGCTACTGTTAGTTTTCGGTTCAGTGTTACGGTTGGAGTTAGCGTGAGGGTCAGGTTAGGGTTGGGGTTGAGCTTAAGGTGTCCGCCTAGGGTTAGGGTTAGGTGTATGGTTTGATTTAGACTTCTGGTTAGGTTAGGTTTGAACTTAGTTTGAGGGAGTAAGTTTAGGGCTACTGTTAGTTTTCTGGTAACTGTTACGCTTGGAGTTAGCGTCAGGGTCAGGTTAGGGTTGGGGTTGAGCTTAAGGTTTCCGCCTAGTGTTAGGGTTAGGTGTATGGTTTGATTTAGGCTTCAGGTTAGGTTAGGTTTGAAGTTAGTTTGAGGGAGTAAGTTTAGGGCTACTGTTAGTTTTCGGTTCAGTATTATGGTTGGAGTTAGCGTCAGGGTCAGTTTAGGGTTGGGGTTACCTTGAGGTGTCCGCCTAGGGTTAGGGTTAGGTCCATGGTTTGATTTAGTCTCCAGGTTAGGTTACGTTTGTACTTAGTTTGAGTGAGTAAGTTTAGGACTACTGTTATTTTTCGGTTCAGTGTTACGGTTGGAGATAGCGTCAGGGTCAGGTTAGGGTTGGGGTGGAGCTTCAGGTGTCCGCCTAGGGTTTGGGTTAGGTCTCTGGTTTGATTTAGCCTTCAGGTTAGGTTACGATTGAACTTAGTTTGAGTGAGTAAGTTTAGGGCTACTGTTAGTTTTCGGTTTAGTGTTACGGTTGGAGATAGCGTCAGGGTCAGGTTAGGGTTGGGGTTAAGCATGAGGTGTCCGCCTAGGGTTAGGGTTAGGTCTATGGTTTCATTTAGGCTTCAGGTTAGGTTAGGATTGAACTTAGTTTGAGAGAGTAAGTTTAGGGCTACTGTAAGTTTTCGGTTCAGTGTTACGGTTGGATTTAGCCTCAGGGTCAGGTTAGGGTTGGGGTTAAGCTTAAGTTGTCCGCCTAGAGTTAGGGTTATGTCTATGGTTTCATTTAGGCTTCAGGTTAGGTTAGGTTTGAACTTAGTCTGAGGGAGTAAGATTAGTGCTACTGTTAGTTTTCGGTTCAGTGTTACGGTTGGAGTTAGCGTGAGGGTCAGGTTAGGGTTGGGGTTGAGCTTAAGGTGTCCACCGAGGGTTAGGGTTAGGTGTATGATTTGATTTTGGCTTCTGGTTAGGTTAGGTTTGAACTTATTTTGAGGGAGTAAGTTTAGGGCTACTGTTAGTTTTCGAGTAACTGTTACGGTTGGATTTAGCGTCAGGGTCAGGTTTGGGTTGGGGTTGAGCTTCAGGTGTCCGCCTAGTGTTAGTGTTAGGTGTATGGTTTGATTTAGGCTTCAGGTTAGGTTAGGTTTGAACTTAGTTTGAGTGAGTAAGTTTAGGGCTACTGTTAGTTTTCAGTTCAGTGTTATGTTTGGAGATAGCGTCAGGGTCAGGTTAGGGTTGGGGTTGAGCTTCAGGTGTCCGCCTATTGTTAGGGTTAGGTCTATGATTTGAGTTAGGCTTCAGGTTAGGTTAGGTATGAACTTAGTTTGAGCGAGTAAGTTTAGGGCTACTCTTAGTTTTCGGTTTAGTGATATGGTTGGAGTTAGCCTGGAGGTCAGGTTAGGGTTGGGGTTGAGCTTAAGGTGTTCGCCTAGGGTTAGGGTAAGGTGTATGGTTTGATTTAGGCTTCAGGTTAGGTTAGGTTTGAACTTAGTTTGAGGGAGTAAGTTTAGGGCTACTGTTAGTTTTCGGGAAACGGTTACGGTTGGAGTAAGCGTCAGGGTCAGGTTAGGGTGGGGGTTAAGCATAAGGTGTCCGCCTAGGGTTAGGGTTAGGTCTATGGTTTCATTTTGGCTTCAGGTTAGGTTAGGATTGAACTTAGTTTGAGGGAGTAAGTTTAGGGCTACTGTTAGTTTTCCGTTCAGTGTTACGTTTGGAGTTAGCGTGAGGGTCCGGTTAGGGTTGGTGTTGAGCTTAAGGTGTCCGCCTAGGGTTAGGGTTAGGTCTGTGGTTTGAGTTAGGCTTCAGGTTAGGTTAGGTTTGAACTTAGTTTGAGGGAGTAAGTTTAGGGCTACTGTTAGTTTTCGGTTAACCGTTACGGTTGGAGTAAGCGTCAGGGTCAGGTTAGTTTTGGGGTTGAGCTTAAGGTGTTCCTCTAGGGTTAGGGCAGGTGTATGGTTTGATTTAGGCTTCAGGTTAGGTTAGGTTTGAACTTAGTTTGAGGGAGTAAGTTTAGGGCTACTGTTAGTTTTGTTTAACTGTTACAGTTGGAGTAAGAGTCAGGGTCAGGTTAGGGTGGGGGTTAAGCATAAGGTGTCCGCCTAGGGTTAGGGTTAGGTCTATGGTTTCATTTAGGCTTCAGGTTAGGTTAGGATTGAACTTAGTTTGAGGGAGTAAGTTTAGGGCTACTGTTAGTTTTTGGATCAGTGTTACGGTTGGATTTAGCGTGAGTGTCCGGTTAGGGTTGGGGTTGAGCTTAAGGTGTCTGCCTAGGGTTAGGGTTAGGTCTGTGGTTTGAGTTAGGCTTCAGATTAGGTTAGGTTTGAACTTAGTTTGAGGGAGTAAGTTTAGTGCTACTGTGAGTTTTCGGTTCAGTGTTACGGTTGGATATAGCGTCAGGGTCAGGTTAGGGTTGGGGTTGAGCTTCAGGTGTCCGCTAAGAGTTAGGGTTAAGTCTATGGTTTGAGTTAGGCTTCAGGTTAGGTTAGGTTTGAACTTAGTTTTAGGGAGTAAGTTTAGGGCTACTGTTAGTTTTCGGTTCAGTGTTACGGTTCGAGTTATCGTGAGGGTCAGGTTAGGGTTGGGTTTGAACTTCAGGTGTCCCCATAGGGTTAGGGTTAGCTATATGGTTTGATTTAGGCTTCAGGTTAGGTTAGGTTTGAACTTAGTTTGAGGCAGTAAGTTTAGGGCTACTGTTAGTTTTCGGGTAACTGTTACGGTTGGATTTAGCGTCAGGGCCAGGTTAGGGTTGGGATTGAGCTTAAGATGTCCGCCTAGGGTTAGGGTTAGGTGTATGGTTTGATTTAGACTCTAGGTTAGGTTATGTTTGAACTTAGTTTGAGGGAGTAAGTTTAGGGCTACTGTTAGTTTTCTGTTAAGTGTTACGGGTGGAGTAAGCGTCAGGGTCAGGTTAGGTTTGGGGTTGAGCTTAAAGTGTCCGCCTAGGGTTAGGGTTAGGTTTATGGTTTGATTTAGGCTTCAGGTTAGGTTATGTTTGAACTTAGTTTGAGGGAGTAAGTTTAGGGCTACTGTTAGTTTTCGTTTAACTGTTACGGTTGGAGTAAGCGTCCGGGTTAGGTTATGGTGGGGGTTAAGCATAAGGTGTCCGCCTAGGGTTAGGGTTAGGACTATGGTTTCATTTAGGCTTCAGGTTAGGTTAGGATTGAACTTAGTTTGAGGGAGTAAGTTTAGGGCTACTGTTAGTTTTCGGTTCAGTGTTACGGTTGGATTTAACCTCAGGGTCAGGTTAGGGTTGGGGTTAAGCTTAAGGTGTCCGCCTAAGGTTAGGGTTAGGTGTATTGTTTGATTTAGGCTTCAGGTTAGGTTAGGTTTGAACTTAGTTTGAGGGAGTAACTTTAGTGCTACTGTTAGTTTTTGGTTCAGTGTTACATTTGGATTTAGCGTGAGTGTCCGGTTAGGGCTGGGGTTGAGCTTAAGGTGTCCGCCGAGGGTTAGGGTTAGGTCTGTGGTTTGAGATAGGCTTCAGGTTAGGTTAGGTTTGAACTTAGTTTGAGTGAGTAAGTTTATGGCTACTGTTAGTTTTCGGTTTAGTGTTACGGTTGGAGATTGCGTCAGGGTCAGGTTAGGGTTGGGGTTGAGCTTCAGGTGTCCGCCTATTGTTATTGTTAGGTCTATCATTTGAGTTAGGCTTCAGGTTAGGTTAGGTTTGAACTTAGTTTGAGCGAGTAGGTTTAGGGCTACTCTTAGTTTTCGGTTCAGTGATATGGTTGGAGTTAGCCTGGAGGTCAGGTTAGGGTTGGGGTTGAGCTTAAGGTGTCCGCCTAGGGTTAGGGTTAGGTGTATGGTTTGATTTAGGCTTCAGGTTAGGTTAGGTTTGAAGTTAGTTTCAGGAAGTTTAGGGCTACTGTTAGTTTTCGGTTAACTGTTACAGTTGGAGTAAGCGTCAGGGTCAGGTTAGGGTGGGGGTTAAGCATAAGGTGTCCGCCTAGGGTTAGGGTTAGGTCTATGGTTTCATTTAGGCTTCAGGTTAGGTTAGGATTGAACCTAGTTTGAGGGACTAAGTTTAGGGCTACTGTTAGTTTTCGGTTCAGTGTTATGGTTGGAGATAGCGTCAGGGTCAAGTTAGGGTTGGGGTTGAGATTCAGGTGTCCGCCTATGGCTAGGGCTAGGTCTATGGTTTGAGTTAGGCTTCAGGTTAGGTTAGGTTTGAACTTAGTTTGAGGGAGTAAGTTTAGGCCTATTGTATTTTTCGGTTCAGTGTTACGGTTGGATTTAGCCTCAGGGTCAGGTTAGGGTTGGGGTTAAGCTTAAGGTGTCCGCCTAGGGTTAGGGTTAGGTTTATGGTTTGATTTAGGCTTCAGGCTAGGTTAGGTTTGAACTTAGTTTGAGGGAGACAGTTTAGGGCTACTGTTAGTTTTCGTTTCAGTGTTACGGTTGGAGTAAGCGTGAGTGTTAGGTTAGGGTGGGGGTTAAGCATAAGGTGTCCGCCTAGGGTTAGGGTTAGGTCTATGGTTTGAGTTAGGCTTCAGGTGAGGTTAGGTTTGAACTTAGTCTTAGGGAGTAAAATTAGGGCTACTGTTAGTTTTCGGTTCAGTGTTACGGTTGGAGTTAGCGTGAGGGTCAGGTTAGGGTTGGGGTTGAGCTTAAGGTGTCCGCCTATGGTTAGGGTTAGGGGTAGGGTTTGATTTTGGCTTCTGGTTAGGTTAGGTTTGAACTTAGTTTGAGGGAGTAAGTTTAGGGCTACTGTTAGTTTTCTGGTAACTGTTACAGTTGTAGTTAGCGTCAGGGTCAGGTTAGGGTTGGGGTTGAGCTTAAGGTTTCCGCCTAGTGTTAGGGTTAGGTGTATGGTTTGATTTAGGCTTCAGGTTAGGTTAGGTTTGAACTTAGTTTGAGGGAGTAAGTTTAGGGCTACTGTTAGTTTTCGGTTCAGTGTTACGGTTGGAGATAGCGTGAGGATTAGGTTAGGGTTGGAGTGGAGCTTAAGGTGTCCGCCTAGGGTTGGGTTTAGGTCTGTGGTTTGATTTAGGCTTCAGGTTAGGTTACGTTTGAACTTAGTTTGAGTGAGTAAGTTTAGGGCTACTGTTAGTTTTCGGTTCAGGGTTACGGTTGGAGATAGCGTCAGGGTCAGGTTAGGGTTGGGGTTGAGCTTCAGGTGTCCGCCTATTGTTAGGGTTAGGTCTATGATTTGAGTTAGGCTTCAGGTTAGGTTAGGTTTGAACTTAGTTTGAGCGAGTAAGTTTAGGGCTACTCTTAGTTTTCGTTTCAGTGATATGGTTGGAGTTAGCCTGGAAGTCAGGTTAGGGTTGGGGTTGAGCTTAAGGTGATCGCATAGGGTTAGGGTTAGGTGTATGGTTTGATTTAGGCTTCAGGTTAGGTTAGGTTTGAAGTTAGTTTGAGGGAGTAAGTTTAGGGCTACTGTCAGTTTTCGGTTAACTGTTACAGTTGGAGTAAGCGTCAGGGCCAGGTTAGGGTTGGGGTTGAGATTAAGGTGTCCGCCTAGTGTTAGGGTTAGGTGTATGGTTTGATTTAGGCTTCAGGTTAGGTTAGGGTTGAACTTAGTTTGAGGGAGTCAGTTTAGGGCTACACTTAGTTTTCGGTTCAGTGTTACGGTGGGAGTTAGCGTGAGGGTCAGGTTAGGGTTGGGTTTGAACTTCAGGTGTCCGCCTAGGGTTAGGGTTAGGTGTATGGTTTGAGTTAGGCTTCAGGTTAGGTTAGGTTTGAACTTAGTTTGAGGGAGTAAGTTTAGGGCTACTGTTAGTTTTCGGTTAAGTGTTACGGTTGGAGTAAGCGTCAGGGTCAGGTTGGTTTGGGGTTGAGCTTAAGGTGTGCGCCTAGGGTTAGGGTTAGGTGTATGGTTTGATTTAGGCTTCAGGTTAGGTTAGGTTTGAACTTAGTTTGAGGGAGTAAGTTTAGGGCTACTGTTAGTTTTCGGTTCAGTGTTACGGTTGGAGATAGCGTGAGGGTTAGGTTAGGGTTGGAGTGGAGCTTAAGGTGTCCGCCTAGGTTTGGGGTTAGGTCTGTGGTTTGATTTAGGCTTCAGGTTAGGTTACGTTTGAACTTAGTTTGAGTGAGTAAGTTTAGGGCTATTGTTAGTTTTCGGTTCAGGGTTACGGTTGGAGATAGCGTCAGGGTCAGGTTAGGGTTGGGGTTGAGCTTCAGGTGTCCGCCTATTGTTAGGGTTAGGTCTATGATTTGAGTTAGGCTTCAGGTTAGGTTAGGTTTGAACTTATTTTGAGGCAGTAAGTTTAGGGCTACTGTTATTTCTGGGGTAACTGTTACGGTTGGAGTTAGCGTCAGGGCCAGGTTAGGGTTGGGGTTGAGCTTAAGGTGTCCGCCTAGGGTTAGGGTTAGGTGTATGGTTAGATTTAGGCTTCAGGTTAGGTTAGGTTTGAACTTAGTTTTAATGAGTAAGTTTAGGGCTACTGTTAGTTTTCGGTTCAGTGTTACGGTTGGAGATAGCCTGAGGGTCAGGTTAGGGTTGGGTTTGAACTTCAGGGGTCCGCCTAGGGTCAGGGTTAGGTGTATGGTTTGATTTAGGCTTCAGGTTAGGTTAGGTTTGAACTTATTTTGAGGCAGTAAGTTTAGGGCTACTGTTAGTTTTGGGGTAACTGTTACGGTTGGAGTTAGCGTCAGGGCCAGGTTAGGGTTGGGGTTGAGCTTAAGGTGTCCGCCTAGGGTTAGGGTTAGGTGTATGGTTTGATTTAGGCTCCAGGTTAGGTTATGTTTGAACTTAGTTTGAGGGAGTAAGTTTAGGGCTACTGTTAGTTTTCGGTTAAGTGTTACGGTTGGAGAAAGCGTCAGGGTTAGGTTAGGGTGGGGGTTAAGCATAAGGTGTCCGCCTAGGGTTAGGGTTACGACTATGGTTTCATTTAGGCTTCAGGTTAGGTTAGGATTGAACTTAGTTTGAGGGAGTAAGTTTAGGGCTACTGTTAGTTTTCGGTTCAGTGTTACGGTTGGATTTAACATCAGGGTCAGGTTAGGGTTGTTGTTAAGTTTAAGGTGTCCGCCTAGGGTTAGGGTTAGGTCTATTGTTTGATTTAGGCTTCAGGTTAGGTTAGGTTTGAACTTAGTTTGAGGGAGTAAGTTTAGGGCTACTGTTAGTTTTTGGTTCAGTGTAACATTTGGAGTTAGCGTGAGTGTCCGGTTAGGGTTGGGGTTGAGTTTAAGGTGTCCGCCTAGGGTTAGGGTTAGGTCTGTGGTTTGAGATAGGCTTCAGGTTAGGTTAGGTTTGAACTTAGTTTGAGTGAGTAAGTTTATGGCTACTCTTAGTTTTCTGTTTAGTGATATGGTTGGAGTTAGCCTGGAGGTCAGGTTAGGTTTGGGGTTGAGCTTAAGGTGTCTGCCTAAGGTTAGGGTTAGGTGTATGGTTTGATTTAGGCTTCAGGTTAGGTTCGGTTTGAAGTTAGTTTCAGGAAGTTTAGGGCTACTGTTAGTTTTCGGTTAACTGTTACAGTTGGAGTAAGCGTCAGGGTCAGGTTAGGGTGGGGGTTAAGCATAAGGTGTCCGCCTAGGGTTAGGGATAGGTCTATGGTTTCATTTAGGCTTCAGGTTAGGTTAGGATTGAACTTAGTTTGAGGGACTAAGTTTAGGGCTACTGTTAGTTTTCGGTTCAGTGTTACGGTTGGAGATAGCATCAGGGTCAAGTTAGGGTTGGGGTTGAGATTCAGGTGTCCGCCTAGGGCTAGGGTTAGGTCTATGGATTGAGTTAGGCTTCAGGTTAGGTTAGGTTTGAACTTAGTTTGAGCGAATAAGTTTAGGGCTACTCTTAGTTTTCGTTTCAGTGATATGGTTGGAGTTAGCCTGGAAGTCAGGTTAGGGTTGGGGTTGAGCTTAAGGTGATCGCATAGGGTTAGGGTTAGGTGTATGGTTTGATTTAGGCTTCAGGTTAGGTTAGGTTTGAACTTAGTTTGAGAGAGTAAGTTTAGGTCTACTGTTAGTTTTCGGGAAACTGTTACGGTTGGAGTTAACGTCAGGGCCAGGTTTGGGTTGGGGTTAAGCATAAGGTGTCCGCCTAGGGTTAGGATTAGGTCTATGATTTGATTTAGGATTCAGGTTAGGTTAGGTTTGAACTTAGTTTGAGGGAGTCAGTTTAGGGCTACTCTTATTTTTCGGTTAACTGTTACGGTTGGATTAAGCGTCAGGGTCAGGTTAGGTTTGGGGTTGAGCTTAAGGTGTCTGCCTAGGGTTAGTGTTAGGTATACGGTTTGATTTAGGCTTCAGGTTAGATTAGGTTTGAACTTAGTTTCAGGGTGTAAGTTTAGGGCTACCGTTAGTTTTCGTTTAAGTGTTACGGTTGGAGTAAGCGTCAGGGTTAGGTTAGGGTGGGGGCTAAGCATAAGGTGTCCGCCTAGGGTTAGGGTTAGGTTTATGGTTTGATTTAGGCTTCAGGTTAGGTTATGTTTGAACTTAGTTTGAGGGAGTAAGTTTAGGGCTACTGTTAGTTTTCGTTTAACTCTTACGGTTGGAGAAAGCGTCAGGGTTAGGTTAGGGTGGGGGTTAAGCATAAGGTGTCCGCCTAGGGTTAGGGTTACGACTATGGTTTCATTTAGGCTTCAGGTTAGGTTAGGATTGAACTTAGTTTGAGGGAGTAAGTTTAGGGCTACTGTTAGTTTTCGGTTCAGTGTTACGGTTGGATTTAACCTCAGGGTCAGGTTAGGGTTGGGGTTAAGCTTAAGGTGTCCGCCTAGGGTTAGGGTTCGGTCTATTGTTTGATTTAGGCTTCAGGTTAGGTTAGGTTTGAACTTAGTTTGAGGGAGTAACTTTAGTGCTACTGTTAGTTTTTGGTTCAGTGTTACATTTGGAGTTAGCGTGAGTGTCCGGTTAGGGTTGGGGTTGAGTTTAAGGTGTCCGCCTAGGGTTAGGGTTAGGTCTGTGGTTTGAGATAGGCTTCAGGTTAGGTTAGGTTTGAACTTAGTTTGAGTGAGTAAGTTTATGGCTACTCTTAGTTTTCGGTTCAGTGATATGGTTGGAGTTAGCCTGGAGGTCAGGTTAGGGTTGGGGTTGAGCTTAAGGTGTCCGCCTAGGGTTAGGGTTAGGTGTATGGTTTGATTTAGGCTTCAGGTTAGGTTAGGTTTGAAGTTAGTTTCAGGAAGTTTAGGGCTACTGTTAGTTTTCGGTTAACTGTTACAGTCGGAGTAAGCGTCAGGGTCAGGTTAGGGTGGGGGTTAATCATAAGGTGTCCGCCTAGGGTTAGGGTTAGGTCTATGGTTTCATTTAGGCTTCAGGTTAGGTTAGGATTGAACTTAGTTTGAGGGACTAAGTTTAGGGCTACTGTTAGTTTTCGGTTCAGTGTTACGGTTGGAGATAGCGTCGGGGTCAAGTTAGAGTTGGGGTTGAGATTCAGGTGTCCGCCTAGGGCTAGGGTTAGGTCTATTGTTTGAGTTAGGCTTCAGGTTAGGTTAGGGTTGAACTTAGTTTGAGGGAGTAAGTTTAGGGCTACTGTTAGTTTTCGGTTCAGTATTATGGTTGGAGTTAGCGTCAGGGTCAGGTTAGGGTTGGGGTTAGCTTGAGGTGTCCGCCTAGGGTTAGGGTTAGGTCCATGGTTTGATTTAGGCTCCAGGTTAGGTTACGTTTGAACTTAGTTTGAGTGAGTAAGTTTAGGACTACTGTTAGTTTTCGGTTCAGTGTTACGGTTGGAGATAGCGTCAGGGTCAGGTTAGGGTTGGAGTGGAGCTTAAGGTGTCCGCCTAGGGTTAGGGTTAGGTCTATGATTTGAGTTAGGCTTCAGGTTAGGTTACATTTGAACTTAGTTTGAGCGAGTAAGTTTAGGGCTACTCTTAGTTTTCGGTTCAGTGATATGGTTGGAGTTAGCCTGGAGGTCAGGTTAGGGTTGGGGTTGAGCTTCAGGTGGCCGCCTTGGGTTAGGGTTAGGTCTATGATTTGAGTTAGGCTTCAGGTTAGGTTAGGTTTGAACTTAGTTTGAGCGAATAAGTTTAGGGCTACTCTTAGTTTTCGTTTCAGTGATATGGTTGGAGTTAGCCTGGAAGTCAGGTTAGGGTTGGGGTTGAGCTTAAGGTGATCGCATAGTGTTAGCGTTAGGTGTATGGTTTGATTTAGGCTTCAGGTTAGGTTAGGTTTGAACTTAGTTTGAGGGAGTAAGTTTAGGGCTACTGTTAGTTTTCGTTTCAGTGTTACGGTTGGAGTAAGCGTGAGGGTTAGGTTAGGGTGGGGGTTAAGCATAAGGTGTCCGCCTAGGGTTAGAGTTAGGTCTATGGTTTGAGTTAGGCATCAGGTTAGGTTAGGTTTGAACTTAGTCTGAGGGAGTAAAATTAGGGCTACTGTTAGTTTTCGGTTCAGTGTTACGGTTGGAGTTAGCGTGAGGGTTATGTTAGGGTTGGGGTTGAGCTTAAGGTTTCCGCCTAGGGTTAGGGTTAGGTGTATGGTTTGATTTTGGCTTCTGGTTAGGTTAGTTTTGAACTTAGTTTGAGGGAGTAAGTTTAGGGCTACTGTTAGTTTTCTGGTAACTGTTACGGTTGGAGTTAGCGTCAGGGTCAGGTTAGGGTTGGGGTTGAGCTTAAGGTTTCCGCCTAGTGTTAGGGTTAGGTGTATGGTTTGATTTAGGCTTCAGGTTAGGTTAGGTTTGAACTTAGTTTGAGGGAGTAAGTTTAGGGCTACTGTTAGTTTTCGGTTCAGTATTATGGTTGGAGTTAGCATAAGGGTCAGGTTAGGGTTGGGTTTAGCTTGAGGTGTCCGCCTAGGGTTAGGGTTAGGTCCATGGTTTGATTTAGGCTCCAGGTTAGGTTACGTTTGAACTTAGTTTGAGGGAGTAAGTTTAGGGCTACTGTTAGTTTTCGGTTAAGTGTTACGGTTGGAGTAAGCGTCAGGGTCAGGTCAGGGTTGGAGTGGAGCTTAAGGTGTCCGCCTAGGGTAAGGGTTAGGTCTATGATTTGAGTTAGGTTTCAGGTTAGGTTACATTTGAACTTAGTTTGAGCGAGTAAGTTTAGGGCTACTCTTAGTTTTCGGTTCAGTGATATGGTTGGAGTTAGCCTGGAGGTCAGGTTAGGGTTGGGTTTGAGCTTCAGGTTTCCGCCTAGGGTTAGGGTTAGGTGTATGGTTTGATTTAGGATTCAGGTTAGGTT
The DNA here is from genome assembly GCA_026018925.1 of Tupaia tana. Lineage (NCBI taxonomy): Eukaryota > Metazoa > Chordata > Mammalia > Scandentia > Tupaiidae > Tupaia > Tupaia tana. The sequence continues at coordinate 1,407,609 of JAKSZU010000032.1, read as the reverse complement.
AGGTTTGAACTTAGTTTGAGGGAGTAAGTTTAGGGCTACTGTTAGTTTTCGGGAAACTGTAACGGTTGGAGTTAGCGTCAGGGCCAGGTTAGGGTTGGGGTTGAGATTAAGGTGTCCGCCTAGGGTTAGGGTTAGGTGTATGGTTTGATTTAGGCTTCAGGTTAGGGTAGGTTTGAAGTTAGTTTGAGGGAGTAAGTTTAGGGCTACTGTTAGTTTTCGGTTAACTGTTACAGTTGGAGTAAGCGTCAGGGCCAGGTTAGGGTTGGGGTTGAGATTAAGGTGTCCGCCTAGTGTTAGGGTTAGGTGTATGGTTTGATTTAGGCTTCAGGTTAGGTTAGGTTTGAACTTAGTTTGAGGGAGTCAGTTTAGGGCTACACTTAGTTTTCGGTTCAGTGTTACGGTGGGAGTTAGCGTGAGGGTCAGGTTAGGGTTGGGTTTGAACTTCAGGTGTCTGCCTAGGGTTAGGGTTAGGTGTATGGTTTGAGTTAGGCTTCAGGTTAGGTTAGGTTTGAACTTAGTTTGAGGGAGTAAGTTTAGGGCTACTGTTAGTTTTCTTTTAACTGTTACGGTTGGAGTAAGCGTCAGGGTCAGGTTGGTTTGGGGTTGAGCTTAAGGTGTCCGCCTAGGGTTAGGGTTAGGTGTATGGTTTGATTTAGGCTTCAGGTTAGGTTAGGTTTGAACTTAGTTTGAGGGAGTAAGTTTAGGGCTACTGTTAGTTTTCGTTTAAGTGTTACGGTTGGAGTAAGCGTCAGGGTTAGGTTAGGGTGGGGGTTAAGCATAAGGTGTACGCCTAGGGTTATTGTTAAGTCTATGGTTTCATTTAGGCTTTAGGTTAGGTTAGGATTGAACTTAGTTTGAGGGAGTAAGTTTAGGGTTACTGTTAGTTTTCGGTTTAGTGTTACGGTTGTAGTTAGCGTGAGGGTCAGGTTAGGGTTGGGTTTGAACTTCAGGTGTCCGCCTAGGGTTAGGGTTAGGTCTATGGTGTGAGTTATGCTTCAGGTTAGGTTAGGTTTGAACTTAGTCTGAGGGAGTAAGATTAGGGCTACTGTTAGTTTTCGGTTCAGTGTTACGGTTGGAGTTAGCGTGAGGGTCAGGTTAGGGTTGGGGTTGAACTTAAGGTGTCCACCTAGGGTTAGGGTTAGGTGTATGGTTTGATTTTGGCTTCTGGTTAGGTTAGTTTTGAACTTAGTTTGAGGGAGTAAGTTTAGGGCTACTGTTAGTTTTCGTTTAAGTGTTACGGTTGGAGTAAGCGTCAGGGTTAGGTTAGGGTGGGGGTTAAGCATAAGGTGTCCGCCTAGGGTTATTGTTAGGTCTATGGTTTCATTTAGGCTTTAGGTTCGGTTAGGATTGAACTTAGTTTGAGGGAGTAAGTTTAGGGCTACTGTTAGTTTTCGGTTCAGTGTTACGGTGGGAGATAGCGTGAGGGTTAGGTTAGGGTTGGAGTGGAGCTTAAGGTGTCCGCCTAGGGTTGGGGTTAGGTCTGTGGTTTGATTTAGGCTTCAGGTTAGGTTACGTTTGAACTTAGTTTGAGTGAGTAAGTTTAGGGCTACTGTTAGTTTTCGGTTCAGGGTTACGGTTGGAGATAGCGTCAGGGTCAGGTTAGGATTGGGGTTGAGCTTCAGGTGTCCGCCTATTGTTAGGGTTAGGTCTATGATTTGAGTTAGGCTTCAGGTTAGGTTAGGTTTGAACTTAGTTTGAGCGAGTAAGTTTAGGGCTACTCTTAGTTTTCGTTTCAGTGATATGGTTGGAGTTAGCCTGGAAGTCAGGTTAGGGTTGGGGTTGAGCTTAAGGTGATCGCATAGGGTTAGGGTTAGGTGTATGGTTTGATTTAGGCTTCAGGTTAGGTTAGGTTTGAACTTAGTTTGAGTGAGTAAGTTTAGGTCTACTGTTAGTTTTCGGGAAACTGTTACGGTTGGAGTTAGCGTGAGGGCCAGGTTAGGGTTGGGGTTGAGATTAAGGTGTCCGCCCAGGGTTAGGGTTAGGTGTATGGTTTGATTTAGGCTTCAGGTTAGGTTAGGTTTAAAGTTAGTTTGAGGGAGTAAGTTTAGGGCTACTGTTAGTTTTCGGTTAACTGTTACAGTTGGAGTAAGCGTCAGGGTCAGGGTAGGGTGGGGGTTAAGCATAAGGTGTCCGCCTAGGGTTAGAGTTAGGTCTATGATTTGATTTAGGCTTCAGGTTAGGTTAGGTTTGAACTTAGTTTGAGGGAGTCAGTTTAGGGCTACTGTTAGTTTTCGCTTAACTGTTACGGTTGGAGTAAGCGTCAGGGTAAGGTTAGGTTTGGGGTTGAGCTTAAGGTGTCCGCCTAGGGTTAGGGTTAGGTGTATGGTTTGATTTAGGCTTCAGGTTAGGTTAGGTTTGAACTTAGTTTGAGGGAGTAAGTTTAGGGCTACTGTTAGTTTTCGTTTAACTGTTACGGTTGGTGTAAGCGTCAGGGTCAGGTTAGGGTGGGGGTTCAGCATAAGGTGTCCGCCTAGGATTAGCGTTAGGTCTATGGTTTCATTTAGGCTTCAGGTTAGGTTAGGATTGAACTTAGTTTGAGGGAGTAAGTTTGGGGCTACTGTTAGTTTTCGGATCAGTGTTACGGTTGGATTTAGCCTCAGGGTCAGGTTAGGGTTGGGGTTAAGCTTAAGTTGTCCGCCTAGGGTTAGGGTTAGGTCTATTGTTTGAGTTAGGCTTCAGGTTAGGTTAGGTTTGAACTTAGTTTGAGGGAGACAGTTTAGGGCTACTGTTAGTTGTCGTTTAACTGTTACGGTTGGAGTAAGGGTCAGGGTTAGGTTAGGGTGGGGGTTAAGCATAAGGTGTCCGCCTAGGGTTAGGGTTACGACTATGGTTTCATTTAGGGTTATTTCTATGGTTTCATTTAGGCTTCAGGTTAGGTTAGGATTGAACTTAGTTTGAGGGAGTAAGTTTAGGGCTACTGTTAGTTTTCAGTTCAGTGTTACGTTTGGATTTAACCTCAGGGTCAGGTTAGGGTTGGGGTTGAGCTTAAGGTGTCCGCCTAGGGTTAGGGTTAGGTCTATTGTTTGATTTAGGCTTCAGGTTAGTTTAGGTTTGAACTTAGTTTGAGGGAGTAAGTTTAGGGCTACTGTTAGTTTTTGGTTCAGTGTTACATTTGGAGTTAGCGTGAGTGTCCGGTTAGGGTTGGGGTTGAGTTTAAGCTGTCAGCCTAGGGTTAGGGTTAGGTCTGTGGTTTGAGATACGCTTCAGGTTAGGTTAGGTTTGAACTTAGTTTGAGTGATTAAGTTTATGGCTACTCTTAGTTTTCGGTTCAGTGATATGGTTGGAGTTAGCCTGGAGGTCAGGTTAGGGTTGGGGTTGAGCTTAAGGTGTCCGCCTAGGGTTAGGGTTAGGTGTATGGTTTGATTTAGGCTTCAGGTTAGGTTAGGTTTGAAGTTAGTTTCAGGAAGTTTAGGGCTACTGTTAGTTTTCGGTTAACTGTTACAGTTGGAGTAAGCGTCAGGGTCAGGTTAGGGTGGGGGTTAAGCATAAGGTGTCCGCCTAGGGTTAGGGTTAGGTCTATGGTTTCATTTAGGCTTCAGGTTATGTTAGGATTGAACTTAGTTTGAGGGAGTAAGTTTAGGGCTACTGTTAGTTTTCGGTTCAGTGTTACGGTTGGAGATAGCGTCAGGGTCAAGTTAGGGTTGGGGTTGAGATTCAGGTGTCCGCCTAACGCTAGGGTTAGGTCTATGGTTTGAGTTAGGCTTCAGGTTAGCTTAGGTTTGAACTTAGTTTGAGGGAGTAAGTTTAGGCCTATTGTATTTTTTGGTTCAGTGTTACGGTTGGATTTAGCCTCAGGGTCAGGTTAGGGTTGGGGTTAAGCTTAAGGTGTCTGCCTAGGGTTAGGGTTAGGTGTATGGTTTGATTTAGGCTTCAGGTTATGTTAGGTTTGAACTTAGTTTGAGGGAGTAAGTTTAGGGCTACTGTTAGTTTTCGTTTAAGTGTTACGGTTGGAGTAAGCGTGAGGGTTAGGTTAGGGTGGGGGTTAAGCATAAGGTGTCCGCCTAGGGTTAGAGTTAGGTCTATGGTTTGAGTTAGGCTTCAGGTTAGGTTAGGTTTGAACTTAGTCTGAGGGAGTAAAATTAGGGCTACTGTTAGTTTTCGGTTCAGTGTTACGGTTGGAGTTAGCGTGAGGGTCAGGTTAGGGTTGGGGTTGAGCTTAAGGTTTCCGCCTAGGGTTAGGTTTAGGTCTATGGTTTGATTTTGGCTTCTGGTTAGGTTAGTTTTGAACTTAGTTTGAGGGAGTATGTTTAGGGCTACTGTTAGTTTTCTGATAACTGTTATGGTTGGAGTTAGCGTCAGGGTCAGGTTAGGGTTGGGGTTAGCTTGAAGTGTCCGCCTAGGGTTAGGGTTAGGTCCATGGTTTGATTTAGGCTCCAGGTTAGGTTACGTTTGAACTTAGTTTGAGTGAGTAAGTTTAGGACTACTGTTAGTTTTCGGTTCAGTGTTACGGTTGGAGATAGCGTCAGGGTCAGGTTAGGGTTGGAGTGGAGCTTAAGGTGTCCGCCTAGGGTTAGGGTTAGGTCTATGATTTGAGTTAGGCTTCAGGTTAGGTTACATTTGAACTTAGTTTGAGCGAGTAAGTTTAGGGCTACTCTTAGTTTTCGGTTTAGTGATATGGTTGGAGTTAGCCTGGAGGTCAGGTTAGGGTTGGGGTTGAGCTTCAGGTGTCCGCCTAGGGTTAGGGTTAGGTGTATGGTTTGATTTAGGCTTCAGGTTAGGTTAGGTTTGAACTTAGTTTGAGGGAGTAAGTTTAGGGCTACTGTTATTTTTCGGATCAGTGTTACGGTTGGATTTAGCCTCAGGGTCAGGTTAGTGTGGAGGTTAAGCATAAGGTGTCCGCCTAGGGTTAGGGTTATTTCTATGGTTTCATTTAGGCTTCAGGTTAGGTTAGGATTGAACTTAGTTTGATGAGTAAGTTTAGGGCTACTGTTAGTTTTCGGTTCAATGTTACGTTTGGAGTTAGTGTGAGGGTCCGGTTAGGGTTGGGGTTGAGCTTAAGGTGTCCGCCTAGGGTTAGGTTTAGGTCTGTGGTTTGAGATAGGCTTCAGATTAGGTTAGGTTTGAACTTAGTTTGAGGGAGTAAGTTTAGTGCTACTGTTAATTTTCGGTTCAGTTTTACGGTTGGAGATAGCGTCAGGGTCAGGTTAGGGTTGGGGTTGAGCTTCAGGTGTCCGCCTAGGGTTAAGGTTAGGTCTATGGTTTGAGTTAGGCTTCAGGTTAGGTTAGGTTTGAACTTAGTTTTAATGAGTACGTTTAGGGCTACTGGTAGTTTTCGGTTCAGTGTTACGGTTGGAGATAGCCTGAGGGTCAGGTTAGGGTTGGGTTTGAACTTCAGGGGTCCGCCTAGGGTTAGGGTTAGGTGTATGGTTTGATTTAGGCTTCAGGTTAGGTTAGGTTTGAACTTATTTTGAGGCAGTAAGTTTAGGGCTACTGTTAGTTTTCGGGTAACTGTTAGGTTGGAGTTAGCGTCAGGGCCAGGTTAGGGTTGGGGTTGAGCTTAAGGTGTCCGCCTAGGGTTAGGGTTAGGTGTATGGTTTGATTTAGGCTCCAGGTTAGGTTATGTTTGAACTTAGTTTGAGGGAGTAAGTTTAGGGCTACTGTTAGTTTTCGGTTAAGTGTTACCGGTGGAGTAAGCGTAAGGGTCAGGTTAGGTTTGGGGTTGAGCTTCAGGTGTCCGCCTAGGGTTAGGGTTAGGTTTATGGTTTGATTTAGGCTTCAGGTTAGGTTATGTTTGAACTTAGTTTGAGGGAGTAAGTTTAGGGCTACTGTTAGTTTTCGTTTAACTGTTACGGTTGGAATAAGTGTCAGGGTTAGGTTAGGGTGGGGGTTAAGCATAAGGTGTCCGCCTATTGTTAGGGTTAGGACTATGGTTTCATTTAGGCTTCAGGTTAGGTTAGGTTTGAACTTAGTTTGAGGGAGTCAGTTTAGGGCTACTGTTAGTTTTCGGTTCACTGTTACGGTTGGAGTTAGCGTCAGGGCCAGGGTAGGGTTGGGGTTGAGCTTAAGGTGTCCGCCTAGGGTTAGGGTTAGGTGTATGGTTTGATATACGCTCCAGGTTAGGTTATGTTTGAACTTAGTTTGAGGGAGTAAGTTTAGGGCTACTGTTAGTTTTCGGTTAAGTGTTACCGGTGGAGTAAGCGTAAGGGTCAGGTTAGGTTTGGGGTTGAGCTTCAGGTGTCCGCCTAGGGTTAGGGTTAGGCTTATGGTTTGATTTAGGCTTCAGGTTAGGTTATGTTTGAACTTAGTTTGAGGGAGTAAGTTTAGGGCTACTGTTAGTTTTCGTTTAACTGTTACGGTTGGAATAAGTGTCAGGGTTAGGTTAGGGTGGGGGTTAAGCATAAGGTGTCCGCCTATTGTTAGGGTTAGGACTATGGTTTCATTTAGGGTTCAGTTTAGGTTAGGATTGAACTTAATTTGAGGGAGTAAGTTTAGGGCTACTGTTAGTTTTCAGTTCAGTGTTACAGTTGGATTTAACCTCAGGGTCAGGTTAGGGTTGGGGTTAAGCTTAAGGTGTCCTCCTAGGGTTAGGGTTAGGTCTATTGTTTGATTTAGGCTTCAGGTTAGGTTAGGTTTGAACTTAGTTTGAGGGAGTAAGTTTAGGGCTACTCTTAGTTTTCGGTTTACTGTTACGGCTGGAGATAGCGTCAGGGTCAGGTTAGGGTTGTGGTTGAGCTTCAGGTGTCCGCCTATTGTTAGGGTTAGGTCTATGATTTGAGTTAGGCTTCAGATTAGGTTAGGTTTGAACTTATTCTGAGGGAGTAAAATTAGGTCTACTGTTAGTTTTCGGTTCAGTGTTACGGTTGGAGTTAGCGTGAGGGTCAGGTTAGGGTTGGGGTTGAGCTTAAGGTGTCCGCCTAGGGTTAGGGTTAGGTCTGTGGTTTGAGTTAGGCTTCAGATTAGGTTAGGTTTGAACTTAGTTTGAGGGAGTAAGTTTAGTGCTACTGTGAGTTTTCGGTTCAGTGTTACGGTTGGAGATAGCGTCAGGGTCAGGTTAGGGTTGGGGTTGAGCTTCAGGTGTCCGCTAAGGGTTAGGGTTAGGTCTATGGTTTGAGTAAGGCTTCAGGTTAGGTTAGCTTTGAACTTAGTTTTATGGAGTAAGTTTAGGGCTACTGTTATTTTTCGGTTCAGTGTTACGGTTGGAGTTATCGTGAGGGTCAGGTTAGGGTTGGGTTTGAACTTCAGGTGTCTGCCTAGTGTTAGGGTTAGGTGTATGGTTTGATTTAGGCTTCAGGTTAGGTTAGGTTTGAACTTAGTTTGAGGCAGTAAGTTTAGGGCTACTGTTAGTTTTCGGGTAACTGTTACGGTTGGAGTTAGCGTCAGGGCCAGGTTAGGGTTGGGGTTGAGCTTAAGGTGTCCGCCTAGGGTTAGGGTTAGGTGTATGGTTTGATTTAGACTCTAGGTTAGGTTATGTTTGAACTTAGTTTGAGGGAGTAAGTTTAGGGCTACTGTTAGTTTTCTGTTAAGTGTTACGGGTGGAGTAAGCGTCAGGGTCAGGTTAGGTTTGGGGTTGAGCTTAAGGTGTCCGCCTAGGGTTAGGGTTAGGTTTATGGTTTGATTTAGGCTTCAGGTTAGGTTATGTTTGAACTTAGTTTGAGGGAGTAAGTTTAGGGCTACTGTTAGTTTTCGGTTCAGTGTTACGGTTGGATTTAACCTCAGGGTCAGGTTAGGTTTGGGGTTAACCTTAAGGTGTCCGCCTAGGGTTAGGGTTAGGTCTATTGTTTGATTTAGGCTTCAGGTTAGGTTAGGTTTGAACTTAGTTTGAGGGAGTAAGTTTAGGGCTACTGTTAGTTTTTGGTTCAGTGTTACATTTGGAGTTAGCGTGAGTGTCCGGTTAGGGTTGGGGTTGAGCTTAAGGTGTCCGCCTATGGTTAGGGTTAGGTCTGTGGTTTGAGATAGGCTTCAGGTTAGGTTAGGTTTGAACTTAGTTTGAGTGAGTAAGTTTAGGGCTACTGTTAGTTTTCGGTTTAGTGTTACGGTTGGAGATTGCGTCAGGGTCAGGTTAGGGTTGGGGTTGAGCTTCAGGTGTCCGCCTATTGTTAGTGTTAGGTCTATGATTTGAGTTAGGCTTCAGGTTAGGTTAGGTTTGAACTTAGTTTGAGCGAGTAGGTTTAGGGCTACTCTTAGTTTTCGGTTCAGTGATATGGTTGGAGTTAGCCTGGAGGTCAGGTTAGGGTTGGTGTTGAGCTTAAGGTGTCCGCCTAGGGTTAGGGTTAGGTGTATGGTTTGATTTAGGCTTCAGGTTAGGTTAGGTTTGAAGTTAGTTTCAGGAAGTTTAGGGCTACTGTTAGTTTTCGGTTAACTGTTACAGTTGGAGTAAGCGTCACGGTCAGGTTAGGGTGGGGGTTAAGCATAAGGTGTCCGCCTAGGGTTAGGATTAGGTCTATGGTTTCATTTAGGCTTCAGGTTAGGTTAGGATTGAACCTAGTTTGAGGGACTAAGTTTAGGGCTACTGTTAGTTTTCGGTTCAGTGTTATGGTTGGAGATAGCGTCAGGGTCAAGTTAGGGTTGGGGTTGAGATTCAGGTATCCGCCTATGGCTAGGGTTAGGTCTATGGTTTGAGTCAGGCTTCAGGTTAGGTTAGGTTTGAACTTAGTTTGAGGGAGTAAGTTTAGGCCTACTGTATCTTTCGTTTCAGTGTTAAGGTTGGATTTAGCCTCAGGGTCAGGTTAGGATTGGGGTTAATGTTAAGGTCTCCGCCTAGGGTTAGGGTTAGGTGTATGGTTTGATATAGGCTTCAGGTTAGGTTAGGTTTGAACTTAGTTTGAGGGAGACAGTTTAGGGCTACTGTTAGTTTTCGTTTAAGTGTTACAGTTGGGGTAAGCGTCAGGGTTAGGTTAGGGTGGGGGTTAAGCATAAGGTGTCCTCCTAGGGTTAGGGTTAGGTCTATGGTTTGAGTTAGGCTTCAGGTTAGGTTAGGTTTGAACTTAGTCTGAGGGAGTAAAATTAGGGCTACTGTTAGTTTTCGGTTCAGTGTTACGGTTGGAGTTAGCGTGAGGGTCAGGTTAGGGTTGGGGTTGAGCTTAAGGTGTCCGCCTAGGGTTAGGGTTAGGGTTATGGTTTGATTTTGGCTTCTGGTTAGGTTAGGTTTGAACTTAGTTTGAGGGAGTAAGTTTAGGGCTACTGTTAGTTTTCTGGTAACTGTTACAGTTGGAGTTAGCGTCAGGGTCAGGTTAGGGTTGGGTTTGAGCTTAAGGTTTCCGCCTAGTGTTAGGGTTAGGTGTATGGTTTGATTTAGGCTTCAGGTTAGGTTAGGTTTGAACGTAGTTTGAGGGAGTAAGTTTAGGGCTACTGTTAGTTTTCGGTTCAGTGTTACGGTTGGAGATAGCGTCAGGGTCAGGTTAGGGTTGGGGTGGAGCTTAAGGTGTCCGCCTAGGGTTAGGGTTAGGTCTGTGGTTTGATTTAGGCTTCAGGTTAGGTTACGTTTGAGCTTAGTTTGAGTGAGTAAGTTTAGCGCTACTGTTAGTTTTCGGTTTAGGGATACGGTTGGAGATAGCATCAGGGTCAGGTTAGGGTTGGGGTTGAGTTTCAGGTGTCCGACTATTGTTAGTGTTAGGTCTATGATTTGAGTTAGGCTTCAGGTTAGGTTAGGTTTGAACTTAGTTTCAGCGAGTAAGTTTAGGGCTACTCTTAGTTTTCGGTTCAGTGATATGGTTGGAGTTAGCCTGGAGGTCAAGTTAGGGTTGGGGTTGAGCTTAAGGTGTCCGCCTAGGGTTAGGGTGAGGTGTATGGTTTGATTTAGGCTTCAGGTTAGGTTAGGTTTGAACTTAGTTTGAGGGAGTAAGTTTAGGGCTACTGTTAGTTTTCGGGAATCTGTTACGGTTGGAGTTAGCGTCAGGGCCAGGTTTGGGTTGGGGTTAAGCATAAGGTGTCCGCCTAGGGTTAGGGTTAGGTCTATGATTTGATTTAGGATTCAGGTTAGGTTAGGTTTGAACTTAGTTTGAGGCAGTAAGTTTAGGGCTACTGTTATTTTTCGGTTAACTGTTACGGTTGGATTAAGCGTCACGGTCAGGTTAGGTTTGGGGTTGAGCTTAAGGTGTCCGCCTAGGGTTAGGGTTAGGTGTATGGTTTGATTTAGGCTTCAGGTTAGGTTAGGTTTGAACTTAGTTTGAGGGAGTAAGTTTAGGGCTACTGTTAGTTTTCGTTTAACTGTTACGGTTGGAGTAAGCGTCAGGGTCAGGTTAAGGTGGGGGCTAAGCATAAGGTGTCCGCCTAGGGTTAGGGTTAGGTCTATGGTTTCATTTAGGCTTCAGGTTAGGTTAGGTTTGAACTTAGTTTGAGGGAGTAAGTTTAGGGCTACTGTTAGTTTTCGGTTAAGTGTTACGGTTGGAGTAAGCGTCAGGGTCAGGTTAGGTTTGGGGTTGAGCTTAAGGTGTCTGCCTAGGGTTAGTGTTAGGTGTATGGTTTGATTTAGGCTTCAGGTTAGATTAGGTTTGAACTTAGCTTGAGGGTGTAATTTTAGGGCTACTGTTAGTTTTCGTTTAAGTGTTACGGTTGGAGTAAGCGTCAGGGTTAGGTTAGGGTGGGGGCTAAGCATAAGGTGTGCTCCTAGGATTAGGGTTAGGTTTATGGTTTGATTTAGGCTTCAGGTTAGGTTATGTTTGAACTTAGTTTGAGGGAGTAAGTTTAGGGCTACTGTAAGTTTTCGTTTAACTGTTACGGTTGGAGAAAGCGTCAGGGTTAGGTTAGGGTGGGGGTTAAGCATAAGGTGTCCGCCTAGGGTTAGGGTTACGACTATGGTTTCATTTAGGCTTCAGGTTAGGTTAGGATAGAACTTAGTTTGAGGGAGTAAGTTTAGGGCTACTGTTAGTTTTCGGTTCAGTGTTACGGTTGGATTTGACCTCAGGGTCAGGTTGGGGTTGGGGTTAATCTTAAGGTGTCCGCCTAGGGTTAGGGTTAGGTCTATTGTTTGATTTAGGCTTCAGGTTAGGTTAGGTTTGAACTTAGTTTGAGGGAGTAAGTTTAGGGCTACTGTTAGTTTTTGGTTCAGTGTTACATTTGGAGTTAGTGTGAGTGTCCGGTTAGGGTTGGGGTTGAGCTTAAGGTGTCCGCCTAGGGTTAGGATTAGGTCTGTGGTTTGAGATAGGCTTCAAGTTACGTTAGGTTTGAACTTAGTTTGAGTGAGTAAGTTTATGGCTACTCTTAGTTTTCGGTTCAGTGATATGGTTGGGGTTAGCCTGGAGGTCAGGTTAGGGTTGGGGTTGAGCTTAAGGTGTCCGCCTAGGGTTAGGGTTAGGTGTATGCTTTGATTTAGGCTTCAGGTTAGGTTAGGTTTGAAGTTAGTTTCAGGAAGTTTAGGGCTACTGTTAGTTTTCGGTTAACTGTTACAGTTGGAATAAGCGTCAGGGTCAGGTTAGGGTGGGGGTTAAACATAAGGTGTCCGCCAATGGTTAGGGTTAGGTCTATGGTTTCATTTAGGCTTCAGGTTAGGTTAGGATTGAACTTAGTATGAGGGACTAAGTTTAGGGCTACTGTTAGTTTTCGGTTCAGTGTTACGGTTGGAGAGAGCGTCAGGGTCAAGTTAGGGTTGGGGTTGAGATTCAGGTGTCCGCCTAGGGCTAGGGTTAGGTCTATGGATTGAGTTAGGCTTCAGGTTAGGTTAGGTTTGAACTTAGTTTGAGGGAGTCAGTTTAGGGCTACTGTTAGTTTTCGGTTGACTGTTACGGTTGGAGTAAGCGCCAGGGTCAGGTTAGGTTTGGGGTTGATCTTAAGGTGTCCACCTAGGGTTAGGGTTAGGTGTATGGTTTGATTTACGCTTCAGGTTAGGTTAGGTTTGAACTTAGTTTGAGGTAGTAAGTTTAGGGCTACTGTTAGTTTTCGTTTAACTGTCACGGTTGGAGTAAGCGTCAGGGTCAGGTTAGGGTGGGGGTTAAGCATAAGGTTTCCGCCTAGGGTTAGGGTTAGGTCTATGGTTTCATTTAGGCTTCAGGTTAGGTTAGGATTAAACTTAGTTTGAGGGAGTAAGTTTAGGGCTACTGTTAGTTTTCGGTTAACTGTTACGGTTGGAGTAAGCGTCAGGGTCAGGTTAGGGTGGGGGTTAAGCATAAGGTGTCCGCCTAGGGTTAGGGTTAGGTCTATGGTTTCATTTAGGCTTCAGGTTAGGTTAGGATTGAACTTAGTTTGAGGGAGTAAGTTTAGGGCTACTGTTAGTTTTCGGTTCAGTGTTACGGTTGGAGTTAGCGTTAGGGTCCGGTTAGGGTTGGGGTTGAGCTTAAGGTGTCCGCCTAGGTTTAGGGTTTGGTCTGTGATTTGAGTTAGGCTTCAGGTTAGGTTAGGTTTGAACTTAGTTTTAGGGAGTAAGTTTAGGGCTACTGTTAGTTTTCGGTTCAGTGTTACGGTTGGAGATAGCGTCAGGGTCAGGTTAGGTTTGGGGTTGAGCTTCAGGTATCGGCCTAGGGTTAGGGTTAGGTCTATTGTTTGAGTTAGGCTTCAGGTTAGGTTAGGTTTGAACTTAGTTTTAGGGAGTAAGTTTAGGGCTACTGTTAGTTTTAGGTTCAGTGTTACTGTTGGAGTTAGCGTGAGGGTCAGGTTAGGGTTGGGTTTGAGCTTCAGGTGTCCTCCTAGGGTTAGGGTTAGGTGTATGGTTTAAAGTAGGCTTCAGGTTAGGTTAGGTTTGAACTTAGTTTGAGGCAGTAAGTTTAGGGCTACTGTTAGTTTTCGGTTAACTCTTACCGTTGGATTTAGCCTCAGGGTCAGGTTAGGGTTGGGGTTGAGATTAAGGTGTCTGCCTAGGGTTACGGTTAGGTGTATGGTTTGATTTAGGCTTCAGGTTAGGTTAGGTTTGAAGTTAGTTTGAGGGAGTAAGCTTAGGGCTACTGTTAGTTTTCGGGTAACTGTTACTGTTGGAGTTAGCGTCAGGGCCAAGTTAGGGTTGGGGTTGAGCTTAAGGTGTCCGCCTAGGGTTAGGGTTAGGTGTATGGTTAAAATTAGGTTTCAGGTTAGGTTAGGTTTGAAATTAGTTTGAGGGAGTCAGTTTAGGGCTACTGTTAGTTTTCGGTTAACTGTTACAGTTGGAGTAAGCGTCAGGGTCAGGTTAGGCTGGGGGTTAAGCATAAGGTGTCCGCCTAGGGTTAGGCTTAGGTCTATGGTTTGAGTTAGTCTTCAGGTTAGGTTAGGTTTGAACTTAGTTTGAGGGAGTAAGTTTAGGGCTACTGTTAGTTTTCGGTTAACTCTTACGGTTGGATTTAGCCTCAGGGTCAGGTTAGGGTTGGGGTTAATCTTAAGGTGTCCGCCAAGGGTTAGGGTTAGGTCTGTGGTTTGAGTTAGGCTTCAGGTTAGGTTAGGTTTGACCTTAGTTTGAGGGAGTAAGTTTAGGGGAACTTTTAGTTTTCGGTTCAGTGTTACGGTTGGCGTTGCTTGAGGGTCAGGTTAGGGTTCTGGTTGAGCTTAAGGTGTCCGCCTAGGGTTAGGGTTAGGTGTATGGTTTGATCTTGGCTTCTGGTTAGGTTAGGTTTGAACTTAGTTTGAGGGAGTAAGTTTAGGGCTACTGTTAGTTTTCGGGTAAATGTTACGGTTGGAGTTAGCGTCAGGGCCAGGTTAGGGTTAGGATTGAGGTTAAGGTGTCCGCCTAGGGTAAGGGTTAGGTGCATGGTTTGATTTAGGCTTCAGGTTAGGTTAGGTTTGAAGTTAGTTTCAGGTAGTAAGTTTAGGGCTACTGTTAGTTTTCGGTTAATTGTTACAGTTGGCGTAAGCGTCAGTGTCAGGTTAGGGTGGGGGTTAAGCATAAGGTGTCCGCCTAGGGTTAGGTTAGGTCTATGATTTGATTTAGGCTTCAGGTTAGGTTAGGATTGAACTTAGTTTGAGGGAGTAAGTTTTGGGCTAGTGTTAGTTTTCGGTTCAGTGTTATGGTTGGAGATAGCGTCAGGGTCAGGTTAGGGTTGTGGTTGTGCTTAAGGTGTCCGCCTAGGGTTAGCGTTAGGTCTATGGTTTGAGTTAGGCTTCAGGTTAGGTTAGGTTTGAACTGATTTTGAGGGAGTAAGTTTAGGGCTACTGTTAGTTTTTGGTTCAGTGTTACGGTTGGAGTTAGCGTGAGGGTCAGGTTAGGTTTGGGGTTGAGCTTAAGGTGTCCGCCTAGGGTTAGGGTTAGGTGTATGGTTTGTTTTTGGCTTCTGGTTAGGTTAGGTTTGAACTTAGTTTGAGGGAGTAAATTGAGGGCTACTGTTAGTTTTCGGGTAACTGTTACGGTTGGAGTTAGCGTCAGGGTCAGGTTAGGGTTGGAGTTGAGCTTAAGGTGTCCGCCTAGGGTTAGGGTTAGGTCTGTGGTTTGATTTAGGCTTCAGGTTAGGTTAGGTTTGAACTTAGTTTGAGGGAGTAAGTTTAGGGCTAATGTTAGTTTTCGGTTAACTGTTACGGTTGGAGTAAGCGTCAGGGTCAGGTTAGGGTGGAGGATAAGCATAAGGTTTCCGCCTAGGCTTAGGGTTAGGTCTATGGTTTCATTTAGGCTTCAGGTTAGGTTAGGATTAAACTTAGTTTGAGGGAGTAAGTTTAGGGCTACTGTTAGTTTTCGGTTAACTGTTACGGTTGGAGTAAGCGTCAGGGTCAGGTTAGGGTGGGGGTTAAGCATAAGGTGTCCGCCTAGGGTTAGGGTTAGGTCTATGGTTTCATTTAGGCTTCAGGTTAGGTTAGGATTGAACTTAGTTTGAGGGAGTAAGTTTAAGGCTACTGTTAGTTTTCGGTTCAGTGTTACGGTTGGAGTTAGCGTTAGGGTCCGGTTAGGGTTGGGGTTGAGCTTAAGGTGTCCGCCTAGGTTTAGGGTTAGGTCTGTGATTTGAGTTAGGCTTCAGGTTATGTTAGGTTTGAACTTAGTTTTAGGGAGTAAGTTTAGGGCTACTGTTAGTTTTCGGTTCAGTGTTACGGTTGGAGATAGCGTCAGGGTCAGGTTAGGGTTGGGGTTGAGCTTCAAGTGTCGGCCTAGGGTTAGGGTTAGGTCTATTGTTTGAGTTAGGCTTCAGGTTAGGTTAGGTTTGAAATTAGTTTTAGGGAGTAAGTTTAGGGCTACTGTTAGTTTTAGGTTCAGTGTTACGGTTGGAGTTAGCGTGAGGGTCAGGTTAGGGTTGGGTTTGAGCTTCAGGTGTCCGCCTAGGGTTAGGGTTAAGTGTATGGTTTAAATTAGGCTTCAGGTTAGGTTAGGTTTGAACTTAGTTTGAGGGAGTAAGTTTAGGGCTACTGTTATTTTTCGGGAAAATGTTACCGTTGGAGTTAGCGTCAGGGTCAGGTTAGGGTTGGGGTAGAGATTAAGGTGTCTGCCTAGGGTTACGGTTAGGTGTATTGTTTGATTTAGACTTCAGGTTAGGTTAGGTTTGAAGTTAGTTTGAGGGAGTAAATTTAGGGCTACTTTTAGTTTTCGTTTAACTGTTACAGTTGGAGTAAGCGACAGGGTCAGGGTAGGGTGTGGGTTAAGCATAAGGTGTCCGCCTAGGGTTAGGGTTAGGTGTATGGTTAGATTTAGGCTTCAGGTTAGATTAGGTTTGAACTTAGTTTTAGGGAGTTAGTTTAGGGCTACTGTTAGTTTTCGGGTAACTGTTACTGTTGGAGTTAGCGTCAGGGCCAAGTTAGGGTTGGCGTTGAGCTTAAGGTGTCCGCCTAGGGTTAGGGGTAGGTGTATGGTTAAATTTAGGCTTCAGGTTAGGTTAGGTTTGAAGTTAGTTTGAGGGAGTCAGTTTAGGCCTACTGTTAGTTTTCGGTTAACTGTTACAGTTGGAGTAAGCGTCAGGGTCAGGTTAGGCTGGGGGTTAAGCATAAGGTGTCCGCCTAGGGTTAGGCTTAGGTCTATGGTTTGAGTTAGTCTTCAGGTTAGGTTAGGTTTGAACTTAGTTTGAGGGAGTAAGTTTAGGGCTACTGTTAGTTTTCGTTTAACTGTTACGGTTGGAGTAAGCGTCAGGGTCAGGTTAGGTTGGAGTTTAAGCATAAGGTGTCCGCCTAGGGTTAGGGTTAGGTGTATGATTTGATTTAGGCTTCAGGTTAGGTTAGGTTTGAAGTTAGTTTGAGGGAGTAAGTTTAGGGCTACTGTTAGTTTTCGGTTCAGTGTTACGGTTGGATTTAGGCTCAGGGTCAGGTTAGGGTTGGGGTTGAGCTTAAGGTGTCCGCCTAGGTTTAGGGTTAGGTCTGTGGTTAGAGTTAGTCTTCAGGTTAGGTTACGTTTGAACTTAGTTTGAGGGAGTAAGTTTAGGGCTACTGTTAGTTTTCGGTTCAGTTTTATGGTTGGAGATAGCGTCAGGGTTAGGTTAGGGTTGGGGTTGAGCTTCAGGTGTCCGCCTAGGGTTAGGGTTAGGTCTATGGTTTGAGATAGGCTTCAAGTTAGATTAGGTTTGAAGTTAGCTTGAAGGTGTAAGTTCAGGGCTACTGTTAGTTTTCGGTTAACTGTTACAGTTGGAGTAAGCGTCACAGTCAGGTTAGCGTGGGTGTTAAGCATAAGTTGTCCGCCTAGGGTTAGGGTTAGGTCTATGATTTGATTTAGGCTTCAGGTTAGGTTAGGTTTGAACTTAGTTTGAAGGAGTCAGTTTAGGGCTACTGTTAGTTTTCGGTTAACTGTTACGGTTGGAGTAAGCGTCAGGGTCAGGTTAGGTTTGGGGTTGAGCTCAAGGTGTCCGCCTAGGGTTAGGATTAGGTGTATGGTTTGATTTAGGCTTCAGGTTAGGTTAGGTTTGAACTTAGTTTGAGGGTGTAAGTTTAGGGCTACTGGTAGTTTTTGATTCAGTGTTACATTTGGAATAGCGTGAGTGTACGGTTAGGGTTGGGATTGAGCTTAAGGTGTCCGCCTACGGTTAGGGTTAGGTCTGTGGTCTGAGATAGGCTTCAGGTTAGGTTAGGTTGGAACTTAGTTTGAGGGAGAAGTTTAGGGCTACTGTTAGTTTTCGGTTCAGTGTTACGGTTGGAGATAGCGTCAGGGTCATGTTAGGGTTGTGGTTGAGCTTCAGGTGTCTGCCTAGGGTTAGGGTTAGGTCTATGGTTTGAGTTAGGCTTCAGGTTAGGTTAGGTTTGAACTTAGTTTGAGGGAGTAAGTTTAGGGTTACTGTTAGTTTTCAGTTCAGTGTTACGGTTGGAGTTAGCGTGAGGGTCAGGTTAGGGTTGGGGTTGAGCTTAAGGTGTCCGCCTAGGGATAGGGTTAGGTGTATGGTTTGATTTTGGCTTCTGGTTAGGTTAGGTTTGAACTTAGTCTGAGGGTGTAAGCTTAGGGCTACTGTTAGTTTTCGGGTAACTGTTACGGTTGGAGTTAGCGTCTGGGTCAGGTTAGGGTTGGGGTGGAGCTTAAGGTGTCCGCCTAGGGTTAGAGTTAGGTGTATGGTTTGATTTTGGCCTCAGGTTAGGTTAGGTTTGAAGTTAGTTTCAGGGAGTAAGTTTAGGGCTACTGTTAGTTTTCGGTTAACTGTTACAGTTGGAGTAAGCATCAGGGTCAGGTAAGGATAGGGGTTAAGCATAAGGTGTCCGCCTAGGGTTAGGGTTAGGTCTAATATTTGATTTAGGCTTCAGGTTAGGTTAGGTTTGAACTTAGTTTGAGCGAGTAAGTTTAGGTCTAATGTTAGTTTTCGGTTAACTGTTACAGTTGGTGTATATGTCAGGGTCAGGTTAGGTTTGGGGTGAGCTAAAGGTATCCGCCTAGGGTTAGGGTTAGGTGTATGGTTTGATTTAGTCTGCAGATTAGGATAGGTTTGAACTTAGTTTGAGGGAGTAAGTTTAGGGCTACTGTTAGTTTTCGTTTAACTGTTACGGTTGGAGTAAGCGTCAGGGTCAGGATATGGTGGGGGTTAACCATAAGGTGTCCTCCTAGGGTTAGGGTTAGGTCTATGG
The DNA here is from genome assembly GCA_026018925.1 of Tupaia tana. Taxonomy (NCBI): domain Eukaryota; kingdom Metazoa; phylum Chordata; class Mammalia; order Scandentia; family Tupaiidae; genus Tupaia; species Tupaia tana. Next base: position 1,389,825 of record JAKSZU010000032.1, on the reverse strand, counting down.
TTTCATTTAGGCTTCAGGTTAGGTTAGGATTGAACTTTGTTTGAGGGAGTAAGTTTAGGGCTACTCTTAGTTATCGGTTCAGTGATATGGTTGGAGTTAGCCTGGAGGTCAGGTTAGGGTTTGGGTTGAGCTTAAGGTGTCCGCCTAGGGTTAGGGTTAGGTGTATGGTTTGATTTAGGCTTCAGGTTAGGTTAGGTTTGAACTTAGTTTGAGGGAGTAAGTTTAGGGCTACTGTTAGTTTTCGTTTAACTGTTACGGTTGGAGTAAGCGTCAGGGTCAGGTTAGGGTGGGGGTTAAGCATAAGGTGTCCGCCTAGGGTTAGGGTTAGGTCTATGGTTTCATTTAGGCTTCAGGTTAGGTTAGGATTGAACTTAGTTTGAGGGAGTAAGTTTAGGGCTACTGTTAGTTTTCGGATCAGTGTTACGGTTGGATTTAGCCTCAGGGTCAGGTTAGTGTTGGGGTTAAGCTTAAGGTGTCCGCCTAGGGTTAGGGTTAGGTCTATTATTTGAGTTAGGCTTCAGGTTAGGTTAGGTTTGAACTTAGTTTGAGGGAGACAGTTTAGGGCTACTGTTAGTTTTCGTTTAACTGTTACGGTTTGAGTAAGCGTCAGGGTCAGGTTAGGGTGGAGGTTAAGCATAAGGTGTCCGACTAGGGTTAGGGTTATTTCTATGGTTTAATTTAGGCTTCAGGTTAGGTTAGGATTGAACTTAGTTTGACGAGTAAGTTTAGGGCTACTATTAGTTTTCGGTTCAATGTTACGTTTCGAGTTAGCGTGAGGGTCAGGTTAGGGTTGGGGTTGAGCTTAAGGTGTCCGCCTAGGGTTAGGTTTAGGTCTGTGGTTTGAGATAGTCTTCAGATTAGGTTAGGTTTGAAGTTAGATTGAGGGAGTAAGTTTAGTGCTACTGTTAATTTTCGGTTCATTGTTACGGTTGGAGTTAGCGTCAGGGTCAGGTTAGAGTTGGGGTTGAGCTTCAGGTGTTCGCCTAGGGTTAGGGTTAGGTCTATGGTTTGAGTTAGGCTTCAGGTTAGGTTAGGTTTGAACTTAGTTTTAATGAGTAAGTTTAGGGCTACTGTTAGTTTTCGGTTCAGTGTTACTGTTGGAGATAGCCTGAGGGTCAGGTTAGGGTTGGGTTTGAACTTCAGGTGTTCGCCTAGGGTGAGGGTTAGGTGTATGGTTTGATTTAGGCTTCAGGTTAGGTTAGGTTTGAACTTATTTTGAGGCAGTAAGTTTAGGGCTACTGTTAGTTTTCGGGTAACTGTTACGGTTGGAGTTAGCGTCAGGGCCAGGTTAGGGTTGGGGTTGAGCTTAAGGTGTCCGCCTAGGGTTAGGGTTAGGTGTATGGTTTGATTTAGGCTCCAGGTTAGGTTATGTTTGAACTTAGTTTGAGGGAGTAAGTTTAGGGCTACTGTTAGTTTTCGGTTAAGTGTTACCGGTGGAGTAAGCGTCAGGGTCAGGTTAGGTTTGGGGTTGAGCTTCAGGTGTCCGTCTAGGGTTAGGGTTAGGTTTATGGTTTGATTTAGGCTTCAGGTTAGGTTATGTTTGAACTTAGTTTGAGGGAGTAAGTTTAGGGTTACTGTTAGTTTTCGTTTAACTGTTACGGTTGGAATAAGTGTCAGGGTTAGGTTAGGGTGGGGGTTAAGCATAAGGTGTCTGCCTATTGTTAGGGTTAGGACTATGGTTTCATTTAGGCTTCAGGTTAGGTTAGGATTGAACTTAGTTTGAGGGAGTAATTTTAGGGCTACTGTTAGTTTTCGGTTCAGTGTTACGGTTGGATTTAACCTCAGGGTCAGGTTAGGGTTGGGGTTAAGCTTAAGGTGTCCGCCTAGGGTTAGGGTTAGGTCTATTGTTTGATTTAGGCTTCAGGTTAGGTTAGGTTTGAACTTAGTTTGAGGGAGTAAGTTTAGGGCTACTGTTAGTTTTCGGTTTAGTGCTACGGTTGGAGATAGCGTCAGGGTCAGGTTAGGGTTGTGGTTGAGCTTCAGGTGTCCGCCTATTGTTAGGGTTAGGTCTATGATTTGAGTTAGGCTTCAGGTTAGGTTAGGTTTGAACTTATTTTGAGCGAGTAAGTTTAGGGCTACTCTTAGTTTTCGGTTCAGTGATATGGTTGGAGTTAGCCTGGCGGTCAGGTTAGGTTTGGGGTTGAGCTTAAGGTGTCCGCCCTGGGTTAGGGTTAGGTGTATGGTTTGATTTAGGCTTCAGGTTAGGTTAGGTTTGAAGTTAGTTTCAGGAAGTTTAGGGCTACTGTTAGGTTTCGTTTAAGTGTTACGGTTGGAGTAAGCGTCAGGGTTAGGTTAGGGTGGGGGTTAAGCATAAGGTGTCCGCCTAGTGTTAGGGTTAGGTCTATGGTTTGAGTTAGGCTTCAGGTTAGGTTAGGTTTGAACTTAGTTTTAGGGAGTAAGTTTAGGGCTACTGTTAGTTTTCGGTTCAGTGTTACGGTGGGAGTTAGCGTGAGGGTCAGGTTAGGGTTGGGTTTGAACTTCAGGTGTCCGCCTAGGGTTAGGGTTACGTGTATGGTTTGATTTAGGCTTCAGGTTAGGTTAGGTTTGAACTTAGTTTGAGGCAGTAAGTTTAGGGCTACTGTTAGTTTACGGTTAAGTGTTACGGTTGAAGTAAGCGTCAGGGTCAGGTTAGGGTTTGGGTTGAGCTTCAGGTGTCCGCCTATTGTTATGGCTAGGTCTATGATTTGAGTTAGGCTTCAGGTTAGGTTAGATTTGAACTTAGTTTGAGCGAGAAATTTTAGGGCTACACTTAGTTTTCGGTTCAGTGATATGGTTGGAGTTAGCCTGGAGTTCAGGTTAGGGTTGGGGTTGAGCTTAAGGTGTCCGCCTAGGGTTAGGGTTAGGTGTATGGTTTGATTTAGGCTTCAGGTTAGGTTAGGTTTGAACTTAGTTTGAGGGAGTAAGTTTAGGGCTTCTGTTAATTTTCGGGAAACTGTTACGGTTGGAGTTAGCGTCAGGGCCAGGTTAGGGTTGGGGTTGAGATTAAGGTGTCCGCCTAGGGTTAGGGTTAGGTGTATGGTTTCATTTAGGCATAAGGTTAGGTTAGGTTTGAAGTTAGTTTGAGGGAGTAAGTTTAAGACTACTGTTAGTTTTCAGTTAACTGTTACAGTTGGAGTAAGTGTCAGGGTCAGGTTAGGGTGGGGGTTAAGCATAAGGTGTCCGCCTAGGGTTACGGTTAGGTGTATGATTTGATTTAGGCTTCAGGTTAGGTTAGGTTTGAAGTTAGTTTGAGGGAGTCAGTTTAGGGCTACTGTTTGTTTTCGGTTAACTGTTACGGTTGGTGTAAGTGTCAGGGTAAGGTTAGTTTTGGGGTTGAGCTTAAGGTGTCCGCCTAGGGTTAGGGTTAGGTCTGTGGTTTGAGTTAGGCTTAAGGTTAGGTTAGGTTTGAACTTAGTTTGAGGGAGTCAGTTTAGGGCTACTGTTAGTTTTCGGTTAACTGTTACGGTTGGTGTAAGTGTCAGGGTAAGGTTAGTTTTGGGGTTGAGCTTAAGGTGTCCGCCTAGGGTTAGGGTTAGGTCTGTGGTTTGAGTTAGGCTTCAGGTTAGGTTAGGTTTCAACTTAGTTTGAGGGAGTAAGTTTAGGGCTACTGTTAGTTTTCGGGTAACTGTTATGGTTGGAGATAGCGTCAGGGTCAGGTTAGGGTTGGGGTTGAGCTTCAGGTGTCCGCCTAGGGTTAGGGTTAGGTGTATGGTTTGATTTAGGCTTCAGGTTAGGTTACGTTTGAAGGTAGTTTCAGGGAGTAAGTTTAGGGCTACTGTTAGTTTTCGGGTAACTGTTACTGTTGGAGTTAGCGTCAGGGCCTGGTTAGGGTTGGGGTTGAGCTTAAGGTATCCGCCTAGGGTTAGGGTTAGATGTATGGTTTGATTTAGGCTTCAGGTTAGTTTAGGTTTGAAGTTAGTTTGAGGGAGTAAGTTTAGGGCTACTGTTAGTTTTCGGTTAACTGTTACGGTTGGAGTAAGCGTCAGGGTCAGGTTAGGGTGGGGGTTAAGCATAAGGTGTCCGCCTAGGGTTAGGGTTAGGTGTATGGTTTGATTTAGGCTTCAGGTTAGGTTAGGTTTGAACTTAGTTTGAGGGAGTAAGTTTAGGGCTACTGTTAGTTTTCGGGAAACTGTTACGGTTGGAGTTAGCGTCAGGGCCAGGTTAGGGTTGGGGTTGAGATTAAGGTGTCCGCCTAGGGTTAGGGTTAGGTGTATGGTTTCATTTAGGCATAAGGTTAGGTTAGGTTTGAAGTTAGTTTGAGGGAGTAAGTTTAGGACTACTGTTAGTTTTCAGTTAACTGTTACAGTTGGAGTAAGTGTCAGGGTCAGGTTAGGGTGGGGGTTAAGCATAAGGTGTCCGCCTATGGTTACGGTTAGGTGTATGATTTGATTTATGCTTCAGGTTAGGTTAGGTTTGAAGTTAGTTTGAGGGAGTCAGTTTAGGGCTACTGTTTGTTTTCGGTTAACTGTTACGGTTGGTGTAAGTGTCAGGGTAAGGTTAGTTTTGGGGTTGACCTTAAGGTGTCCGCCTACGGTTAGGGTTAGGTCTGTGGTTTGAGTTAGGCTTAAGGTTAGGTTAGGTTTGAACTTAGTTTGAGGGAGTCAGTTTAGGGCTACTGTTAGTTTTCGGTTAACTGTTACGGTTGGTGTAAGTGTCAGGGTAAGGTTAGTTTTGGGGTTGAGCTTAAGGTGTCCGCCTAGGGTTAGGGTTAGGTCTGTGGTTTGAGTTAGGCTTCAGGTTAGGTTAGGTTTGGACTTAGTTTGAGGGAGTAAGTTTAGGGCTACTGTTAGTTTTCGGGTAACTGTTATGGTTGGAGATAGCGTCAGGGTCAGGTTAGGGTTGGGGTTGAGCTTCAGGTGTCCGCCTAGGGTTAGGGTTAGGTGTATGGTTTGATTTAGTCTTCAGGTAAGGTTAGGTTTGAAGGTAGTTTCTGGGAGTAAGTTTAGGGCTACTGTTAGTTTTCGGGTAACTGTTACTGTTGGAGTTAGCGTCAGGGCCAGGTTAGGGTTGGGGTTGAGCTTAAGGTATCCCCCTAGGGTTAGGGTTAGATGTATGGTTTGATTTAGGATTCAGGTTAGGTTAGGTTTGAAGTTAGTTTGAGGGAGTAAGTTTAGGGCTACTGTTAGTTTTCGGTTAACTGTTACGGTTGGAGTAAGCGTCAGGGTCAGGTTAGGGTGGGGGTTAAGCATAAGGTGTCCGCCTAGGGTTAGGGTTAGGTCTATGGTTTCATTTAGGCTTCAGGTTAGGTTAGGATTGAACTTAGTTTGAGGGAGTAAGTTTAGGGCTACTGTTAGTTTTCGGTTAACTGTTACAGTTGGAGTAAGCGACAGGGTAAGGTTAGGTTTGGGGTTGAAGTGAAGGTGTCCGCCTAGGGTCAGGGTTAGGTGTATGGTTTGATTTAGGCTTCAGGTTAGGTTAGGTTTGAACTTAGTTTGAGGGAGTAAGTTTAGGGCTACTGTTAGTTTTCGGTTCAGTATTATAGATGGAGTTAGCGTCAGGGTCAGGTTAGGTATGGGGTTAGCTTGAGGTGTCCGCCTAGGGTTAGGGTTAGGTCCATGGTTTGATTTAGGCTCCAGGTAATGTTAGGTTTGAATTTAGTTTGATTGAGTAAGTTTAGGGCTACTGTAAGTTTCGGTTCAGTGTTACGGTTGGAGATAGTGTCAGGGTCAGGTTAGAGTTGGGGTTGAGCTTCAGGTGTCCGCCTATTGTTAGGGTTAGGTCTATGATTTGAGTTAGGCTTCAGGTTAGGTTAGGTTTGAACTTAGTTTGAGCGAGAAATTTTAGGGCTACACTTAGTTTTCGATTCAGTGATATGGTTGGAGTTAGCCTGGAGGTCAGGTTATGGTTGGGGTTGAGCTTCAGGTGTCCGCCTAGGGTTAGGGTTAGGTCTATGGTTTGAGTTAGGCTTCAGGTTAGATTAGGTTTGAACTTAGTTTGAGGGAGTAAGTTTAGGCCTACTGTTAGTTTTCTGTTCAGTGTTATGGTTGGACTTAGCGTGAGGGTCAGGTTAGGGTTGGGGTTGAGCTTAAGGTGTCTGCCTAGGGTTATGGTTAGGTGTATGGTTTGATTTAGGCTTCAGGTTAGGTTAGGTTTGAACTTAGTTTGAGGGAGTAAGTTTAGGGCTACTGTTAGTTTTTGGTTAACTGTTACGGTTGGAGCAAGCGTCAGGGTCAGGTTAGGTTTGGGGTTGAGCTTAAGGTGTCCGCCTAGGGATAGGGTTAGGTGTATGGTTTGATTTAGGCTTCAGGTTAGGTTAGGTTTGAACTTAGTTTGAGGGAGTAAGTTTAGGGCTACTGTTAGTTATCGGTTAACTGTTACGGTTGGAGTAAGCGTCAGGATCAGGTTAGGGTTGGGTTTAGCTTGAGGTGTCCGCATAGGGTTAGGGTTAGGTCCATGGTTTGATTTAGCCTCCAGGTTAGGTTACGTTTGAACTTAGTTTGAGGGAGTAAGTTTAGGGCTACTGTTAGTTTTCGTTTAAGTGTTACGGTTGGAGTAAGCGTCAGGGTTAGGTTAGGGTGGGGGTTAAGCATAAGTTGTCCGCCTAGGGTTAGGGTTAGGTCTATGGTTTCATTAAGGCTTTAGGTTAGGTTAGTATTGAACTTAGTTTGAGGGAGTAAGTTTAGGGCTACTGTTAGTTTTTGGTTCAGTGTTAATGTTGGAGTTAGTGTGAGGGTCAGGTTAGGTTTGGGGTTGAGCTTAAGGTGTCCGCCTAGGGTTAGGGTTAGGTGTATGGTTTGTTTTTGGCTTCTGGTTAGGTTAGGTTTGAACTTAGTTTGAGGGAGTAAATTGAGGGCTACTGTTAGTTTTCGGGTAACTGTTACGGTTGGAGTTAGCGTCAGGGTCAGGTTAGGGTTGGAGTTGAGCTTAAGGTGTCCGCCTAGGGTTAGGGTTAGGTCTGTGGTTTGATTTAGGCTTCAGGTTAGGTTAGGTTTGAACTTAGTTTGAGGGAGTAAGTTTAGGGCTAATGTTAGTTTTCGGTTAACTGTTACGGTTGGAGTAAGCGTCAGGGTCAGGTTAGGGTGGAGGATAAGCATAAGGTTTCCGCCTAGGCTTAGGGTTAGGTCTATGGTTTCATTTAGGCTTCAGGTTAGGTTAGGATTAAACTTAGTTTGAGGGAGTAAGTTTAGGGCTACTGTTAGTTTTCGGTTAACTGTTACGGTTGGAGTAAGCGTCAGGGTCAGGTTAGGGTGGGGGTTAAGCATAAGGTGTCCGCCTAGGGTTAGGGTTAGGTCTATGGTTTCATTTAGGCTTCAGGTTAGGTTAGGATTGAACTTAGTTTGAGGGAGTAAGTTTAAGGCTACTGTTAGTTTTCGGTTCAGTGTTACGGTTGGAGTTAGCGTTAGGGTCCGGTTAGGGTTGGGGTTGAGCTTAAGGTGTCCGCCTAGGTTTAGGGTTAGGTCTGTGATTTGAGTTAGGCTTCAGGTTATGTTAGGTTTGAACTTAGCTTTAGGGAGTAAGTTTAGGGCTACTGTTAGTTTTCGGTTCAGTGTTACGGTTGGAGATAGCGTCAGGGTCAGGTTAGGGTTGGGGTTGAGCTTCAAGTGTCGGCCTAGGGTTAGGGTTAGGTCTATTGTTTGAGTTAGGCTTCAGGTTAGGTTAGGTTTGAACTTAGTTTTAGGGAGTAAGTTTAGGGCTACTGTTAGTTTTAGGTTCAGTGTTACGGTTGGAGTTAGCGTGAGGGTCAGGTTAGGGTTGGGTTAGAGCTTCAGGTGTCCGCCTAGGGTTAGGGTTAAGTGTATGGTTTAAATTAGGCTTCAGGTTAGGTTAGGTTTGAACTTAGTTTGAGGGAGTAAGTTTAGGGCTACTGTTATTTTTCGGGAAAATGTTACCGTTGGAGTTAGCGTCAGGGTCAGGTTAGGGTTGGGGTAGAGATTAAGGTGTCTGCCTAGGGTTACGGTTAGGTGTATTGTTTGATTTAGACTTCAGGTTAGGTTAGGTTTGAAGTTAGTTTGAGGGAGTAAATTTAGGGCTACTTTTAGTTTTCGTTTAACTGTTACAGTTGGAGTAAGCGACAGGGTCAGGGTAGGGTGTTGGTTAAGCATAAGGTGTCCGCCTAGGGTTAGGGTTAGGTGTATGGTTAGATTTAGGCTTCAGGTTAGATTAGGTTTGAACTTAGTTTTAGGGAGTTAGTTTAGGGCTACTGTTAGTTTTCGGGTAACTGTTACTGTTGGAGTTAGCGTCAGGGCCAAGTTAGGGTTGGCGTTGAGCTTAAGGTGTCCGCCTAGGGTTAGGGGTAGGTGTATGGTTAAATTTAGGCTTCAGGTTAGGTTAGGTTTGAAGTTAGTTTGAGGGAGTCAGTTTAGGCCTACTGTTAGTTTTCGGTTAACTGTTACAGTTGGAGTAAGCGTCAGGGTCAGGTTAGGCTGGGGGTTAAGCATAAGGTGTCCGCCTAGGGTTAGGCTTAGGTCTATGGTTTGAGTTAGTCTTCAGGTTAGGTTAGGTTTGAACTTAGTTTGAGGGAGTAAGTTTAGGGCTACTGTTAGTTTTCGTTTAACTGTTACGGTTGGAGTAAGCGTCAGGGTCAGGTTAGGTTGGAGTTTAAGCATAAGGTGTCCGCCTAGGGTTAGGGTTAGGTGTATGATTTGATTTAGGCTTCAGGTTAGGTTAGGTTTGAAGTTAGTTTGAGGGAGTAAGTTTAGGGCTACTGTTAGTTTTCGGTTCAGTGTTACGGTTGGATTTAGGCTCAGGGTCAGGTTAGGGTTGGGGTTGAGCTTAAGGTGTCCGCCTAGGTTTAGGGTTAGGTCTGTGGTTAGAGTTAGTCTTCAGGTTAGGTTACGTTTGAACTTAGTTTGAGGGAGTAAGTTTAGGGCTACTGTTAGTTTTCGGTTCAGTTTTATGGTTGGAGATAGCGTCAGGGTTAGGTTAGGGTTGGGGTTGAGCTTCAGGTGTCCGCCTAGGGTTAGGGTTAGGTCTATGGTTTGAGATAGGCTTCAAGTTAGATTAGGTTTGAAGTTAGCTTGAAGGTGTAAGTTCAGGGCTACTGTTAGTTTTCGGTTAACTGTTACAGTTGGAGTAAGCGTCACAGTCAGGTTAGCGTGGGTGTTAAGCATAAGTTGTCCGCCTAGGGTTAGGGTTAGGTCTATGATTTGATTTAGGCTTCAGGTTAGGTTAGGTTTGAACTTAGTTTGAAGGAGTCAGTTTAGGGCTACTGTTAGTTTTCGGTTAACTGTTACGGTTGGAGTAAGCGTCAGGGTCAGGTTAGGTTTGGGGTTGAGCTCAAGGTGTCCGCCTAGGGTTAGGATTAGGTGTATGGTTTGATTTAGGCTTCAGGTTAGGTTAGGTTTGAACTTAGTTTGAGGGTGTAAGTTTAGGGCTACTGGTAGTTTTTGATTCAGTGTTACATTTGGAATAGCGTGAGTGTACGGTTAGGGTTGGGATTGAGCTTAAGGTGTCCGCCTACGGTTAGGGTTAGGTCTGTGGTCTGAGATAGGCTTCAGGTTAGGTTAGGTTGGAACTTAGTTTGAGGGAGAAGTTTAGGGCTACTGTTAGTTTTCGGTTCAGTGTTACGGTTGGAGATAGCGTCAGGGTCATGTTAGGGTTGTGGTTGAGCTTCAGGTGTCTGCCTAGGGTTAGGGTTAGGTCTATGGTTTGAGTTAGGCTTCAGGTTAGGTTAGGTTTGAACTTAGTTTGAGGGAGTAAGTTTAGGGTTACTGTTAGTTTTCAGTTCAGTGTTACGGTTGGAGTTAGCGTGAGGGTCAGGTTAGGGTTGGGGTTGAGCTTAAGGTGTCCGCCTAGGGATAGGGTTAGGTGTATGGTTTGATTTTGGCTTCTGGTTAGGTTAGGTTTGAACTTAGTCTGAGGGTGTAAGCTTAGGGCTACTGTTAGTTTTCGGGTAACTGTTACGGTTGGAGTTAGCGTCTGGGTCAGGTTAGGGTTGGGGTGGAGCTTAAGGTGTCCGCCTAGGGTTAGAGTTAGGTGTATGGTTTGATTTTGGCCTCAGGTTAGGTTAGGTTTGAAGTTAGTTTCAGGGAGTAAGTTTAGGGCTACTGTTAGTTTTCGGTTAACTGTTACAGTTGGAGTAAGCATCAGGGTCAGGTAAGGATAGGGGTTAAGCATAAGGTGTCCGCCTAGGGTTAGGGTTAGGTCTAATATTTGATTTAGGCTTCAGGTTAGGTTAGGTTTGAACTTAGTTTGAGCGAGTAAGTTTAGGTCTAATGTTAGTTTTCGGTTAACTGTTACAGTTGGTGTATATGTCAGGGTCAGGTTAGGTTTGGGGTGAGCTAAAGGTATCCGCCTAGGGTTAGGGTTAGGTGTATGGTTTGATTTAGTCTGCAGATTAGGATAGGTTTGAACTTAGTTTGAGGGAGTAAGTTTAGGGCTACTGTTAGTTTTCGTTTAACTGTTACGGTTGGAGTAAGCGTCAGGGTCAGGATATGGTGGGGGTTAACCATAAGGTGTCCTCCTAGGGTTAGGGTTAGGTCTATGGTTTCATTTAGGCTTCAGGTTAGGTTAGGATTGAACTTTGTTTGAGGGAGTAAGTTTAGGGCTACTCTTAGTTATCGGTTCAGTGATATGGTTGGAGTTAGCCTGGAGGTCAGGTTAGGGTTTGGGTTGAGCTTAAGGTGTCCGCCTAGGGTTAGGGTTAGGTGTATGGTTTGATTTAGGCTTCAGGTTAGGTTAGGTTTGAACTTAGTTTGAGGGAGTAAGTTTAGGGCTACTGTTAGTTTTCGTTTAACTGTTACGGTTGGAGTAAGCGTCAGGGTCAGGTTAGGGTGGGGGTTAAGCATAAGGTGTCCGCCTAGGGTTAGGGTTAGGTCTATGGTTTCATTTAGGCTTCAGGTTAGGTTAGGATTGAACTTAGTTTGAGGGAGTAAGTTTAGGGCTACTGTTAGTTTTCGGATCAGTGTTACGGTTGGATTTAGCCTCAGGGTCAGGTTAGTGTTGGGGTTAAGCTTAAGGTGTCCGCCTAGGGTTAGGGTTAGGTCTATTATTTGAGTTAGGCTTCAGGTTAGGTTAGGTTTGAACTTAGTTTGAGGGAGACAGTTTAGGGCTACTGTTAGTTTTCGTTTAACTGTTACGGTTTGAGTAAGCGTCAGGGTCAGGTTAGGGTGGAGGTTAAGCATAAGGTGTCCGACTAGGGTTAGGGTTATTTCTATGGTTTAATTTAGGCTTCAGGTTAGGTTAGGATTGAACTTAGTTTGACGAGTAAGTTTAGGGCTACTATTAGTTTTCGGTTCAATGTTACGTTTCGAGTTAGCGTGAGGGTCAGGTTAGGGTTGGGGTTGAGCTTAAGGTGTCCGCCTAGGGTTAGGTTTAGGTCTGTGGTTTGAGATAGTCTTCAGATTAGGTTAGGTTTGAAGTTAGATTGAGGGAGTAAGTTTAGTGCTACTGTTAATTTTCGGTTCATTGTTACGGTTGGAGTTAGCGTCAGGGTCAGGTTAGAGTTGGGGTTGAGCTTCAGGTGTTCGCCTAGGGTTAGGGTTAGGTCTATGGTTTGAGTTAGGCTTCAGGTTAGGTTAGGTTTGAACTTAGTTTTAATGAGTAAGTTTAGGGCTACTGTTAGTTTTCGGTTCAGTGTTACTGTTGGAGATAGCCTGAGGGTCAGGTTAGGGTTGGGTTTGAACTTCAGGTGTTCGCCTAGGGTGAGGGTTAGGTGTATGGTTTGATTTAGGCTTCAGGTTAGGTTAGGTTTGAACTTATTTTGAGGCAGTAAGTTTAGGGCTACTGTTAGTTTTCGGGTAACTGTTACGGTTGGAGTTAGCGTCAGGGCCAGGTTAGGGTTGGGGTTGAGCTTAAGGTGTCCGCCTAGGGTTAGGGTTAGGTGTATGGTTTGATTTAGGCTCCAGGTTAGGTTATGTTTGAACTTAGTTTGAGGGAGTAAGTTTAGGGCTACTGTTAGTTTTCGGTTAAGTGTTACCGGTGGAGTAAGCGTCAGGGTCAGGTTACGTTTGGGGTTGAGCTTCAGGTGTCCGTCTAGGGTTAGGGTTAGGTTTATGGTTTGATTTAGGCTTCAGGTTAGGTTATGTTTGAACTTAGTTTGAGGGAGTAAGTTTAGGGTTACTGTTAGTTTTCGTTTAACTGTTACGGTTGGAATAAGTGTCAGGGTTAGGTTAGGGTGGGGGTTAAGCATAAGGTGTCTGCCTATTGTTAGGGTTAGGACTATGGTTTCATTTAGGCTTCAGGTTAGGTTAGGATTGAACTTAGTTTGAGGGAGTAATTTTAGGGCTACTGTTAGTTTTCGGTTCAGTGTTACGGTTGGATTTAACCTCAGGGTCAGGTTAGGGTTGGGGTTAAGCTTAAGGTGTCCGCCTAGGGTTAGGGTTAGGTCTATTGTTTGATTTAGGCTTCAGGTTAGGTTAGGTTTGAACTTAGTTTGAGGGAGTAAGTTTAGGGCTACTGTTAGTTTTCGGTTTAGTGCTACGGTTGGAGATAGCGTCAGGGTCAGGTTAGGGTTGTGGTTGAGCTTCAGGTGTCCGCCTATTGTTAGGGTTAGGTCTATGATTTGAGTAAGGCTTCAGGTTAGGTTAGGTTTGAACTTATTTTGAGCGAGTAAGTTTAGGGCTACTCTTAGTTTTCGGTTCAGTGATATGGTTGGATTTAGCCTGGAGGTCAGGTTAGGTTTGGGGTTGAGCTTAAGGTGTCCGCCCTGGGTTAGGGTTAGGTGTATGGTTTGATTTAGGCTTCAGGTTAGGTTAGGTTTGAAGTTAGTTTCAGGAAGTTTAGGGCTACTGTTAGGTTTCGTTTAAGTGTTACGGTTGGAGTAAGCGTCAGGGTTAGGTTAGGGTGGGGGTTAAGCATAAGGTGTCCGCCTAGTGTTAGGGTTAGGTCTATGGTTTGAGTTAGGCTTCAGGTTAGGTTAGGTTTGAACTTAGTTTTAGGGAGTAAGTTTAGGGCTACTGTTAGTTTTCGGTTCAGTGTTACGGTGGGAGTTAGCGTGAGGGTCAGGTTAGGGTTGGGTTTGAACTTCAGGTGTCCGCCTAGGGTTAGGGTTACGTGTATGGTTTGATTTAGGCTTCAGGTTAGGTTAGGTTTGAACTTAGTTTGAGGCAGTAAGTTTAGGGCTACTGTTAGTTTACGGTTAAGTGTTACGGTTGAAGTAAGCGTCAGGGTCAGGTTAGGGTTTGGGTTGAGCTTCAGGTGTCCGCCTATTGTTATGGCTAGGTCTATGATTTGAGTTAGGCTTCAGGTTAGGTTAGATTTGAACTTAGTTTGAGCGAGAAATTTTAGGGCTACACTTAGTTTTCGGTTCAGTGATATGGTTGGAGTTAGCCTGGAGTTCAGGTTAGGGTTGGGGTTGAGCTTAAGGTGTCCGCCTAGGGTTAGGGTTAGGTGTATGGTTTGATTTAGGCTTCAGGTTAGGTTAGGTTTGAACTTAGTTTGAGGGAGTAAGTTTAGGGCTTCTGTTAGTTTTCGGGAAACTGTTACGGTTGGAGTTAGCGTCAGGGCCAGGTTAGGGTTGGGGTTGAGATTAAGGTGTCCGCCTAGGGTTAGGGTTAGGTGTATGGTTTCATTTAGGCATAAGGTTAGGTTAGGTTTGAAGTTAGTTTGAGGGAGTAAGTTTAGGACTACTGTTAGTTTTCAGTTAACTGTTACAGTTGGAGTAAGTGTCAGGGTCAGGTTAGGGTGGGGGTTAAGCATAAGGTGTCCGCCTAGGGTTACGGTTAGGTGTATGATTTGATTTAGGCTTCAGGTTAGGTTAGGTTTGAAGTTAGTTTGAGGGAGTCAGTTTAGGGCTACTGTTTGTTTTCGGTTAACTGTTACGGTTGGTGTAAGTGTCAGGGTAAGGTTAGTTTTGGGGTTGAGCTTAAGGTGTCCGCCTAGGGTTAGGGTTAGGTCTGTGGTTTGAGTTAGGCTTAAGGTTAGGTTAGGTTTGAACTTAGTTTGAGGGAGTCAGTTTAGGGCTACTGTTAGTTTTCGGTTAACTGTTACGGTTGGTGTAAGTGTCAGGGTAAGGTTAGTTTTGGGGTTGAGCTTAAGGTGTCCGCCTAGGGTTAGGGTTAGGTCTGTGGTTTGAGTTAGGCTTCAGGTTAGGTTAGGTTTCAACTTAGCTTGAGGGAGTAAGTTTAGGGCTACTGTTAGTTTTCGGGTAACTGTTATGGTTGGAGATAGCGTCAGGGTCAGGTTAGGGTTGGGGTTGAGCTTCAGGTGTCCGCCTAGGGTTAGGGTTAGGTGTATGGTTTGATTTAGGCTTCAGGTTAGGTTACGTTTGAAGGTAGTTTCAGGGAGTAAGTTTAGGGCTACTGTTAGTTTTCGGGTAACTGTTACTGTTGGAGTTAGCGTCAGGGCCTGGTTAGGGTTGGGGTTGAGCTTAAGGTATCCGCCTAGGGTTAGGGTTAGATGTATGGTTTGATTTAGGCTTCAGGTTAGTTTAGGTTTGAAGTTAGTTTGAGAGAGTAAGTTTAGGGCTACTGTTAGTTTTCGGTTAACTGTTACGGTTGGAGTAAGCGTCAGGGTCAGGTTAGGGTGGGGGTTAAGCATAAGGTGTCCGCCTAGGGTTAGGGTTAGGTGTATGGTTTGATTTAGGCTTCAGGTTAGGTTAGGTTTGAACTTAGTTTGAGGGAGTAAGTTTAGGGCTACTGTTAGTTTTCGGGAAACTGTTACGGTTGGAGTTAGCGTCAGTTCCAGTTTAGGGTTGGGGTTGAGATTAAGGTGTCCGCCTAGGGTTAGGGTTAGGTGTATGGTTTCATTTAGGCATAAGGTTAGGTTAGGTTTGAAGTTAGTTTGAGGGAGTAAGTTTAGGACTACTGTTAGTTTTCAGTTAACTGTTACAGTTGGAGTAAGTGTCAGGGTCAGGTTAGGGTGGGGGTTAAGCATAAGGTGTCCGCCTATGGTTACGGTTAGGTGTATGATTTGATTTATGCTTCAGGTTAGGTTAGGTTTGAAGTTAGTTTGAGGGAGTCAGTTTAGGGCTACTGTTTGTTTTCGGTTAACTGTTACGGTTGGTGTAAGTGTCAGGGTAAGGTTAGTTTTGGGGTTGACCTTAAGGTGTCCGCCTAGGGTTAGGGTTAGGTCTGTGGTTTGAGTTAGGCTTAAGGTTAGGTTAGGTTTGAACTTAGTTTGAGGGAGTCAGTTTAGGGCTACTGTTAGTTTTCGGTTAACTGTTACGGTTGGTGTAAGTGTCAGGGTAAGGTTAGTTTTGGGGTTGAGCTTAAGGTGTCCGCCTAGGGTTAGGGTTAGGTCTGTGGTTTGAGTTAGGCTTCAGGTTAGGTTAGGTTTGGACTTAGTTTGAGGGAGTAAGTTTAGGGCTACTGTTAGTTTTCGGGTAACTGTTATGGTTGGAGATAGCGTCAGGGTCAGGTTAGGGTTGGGGTTGAGCTTCAGGTGTCCGCCTAGGGTTAGGGTTAGGTGTATGGTTTGATTTAGTCTTCAGGTAAGGTTAGGTTTGAAGGTAGTTTCAGGGAGTAAGTTTAGGGCTACTGTTAGTTTTCGGGTAACTGTTACTGTTGGAGTTAGCGTCAGGGCCAGGTTAGGGTTGGGGTTGAGCTTAAGGTATCCCCCTAGGGTTAGGGTTAGATGTATGGTTTGATTTAGGATTCAGGTTAGGTTAGGTTTGAAGTTAGTTTGAGGGAGTAAGTTTAGGGCTACTGTTAGTTTTCGGTTAACTGTTACGGTTGGAGTAAGCGTCAGGGTCAGGTTAGGGTGGGGGTTAAGCATAAGGTGTCCGCCTAGGGTTAGGGTTAGGTCTATGGTTTCATTTAGGCTTCAGGTTAGGTTAGGATTGAACTTAGTTTGAGGGAGTAAGTTTAGGGCTACTGTTAGTTTTCGG
Source organism: Tupaia tana (assembly GCA_026018925.1). Taxonomy (NCBI): domain Eukaryota; kingdom Metazoa; phylum Chordata; class Mammalia; order Scandentia; family Tupaiidae; genus Tupaia; species Tupaia tana. Next base: position 1,374,140 of record JAKSZU010000032.1, on the reverse strand, counting down.
TTAACTGTTACAGTTGGAGTAAGCGACAGGGTAAGGTTAGGTTTGGGGTTGAAGTGAAGGTGTCCGCCTAGGGTCAGGGTTAGGTGTATGGTTTGATTTAGGCTTCAGGTTAGGTTAGGTTTGAACTTAGTTTGAGGGAGTAAGTTTAGGGCTACTGTTAGTTTTCGGTTCAGTATTATAGATGGAGTTAGCGTCAGGGTCAGGTTAGGTATGGGGTTAGCTTGAGGTGTCCGCCTAGGGTTAGGGTTAGGTCCATGGTTTGATTTAGGCTCCAGGTAATGTTAGGTTTGAATTTAGTTTGATTGAGTAAGTTTAGGGCTACTGTAAGTTTCGGTTCAGTGTTACGGTTGGAGATAGCGTCAGGGTCAGGTTAGAGTTGGGGTTGAGCTTCAGGTGTCCGCCTATTGTTAGGGTTAGGTCTATGATTTGAGTTAGGCTTCAGGTTAGGTTAGGTTTGAACTTAGTTTGAGCGAGAAATTTTAGGGCTACACTTAGTTTTCGATTCAGTGATATGGTTGGAGTTAGCCTGGAGGTCAGGTTATGGTTGGGGTTGAGCTTCAGGTGTCCGCCTAGGGTTAGGGTTAGGTCTATGGTTTGAGTTAGGCTTCAGGTTAGATTAGGTTTGAACTTAGTTTGAGGGAGTAAGTTTAGGCCTACTGTTAGTTTTCTGTTCAGTGTTATGGTTGGACTTAGCGTGAGGGTCAGGTTAGGGTTGGGGTTGAGCTTAAGGTGTCTGCCTAGGGTTATGGTTAGGTGTATGGTTTGATTTAGGCTTCAGGTTAGGTTAGGTTTGAACTTAGTTTGAGGGAGTAAGTTTAGGGCTACTGTTAGTTTTTGGTTAACTGTTACGGTTGGAGCAAGCGTCAGGGTCAGGTTAGGTTTGGGGTTGAGCTTAAGGTGTCCGCCTAGGGATAGGGTTAGGTGTATGGTTTGATTTAGGCTTCAGGTTAGGTTAGGTTTGAACTTAGTTTGAGGGAGTAAGTTTAGGGCTACTGTTAGTTATCGGTTAACTGTTACGGTTGGAGTAAGCGTCAGGATCAGGTTAGGGTTGGGTTTAGCTTGAGGTGTCCGCATAGGGTTAGGGTTAGGTCCATGGTTTGATTTAGCCTCCAGGTTAGGTTACGTTTGAACTTAGTTTGAGGGAGTAAGTTTAGGGCTACTGTTAGTTTTCGTTTAAGTGTTACTGTTGGAGTAAGCGTCAGGGTTAGGTTAGGGTGGGGGTTAAGCATAAGTTGTCCGCCTAGGGTTAGGGTTAGGTCTATGGTTTCATTAAGGCTTTAGGTTAGGTTAGTATTGAACTTAGTTTGAGGGAGTAAGTTTAGGGCTACTGTTAGTTTTTGGTTCAGTGTTACGGTTGGATTTAACGTCAGGGTCAGGTTAGGTTTGGGGTTAAGCTTAAGGTGTCCGCCTAGGGTTAGGGTTAGGTCTATTGTTTGATTTAGGCTTCAGGTTAGGTTAGGTTTGAACTTAGTTTGAGGGAGTAAGTTTGGGGCTACTGTTAGTTTTCAGTTCAGTGTTACGGTTTGAGTTAGCGTGAGGGTCAGGTTAGGGTTGAAGTTGAGCTTAAGGTGTCCGCCTAGGGTTAGGTTTAGGTGTATGGTTTGATTTTATCTTCTGGTTAGGTTAGGTTTGAACTTAGTTTGAGGGAGTAAGTTTTGGGCTACTGTTAATTTTCGGGTAACTGTTATGGTTGGAGTTAGCGTCAGGGTCTGGTTAGGGTTGGGGTTGAGCTTAAGGTGTCCGCCTAGTGTTAGGGTTAAGTGTATGGTTTGATTTAGGCTTCAGGTTAGGTTAGGTTTGAAGTTAGTTTCAGAGAGTAAGTTTAGGGCTACTGTTAGTTTTCGGTTAACTGTTACAGTTGGATTAAGCGTCAGCGTCAGGTTAGGGTTGGGGTTGAGCTTCAGGTATCCGCCTATTGTTAGGGTTATGTCTATGATTTGAGTTAGGCTTCAGGTTAGGTTAGGTTTGACCTTAGTTTGAGCGAGTAAGATTAGGGCTCCTCTTAGTTTTTGGTTCATTGATACGGTTGGAGTTAGCCTGGAGGTCAGGTTAGGGTTGGGGTTGAGCTTAAGGTGTCCGCCTAGGGTTAGGGTTAGGTGTATGGTTTGATTTAGGCTTCAGGTTACGTTAGGTTTGAACTTAGTTTGAGGGAGTAAGTTTAGGGCTACTGTTAGTTTTCGGGAAACTGTTACGGTTGGAGTTAGCGTCAGGGCCAGGTTAGGGTTGGGGTTGAGATTAAGGTGTCCGCCTAGGGTTAGGGTTAGGTGTATGGTATGATTTAGGCTTCAGGTTAGGTTAGGTTTGAAGTTAGTTTGAGGGAGTAAGTTTAGGGCTACTATTAGTTTTCGGTTAACTGTTAGAGTTGGAGTAAGCGTCAGGGTCAGGGTAGGGTGGGGGTTAAGCATAAGGTGTCCGCCTAGGGTTAGGGTTAGGTCTACGATTTGATTTAGGCTTCAGGTTAGGTTAGGTTTGAACTTAGTTTGAGGGAGTAAGTTTAGGGCTACTGTTAGTTTTCGGTTAACTGTTACGGTTGCAGTAAGCGTCAGGGTCAGGTTAGGTTTGGGGTTGAGCTTAAGGTGTCCGCCTAGGGTTAGGGTTAGGTCTATTGTTTGAATTAGGCTTCAGGTTAGGTTAGGTATGAACTTAGTTTGAGGGAGTAAGTTTAGGGCTACTGTTAGTTTTCGGTTCAGTGTTACGGTTGGAGATAGCGTCAGGGTCTGGTTAGGGTTGTGGTGGAGTTTCAGGTGTCCGCCTAGGCTTAGGGTTAGGTGTATGATTTGATTTAGGCTTCAGGTTAGGTTAGGTTTGAACTTAGTTTGAGGGAGTAAGTTTAGGGCTACTGTTAGTTTTCGGTTCAGTGTTACGGTTGGAGTTAGCATTAGGGTCCGGTTAGGGTTGGGGTTGAGCTTAAGGTGTCTGCCTAGGTTTAGGGTTAGGTCTGTGATTTCAGTTAGGCTTCAGGTTAAGTTAGGTTTGAACTTAGTTTTAGGGAGTAAGTTTAGGGCTATTGTTCGTTTTCGTTTCAGTGTTACGGTTGGAGATAGCGTCAGGGTCAGGTTAGGGTTGGGGTTGAGCTTCAGGTGTCGGCCTAGGGTTAGGGTTAGGTCTATTGTTTGAGTTAGGCTTCAGGTTAGGTTAGGTTTGAACTTAGTTTTAGGGAGTAAGTTTAGGGCTACTGTTAGTTTTCGGTTCAGTGTTACGGTTGGAGTTAGCGTGAGGGTCAGGTTAGGGTTGGGTTTGAGCTTCAGGTGTCCGCCTAGGGTTAGGGTTAGGTGTATGGTTTAAATTAGGCTTCAGGTTAGGTTAGGTTTGAACTTAGTTTGAGGGAGTAAGTTTAGGGCTACTGTTATTTTTCGGGAAAATGTTACCGTTGGTGTTAGCGTCAGGGTCAGGTTAGGGTTGGGGTTGAGATTAAGGTGTCTGCCTAGGGTTACGGTTAGGTGTATGGTTTGATTTAGGCTTCAGGTTAGGTTAGGTTTGAAGTTAGTTTGAGGGAGTAAATTTAGGGCTACTTTTAGTTTTCGTTTAACTGTTACAGTTGGAGTAAGCGTCAGGGTCAGGGTAGGGTGTGGGTTAAGCATAAGGTGTCCGCCTAGGGTTAGGGTTAGGTGTATGGTTAGATTTAGGCTTCAGGTTAGGTAAGGTTTGAACTTAGTTTGAGGGAGTAAGTTTAGGGCTACTGTTAGTTTTCGGGTAACTGTTACTGTTGGAGTTAGCGTCAGGGCCAAGTTAGGGTTGGGGTTGAGCTTAAGGTGTCCGCCTAGGGTTAGGGTTAGCTGTATGGTTAAATTTAGGCTTCAGGTTAGGTTAGGTTTGAAGTTAGTTTGAGGGAGTCAGTTTAGGGCTACTGTTAGTTTTCGGTTAACTGTTACAGTTGGAGTAAGCGTCAGGGTCAGGTTAGGCTGGGGGTTAAGCATAAGGTGTCCGCCTAGGGTTAGGCTTAGGTCTATGGTTTGAGTTAGTCTTCAGGTTAGGTTAGGTTTGAACTTAGTTTGAGGGAGTAAGTTTAGGGCTACTGTTAGATTTCGGTTAACTCTTACGGTTGGATTTAGCCTCAGGGTCAGGTTAGGTTTGGGGATAATCTTAAGGTGTCCGCCAAGGGTTAGGGTTAGGTCTGTGGTTTGAGTTAGGCTTCAGGTTAGGTTTGGTTTGACCTTAGTTTGAGGGATTAAGTTTAGGGGTACTTTTAGTTTTCGGTTCAGTGTTACGGTTGGCGTTGCATGAGGGTCAGATTAGGGTTCTGGTTGAGCTTAAGGTGTCCGCCTAGGGTTAGGGTTAGGTGTATGGTTTGATTTTGGCTTCTGGTTAGGTTAGGTTTGAACTTAGTTTGAGGGAGTAAGTTTAGGGCTACTGTTAGTTTTCGGGTAAATGTTACGGTTGGAGTTAGCGTCAGGGCCAGGTTAGGGTAGGGATTGAGCTTAAGGTGTCCGCCTAGGGTTTGGGTTAGGTGCATGGTTTGAATTAGGCTTCAGGTTAGGTTAGGTTTGAAGTTAGTTTCAGGTAGTAAGTTTAGGGCTAGTGTTAGTTTTCGGTTAATTGTTACAGTTGGAGTAAGCGTCAGGGTCAGGTTAGGGTGGGGGTTAAGCATAAGGTGTACGCCTAGGGTTAGGTTAGGTCTATGATTTGATTTAGGCTTCAGGTTAGGTTAGGTTTGAACTTAGTTTGAGGGAGTCAGTTTAGGGCTACTGTTAGTTTTCGGTTAACTGTTACGGTTGGAGTAAGCGTCAGGGTCAGGTTAGGTTGGGGGTTATGCATAAGGTGTCCGCTAGGGTTAGGGTTAGGTCTATGGTTTCATTTAGGCTTCAGGTTAGGTTAGGATTGAACTTAGTTTGAGGGAGTAATTTTAGGGCTACTGTTAGTTTTCGGAAACTGTTACGGTTGGAGTTAGCGTCAGGGTCAGGTTAGGGTTGGGGTTGAGCTTAAGGTGTCCGCCTAGTTTTAGGGTTATGTGTATGGTTTTATTTAGGCTTAAGGTTAGGTTAGGTTTAAAGTTAGTTTGATGAATTAAATTTAGGGCTACTGTTAGTTTTCGGTTAACTGTTACGGTTGGAGTAAGCGTCAGGGTCAGGTTAGGGTGGGGGTTAAGCATAAGGTGTCCGCCTAGGGTTATTGTTAGGTCTATGGTTTCATTTAGGCTTCAGGTTAGGTTAGGATTGAACTGAGTTTGAGGGAGTAAGTTTAGGGCTACTCTTAGTTTTCGGTTCAGTGATATGGTTGGAGTTAGCCTGGAGGTCAGGTTAGGGTTGTGGTTGAGCTTCAGGTGTCCGCCTAGGGTTAGGGTTAGGTCTATGGTTTGAGTTAGGCTTCAGGTTAGGTTAGGTTTGAACATAGTTTGAGGGAGTAAGTTTAGGGCTACTGTTATTTTTCAGTTCAGTGTTACGGTTGGAGTTAGCGTGAGTGTCAGGTTAGGGTTGGGGTTGAGCTTAAGGTGTCCGCCTAGGGTTAGGGTTAGGTGTATGGTTTGATTTTGGCTTCTGGTTAGGTTAGCGTTGAACTTAGTTTGAGGGAGTAAGTTTAGGGCTACTGTTAGTTTTCGGGTAACTGTTACGGTTGGAGTTAGCGTTAGGGTCAGGTTTGGGTTGGGGTTGAGCTTAAGGTGTCCGCCTAGGGTTAGGGTTAGGTGTATGGTTTGATTTGGCTTCAGGTTAGGTTAGGTTTGAAGTTAGTTTCAGGGAGTAAGTTTAGGGCTACTGTTAGTTTTCGGTTAACTGTTACGGTTGGAGTAAGCATCAGGGTCAGGTTAGTGTGGGGGTTAAGCATAAGGTGTCCGCCTAGGGTTAGAGTTAGGTCTATGGTTTCATTTAGGCTTCAGGTTAGGTTAGGATTGAACTTAATTTGAGGGAGTAAGTTTAGGGCTACTGTTAGTTTTCGGGGAACTGTTATGGTTGGAGTTAGCGTCAGGGCAAGGTTAGGGTTGGGGTTGAGATTAAGGTGTCCGCCTAGGGTTAGGGTTAGGTGTATGGTTTCATTTAGGCTTAAGGTTAGGTTAGGTTTGAAGTTAGTTTGATGGATTAAATTTAGGGCTACTGTTAGTTTTCAGATAACTGTTACGGTTGGAGTAAGCGTCAAGGTCAGGTTAGGGTGGGGGTTAAGCATAAGTTGTCCGCCTAGGGTTAGGGTTAGGTCTAAGATTTGATTTAGGCTTCAGGTTAGGTTAGGTTTGAACTTAGTTTGAGGGAGTAAGTTTAGGGCTACTGTTAGTTTTCGGTTAACTGTTACAGTTGGTGTAAGTGTCAGGGTCAGGTTAGGTTTGGGGTTGAGCTTAAGGTATCCACCTAGGGTTAGGCTTAGGTGTATGGTTTGATTTAGGCTTCAGGTTAGGATAGGTTGGGACTTAGTTTGAGGGAGTAAGTTTATGGCTACTGTTAGTTTTCGTTTAACTGTTACGTTTGGAGTAAGCGTCAGGGTCAGGTTACGGTGGAGGTTAACCATAAGGTGTCCGTCTAGGGTTAGGGTTAGGTCTATGATTTCATTTAGGCTTCAGGTTAGGTTAGGATTGAAATTAGTTTGAGGGAGTAAGTTTAGGGCTACTCTTAGTTTTCGGTTCAGTGATATGGTTGGAGTTAGGCTGGAGGTCAGGTTAGGTTTGGGGTGGAGCTTAAGGTGTCCGCCTAGGGGTAGGGTTAGGTGTATGGTTTAATTTAGGCTTCAGGTTAGGTTAGGTTTGAAGTTAGTTTGAGGGAGTAATTTTAGGGCTACTGTTAGTTTTCGGTTCAGTGTTACGGTTGGAGTTAGCGTGAGGGTCAGGTTAGGGTTGGGGTTAAGCTTAAGGTGTCCGCCTAGGGTTAGGGTTAGGTCTGTGGTTTGAGTTAGGCTTCAGGTTAGGTTAGGTTTGAAGTTAGTTTCAGGGAGTAAGTTTAGGGCTACTGTTAGTTTTTAGTTAACTGTTACAGTTGGAGTAAGCATCAGGGTCAGGTTAGGGTGGGGGTTAAGCATAAGGTGTCTGCCTAGGGTTAGGGTTAGGTCTACGGTTTCATTTAGGATTCAGGTTAGGTTAGGTTTGAACTTAGTTTGAGGCAGTACGTTTAGGGCTACTGTTAGTTTTCGGGTAACTCTTACGGTTGGAGTTAGCGTCAGGGAAAAGTTAGGGTTTGGGTTGAGATTAAGGTGTCCACATAGGGTTAGGGTTAGGTGTATGGTTTGATTTAGGCTTCAGGTTAGTTTAGGTTTGAAGTTAGTTTGAGGGAGTAAGTTTAGGGCTACTGTTAGTTTTCAGTTAACTGTTACAGTTGGAGTAAGCGTTAGGGTCAGGTTACGTTTGGGGTTGAGCTTAAGGTGTCCGCCTAGGGTTAGGGTTACGTGTATGGTTTGATTTAGGCTTCAGGTTAGGTTAGGTTTGAACTTAGTTTGAGGGAGTAAGTTTAGGGCTACTGTTAGTTTTTGGTTAACTGTGACAGTTGGAGTAAGCGTCAGGGTCAGGGTAGGGTGGGGTTTAAGCATAAGGTGTCCGCCTAGGGTTAGGGTTAGGTCTATGATTTGATTTAGGCTTCAGGTTAGGTTAGGTTTGAACTTAGTTTGAGGGAGTCAGTTTAGGGCTACTGTTAGTTTTCGGTTCAGTATTACGGTTGGATTTAGCCTCAGGGTCAGGTTAGGGTTGGGGTTAAGCTTAAGGTGTCCGCCTAGGGTTAGGATTAGGTCTATTGTTTGAGTTAGGCTTCAGGTTAGGTTAGGTTTGAACTTAGTTTGAGGGAGTAAGTTTAGGGCTACTGTTAGTTTTTGGTTCAGTGTTACGTTTGGAGTTAGCGTGAGGGTCCGGTTAGGGTTGGGGTTGAGCTTAAGGTGTCCGCCTAGGGTTATGGTTAGGTCTGTGGTATGAGTTAGGCATCAGGTTAGGTTAGGTTTGAACTTAGTTTGAGGGAGTAATTTTAGGGATACTGTTAGTTTTCAGTTCAGTGTACGGTTGGAGATAACGTCAGGGTCAGGTTAGGGTTGTGGTTGAGGTTCAGATATCCGCCTAGGTTTAGGGTTAGGTCTATGGTTTGAGTTAGGCTTCAGGTTAGGTTTGGTTTGAACTTAGTTTGATGGAGTAAGTTTAGGGCTACTGTTAGTTTTTGGTTCAGTGTTACGGTTGGAGTTAGCGTTAGGGTCAGGTTAGGTCTTGGGTTGTGCTTAAGGTGTCAGCCTAGGGTTAGGGTTAGGTGTATGGTTTGATTTTGGCTTCTGGTTAGGTTAGGTTTGAACTTAGTTTTAGGGAGTAAGTTTAGGGCTACTGTTAGTTTTCGGTTAACTGTTACTGTTGGTGTAAGTGTAAGGGTCAGGTTAGGTTGGGGGTTGAGCTTAAGGTATCAGCCTAGGGTTAGGGTTACGTGTATGGTTTGATTTAGGCTTTAGGTTAGGATAGGTTTGAACTTAGTTTGAAGGAGTAAGTTTAGGGCTACTGTTAGTTTTCGGGTAACTGTTACGGTTGGAGTTAGCGTCACGGCCAGGTTAGGGTTGGGGTTGAGCTTAAGGTGTCCGCCTAGGGTTAGGTTTAGGTTTATGGTTTGATTTAGGCTTCAGGTTAGGTTATGTTTGAACTTAGTTTGAGGGAGTAAGTTTAGGGCTACTGTTAGTTTTCGGTTAACTGTTACATTTGGAGTAAGCGTCAGGGTCAGGTTAGGTTTGGGGTTGAAGTTAAGGTGTCCGCCTAGGGTTAGGGTTAGGTGTATGGTTTGATTTATGCTTCAGGTAAGGTTAGGTTTGAACTTAGTTTGAGGGAGTAAGTTTAGGGCTACTGTTAGTTTTCGGTTCAGTATTATGGTTGAAGTTGGCGACATGGTCAGGTTAGGGTTGGGTTAAGCTTGAGGTGTCCGCCTAGGGTTAGGGTTAGGTCCATGGTTTGATTTAGGCTCCAGGTTAGGTTACGTTTGAACTTAGTTTGAGGGAGTAAGTTTAGGGCTACTGTTATTTTTCGGTTCAATGTTACGGTTGGAGATAGCGTCAGGGTCAGGTTAGGGTTGGAGTGGAGCTTAAGGTGTCCGCCTAGGGTTAGGGTTAGGTCTGTGGTTTGATTTAGGCTTCAGGTTAGGTTACGTTTGAACTTAGTTTGAGTGAGTAAGTTTAGGGCTACTGTTAGTTTTCGGTTCAGTGTTACGGTTGGAGATAGCGTCAGGGTCAGGTTAGGTTTGGGGTTGAGCTTCAGGTGTCCGCCTATTGTTAGGTTTAGGTCTATGATTTGAGTTAGGATTCAGGTTAGGTTAGGTTTGAACTTAGTTTGAGCGAGTAAGTTTAGGGCTACTCTTAGTTTTCGGTTCAGTGATATGGTTGGAGTTAGCCTGGAGGTCAGGTTAGGGTTGGGGTTGAGCTTACGGTGTCTGCCTAGGGTTAGGGTTAGGTCTATGATTTGATTTAGGCTTCAGGTTAGGTTAGGTTTGAACTTAGTTTGAGGGAGTCAGTTTAGCGCTACTGTTAGTTTTCGGTTAACTGTTATGGTTGGAGTAAGCGTCAGGGTCAGTTTAGGTTTGGGGTTGAGCTTAAGGTGTCCGCTTAGGGTTATGGTTAGGTGTATGGTTTGATTTAGGCTTCTGTTTAGGTTAGGTTTGAACTTAGTTTGAGGGAGTAAGTTTAGGGCTACTGTTAGTTTTCGTTTAACTGTTACGGTTGGAGTAAGCGTCAGGGTCAAGTTAGGGTGGGGGTTAAGCATAAGGTGTCCGCCTAGGGTTAGGGTTAGGTCTATGGTTTCATTTAGGCTTCAGGTTAGGTTAGGATTGAACTTAGTTGAGGGAGTAAGTTTAGGGCTACTGTTAGTTTTCGGTTCAGTGTTACGGTTGGAGATAGCGTCAGGGTCAAGTTAGGGTTGGGGTTGAGATTCCGGTGTCCACCTAGGGCTAGGGATAGTTCTATGGTTTGAGTTAGGTTTCAGGTTAGGTTAGGTTTGAACTTAGTTTGAGGGAGTAAGTTTAGGGCTACTGTTAGTTTTCGTTTAACTGTTACGGTTGGAGTAAGCGTCAGTGTCAGGTTAGGGTGGGGGTTAAGCATAAGTTGTCCGCCTAGGGTTAGGGTTAGGTCTATGGTTTCATTTAGGCTTCAGGTTAGGTTAAGATTGAACTTAGTTTGAGGGAGTAAGTTTAGGGCTACTGTTAGTTTTCGGTTCAGTGTTACGGTTGGATTTAGCCTCAGGGTCAGGTTATGGTGGGGTTAAGCTTAAGGTGTCCGCCTAGGGTTAGGGTTAGGTCTATTGTTTGAGTTAGGCTTCAGGTTATGTTAGGTTTGAACTTAGTTTGAGGAATTAAGTTTAGGGCTACTGTTATTTTTCGGTTCAGTTTTACAGTTGGAGTTAGCGTGAGGGTCAGGTTAGGGTTGGGGTTGAGCTTAAGGTGTCCGCCTAGGGTTATGGTTAGGTCTGTGGTTTGAGTTAGACTTCAGGTTAGGTTAGGTTTGAACTTAGTTTGAAGGTGTAAGTTTAGGGCTACTGTTAGTTTTCGGTTCAGTGTTCCGGTTGGAGATAGCGTCAGGGTCAAGTTCGGGTTGGGGTTGAGATTCAGGTGTCCGCCTAGGGTTAGTGTTAGGTCTATGGTTTGAGTTAGGCTTCAGGTTAGGTTAGGTTTGAACTTAGTTTGAGGGAGTAAGTTTAGGCCTATTGTATTTTTCGATTCAGTGTTACGGTTGGATTTAGCCTCAGGGTCAGGTTAGTGTTGGGGTTAGCTTGAGGTGTCCGCCTAGGGTTAGGGTTAGGTCCATGGTTTGATTTAAGCTCCAGGTTAGGTTACGTTTGAACTTAGTTTGAGTGAGTAAGTTTAGGGCTAATGTTAGTTTTCGGTTCAGTGTTACGGTTGGAGATAGCGTCAGGGTCAGGTTAGGGATGGAGTTGAGCTTAAGGTGTCCGCCTAGGGTTAGGGTTAGGTCTGTGGTTTGATTTAGGCTTCAGGTTAGGTTAGGTTTGAAGTTAGTTTGAGGGAGTAAGTTTAGGGCTACTGTTAGTTTTCGGTTCAGTGTTACGGTTGGATTTAGGCTCAGGGTCAGGTTAGGGTTGGGGTTGAGCTTCTGGTGTCCGCATATTGTTAGGGTTAGGTCTATGATTTGAGTTAGGCTTCAGGTTAGGTTTGGTTTGAACTTAGTTTGAGGGAGTAAGTTTAGTGCTACTGTTAGTTTTTCGTTCAGTGTTACATTTGGAGTTAGCGTGAGTGTCCGGTTAGGGTTGTTGTTGAACTTACGGTGTCCGCCTACGGTTAAGGTTAGGTCTGTGGTTTGAGATAGGCTTCAGGTTAGGTTAGGTTTGAACTTAGTTTGAGGGAGTAAGTTTAGGGCTACTGTTAGTTTTCGGTTCAGTGTGACGGTTGGAGATAGCGTCAGTGTCAGGTTAGGGTTGTGGTTGAGCTTCAGGTGTCCGCCTACGGTTAGGGTTAGGTCTATGTTTGAGTTAGGCTTCAGGTTAGGTTAGGTTTGAACTTAGTTTGATGGAGTTAGTTTAGTGCTACTGTTAGTTTTCGGTTCAGTGTTACGGTTGGAGTTAGTGTTAGGGTCAGGTTAGGGCTGGGGTTGAGCTTAAGGTGTCCGCCTAGGGTTAGGGTTAGGTGTATGATTTGATTTAGGCTTCAGGTTAGGTTAGGTTTGAAGTTAGTTTGAGGGAGTAAGTTTAGGGCTACTGTTAGTTTTCGGTTCAGTGTTTCGGTTGGATTTAGGCTCAGGGTCAGGTTAGGGTTGGGGTTGAGCTTAAGGTGTCCGCCTAGGTTTAGGGTTAGGTCTGTGGTTAGAGTTAGTCTTCAGGTTAGGTTAGTTTTGAACTTAGTTTGAGGGAGTAAGTTTAGGGCTACTGTTCGTTTTCTGTTCAGTTTTATGGTTGGAGATAGCGTCAGGGTCAGGTTAGGTTTGGGTTTGAGCTTCAGGTGTCCGCCTAGGGTTAGGGTTAGGTCTATGGTTTGAGTTAGGCTTCAGGTTAGATTAGGTTTGAAGTTAGCTTGAAGGTGTAAGTTCAGGGCTAGTGTAAGTTTTCGGTTAACTGTTACTGTTGGAGTAAGCGTCACGGTCAGGTTAGCGTGGGTGTTAATCATAAGTTGTCCGCCTAGGGTTAGGGTTAGGTCTATGATTTGATTTAGGCTTCAGGTTAGGTTAGGTTTGAACTTAGTTTGAGGGAGTCAGTTTAGGGCTACTGTTAGTTTTCGGTTAACTGTTACGGTTGGAGTAAGCGTCAGGGTCAGGTTAGGTTGGGGTTGAGCTCAGGGTGTCGGCCTAGGGTTAGGATTAGGTGTATGGTTTGATTTAGGCTTCAGGTTAGGTTAGGTTTGAACTTAGTTTGAGGGAGTAAGTTTAGGGCTACTGGTAGTTTTTGATTCAGTGTTACATTTGGAGTTAACGTGAGTGTACGGTTAGGGTTGGGATTGAGCTTAAGGTGTCCGCCTACGGTTAGGGTTAGGTCTGTGGTCTGAGATAGGCTTCAGGTTAGGTTAGGTTGGAACTTAGTTTGAGGGAGTAAGTTTAGGGCTACTGGTAGTTTTTGATTCAGTGTTACATTTGGAGTTAACGTGACTGTACGGTTAGGGTTGGGATTGAGCTTAAGGTGTCTGCCTGCGGTAAGGATTAGGTCTGTGGTCTGAGATAGGTTTCAGGTTAGGTTAGGTTGGAACTTAGTTTGAGGGAGTAAGTTTAGGGCTACTGTTAGTTTTCGGTTCAGTGTTACGGTTGGAGATAGCGTCAGGGTCAGGTTAGGGTTGTGGTTGAGCTTCAGGTGTCCGCCTAGGGTAAGGGTTAGGTCTATGGTTTGAGTTAGGCTTCAGGTTAGGTTAGGATTGAACTTAGTTTGAGGGAGTAAGTTTAGGGCTACTGTTAGTTTTCAGTTCAGTGTTACGGTTGGAGTTAGCGTGAGGGTCAGGTTAGGGTTGGGGTTGAGCTTAAGGTGTCCGCCTAGGGTTAGGGTTAGGTGTATGGTTTGATTTAGGCTGCAGGTTAGGATAGGTTTGAACTTAGTTTCAGGGAGTAAGTTTAGGGCTACTGTTAGTTTTCGTTTAATTGTTACGGTTGGAGTAAGCGTCATGGTCAGGTTATGGTGGGGGTTAACCATAAGGTGTCTGCCTAGGGTTAGGGTTAGGTCTATGGTTTCATTTAGGCTTCAGGTTAGGTTAGGATTGAACTTTGTTTGAGGGAGTAAGTTTAGGGCTACTCTTAGTTTTCGGTTCAGTGATAAGGTTGGAGTTAGCCTGGAGGTCAGGTTAGGGTTGGGGTTGAGCTTAAGGTGTCCGACTAGGGTTAGGGTTAGGTGTATGGTTTAATTTAGGCTTCAGGTTAGGTTAGGTTTGAAGTTAGTTTGAGGGAGTAAGTTTAGGGTTACTGTTAGTTTTCAGTTCAGTGTTACGGTTGGAGTTAGCGTGAGGGTCAGGTTAGGGTTGAGGTTAATCTTAAGGTGTCTGCCTAGGGTTAGGGTTAGGTCTGTGGTTTGAGTTAGGCTTCAGGTTAGGTTAGGTTTGAACTTAGTTTGAGGGAGTAAGTTTAGGGCTACTGTTAGTTTTCGGTTCACTGTTATGGTTGGAGATAGCGTCAGGGTCAGGTTAGGGTTGGGGTTGAGCTTAAGGTGTCCGCCTAGGGTTAGGGTTAGGTCTATGGTTTGAGTTAGGCTTCAGGTTAGATTAGGTTTGAAGTTAGTTTGAGGGTGTAAGTTCAGGGCTACTGTTAGTTTTCGGTTAAGTGTTACAGTTGGAGTAAGCGTCAGGGTCAGGTTAGGGTTGGGGTTGAGCTTAAGGTGTCCGCCTAGGGTTAGGGTTAGGTGTATGGTTTGATTTAGGCTTCAGGTTAGGTTAGGTTTGAACTTAGTTTGAAGGAGTAAGTTTAGGGCTACTGTAAGTTTTCGGGTAACTGTTACGGTTGGAGTTAGCGTCACGGCCAGGTTAGGGTTGGGGTTGAGCTTAAGGTGTCCGCCTAGGGTTAGGTTTAGGTGTATGGTTTGATTTAGGCTTCAGGTTAGGTTATGTTTGAACTTAGTTTGAGGGAGTAAGTTTAGGGCTACTGTTAGTTTTCGGTTAACTGTTACATTTGTAGTAAGCGTCAGGGTCAGGTTAGGTTTGGGGTTGAAGTTAAGGTGTACGCCTAGGGTTAGGGTTAGGTGTATGGTTTGATTTATGCTTCAGGTTAGGTTAGGTTTGAACTTAGTTTGAAGGAGTAAGTTTAGGGCTACTGTTAGTTTTCGGTTCAGTATTATGGTTGAAGTTGGCGTCAGGGTCAGGTTAGGTTTGGGTTAAGCTTGAGGTGTCCGCCTAGGGTTAGGGTTAGGTCTATGGTTTGATTTAGGCTCCAGGTTAGGTTACGTTTGAACTTAGTTTGAGTGAGTAAGTTTAGGGCTACTGTTAGTTTTCGGTTCAAAGTTACGGTTGGAGATAGCGTCAGGGTCAGGTTAGGTTTGGGGTTGAGCTTCAGGTGTCCGCCTATTGTTAGGTTTAGGTCTATGATTTGAGTTAGGCTTCAGGTTAGGTTAGGATTGAACTTAGTTTGAGGGAGTAAGTTTAGGCCTACTGTTAGTTTTCGGTTAACTCTTACGGTTGCAGTAAGCGTCAGGGTCAGGTTAGGTTTGGGGTTGAGCTTTAGGTGTCCGCCTAGGGTTAGGGTTAGGTGTATGGTTTGATTTAGGCTTCAGGGTAGGTTAGGTTTGAACTTAGTTTGAGGGTGTAAGTTTAGAGCTACTGTTAGTTTTCGGTTTAGTGTTACGGTTGGAGATAGCGTCATGGCCAAGTTAGGGTTGGGGTTGAGATTCAGGTGTTCGCCTAGTGTTAGGGTTAGGTCTATTGTTTGAGTTAGGCTTCAGGTTATGTTAGGTTTGAACTTAGTTTGAGGGAGTAAGTTTAGGGCTACTGTTAGTTTTCGGTTCAGTGTTACGTTTGGAGTTAGCGTGAGGGTCAGGTTAGGGTTGGGGTTGAGCTTAAGATGTCCGCCTAGGGTTAGGGTTAGGTCTGTGGTTTGAGTTAGACTTCAGGTTAGGTTAGGTTTGAACTTAGTTTGAAGGAGTAAGTTTAGGGCTACTGTTAGTTTTCAGTTCAGTGTTACGGTGGGAGATAGCGTCAGGGACAAGTTAGGGTTGGGGTTGAGATTCAGGTGTCCACCTAGGGCTAGGGTTAGTTCTATGGTTTGAGTTAGGCTTCAGGTTAGGTTAGGTTTGAACTTAGTTTGAGGGAGTAAGTTTAGGCCTATTGTATTTTTCGGTTCAGTGTTCCGGTTGGTTTTAGCCTCAGGGTCAGGTTAGGGTTGGGTTTAAGCTTAAGGTGTCCGCCTAGGGTTAGGGTTAGGTCTATTGTTTGAGTAGGCTTCAGGTTAGGTTAGGTTTGAACTTAGTTTGAGGGAGTAAGTTTAAGGCTACTGTTAGTTTTCGTTTAACTGTTACGGTTGGAGTAAGCGTAAGGGTCAGGTTAGGGTGGGGGTTAAGCATAAGTTGTCCACCTAGGTTTAGGGTTAGGTCTATGGTTTCATTTAGGCTTCAGGTTAGGTTAGGAATGAACTTAGTTTGAGGGAGTATGTTTAGGGCTACTGTTAGTTTTCGGTTCAGTGTTACGGTTGGATTTAGCCTCAGGGTCAGGTTAGGGTTAGGGTTAAGCTTAAGGTGTCCGCCTAGGGTTAGGGTTAGGTCTATTGTTTGAGTTAGGCTTCAGGTTATGTTAGGTTTGAACTTAGTTTGAGGAATTAAGTTTAGGGCTACTGTTATTTTTCGGTTCAGTGTTACAGTTGGAGTTAGCGTGAGGGTCAGGTTAGGGTTGGGGTTGAGCTTAAGGTGTCCGCCTAGGGTTATGGTTAGGTCTGTGGTTTGAGTTAGACTTCAGGTTAGGTTAGGTTTGAACTTAGTTTGAAGGTGTAAGTTTAGGGCTACTGTTAGTTTTCGGTTCAGTGTTCCGGTTGGAGATAGCGTCAGGGTCAAGTTCGGGTTGGGGTTGAGATTCAGGTGTCCGCCTAGGGTTAGTGTTAGGTCTATGGTTTGAGTTAGGCTTCAGGTTAGGTTAGGTTTGAACTTAGTTTGAGGGAGTAAGTTTAGGCCTATTGTATTTTTCGCTTCAGTGTTACGGTTGGATTTAGCCTCAGGGTCAGGTTAGTGTTGGGGTTAGATTGAGGTGTCCGCCTAGGGTTAGGGTTAGGTCCATGGTTTGATTTAAGCTCCAGGTTAGGTTACGTTTGAACTTAGTTTGAGTGAGTAAGTTTAGGGCTACTGTTAGTTTTCGGTTCAGTGTTACGGTTGGAGATAGCGTCAGGGTCAGGTTAGGGATGGAGTTGAGCTTAAGGTGTCCGCCTAGGGTTAGGGTTAGGTGTATGGTTCGATTTTGGCTTCTGGTTTGGTTATGCTTGAACTTAGTTTGAGGGAGTAAGTTTACGGCTATTGTTAGTTTTCGGGTAACTGTTACGGTTGGAGTTAGCGTCAGGGTCAGGTTATGGTTGGGTTTGAGCTTAAGGTGTCCGCCTAGGGTTAGGGTTAGGTGTATGGTTTGATTTTGGCTTCAGGTTAGGTTAGGTTTGAAGTTAGTTTCAGGGAGTAAGTTTAGGGCTACCGTTAGTTTTCGGTTAACTGTTACAGTTGGATTAAGCGTCAGGGTCAGTTTAGGGTGGGGGTTAAGCATAAGGTGTCCGCCTGGGGTTAGGGTTAGGTCTATGGTTTCATTTAGGCTTCAGGTTAGGTTAGGATTAAATTTAGTTTGAGGGAGTAAGTTTAGGTCTACTGTTAGTTTTCGGTTCAGTGTTACGTTTGGAGTTAGCATGACGGTCCGGTTAGGTTTGGGGTTGAGCTTAAGGTGTCCGCCTAGGGTTAGGGTTAGTTTTGTGGTTTGAGTTAGGCTTCAGTTTAGGTTAGGTTTGAACTTAGTTTGAGGGAGTAAGTTTAGGGCTACTGTTAGTTTTCGGTTCAGTGTTACGGTTGGAGTTAGCGTCAGGGTCAGGTTAGGGTTGGGGTTGAGATTAAGGTGTCCGCCTAGGGTTAGGGTTAGGTGTATGGTTTCATTTAGGTTTAAGGTTAGGTTAGGTTGGAAGTTAGTTTGATGGAGTAAGTTCAGGGCTACTGTTAGTTTTCGGTTAACTGTTATGGTTGGAGTAAGCGTCAGGGTCAGGTTAGGGTGGGGGTTAAGCATAAGGTGTCCGCCTAGGGTTAGGGTTAGGTCTAAGATTTGATTTAGGCTTCAGGTTAGGTTAGGTTTGAACTTACTTTGAGGGAGTAAGTTTAGGGCTACTGTTAGTTTCGGTTCAGTGTGACGGTTGGAGATAGCGTCAGGGTCAGGTTAGGGTTGTGGTTGAGCTTCAGGTGTCCGCCTACGGTTAGGGTTAGGTCTATGGTTTGAGTTAGGCTTCAGGTTAGGTTAGGTTTGAACTTAGTTTGATGGAGTTAGTTTAGTGCTACTGTTAGTTTTCGGTTCAGTGTTACGGTTGGAGTTAGCGTTAGGGTCAGGTTAGGGCTGGGGTTGAGCTTAAGGTGTCCGCCTAGGGTTAGGGTTAGGTGTATGGTTTGATTTTGGCTTCTGGTTAGGTTATGTTTGAACTTAGTTTGAGGTAGTAAGTTTACGGCTACTGTTAGTTTTCGGGTAACTGTTACGGTTGGAGTTAGCGTCAGGGTCAGGTTATGGTTGGGTTTGAGCTTAAGGTGTCCGCCTAGGGTTAGGGTTAGGTGTATGGTTTGATTTTGGCTTCAGGTTAGGTTAGGTTTGAAGTTAGTTTCAGGGAGTAAGTTTAGGGCTACCGTTAGTTTTCGGTTAACTGTTACAGTTGGATTAAGCGTCAGGGTCAGTTTAGGGTGGGGGTTAAGCATAAGGTGTCCGCCTGGGGTTAGGGTTAGGTCTATGGTTTCATTTAGGCTTCAGATTAGGTTAGGATTAAACTTAGTTTGAGGGAGTAAGTTTAGGACTACTGTTAGTTTTCGGTTCAGTGTTACGTTTGGAGTTAGCATGACGGTCCGGTTAGGTTTGGGGTTGAGCTTATGGTGTCCGCCTAGGGTTAGGGTTAGTTTTGTGGTTTGAGTTAGGCTTCAGTTTAGGTTAGGTTTGAACTTAGTTTGAGGGAGTAAGTTTAGGGCTACTGTTAGTTTTCGGTTCAGTGTTATGGTTGGAGTTAGCGTGAGGGTCAGGTTAGGGTTGGGGTTGAGATTAAGGTGTCCGCCTAGGGTTAGGGTTAGTTGTATGGTTTCATTTAGGTTTAAGGTTAGGTTAGGTTGGAAGTTAGATTGATGGAGTAAGTTCAGGGCTACTGTTAGTTTTCGGTTAACTGTTACGGTTGGAGTAAGCGTCAGGGTCAGGTTAGGGTGGGGGTTAAGCATAAGGTGTCCGCCTAGGGTTAGGGTTAGGTCTAAGATTTGATTTAGGCTTCAGGTTAGGTTAGGTTCGAACTTAGTTTGAGGGAGTCAGTTTAGGGCTACTGTTAGTTTTCGGTTAACTGTTACTGTTGGTGTAAGTGTCAGTGTCAGGATAGGTTTGGGGTTGAGCTTAAGGTATCAGCCTAGGGTTAGGGTTATGTGTATGGTTTGATATAGGCTTCAGGTTAGGATAGGTTTGAACTTAGTTTGAGGGAGTAAATTTAGTGCTACCGTTAGTTTTCGGGTAACTGTTACGGTTGGAGTTAGCGTCACGGCCAGGTTAGGGTTGGGGTTGAGCTTAAGGTGTCCGCCTAGGGTTAGGTTTAGGTGTATGGTTTGATTTAGGCTTCAGGTTAGGTTATGTTTGAACTTAGTTTGAGGGAGTAAGTTTAGGGCTACTGTTAGTTTTCGGTCAACTGTTACATTTGGAGTAAGCGTCAGGGTCAGGTTAGGTTTGGGGTTGAAGTTAAGGTGTCCGCCTAGGGTTAGGGTTAGGTGTATGGTTTGATTTATGCTTCAGGTTAGGTTAGGTTTGAACTTAGTTTGAGGGAGTAAGTTTAGGGCTACTGTTAGTTTTCGGTTCAGTATTATGGTTGGAGTTAGCGTCAGGGTCAGGTTAGGGTTGGGTTTAGCTTGAGGTGTCCGCCTAGGGTTAGGTTTAGGTCCATGGTTTGATTTAGGTTCCAGGTTAGTTTACGTTTGAACTTAGTTTGAGGGAGTAAGTTTAGGGCTTCTGTTATTTTTCGGTTCAGTGTTACGGTTGGAGATGGCCTCAGGGTCAGGTTAGGGTTGGAGTGGAGCTTAAGGTGTCCGCCTAGGGTTCGGGTTAGGTCTGTGGTTTCATTTAGGCTTCAGGTTAGATTAGGATTGACCTTAGTTTGAGCGAGTAAGTTTAGGGCTACTGTTAGTTTTCGGTTCAGTGTTACGGTTGGAGTTAGCGTGAGGGTCCGGTTAGGGTTGGGTTTGAACTTCAGGTGTCCGCCTAGGGTTAGGGTTAGGTGTATGGTTTGATTTAGGCTTCAGGTTAGGTTAGGTTTGAATTTAGTTTGAGGCAGTAAGTTTAGGACTACTGTTAGTTTTCGGTTAAGTGTTACGGTTGGAGTAAGCGTCAGGGTCAGGTTAGGTTTGGGGTTGAGCTTAAGGTGTCCGCCTAGGGTTAGGGTTAGTTGTATGGTTTGATTTAGGCTTCAGGTTAGGTTAGGTTTGAACTTAGTTTGAGGGAGTAAGTTTAGGGCTACTGTTAGTTTTCGTTTAAGTGTTACGGTTGGAGTAAGCGTCAGGGTTAGGTTAGGGTGGGGGTTAAGCATAAGGTGTCCGCCTAGGGTTAGGGGTAGGTCTATGGTTTCATTTAGGCTTCAGGTAAGGTTAGGATTGAACTTAGTTTGAGGGAGTAAGTTTAGGGCTACTGTTAGTTTTCGGTTCAGTGTTACGGTTGGAGATAGCGTGAGGGTTAGGTTAGGGTTGGAGTGGAGCTTAAGGTGTCCGCCTAGGGTTAGGGTTAGGTCTGTGGTTTGAGTTAGGCTTCAGGTTAGTTTAGGTTTGAACTTAGTTTGAGGGAGTAAGTTTAGGGCTACTGTTAGTTTTCGGTTCAGTGTTATGGTTGGAGATAGCGTCAGGGTCAGGTTAGGGTTGGGGTTGAGCTTAAGGTGTCCGCCTAGGGTTAGGGTTAGGTGTGTGGTTTGAGTTAGGCTTCAGTTTAGGTTAGGTTTGAACTTAGTTTGAGGGAGTAAGTTTAGGGCTACTGTTAGTTTTTGGTTCAGTGTTACGGTTGGATTTAACCTCAGGGTCAGGTTAGGTTTGGGGTTAAGCTTAAGGTGTCCGCCTAGGGTTAGGGTTAAGTCTCTTGTTTGATTTAGGCTTCAGGTTAGGTTAGGTTTGAACTTAGTTTGAGGGAGTAAGTTTGGGGCTACTGTTACTTTTCGGTTCAGTGTTACGGTTGGAGTTAGCATGAGGGTCAGGTTAGGGTTGGGGTTGAGCTTAAGGTGTCCGCCTAGGGTTAGGGTTAGGTGTATGGTTTGATTTTATCTTCTGGTTACGTTAGGTTTGAACTTAGTTTGAGGGAGTAAGTTTAGGGCTACTGTTACTTTTCGGTAACTGTTACAGTTGGAGTAAGCGTCAGGGTCAGAGTAGGGTGGGGGTTAAGCATAAGGTTTCCGCCTAGGGTTAGGGTTAGGTCTATTGTTTGAGTTAGGCTTCAGGTTAGGTTAGGTTTGAACTTAGTTTGAGGGAGTAAATTTAGACCCATTGAATTTTTCGGTTCAGTGTTACGGTTGAATTTAGCCTCAGGGTCAGGTTTGGGTTCGGGTCAAGCTTAAGGTGTTCGTCTAGGGTTAGGGTTAGGTCTATTGTTTGAGTTAGGCTTCAGTTTAGGTTAGGTTTGAACTTAGTTTGAGGGAGTAAGTTTAGGGCTACTGTTAGTTTTCGGTTCAGTGTTACGGTTGGAGTTAGCGTGAGGGTCAGGTTAGGCTTGGGGTGAGCTTAAGGTGTCCGCCTAGGGTTAGGGTTAGGTCTGTGGTTTGAGTTAGGCTTCAGGTTAGGTTAGGTTTAAACTTAACTTGAGGGAATAAGTTTAGGGCTACTTTAGTTTTCGGTTCAGTGTTACGGTTGGAGATAGCGTCAGGGTCAGGTTAGGGTTGTGGTTGAGCTTCAGGTGTCCTCCTAGGGTTAGGTTTACGTCTATGGTTTGAGTTAGGCTTCAGGTTAGGTTAGGTTTGAACTTAGTTTGAGGGAGTAAATTTAGACCCATTGTATTTTTCGGTTCAGTGTTACGGTTGAATTTAGCCTGAGGGTCAGGTTAGGGTTGGGGTCAAGCTTAAGGTGTCCGCCTAGGGTTAGGGTTAGGTCTATTGTTTGAGTTAGGCTTCAGGTTAGGTTAGGTTTGAACTTAGTTTGAGGGAGTATGTTTAGGGCTACTGTTAGTTTTCGGTTCAGCGTTACGGTTGGAGATAGCGTCAGGGTCTGGTTAGGGTTGTTGTTGAGTTTCAGGTGACCGCCTAGGGTTAGGGTTAGGTCTATGGTTTGAGTTATGCTTCAGGTTAGGTTAGGTTTGAACTTAGTTTGAGGGAGTCAGTTTAGGGCTACTGTCAGTTTTCGGTTAACTGTTACGGTTGGAGTAAGCGCCAGGGTCGGGTTAGGTTTGCGGTTGTGGTTAAGGTGTCTGCCTAGGGTTAGGGTTAGGTGTATGGTTTGATTTAGGCTTCAGGTTAGGTTAAGTTTGAACTTAGTTTGAGGGAGTAAGTTTAGGGCTACTGTTAGTTTTCGTTTAACTGTTACGGTTGGAGTAAGCGTCAGGGTCAGGTTAGGGTGCGGGTTAAGCATAAGGTTTCCGCCTAGGGTTAGGGTTATGTATATGGTTTCATTTAGGCTTCAGGTTAGGTTAGGATTAAACTTAGTTTGAGGGAGTAAGTTTAGGGCTACTGTTAGTTTTTGGTTCAGTGTTACGGTTGGAGATAGCGTCAGGGTCAGGTTAGGGTTGGGGTTGAGCTTCAAGTGTCCGGCTATTGTTAGGGTTAGGTCTATGATTTGAGTTAGGCTTCAGGTTATGTTAGGTTTGAACTTAGTTTGAAGGAGTAAGTTTAGTGCTACTGTTAGTTTTTCGTTCAGTGTTACATTTGGAGTTAGCGTGAGTGTCCGGTTAGGGTTGGGGTTGAGCTTACGGTGGCCGCCTACGGTTAGGGTTAGGTCTGTGGTTTGAGATAGGCTTCAGGTTAGGTTAGGTTTGAACTTAGTTTGAGGGAGTAAGTTTAGGGCTACTGTTAGTTCTTGGTTCAGTGTTACGGTTGGATTTAACCTCAGGGTCAGGTTAGGTTTGGGGTTAAGCTTAAGGTGTCCGCCTAGGGTTAGGGATAGGTCTCTTGTTTGAGTTAGGCTTCAGGTTAGGTTAGGTTTGAACTTAGTTTGAGGGAGTAAGTTTAGGGCTACTGTTACTTTTCGTTTCAGTGTTACGGTTGGAGTTAGCATGAGGGTCAGGTTAGGGTTGGGGTTGAGCTTAAGGTGTCCGCCTAGGGTTAGGGTTAGGTGTATGGTTTGATTTTATCTTCTGGTTAGGTTAGGTTTGAACTTAGTTTCAGAGAGTAAGTTTAGGGCTACTGTTAGTTTTCGGTTAACTGTTACAGTTGGATTAGCGTCAGGGTCAGGTTAGGGTTGGGTTTGAGCTTAAGGTGTCCGCCTAGGGTTAGGGTTAGGTGTATGGTTTGAGTTTGTCTTCAGGTTAGGTTAGGTTTGAAGTTAGTTTCAGGGAGTAAGATTAGGGCTACTGTTAGTTTTCGGTTAACTATTACAGTTGGAGTAAGCGTCAGGGTCAGGTTAGGGTAGGGGTTAAGCATAAGGAGTCCGCCTAGGGTTAGGGTTAGGTCTATGGTTTCATTTATGCTTCAGGTTACGTTAGGATTGAACTTAGTTTGAGGGAGTAAGTTTAGGGGCTACTGTTAGTTTTCGGGAGTGTTATGTTTGGAGTTAGCATGTCGGTCCGGTTAGGGTTAGGGGTTGAGCTTAAGGTGTCCGCCTAGGGTTAGGGTTAGTTTTGTGGTTTGAGTTAGGCTTCAGGTTAGGTTAGGTTTGAACTTAGTTTGAGGGAGTCAGTTTAGGGCTACTGTTAGTTTTCGGTTAACTGTTACTGTTGGTGTAAGTGTCAGGGTCAGGATAGGTTTGGGGTTGAGCTTAAGGTATCAGCCTAGGGTTAGGGTTAGGTGTATGGTTTGATTTAGGCTTCAGGTTAGGATAGGTTTGAACTTAGTTTGAGGGAGTAAGTTTAGGGCTACTGTTAGTTTTCGGGTAACTGTTACGGTTGGATTTAGCATCACGGCCAGGTTAGGCTTGGGCTTGAGCTTAAGGTGTCCGTCTAGGGTTAGGTTTAGGTGTATTGTTTGATTTAGGCTTCAGGTTAGGTTAGGTTTGAACTTAGTTTGAGGGAGTAAGTTTAGGGCTACTGTTAGTTTTCGGTTAACTGTTACATTTGGAGTAAGCGTCAGGGTCAGGTTAGGCTTGGGGTTGAAGTTAAGGTGTCCGCCTAGGGTTAGGGTTAGGTGTATGGTTTGATTTATGCTTCAGGTTAGGGTTAGGTTAGAACTTAGTTTGAGGGAGTAAGTTTAGGGCTACTGTTAGTTTTCGGTTCAGTATTATGGTTGGGGTTTGCGTCAGGGTCAGGTTAGGGTTGGGTTTAGCTTGAGGTGTCCGCCTAGGGTTAGGGTTAGGTCCATGGTTTGATTTAGGTTCCAGGTTAGGTTACGTTTGAACTTAGTTTGAGGGAGTAAATTTAGGGCTACTGTTATTTTTCGGTTCAGTGTTACGGTTGGAGATAGCGTCAGGGTCAGGTTAGGGTTGGAGTGGAGCTTAAGGTGTCCGCCTAGGGTTCGGGTTAGGTCTGTGGTTTCATATAGGCTTCAGGTTAGATTAGGATTGACCTTAGTTTGAGCGGAGTAAGTTTAGGGCTAATGTTAGTTTTCGGTTCAGTGTTACGTTTGGAGTTAGCGTGAGGGTCCGGTTAGGGTTGGTGTTGAGCTTAAGGTGTCTTCCTAGGGTTAGGGTTAGGTCTATGGTTTGAGTTAGGCTTCAGGTTATGTTAGGTTTGAACTTAGTTTGACGGAGTAAGTTTAGGGCTACTTTTAGTTTTCGGTTCAGTGTTACGGTTGGAGATAGCGTCAGGGTCAGGTTAGGTTTGGGGTTGAGCTTAAGGTGTCTGCCTAGGGTTAGGGTTAGGTGTATGGTTTGATTTAGGCTTCAGGTTAGGTTAGGTTTGAACTTAGTTTGAGGAAGTAAGTTTAGGGCTACTGTTAGTTTTCATTTAACTGTTACGGTTGGAGTAAGCATCACGGTCAGGTTAGGGTTGGGGTTGAGCTTAAGGTTTCCGCCTAGGGTTAGGGTTAGGTCTATGGTTTCATTTAGGCTTCAGGTTAGGTTAGGATTAAACTTAGTTTGAGGGAGTAAGTTTAGGGCTACTGTTAGTTTTCGGTTAACTGTTACATTTTGGAGTAAGCGTCAGGGTCAGGTTAGGTTTGGGGGATAAGCATAAGGTGTCCGCCTAGGGTTAGGATTAGGTCTATGGTTTCATTTATGCTTCAGGTTAGGTTAGGATTGAACTTAGTTTGAGGGAGTAAGTTTAGGGCTACTGTTAGTTTTCGGTTCAGTGTTACGGTTGGGGTTAGTATCAGGGTCAGGTTAGGGTTGGGGTTGAGCTTAAGGTGTCCGCCTAGGTTTAGGGTTAGGTCCATGTGATTTGATTTAGGCTTCAGGTTAGGTTACGTTTGAACTTAGTTTTAGGGAGTAAGTTTAGGGCTACTGTTAGTTTTCGGTTCAGTGTTACGGTTGGAGATAGCGTCAGGGTCAGGTTAGGGTTGGGTGGAGCTTCAGGTGTCCGCCTATGGTTAGGGTTAGGTCTATGGTTTAAATATAGGCTTCAGGTTAGATTAGGTTGGAACTTAGTTTGAGCGAGTAAATTTAGGGCTAATGTTAGTTTTCGGTTCAGTGTTACGTTTGGAGTTAGCGTGAGGGTCCGGTTAGGGTTGGGGTTGAGCTTAAGGTGTCTTCCTAGGGTTAGGGTTAGGTCTATGGTTTCAGTTAGGCTTTAGGTTATGTTAGGATTGAACTTAGTTTGACGGAGTAAGTTTAGGGCTACTTTTAGTTTTTGGTTCAGTGTTACGGTTGGAGATAGCGTCAGGGTCAGGTTAGGGTTGGGGTTGAGCTTAAGGTGTCCGCCTAGGGTTAGAGTTAGGTCTATGGTTTGATTTTATCTTCAGGTTAGGTTAGGTTTGAACTTAGTTTGAAGGAGTAAGTTTATGGCTACTGTTAGTTTTCGGTTAACTGTTACGGTTGGACTTAGCGTCAGGGTCAGGTTAGGGTTGGGGTTGAACTTAAGGTGTCCGCCTAGGGTTAGGGTTAGGTGTATGGTTTGATTTAGGCTTCAGGTTAGGTTAGGTTTGAAGTTAGTTTCAGGGAGTAAGTTTAGGGCTACTGTTAGTTTTCGTTTAACTGTTACGGTTGGATTAAGCGTCAGGGTTAGGTTAGGGTAGGGGTTAAGCATAAGTTGTCCGCCTAGGGTTAGGGTTAGGTCTATGATTTGATTAAGGCTTTAGGTTAGGTTAGGATTGAACTTAGTTTGTGGGAGTAAGTTTAGGGGCTACTGTTAGTTTTCGGGAAACTGTTACGGTTGGAGTTAGCTTCAGGGCCAGTTTTAGGGTTGGGGGTTGAGATTAAGGTGTCCGCCTAGGGTTAGTGTTAGGTGTATGGTTTGATTTAGGCTTCAGGTTAGGTTAGGTTTGAAGTTAGTTTGAGGGAGTAAGTTTAGGGCTACTGTTACTTTTCGGTAACTGTTAGAGTTGGAGTAAGCGTCAGGGTCAGAGTAGGGTGGGGGGTTAAGCATAAGGTTTCCGCCTAGGGTTAGGGTTAGGTCTATTGTTTGAGTTAGGCTTCAGGTTAGGTTAGGTTTGAACTTAGTTTGAGGGAGTAAATTTAGACCCATTGTATTTTTCGGTTCAGTGTTACGGTTGAATTTAGCCTCAGGGTCAGGTTAGGGTTGGGGTCAAGCTTAAGGTGTTCGCCTAGGGTTAGGGTTAGGTCTATTGTTTGAGTTAGGCTTCTGGTTAGGTTAGGTTTGAACTTAGTTTGAGGGAGTAAGTTTAGGGATACTGTTAGTTTTCGGTTCAGTGTTACGGTTGGAGTTAGCGTGAGGGTCAGGTTAGGCTTGGGGTGAGCTTAAGGTGTCCGCCTAGGGTTAGGGTTAGGTCTGTGGTTTGAGTTAGGCTTCAGGTTAGGTTAGGTTTAAACTTAACTTGAGGGAGTAAGTTTAGGGCTACTTTAGTTTTCGGTTCAGTGTTACGGTTGGAGATAGCGTCAGGGTCAGGTTAGGGTTGTGGTTGAGCTTCAGGTGTCCTCCTAGGTTTAGGTTTAGGTCTATGGTTTGAGTTAGGCTTCAGGTTAGGTTAGGTTTGAACTTAGTTTGAGGGAGTAAATAGAGACCCATTGTATTTTTCGGTTCAGTGTTACGGTTGAATTTAGCCTGAAGGTCAGGTTAGGGTTGGGGTCAAGCTTAAGGTGTCCGCCTAGGGTTAGGGTTAGGTCTATTGTTTGAGTTAGGCTTCACGTTAGGTTAGGTTTGAACTTAGTTTGAGGGAGTAAGTTTAGGGCTACTGTTAGTTTTCGGTTCAGTGTTACGGTTGGAGATAGCGTCAGGGTCTGGTTAGGGTTGTGGTTGAGTTTCAGGTGTCCGCCTAGGGTTAGGGTTAGGTCTCTTGTTTGATTTAGGCTTCAGGTTAGGTTAGGTTTGAACTTAGTTTGAGGGAGTCAGTTTAGGGCTACTGTCAGTTTTCGGTTAACTGTTACGGTTGGAGTAAGCGCCAGGGTCAGGTTAGGTTTGGGGTTGAGCTTAAGGTGTCTGCCTAGGGTTAGGGTTAGGTGTATGGTTTGATTTAGGCTTCAGGTTAGGTTAGGTTTGAACTTAGTTTGAGGAAGTAAGTTTAGGGCTACTGTTAGTTTTCGTTTAACTGTTACGGTTGGAGTAAGCGTCAAGGTCAGGTTAGGGTGGGGGTTAAGATTAAGGTTTCCGCTTAGGGTTAGGGTTAGGTCTATGGTTTCATTTAGGCTTCAGGTTAGGTTAGGATTAAACTTAGTTTGAGGGAGTAAGTTTAGGGCTACTGTTAGATTTCGGTTAACTGTTACGGTTGGAGTAAGCGTCAGGGTCAGGTTAGGGTGGGGGATAAGCATAAGGTGTCCGCCTAGGGTTAGGATTAGGTCTATGGTTTCATTTAGGCTTCAGGTTAGGTTAGGATTGAACTTAGTTTGAGGGAGTAAGTTTAGGGCTACTGTTAGTTTTCGGTTCAGTGTTACGGTTGGAGTTAGCATTAGGGTCCGGTTAGGTTTGGGGTTGAGCTTAAGGTGTCCGCCTAGGTTTAGGGTTAGGTCTGTGATTTGAGTAGGCTTCAGGTTAGGTTAGGTTTGAACTTAGTTTTAGGGAGTAAGTTTAGGGCTACTGTTAGTTTTCGGTTCAGTGTTACGGTTGGAGTTAGCGTGAGGGTCAGGTTAGCATTGGGGTTGAGCTTCAGGTGTCCGCCTATGGTTAGGGTTAGGTGTATGGTTTAAATTAGGCTTCAGGTTAGGTTAGGTTGGAACTTAGTTTGAGGGAGTAAATTTAGGGCTACTGTTAGTTTTCGTTTAAGTGTTACGGTTGGAGTAAGCGTCAGGTTAGGTTAGGGTAGGGGGTTAAGCATAAGTTGTCCGCCTAGGGTTAGGGTTAGGTCTATGGTTTCATTAAGGCTTTAGGTTAGGTTAGGATTGAACTTAGTTTGAGGGAGTAAGTTTAGGGCTACTGTAAGTTTTTGGTTCAGTGTTACGCTTGGATTTAACCTCAGGGTCAGGTTAGGTTTGGGGTTGAGCTTAAGGTGTCCGCCTAGGGTTAGGGTTAGGTGTATGGTTTGATTTTATCTTCTGGTTAGGTTAGGTTTGAACTTAGTTTGAGGGAGTAAGTTTAGGGCTACTGTTAGTTTTCGGTTAACTGTTACGGTTGGACTTAGCGTCAGGGTCAGGTTAGGGTTGGGGTTGAGCTTAAGGTGTCCGACTAGTGTTAGGTTTAGGTGTATGGTTTGATTTAGGCTTCAGGTTAGGTTAGGTTTGAAGTTAGTTTCAGAGAGTAAGTTTAGGGCTACTGTTAGTTTTCGGTTAACTGTTACAGTTGGATTAAGCGTCAGGGTCAGGTTAGGTTTGGGGTTGAGCTTCAGGTGTCCGCCTATTGTTAGGGTTATGTCTATGATTTGAGTTAGGCTTCAGGTTAGGTTAGGTTTGAACTTAGTTTGAGGGAGTAAGTTTAGGGCTACTGTTAGTTTTCGGGAAACTGTTACGGTTGGAGTTAGCTTCAGGGCCAGTTTAGGGTTGGGGTTGAGATTAAGGTGTCCGCCTAGGGTTAGGGTTAGGTGTATGGTTTGATTTAGGCTTCAGGTTAGGTTAGGTTTGAAGTTAGTTTGAGGGAGTAAGTTTAGGGCTACTGTTACTTTTCGGTAACTGTTACAGTTGGAGTAAGCGTCAGGGTCAGAGTAGGGTGGGGGTTTGACGGGGCCATGCAGGCAACACAAGCTGGTAAGGATGCTGCCTCCCATTCTAAGGCAAGGCCTGGACTGGGAAGAAACTGAGGCAAGGCCCGGTTTACGAGCTCTCCCTTGTGTCCTTGAACTGGCCGGTATTCAATTTCTCTGCCATGAGTTTTACTGTTATTACAGTACCCTGTAAGGGTAAAACATCACCCCCAACCATTACAATAAAGCCAATTAGTGACCTTGTAAGAATGTGGTTCCCTAAGACTGACAGGAGGACCAGGAAGCTTAAGACTCCCCCAACCTGTCTGTTTTTAAGCCAAAATTAACATATAGATTAAGTTAGTATAAACCAAATTAGCATTAGAAGTATATGTAGACTAAGTTAGTTTAAGGCTAGTTTTTGTAAATACCCTTTGTTAAAGCTACAGGCCAAAATGAACTCATGCTAGGCAAAGTCAGCAAATTCACCACATAACAGAGACTCAGAGATAAAACAAAAGAACTCACTAATTGACAGACTCAGCAAATAAAATGCAGAATCCCACAGGTTTATTAAAGGAAAAGGCCTGGCTGGGACAACAGGATAAACAAACTTGAGGGCTCCAGAGAAAGATTAACTTAGCTGGGAGCTCTTATCTAAAGCAACAGGTAGTTTTCAACTACAAAGAGTTTCTCATCTATGTGCTATTGACTATGAAAAACTGCTAATAAAACATCCTGTGTTGTCTCCTGAGCTACAAGATCATCTTCCTTTCCCATGCATAGATCATAGACTCACCTATTGTTGTAATGTATGAATGGTCCATATATTAACTGTGTCTTTACTTAGCAAGACAAGATTTCTATCTAGGACTTTACAACCAGCAAGGTTATCGGCCTGACCCAGGACTGAAGTTATCAAACATCCTGCAAGCCCCCTCGTCTGAAGACCCTTCCCAGTAATCAAGATCTAAGAAGAAGATACAACAGACAAATGGACTTCCTCATCCTGAGAACTGTGATTGATTTTACCTGATCTGACAAGACAAACAGCGTGTTTTATGTTTATTGCTTCCATGCTTTGTACACCCTGTTCCTTAGAGTAAATTTTTTTCACTGCCCATTTACTTGCATGTATCACATTTTCAATAAATAAGCACGATGATTCCTAGCAGTTGTCACTCCTCAGAGAGCGATTTCTGGGAGTGTCCGGCATAGGACGTGCATGAAAAGGCACCGAGGCCTCTGTCTTCTGTCCACCTGCGCCGCCTCCGTCGAGTCGACCCACCCCCGCCGAGGCTAGACCCGAGGCTAGACCCCGGCAGGGGTTAAGCATAAGGTTTCCGCCTAGGGTTAGGGTTAGGTCTATTGTTTGAGTTAGGCTTCAGGTTAGGTTAGGTTTGAACTTAGTTTGAGGGAGTAAATTTAGACCTATTGTATTTTTCGGTTCAGTGTTACGGTTGAATTTAGCCTCAGGGTAAGGTTAGGGTTGGGGTCAAGCTTAAGGTGTTCGTCTAGGGTTAGGGTTAGGTCTATTGTTTGAGTTAGGCTTCAGGTTAGGTTAGGTTTGAACTTAGTTTGAGGGAGTAAGTTTAGGGATAATGTTAGTTTTCGGTTCAGTGTTATGGTTGGAGTTAGCGTGAGGGTCAGGTTAGGCTTGGGGTGAGCTTAAGGTGTCCGCCTAGGGTTAGGGTTAGGTCTGTGGTTTGAGTTAGGCTTCAGGTTAGGTTAGGTTTAAACTTAACTTGAGGGAGTAAGTTTAGGGCTACTTTAGTTTTCGGTTCAGTGTTACGGTTGGAGATAGCGTCAGGGTCAGGTTAGGGTTGTGGTTGAGCTTCAGGTGTCCTCCTAGGGTTAGGTTTAGGTCTATGGTTTGAGTTAGGCTTCAGGTTAGGTTAGGTTTGAACTTAGTTTGAGGGAGTAAATTTAGACCCATTGTATTTTTCGGTTCAGTGTTACGGTTGAATTTAGCCTGAGGGTCAGGTTAGGGTTGGGGTCAAGCTTAAGGTGTCCGCCTAGGGTTAGGGTTACGTCTATTGTTTGAGTTAGGCTTCAGGTTAGGTTAGGTTTGAACTTAGTTTGAGGGAGTAAGTTTAGGGCTACTGTTAGTTTTCGGTTCAGTGTTACGGTTGGAGATAGCGTCAGGGTCTGGTTAGGGTTGTGGTTGAGTTTCAGGTGTCCGCCTAGGGTTAGGGTTAGGTCTATGGTTTGAGTTAGGCTTCAGGTTAGGTTAGGTTTGAACTTAGTTTGAGGGAGTCAGTTTAGGGCTACTGTCAGTTTTCGGTTAACTGTTACGGTTGGAGTAAGCGCCAGGGTCAGGTTAGGTTTGGGGTTGAGCTTAAGGTGTCCGCCTAGGGTTAGGGTTAGGTGTATGGTTTGATTTAGGCTTCAGGTTAGGTTAGGTTTGAACTTAGTTTGAGGGAGTAAGTTTAGGGCTACTGTTAGTTTTCGTTTAACTGTTACGGTTGGAGTAAGCGTCAAGGTCAGGTTAGGGTGGGGGTTAAGCATAAGGTTTCCGCTTAGGGTTAGGGTTAGGTCTATGGTTTCATTTAGGCTTCAGGTTAGGTTAGGATTAAACTTAGTTTGAGGGAGTAAGTTTAGGGCTACTGTTAGATTTCGGTTAACTGTTACGGTTGGAGTAAGCGTCAGGGTCAGGTTAGGGTGGGGGTTGAGCTTAAGGTGTCCGCTTAGGGTTAGGGTTAGGTCTGTGGTTTGAGATAGGCTTCAGGTTAGGTTAGGTTTGAACTTAGTTTGAGGGAGTAAGTTTAGGGCTACTGTTAGTTTTCGGTTCAGTGTTACGGTTGGAGAAAGCGTCAGGGTCAGGTTAGGGTTGTGGTGGAGCTTCAGGTGTCCGCCTAGGGTTAGGGTTAGGTCTATGGTTTGAGTTAGGCTTCAGGTTAGGTTAGGTTTGAACTTAGTTTGAGGGAGTAAGTTTAGGGCTACTGTTAGTTTTCGGGTAACTGTTACGGTTGGAGTTAGCGTCAGGGTCAGGTTAGGGTTGGGGTTGATCTTAAGGTGTCTGCCTAGGGTTAGGGTTAGGTCTATGGTATGAGTTAGGCTTCAGGTTAGATTAGGTTTGAAGTTAGTTTGAGGGTGTAAGTTTAGGGCTACTGTTAGTTTTCGGTTCAGTGTTACGGTTGGAGATAGCGTCATGGTCAAGTTAGGGTTGGGATTGAGATTCAGGTATCCGGCTAGGGTTAGGGTTAGGTCTATGGTTTGAGTTAGGCTTCAGGTTAGGTTAGGTTTGAACTTAGTTTGAGGGAATAAGTTTAGGCCTATTTTATTTTTCGGTTCAGTGTTACGGTTGAATTTAGCCTGAGGGTCAGGTTAGGGTTGGGGTCAAGCTTAAGATGTCCGCCTATGGTTAGGGTTAGGTCTATTGTTTGAGTTCGGCTTCAGGTTAGGTTAGGTTTGAACTTAGTTTGAGGGAGTAAGTTTAGGGCTACTGTTAGTTTTCAGTTCAGTGTTACGTTTGGAGATAG
Organism: Tupaia tana; assembly: GCA_026018925.1. Lineage (NCBI taxonomy): Eukaryota > Metazoa > Chordata > Mammalia > Scandentia > Tupaiidae > Tupaia > Tupaia tana. Next base: position 1,342,446 of record JAKSZU010000032.1, on the reverse strand, counting down.
CGTCAAGGTCTGGTTAGGGTTGTGGTTGAGTTTCAGGTGTCCGCCTAGGGTTAGGGTTAGGTCTATGGTTTGAGTTAGGCTTCAGGTTAGGTTAGGTTTGAACTGAGTTTGAAGGAGTAAGTTTAGGGCTACTGTTAGTTTTCGTTTAACTGTTACGGTTGGAGTAAGCGTCAGGGTCAGGTTAGGGTGGGGGTTAAGCATAAGGTTTCCGCCTAGGGTTAGGGTTAGGTCTATGGTTTCATTTAGGCTTCAGGTTAGGTTAGGATTAAACTTAGTTTGAGGGAGTAAGTTTAGGGCTACTGTTAGTTTTCGGTTAACTGTTACGGTTGGAGTAAGCGTCAGGGTCAGGTTAGGGTGGGGGTTAAGCATAAGGTGTCCGCCTAGGGTTAGGGTTAGGTCTATGGTTTCATTTAGGCTTCAGGTTAGGTTAGGATTGAACTTAGTTTGAGGGAGTAAGTTCAGGGCTACTGTTAGTTTTCGGTTCAGTGTTACGGTTGGAGTTAGCGTTAGGGTCCGGTTAGGTTTGGGGTTGAGCTTAAGGTGTCCGCCTAGGTTTAGGGTTAGGTCTGTGATTTGAGTTAGGCTTCAGGTTAGGTTAGGTTTGAACTTAGTTTTAGGGAGTAAGTTTAGGGCTACTGTTAGTTTTAGGTTCAGTGTTACGGTTGGAGTTAGCGTGAGGGTCAGGTTAGGGCTGGGTTTGAGCTTCAGGTGTCTGCCTAGGGTTAGGGTTAGGTGTATGGTTTAAATTAGGCTTCAGGTTAGGTTAGGTTTGAACTTAGTTTGAGGGAGTAAGTTTAGGCCTACTGTTATTTTTCGGGAAAATGTTATGGTTGGAGTTAGCGTCAGGGTCAGGTTAGGGTTGGGGTTGAGATTAAGGTGTCTGCCTAGGGTTAGGGTTAGGTGTATGGTTTGATTTAGGCTTCAGGTTAGGTTAGGTTTGAACTTAGTTTGAGGGAGTCAGTTTAGGGCTACTGTTAGTTTTCGGGTAACTGTTACTGTTGGAGTTAGCGTCAGGGCCAAGTTAGAATTGGGGTTGAGCTTAAGGTGTCCCCCTAGGGTTAGGGTTAGGTGTATGGTTTCATTTAGGCTTCAGGTTAGGTTAGGTTTGAAGTTAGTTTGAGGGAGTCAGTTTAGGTCTATTGTTAGTTTTCGGTTAACTGTTACAGTTGGAGTCAGCGTCAGGGTCAGGTTAGGCTGGGGGTTAAGCATAAGGTGTCCGCCTAGGGTTAGGCTTAGGTCTATGGTTTGAGTTAGTCTTCAGGTTAGGTTAGGTTTGAACTTAGTTTGAGGGAGTAAGTTTAGGGCTACTGTTAGTTTTCGGTTAACTGTTACAGTTGGATTTAGCCTCAGGGTCATGTTAGCGTTGGGGTTAAGCTTAAGGTGTCCGCCTATGGTTAGGGTTAGGTCTGTGGTTTGAGTTAGGCTTCAGGTTATGTTAGGATTGAACTTAGTTTGAGGGAGTAAGTTTAGGGCTACTGTTAGTTTTCGGTTCAGTGTTACGGTTGGCGTTAGCGTGAGGGTCAGGTTACGGTTCTGGTTGAGCTTAAGGTGTCCGCCTAGGGTTAGGGTTAGGTGTATGGTTTGATTTTGGCTTCTGGTTAGGTTAGGTTTGAACTTAGTTTGAGGGAGTAAGTTTAGTGCTACTGTTAGTTTTTGGGTAACTGTTACGGATGGAGTTAGCGTCAGGGCCAGGTTAGGGTTGAGATTGAGCTTAAGGTGTCCGCCTAGAGTTAGGGTTAGGTGCATGGTTTGATTTAGGCTTCAGGTTATGTTAGGTTTGAAGTTAGTTTCAGGGAGTAAGTTTAGGGCTACTGTTAGTTTTTGGTTAATTGTTACAGTTGGAGTAAGCGTCAGGGTCAGGTTAGGGTGGGGGTTAAGCATAAGGTGTCCGCCTAGGGATAGGGTTAGGTGTATGATTTGATTTAGGCTTCAGGTTAGGTTAGGTTTGAAGTTAGTTTGAGAGAGTAAGTTTAGGGCCACTGTTAGTTTTCGGTTCAGTGTTACGGTTGGAGTTAGCGTGAGGGTCAGGTTAGGGTTGGGGTTGAGCTTAAGGTGTCCGCCTAGGGTTAGGGTTAGGTCTGTGGTTTGAGTTAGGCTTCAGGTTAGGTTAGGTTTGAACTTAGTTTGAGGGAGTAAGTTTAGGGATACTGTTAGTTTTCGGTTCAGTGTTATGGTTGGAGATAGAGTCAGGGTCAGGTTAGGGTTGGGGTTGAGCTTCAGGTGTCCGCCTAGGGTTAGGGTTAGGTCTATGGTTTGAGTGAGGCTTCAGGTGAGATTATGTTTGAAGTTAGTTTGAGGGTGTAAGTTCAGGGCTACTGTTAGTTTTCGGTTAAATGTTACAGTTGGAGTAAGCGTCAGGGTCAGGTTAGGGTGGCGGTTAAGCATAAGTTGTCCGCCGACGGTTAGGGTTAGGTCTATGATTTGATTTAGGCTTCAGGTTACGTTAGGTTTGAACGTAGTTTGAGGGAGTCAGTTTAGGGCTACTGTTAGTTTTCGGTTAACTGTTACGGTTGGAGTAAGCGTCAGGGTCAGGTTAGGTTTGGGGTTGAGCTTAAGGTGTCTGCCTAGGGTTAGGGTTAGGTGTATGGTTTGGTTTAGGCTTCAGGTTAGGTAAGGTTTGAACTTAGTTTGAGGGAGTAAGTTTAGGGCTTCTGTTAGTTTTTGATTCAGTGTTATATTTGGAGTTAGCGTGAGTGTCCGGTTAGGGTTGGGGTTGAGCTTAAGGTGTCCGCCTAGGGTTAGGGTTAGGTCTGTGGTTTGAGATAGGCTTCAGGTTAGGTTAGGTTTGAACTTAGTTTGAGGGAGTAAGTTTAGGGCTACTCCTAATTTTCGGTTCAGTGTTACAGTTGGAGATAGCGTCAGGGTCAGGTTAGGGTTGTGGTTGAGCTTCAGGTGTCCGCCTAGGGTTAGGGTTAGGTCTATGGTTTGAGTTAGGCTTCAGGTTAGGTTAGGTTTGAACTTAGTTTGAGGGAGTAAGTTTAGGGCTACTGTTAGTTTTCGGTTCAGTGTTACGGTTGGAGTTAGCGTGATGGTCAGGTTAGGGTTGGGTTTGAACTTCAGGTGTCCGCCTAGGGTTAGGGTTAGGTGTATGGTTTGATTTAGGCTTCAGGTTAGGTTAGGTTTGAACTTAGTTTGAGGCAGTAAGTTTAGGGCTACTGTTAGTTTTCGTTTAACTGTTACGGTTGGAGTAAGCGTCAGGGTCAGGTTAGGGTGGGGCTTAAGCATAAGGTGTCCGCCTAAGGTTAGGGTTAGGTCTATGGTTTCATTTAGGCTTCAGGTTAGGTTAGGTTTGAACTTAGTTTGAGTGAGTATGTTTAGGGCTACTGTTAGTTTTCGGTTCAGTGTTACGGTTGGATTTAGCGTGAGGGTTAGGTTAGGGTTGGGGTTGAGCTTAAGGTGTCCGCCTAGGGTTAGGGTTAGGTCTATGGTTTGAGTTAGGCTTCAGGTTAGGTTAGGTTTGAACTTAGTTTGAGGGAGTAAGTTTAGGCCTATTGTATTTTTCGGTTCAGTTTTACGGTTGAATTTAGCCTCAGGGTCAGGTTAGGGTTGGGGTCAAGCTTAAGGTGTCCGCCTAGTGTTAGGGTTAGGTCTATTGTTTGAGTTAGGCTTCAGGTTAGGTTAGGTTTGACCTTAGTTTGAGGGCGTAAGTTTAGGGCTACTGTTAATTTTCGGGTAACTGTTACGGTTGGAGTTAGCGTCAGGGCAAGGTTAGGGTTGGGGTTGAGCTTAAGGTGTCCGCCTAGGGTTTGGGTTAGGTGTATGGTTTGATTTAGGCTTCAGGTTAGGTTAGGTTTGAACTTAGTTTGAGGGAGTAAGTTTAGGGCTACTGTTAGTTTTCGTTTAACTGTTATGGTTGGAATAAGCGTCAGGGTCAGGTTAGGGTGGGGGTTAAGCATAAGGTGTCCGCCTAGGGTTAGGGTTAGGTCTATGGTTTCATTTAGGCTTCAGGTTAGGTTAGGATTGAACTTAGTTTGAGGGAGTAAGTTTAAGGCTACTGTTAGTTTTCGGTTCAGTGTTCCGGTTGGATTTAGCCTCAGGTTCAGGTTAGGGCTAGGGTTAAGCTTAAGGTGACCGCCTAGGGTTAGGGCTAGGTCTATTGTTTGAGTTAGGCTTCAGGTTAGGTTAGGTTTGAACGTAGTTTGAGGGAGTAAGTTTAGGGCTACTGTTAGTTTTCGGTTCGAGTTACGGTTGGAGTTAGCGTGAGGGTCCGGTTAGGGTTGGGGTTGAGCTTAAGGTGTCCGCCTAGGGTTAGGGTTAGGTCTGTGGTTTGAGTTAGGCTTCACGTTAGGATAGGTTTGAACTTAGTTTGAGGGAGTAAGTTTAGGGCTACTGTTAGTTTTCGGTTCAGTGTTACGGTTGGAGATAGCGTCATGGTCAAGTTAGGGTTGGGATTAAGATTCAGGTGTCCGCCTAGGGTTAGGGTTAGGTCTATGGTTTGAGTTAGGCTTCAGGTTAGGTTAGGTTTGAACTTAGTTTGAGGGAGTATGTTTAGGCCTATTTTATTTTTCGGTTCAGTGTTATGGTTGAATTTAGCCTCAGGGTCAGGTTAGGTTTGGGGTTGAGCTTAAGGTGTCCGCCTACGGTTAGGGTTAGGTGTATGGTTTGATTTAGGCTTCAGGTTAGGTTAGGATTGAACTTAGTTTGAGGGAGTAAGTTTAGAGCTACTGTTAGTTTTCGGTTCAGTGTTACGTTTGGAGTTTGCGTTAGGGTCCGGTTAAGGTTGGGGTTGAACTTAAGGTGTCCGCCTAGGTTTAGGGTTAGGTCTGTGATTTGAGTTAGGCTTCAGGTTAGGTTAGGTTTGAACTTAGTTTTAGGGAGAAAATTTAGCACTACTGTTAGTTTTCGGTTCAGTATTACGGTTGGAGATAGCGTCAGGGTCAGGTTAGGGTTGGGGTGGAGCTTCAGGTGTCGGCCTAGGGTTAGGGTTAGGTCTATGGTTTGAGTTAGGCTTCAGGTTAGGTTAGGTTTGAACTTAGTTTTAGGGAGTAAGTTTAGGGCTACTCTTAGTTTTAGGTTCAGTGTTACGGTTGGAGTTAGCGTGAGGGTCAGGTTAGGGTTGGGTTTGAGCTTCAGGTGTCCGCCTAGGGTTAGGGTTAGGTGTATGGTTTGATTTAGGCTTCAGGTTAGGTTAGGTTTGAACTTAGTTTGAGGGAGTAAGTTTAGGGCTACTGTTAGTTTTCGTTTAACTGTTACGGTTGGAGTAAGCATCAGGGTCAGGTTAGGGTGGTGGTTAAGCATAAGGTGTCCGCCTAGGGTTAGGGTTAGGTCTATGGTTTCATTTAGGCTTCAGGTTAGGATAGGATTGAACTTAGTTTGAGGGAGTAAGTTTAGGGCTACTCTTAGTTTTCGGTTCAGTGTTACGGTTGGATTTAGCCTCAGGGTCAGGTTATGGTTGGGGTTAATCTTAAGGTGTCCGCCTAGGGTTAGGGTTAGGTCTATTGCTGAAGTTAGGCTTCAGGTTAGGTTAGGTTTGAACTTAGTTTGAGGGAGTAAGTTTAGGGCTACTGTTAGTTTTTGGTTCAGTGTTACGTTTGGAGTTAGTGTGAGGGTCCGCTTAGGGTTGGGGTTGAGCTTAAGGTGTCCGCCTAGGGATAGAGTTAGGTCTGTGGTTTGAGTTAAGCTTCAGGTTAGGTTAGGTTTGAACTTAGTTTGAGGGAGTAAATTTAGGCCTATTGCATTTTTCGGTTCAGTGTTACGGTTGAATTTAGCCTCAGGGTCAGGTTAGGGTTGGGGTTAAGCTTAAGGTGTCCGCCTAGGGTTAGGTTTAGGTCTATTGTTTGAGTTAGGCTTCAGGTTAGGTTAGGTTTGAACTTAGTTTGAGGGAATAAGTTTAGGGCTAGTGTTATTTTTCGGTTCCGTGTTACGGTTGGAGTTAGCGTGAGGGTCAGGTTAGGGTTGGGGTTGAGCTTAAGGTGTCCGCCTAGGGTTAGGGTTAGGTCTGTGGTTTGAGTTAGGCTTCAGGTTAGGTTAGGTTTGAACTTAGTTTGAGGGAGTAAGTTTAGGGCGACTCTTAGTTTTCGGGTAACTGTTACTGTTGGAGTTAGTTTCAGGGCCAGGTTAGGGTTGGGGTTGAGCTTAAGGTGTCCGCCTAGGGTTAGGGTTAGGTCTATGGTTTCATTTAGGCTTCAGGTAAGGTTAGGATTGAACTTAGTTTGAGGGAGTAAGTCTAGGGCTACTGGTAGTTTTCGGTTCAGTGTTACGGTTGGAGATAGCGTCAGGGTCAGGTTATGGTTGGCGTTGAGCTTCAGGTGTACGCCTAGGGTTAGGGTTAGGTCTATTGTTTGTGTTAGGCTTCATGTTAGGTTAGGTTTGAACTTAGTTTGAGGGAGTAAGTTTAGGGCTACTGTTAGTTTTCGGTTCAGTGTTACGGTTGGACTGAGCGTGAGGGTCAGGTTAGGGTTGGGGTTGAGCTTCAGGTGTCCGTCTAGAGTTAGGGTTAGGTTTATGGTTTGATTTAGGCTTCAGGTTAGTTTAGGTTTGAACTTAGTTTGAGGGAGTAAGTTTAGGGCTACTGTTATTTTTCGGGTAACTGTTACGATTGGAGTTAGTGTCAGGGCCAGGTTATGGTTGGGGTTGAGCTTAACGTGTCCGCCTAGGGTTACGGTTAGGTGTAAGGTTTGATTTAGGCTTCAGGTTGGGTTATCTTTGAACTTAGAGGGAGTAAGTTTAGGGCTACTCTTAGTTTTCGGTTAACTGTTACGGTTGGAGTAAGCGTCAGGGTCAGGTTAGGTTTGGGGTTGAGCTTAAGGAGTCCGCCTAGGGTTAGTGTTAGGTGTATGGTTTGATTTAGGCTTCAGGTTAGGTTAGGTTTGAACTTAGTTTGAGGGACTAAGTTTAGGGCTATTGTTAGTTTTCTGTTCAGTATTATGGTTGGAGTTAGCGTCAGGGTCAGGTTAGGGTTGGGGTTAGCTTGAGGTGTCCGCCTAGGGTTAGGGTTAGGTGTATGGTTTGATTTAGGCTTCAGGTTAGGTTAGGTTTGAACTTAGTTTGAGGGAGTAAGTTTAGGGCTACTGTTAGTTTTCGTTTAACTGTTATGGTTGGAGTAAGCGTCAGGGTCAGGTTAGGGTGGGGGTTAAGCATAAGGTGTCCGCCTAGGGTTAGGGTTAGGTCTATGGTTTCATTTAGGCTTCTGGTTAGGTTAGGATTGAACTTAGTTTGAGGGAGTAAGTTTAGGGCTACTGTTAGTTTTCGGTTCAGTGTTCCAGTTGGATTTAGCCTCAGGTTCTGGTTAGGGCTGGGGTTAAGCTTATGGTGTCCGCCTAGGGTTAGGGCTAGGTCTATTGTTTGAGTTAGGCTTCAGGTTAGGTTAGGTTTGAACTTAGTTTGAGGGAGTAAGTTTAGGGCTACTGTTAGTTTTCGGTTCGAGTTAGGGTTGGAGTTAGCGTGAGGGTCCGGTTAGGGTTGCGGTTGAGCTTAAGGTGTCCGCCTAGGGTTAGGGTTAGGTCTGTGGTTTGAGTTAGGCTTCATGTTAGGATAGGTTTGAACTCAGTTTGAGGGAGTAAGTTTAGGGCTACTGTTAGTTTTCGGTTCAGTGTTACGGTTGGAGATAGCGTCATGGTCAAGTTAGGGTTGGGATTAAGATTCAGGTGTCCGCCTAGGGTTAGGGTTAGGTCTATTGTTTGAGTTAGGCTTCAGGTTAGGTTAGGTTTGAACTTAGTTTGAGGGAGTATGTTTAGGCCTATTTTATTTTTCAGTTCAGTGTTATGGTTGAATTTAGCCTCAGGGTCAGGTTAGGGTTGGGGTCAAGCTTAAGGTGTCCGCCTAGGGTTAGGGTTAGGTCTATTGTTTGAGTTAGGCTTCAGGTTAGGTTAGGTTTGAACTTAGTTTGAGGGAGTAAGTTTAGGGCTACTGTTAGTTTTCAGTTCAGTGTTACTGTTGGAGATAGCTTGAGGGTCTGGTTAGGGTTGGGGTTGAGCTTAAGGTGTCCGCCTAGGGTTAGGGTTAGGTCTGTGATTTGAGTTAGGCTTCAGGTTAGGTTAGGTTTGAACTTAGTTTGAGGGAGTAATTTTAGTGGTACTGTCAGTTTTCGGTTAACCGTTACGGTTGGAGTAAGCGCCAGGGTCAGGTTAAGTTTGGGGTTGAGCTTAAGGTGTCCGCCTAGGGTTAGGGTTAGGTGTATGGTTTGATTTAGGCTTCAGGTTAGGTTAGGTTTGAACTTAGTTTGAGGGAGTAAGTTTAGGGCTACTGTTAGTTTTCAGTTCAGTGTTACTGTTGGAGATAGCTTGAGGGTCTGGTTAGGGTTGGGGTTGAGCTTAAGGTGTCCGCCTAGGGTTAGGGTTAGGTCTGTGATTTGAGTTAGGCTTCAGGTTAGGTTAGGTTTGAACTTAGTTTGAGGGAGTAATTTTAGTGGTACTGTCAGTTTTCGGTTAACCGTTACGGTTGGAGTAAGCGCCAGGGTCAGGTTAGGTTTGGGGTTGAGCTTAAGGTGTCCGCCTAGGGTTAGGGTTAGGTGTATGGTTTGATTTAGGCTTCAGGTTAGGTTAGGTTTGAACTTAGTTTGAGGGAGTAAGTTTAGGGCTACTGTTAGTTTTCGTTTAACTGTTACGGTTGGAGTAAGCGTCAGGGTCAGGGTAGGGTGGTGGTTAAGCATAAGGTGTCCGCCTAGGGTTAGGGTTAGGTCTATGGTTTCATTTACGCTTCAGGTTAGGTTAGGATTGAACTTAGTTTGAGGGAGTAAGTTTAGGGCTACTGTTAGTTTTCGGTTCAGTGTTACTGTTGGATTTAGCCTCAGGGTCAGGTTATGGTTGGGGTTAAGCTTAAGGTGTCCGCCTAGGGTTAGGGTTAGGTCTATTGCTGAAGTTAGGCTTCAGGTTAGGTTAGGTTTGAACTTAGTTTGAGGGAGTAAGTTTAGGGCTACTGTTAGTTTTTGGTTCAGTGTTACGTTTGGAGTTAGTGTGAGGGTCCAGTTAGGGTTGGGGTTGAGCTTAAGGTGTCCGCCTAGGGATAGAGTTAGGTCTGTGGTTTGAGTTAAGCTTCAGGTTAGGTTAGGTTTGAACTTAGTTTGAGGGAGTAAATTTAGGCCTATTGCATTTTTCGGTTCAGTGTTACGGTTGAATTTAGCCTCAGGGTCAGGTTAGGGTTGGGGTTAAGCTTAAGGTGTCCGCCTAGGGTTAGGTTTAGGTCTATTGTTTGAGTTAGGCTTAAGGTTAGGTTAGGTTTGAACTTAGTTTGAGGGAATAAGTTTTGGGCTACTGGTATTTTTCGGTACCGTGTTACGGTTGGACTTAGCGTGAGGGTCAGGTTAGGGTTGGGGTTGAGCTTCAGGTGTCCGTCTAGGGTTAGGGTTAGGTGTATGGTTTGATTTAGGCTTCAGGTTAGTTTAGGTTTGAACTTAGTTAGAGGGAGTAAGTTTAGGGCTACTCTTAGTTTTCGGTTAACTGTTACGGTTGGAGTAAGCGTCAGGGTCAGGTTAGGTTTGGGGTTGAGCTTAAGGTGTCCGCCTAGGGTTAGGGTTAGGTGTATGGTTTGATTTAGGTTTCAGGTTAGGATAGGTTTGAACTTAGTCTGAGGGACTAAGTTTAGGGCTACTGTTAGTTTTCTGTTCAGTATTATGGTTGGAGTTAGCGTCAGGGTCAGGTTAGGTTTGGGGTTAGCTTGAGGTGTCCGCCTAGGGTTAGGGTTAGGTCTATGGTTTGAGTTAGGCTTCAGGTTAGGTTAGGTTTGAACTTAGTTTGAGGGAGTAAGTTTAGGGCTACTGTTAGTTTTCGGTTCAGTGTTACGGTTGGAGTTAGCGTGAGGGTCAGGTTAGGGTTGGGGTTGAGCTTAAGGTGTCCGCCTAGGGTAGGGTTAGGTCTGTGGTTTGAGTTAGGCTTCAGGTTAGGTTAGGTTTGAACTTAGTTTGAGGGAGTAAGTTTAGGGCTACTGTTAGTTTTCGGTTCAGTGTTACGGTTGGAGATAGCGTCAGGGTCTGGTTAGGGTTGTGGTTGAGTTTCAGGTGTCCGCCTAGGGTTAGGGTTAGGTCTATGGTTTGAGTTAGGCTTCAGGTTAGGTTAGGTTTGAACTTAGTTTGAGGGAGTCAGTTTAGGGCTACTGTCAGTTTTCGGTTAACTGTTACGGTTGGAGTAAGCGCCAGGGTCAGGTTAGGTTTGGGGTTGAGCTTAAGGTGTCCGCCTAGGGTTAGGGTTAGGTGTATGGTTTGATTTAGGCTTCAGGTTAGGTTAGGTTTGAACTTAGTTTGAGGGAGTAAGTTTAGGGCTACTGTTAGTTTTCGTTTAACTGTTACGGTTGGAGTAAGCGTCAAGGTCAGGTTAGGGTGGGGGTTAAGCATAAGGTTTCCGCTTAGGGTTAGGGTTAGGTCTATGGTTTCATTTAGGCTTCAGGTTAGGTTAGGATTAGACTTAGTTTGAGGGAGTAAGTTTAGGGCTACTGTTAGATTTCGGTTAACTGTTACGGTTGGAGTAAGCGTCAGGGTCAGGTTAGGGTGGGGGTTGAGCTTAAGGTGTCCGCTTAGGGTTAGGGTTAGGTCTGTGGTTTGAGATAGGCTTCAGGTTAGGTTAGGTTTGAACTTAGTTTGAGGGTGTAAGTTTAGGGCTACTGTTAGTTTTCGGTTCAGTGTTACGGTTGGAGATAGCGTCATGGTCAAGTTAGGGTTGGGATTGAGATTCAGGTATTCGGCTAGGGTTAGGGTTAGGTCTATGGTTTGAGTTAGGCTTCAGGTTAGGTTAGGTTTGAACTTAGTTTGAGGGAGTAAGTTTAGGGCTACTGTTAGTTTTTGGGTAACTGTTACTGTTGGAATTAGCGTCAGGGCCAAGTTAGAATTGGGGTTGAGCTTAAGGTGTCCCCCTAGGGTTAGGGTTAGGTGTATGGTTTCATTTAGGCTTCAGGTTAGGTTAGGTTTGAAGTTAGTTTGAGGGAGTCAGTTTAGGTCTACTGTTAGTTTTCGGTTAACTGTTACAGTTGGAGTCAGCGTCAGGGTCAGGTTAGGCTGGGGGTTAAGCATAAGGTGTCCGCCTAGTGTTAGGCTTAGGTCTATGGTTTGAGTTAGTCTTCAGGTTAGGTTAGGTTTGAACTTAGTTTGAGGGAGTAAGTTTAGGGCTACTGTTAGTTTTCGGTTAACTGTTACGGTTGGATTTAGCCTCAGGGTCATGTTAGCGTTGGGGTTAAGCTTAAGGTGTCCGCCTATGGTTAGGGTTAGGTCTGTGGTTTGAGTTAGGCTTCAGGTTATGTTAGGATTGAACTTAGTTTGAGGGAGTAAGTTTAGGGCTACTGTTAGTTTTCGGTTCAGTGTTACGGTTGGCGTTAGCGTGAGGGTCAGGTTACGGTTCTGGTTGAGCTTAAGGTGTCCGCCTAGGGTTAGGGTTAGGTGTATGGTTTGATTTTGGCTTCTGGTTAGGTTAGGTTTGAACTTAGTTTGAGGGAGTAAGTTTAGGGCTACTGTTAGTTTTTGGGTAACTGTTACGGATGGAGTTAGCGTCAGGGCCAGGTTAGGGTTGAGATTGAGCTTAAGGTGTCCGCCTAGAGTTAGGGTTAGGTGCATGGTTTGATTTAGGCTTCAGGTTATGTTAGGTTTGAAGTTAGTTTCAGGGAGTAAGTTTAGGGCTACTGTTAGTTTTTGGTTAATTGTTACAGTTGGAGTAAGCGTCAGGGTCAGGTTAGGGTGGGGGTTAAGCATAAGGTGTCCGCCTAGGGATAGGGTTAGGTCTGTGGTTTGAGTTAGGCTTCAGGTTAGGTTAGGTTTGAACTTAGTTTGAGGGAGTAAGTTTAGGGATACTGTTAGTTTTCGGTTCAGTGTTATGGTTGGAGATAGAGTCAGGGTCAGGTTAGGGTTGGGGTTGAGCTTCAGGTGTCCGCCTAGGGTTAGGGTTAGGTCTATGGTTTGAGTGAGGCTTCAGGTGAGATTATGTTTGAAGTTAGTTTGAGGGTGTAAGTTCAGGGCTACTGTTAGTTTTCGGTTAAATGTTACAGTTGGAGTAAGCGTCAGGGTCAGGTTAGGGTGGCGGTTAAGCATAAGTTGTCCGCCGACAGTTAGGGTTAGGTCTATGATTTGATTTAGGCTTCAGGTTAGGTTAGGTTTGAACGTAGTTTGAGGGAGTCAGTTTAGGGCTACTGTTAGTTTTCGGTTAACTGTTACGGTTGGAGTAAGCGTCAGGGTCAGGTTAGGTTTGGGGTTGAGCTTAAGGTGTCTGCCTAGGGTTAGGGTTAGGTGTATGGTTTGGTTTAGGCTTCAGGTTAGGTAAGGTTTGAACTTAGTTTGAGGGAGTAAGTTTAGGGCTTCTGTTAGTTTTTGATTCAGTGTTATATTTGGAGTTAGCGTGAGTGTCCGGTTAGGGTTGGGGTTGAGCTTAAGGTGTCCGCCTAGGGTTAGGGTTAGGTCTGTGGTTTGAGATAGGCTTCAGGTTAGGTTAGGTTTGAACTTAGTTTGAGGGAGTAAGTTTAGGGCTACTCCTAATTTTCGGTTCAGTGTTACAGTTGGAGATAGCGTCAGGGTCAGGTTAGGGTTGTGGTTGAGCTTCAGGTGTCCGCCTAGGGTTAGGGTTAGGTCTATGGTTTGAGTTAGGCTTCAGGTTAGGTTAGGTTTGAACTTAGTTTGAGGGAGTCAGTTTAGGGCTACTCCTAATTTTCGGTTCAGTGTTACAGTTGGAGATAGCGTCAGGGTCAGGTTAGGGTTGTGGTTGAGCTTCAGGTGTCCGCCTAGGGTTAGGGTTAGGTCTATGGTTTGAGTTAGGCTTCAGGTTAGGTTAGGTTTGAACTTAGTTTGAGGGAGTAAGTTTAGGGCTACTGTTAGTTTTCGGTTCAGTGTTACGGTTGGAGTTAGCGTGAGGGTCAGGTTAGGGTTGGGTTTGAACTTCAGGTGTCCGCCTAGGGTTAGGGTTAGGTGTATGGTTTGATTTAGGCTTCAGGTTAGGTTAGGTTTGAACTTAGTTTGAGGCAGTAAGTTTAGGGCTACTGTTAGTTTTCGTTTAACTGTTAGGGTTGGAGTAAGCGTCAGGGTCAGGTTAGGGTGGGGCTTAAGCATAAGGTGTCCGCCTAAGGTTAGGGTTAGGTCTATGGTTTCATTTAGGCTTCAGGTTAGGTTAGGTTTGAACTTAGTTTGAGTGAGTATGTTTAGGGCTACTGTTAGTTTTCGGTTCAGTGTTACGGTTGGATTTAGCGTGAGGGTTAGGTTAGGGTTGGGGTTGAGCTTAAGGTGTCCGCCTAGGGTTAGGGTTAGGTCTATGGTTTGAGTTAGGCTTCAGGTTAGGTTAGGTTTGAACTTAGTTTGAGGGAGTAAGTTTAGGCCTATTGTATTTTTCGGTTCAGTTTTACGGTTGAATTTAGCCTCAGGGTCAGGTTAGTGTTGGGGTCAAGCTTAAGGTGTCCGCCTAGTGTTAGGGTTAGGTCTATTGTTTGAGTTAGGCTTCAGGTTAGGTTAGGTTTGACCTTAGTTTGAGGGCGTAAGTTTAGGGCTACTGTTAATTTTCGGGTAACTGTTACGGTTGGAGTTAGCGTCAGGGCAAGGTTAGGGTTGGGGTTGAGCTTAAGGTGTCCGCCTAGGGTTTGGGTTAGGTGTATGGTTTGATTTAGGCTTCAGGTTAGTTTAGGTTTGAACTTAGTTTGAGGGAGTATGTTTAGGGCTACTGTTAGTTTTCGTTTAACTGTTATGGTTGGAATAAGCGTCAGGGTCAGGTTAGGGTGGGGGTTAAGCATAAGGTGTCCGCCTAGGGTTAGGGTTAGGTCTATGGTTTCATTTAGGCTTCAGGTTAGGTTAGGATTGAACTTAGTTTGTGGGAGTAAGTTTAAGGCTACTGTTAGTTTTCGGTTCAGTGTTCCGGTTGGATTTAGCCTCAGGTTCAGGTTAGGGCTAGGGTTAAGCTTAAGGTGACCGCCTAGGGTTAGGGCTAGGTCTATTGTTTGAGTTAGGCTTCAGGTTAGGTTAGGTTTGAACGTAGTTTGAGGGAGTAAGTTTAGGGCTACTGTTAGTTTTCGGTTCGAGTTACGGTTGGAGTTAGCGTGAGGGTCCGGTTAGGGTTGGGGTTGAGCTTAAGGTGTCCGCCTAGGGTTAGGGTTAGGTCTGTGGTTTGAGTTAGGCTTCACGTTAGGATAGGTTTGAACTTAGTTTGAGGGAGTAAGTTTAGGGCTACTGTTAGTTTTCGGTTCAGTGTTACGGTTGGAGATAGCGTCATGGTCAAGTTAGGGTTGGGATTAAGATTCAGGTGTCCGCCTAGGGTTAGGGTTAGGTCTATGGTTTGAGTTAGGCTTCAGGTTAGGTTAGGTTTGAACTTAGTTTGAGGGAGTATGTTTAGGCCTATTTTATTTTTCGGTTCAGTGTTATGGTTGAATTTAGCCTCAGGGTCAGGTTAGGTTTGGGGTTGAGCTTAAGGTGTCCGCCTACGGTTAGGGTTAGGTGTATGGTTTGATTTAGGCTTCAGGTTAGGTTAGGATTGAACTTAGTTTGAGGGAGTAAGTTTAGAGCTACTGTTAGTTTTCGGTTCAGTGTTACGTTTGGAGTTTGCGTTAGGGTCCGGTTAAGGTTGGGGTTGAACTTAAGGTGTCCGCCTAGGTTTAGGGTTAGGTCTGTGATTTGAGTTAGGCTTCAGGTTAGGTTAGGTTTGAACTTAGTTTTAGGGAGAAAATTTAGGACTACTGTTAGTTTTCGGTTCAGTATTACGGTTGGAGATAGCGTCAGGGTCAGGTTAGGGTTGGGGTGGAGCTTCAGGTGTCGGCCTAGGGTTAGGGTTAGGTCTATGGTTTGAGTTAGGCTTCAGGTTAGGTTAGGTTTGAACTTAGTTTTAGGGAGTAAGTTTAGGGCTACTCTTAGTTTTAGGTTCAGTGTTACGGTTGGAGTTAGCGTGAGGGTCAGGTTAGGGTTGGGTTTGAGCTTCAGGTGTCCGCCTAGGGTTAGGGTTAGGTGTATGGTTTGATTTAGGCTTCAGGTTAGGTTAGGTTTGAACTTAGTTTGAGGGAGTAAGTTTAGGGCTACTGTTAGTTTTCGTTTAACTGTTACGGTTGGAGTAAGCGTCAGGGTCAGGTTAGGGTGGTGGTTAAGCATAAGGTGTCCGCCTAGGGTTAGGGTTAGGTCTATGGTTTCATTTAGGCTTCAGGTTAGGATAGGATTGAACTTAGTTTGAGGGAGTAAGTTTAGGGCTACTCTTAGTTTTCGGTTCAGTGTTACGGTTGGATTTAGCCTCAAGGTCAGGTTAGGGTTGGGGTTAAGCTTAAGGTGTCCGCCTAGGGTTAGGGTTAGGTCTATTGCTGAAGTTAGGCTTCAGGTTAGGTTAGGTTTGAACTTAGTTTGAGGGAGTAAGTTTAGGGCTACTGTTAGTTTTTGGTTCAGTGTTACGTTTGGAGTTAGTGTGAGGGTCCGCTTAGGGTTGGGGTTGAGCTTAAGGTGTCCGCCTAGGGATAGAGTTAGGTCTGTGGTTTGAGTTAAGCTTCAGGTTAGGTTAGGTTTGAACTTAGTTTGAGGGAGTAAATTTAGGCCTATTGCATTTTTCGGTTCAGTGTTACGGTTGAATTTAGCCTCAGGGTCAGGTTAGGGTTGGGGTTAAGCTTAAGGTGTCCGCCTAGGGTTAGGTTTAGGTCTATTGTTTGAGTTAGGTTTCAGGTTAGGTTAGGTTTGAACTTACTTTGAGGGAATAAGTTTAGGGCTAGTGTTATTTTTCGGTTCCGTGTTACGGTTGGAGTTAGCGTGAGGGTCAGGTTAGGGTTGGGGTTGAGCTTAAGGTGTCCGCCTAGGGTTAGGGTTAGGTCTGTGGTTTGAGTTAGGCTTCAGGTTAGGTTAGGTTTGAACTTAGTTTGAGGGAGTAAGTTTAGGGCGACTCTTAGTTTTCGGGTAACTGTTACTGTTGGAGTTAGTTTCAGGGCCAGGTTAGGGTTGGGGTTGAGCTTAAGGTGTCCGCCTAGGGTTAGGGTTAGGTCTATGGTTTCATTTAGGCTTCAGGTAAGGTTAGGATTGAACTTAGTTTGAGGGAGTAAGTCTAGGGCTACTGGTAGTTTTCGGTTCAGTGTTACGGTTGGAGATAGCGTCAGGGTCAGGTTATGGTTGGCGTTGAGCTTCAGGTGTACGCCTAGGGTTAGGGTTAGGTCTATTGTTTGTGTTAGGCTTCATGTTAGGTTAGGTTTGAACTTAGTTTGAGGGAGTAAGTTTAGGGCTACTGTTAGTTTTCGGTTCAGTGTTACGGTTGGACTGAGCGTGAGGGTCAGGTTAGGGTTGGGGTTGAGCTTCAGGTGTCCGTCTAGAGTTAGGGTTAGGTTTATGGTTTGATTTAGGCTTCAGGTTAGTTTAGGTTTGAACTTAGTTTGAGGGAGTAAGTTTAGGGCTACTGTTATTTTTCGGGTAACTGTTACGATTGGAGTTAGTGTCAGGGCCAGGTTATGGTTGGGGTTGAGCTTAACGTGTCCGCCTAGGGTTACGGTTAGGTGTAAGGTTTGATTTAGGCTTCAGGTTGGGTTATCTTTGAACTTAGAGGGAGTAAGTTTAGGGCTACTCTTAGTTTTCGGTTAACTGTTACGGTTGGAGTAAGCGTCAGGGTCAGGTTAGGTTTGGGGTTGAGCTTAAGGAGTCCGCCTAGGGTTAGTGTTAGGTGTATGGTTTGATTTAGGCTTCAGGTTAGGTTAGGTTTGAACTTAGTTTGAGGGACTAAGTTTAGGGCTATTGTTAGTTTTCTGTTCAGTATTATGGTTGGAGTTAGCGTCAGGGTCAGGTTAGGGTTGGGGTTAGCTTGAGGTGTCCGCCTAGGGTTAGGGTTAGGTGTATGGTTTGATTTAGGCTTCAGGTTAGGTTAGGTTTGAACTTAGTTTGAGGGAGTAAGTTTAGGGCTACTGTTAGTTTTCGTTTAACTGTTATGGTTGGAGTAAGCGTCAGGGTCAGGTTAGGGTGGGGGTTAAGCATAAGGTGTCCGCCTAGGGTTAGGGTTAGGTCTATGGTTTCATTTAGGCTTCTGGTTAGGTTAGGATTGAACTTAGTTTGAGGGAGTAAGTTTAGGGCTACTGTTAGTTTTCGGTTCAGTGTTCCGGTTGGATTTAGCCTCAGGTTCTGGTTAGGGCTGGGGTTAAGCTTATGGTGTCCACCTAGGGTTAGGGCTAGGTCTATTGTTTGAGTTAGGCTTCAGGTTAGGTTAGGTTTGAACTTAGTTTGAGGGAGTAAGTTTAGGGCTACTGTTAGTTTTCGGTTCGAGTTACGGTTGGAGTTAGCGTGAGGGTCCGGTTAGGGTTGCGGTTGAGCTTAAGGTGTCCGCCTAGGGTTAGGGTTAGGTCTGTGGTTTGAGTTAGGCTTCACGTTAGGATAGGTTTGAACTCAGTTTGAGGGAGTAAGTTTAGGGCTACTGTTAGTTTTCGGTTCAGTGTTACGGTTGGAGATAGCGTCATGGTCAAGTTAGGGTTGGGATTAAGATTCAGGTGTCCGCCTAGGGTTAGGGTTATGTCTATGGTTTGAGTTAGGCTTCAGGTTAGGTTAGGTTTGAACTTAGTTTGAGGGAGTATGTTTAGGCCTATTTTATTTTTCGGTTCAGTGTTATGGTTGAATTTAGCCTCAGGGTCAGGTTAGGGTTGGGGTCAAGCTTAAGGTGTCCGCCTAGGGTTAGGGTTAGGTCTATTGTTTGAGTTAGGCTTCAGGTTAGGTTAGGTTTGAACTTAGTTTGAGGGAGTAAGTTTAGGGCTACTGTTAGTTTTCAGTTCAGTGTTACTGTTGGAGATAGCTTGAGGGTCTGGTTAGGGTTGGGGTTGAGCTTAAGGTGTCCGCCTAGGGTTAGGGTTAGGTCTGTGATTTGAGTTAGGCTTCAGGTTAGGTTAGGTTTGAACTTAGTTTGAGGGAGTAATTTTAGTGGTACTGTCAGTTTTCGGTTAACCGTTACGGTTGGAGTAAGCGCCAGGGTCAGGTTAGGTTTGGGGTTGAGCTTAAGGTGTCCGCCTAGGGTTAGGGTTAGGTGTATGGTTTGATTTAGGCTTCAGGTTAGGTTAGGTTTGAACTTAGTTTGAGGGAGTAAGTTTAGGGCTACTGTTAGTTTTCGTTTAACTGTTACGGTTGGAGTAAGCGTCAGGGTCAGGTTAGGGTGGTGGTTAAGCATAAGGTGTCCGCCTAGGGTTAGGGTTAGGTCTATGGTTTCATTTACGCTTCAGGTTAGGTTAGGATTGAACTTATTTTGAGGGAGTAAGTTTAGGGCTACTGTTAGTTTTCGGTTCAGTGTTACGGTTGGATTTAGCCTCAGGGTCAGGTTATGGTTGGGGTTAAGCTTAAGGTGTCCGCCTAGGGTTAGGGTTAGGTCTATTGCTGAAGTTAGGCTTCAGGTTAGGTTAGGTTTGAACTTAGTTTGAGGGAGTAAGTTTAGGGCTACTGTTAGTTTTTGGTTCAGTGTTACGTTTGGAGTTAGTGTGAGGGTCCGGTTAGGGTTGGGGTTGAGCTTAAGGTGTCCGCCTAGGGATAGAGTTAGGTCTGTGGTTTGAGTTAAGCTTCAGGTTAGGTTAGGTTTGAACTTAGTTTGAGGGAGTAAATTTAGGCCTATTGCATTTTTCGGTTCAGTGTTACGGTTGAATTTAGCCTCAGGGTCAGGTTAGGGTTGGGGTTAAGCTTAAGGTGTCCGCCTAGGGTTAGGTTTAGGTCTATTGTTTGAGTTAGGCTTAAGGTTAGGTTAGGTTTGAACTTAGTTTGAGGGAATAAGTTTTGGGCTACTGGTATTTTTCGGTTCCGTGTTACGGTTGGACTTAGCGTGAGGGTCAGGTTAGGGTTGGGGTTGAGCTTCAGGTGTCCGTCTAGGGTTAGGGTTAGGTGTATGGTTTGATTTAGGCTTCAGGTTAGTTTAGGTTTGAACTTAGTTAGAGGGAGTAAGTTTAGGGCTACTCTTAGTTTTCGGTTAACTGTTACGGTTGGAGTAAGCGTCAGGGTCAGGTTAGGTTTGGGGTTGAGCTTAAGGTGTCCGCCTAGGGTTAGGGTTAGGTGTATGGTTTGATTTAGGCTTCAGGTTAGGATAGGTTTGAACTTAGTTTGAGGGACTAAGTTTAGGGCTACTGTTAGTTTTCTGTTCAGTATTATGGTTGGAGTTAGCGTCAGGGTCAGGTTAGGGTTGGGGTTAGCTTGAGGTGTCCGCCTACGGTTAGGGTTAGGTCTATGGTTTGAGTTAGGCTTCAGGTTAGGTTAGGTTTGAACTTAGTTTGAGGGAGTAAGTTTAGGGCTACTGTTAGTTTTCGGTTCAGTGTTACGGTTGGAGTTAGCGTGAGGGTCAGGTTAGGGTTGGGGTTGAGCTTAAGGTGTCCGCCTAGGGTTAGGGTTAGGTCTGTGGTTTGAGTTAGGCTTCAGGTTAGGTTAGGTTTGAACTTAGTTTGAGGGAGTAAGTTTAGGGCTACTGTTAGTTTTCGGTTCAGTGTTACGGTTGGAGTTAGCGTGAGGGTCAGGTTAGGGTTGGGGTTGAGCTTAAGGTGTCCGCCTGGGGTTAGGGTTAGGTGTATGGTTTGATTTAGGCTTCAGGTTAGGTTAGGTTTGAACTTAGTTTGAGGGAGTAAGTTTAGGGCTACTGTTATTTTTCGTTTAACTGTTACGGTTGGAGTAAGCGTCAGGGTCAGGTTAGGGTGGGGGTCAAGCATAAGGTGTCTGTCTAGGGTTAGGGTTAGGTCTATGGTTTCATTTAGGCTTCAGGTTAGGTTAGGATTGAACTTAGTTTGAGGGAGTAAGTTTAGGGCTACTGTTAGTTTTCGGTTCAGTGTTATGGTTGGATTTAGCCTCAGGGTCAGGTTAGGGTTGGGGTTAAGCTTAAGGTGTCCGCCTAGGGTTAGGGTTAGGTCTATTGTTTGAGTTAGGCTTCAGGTTAGGTTAGGTTTGAACTTAGTTTGAGGGAGTAAGTTTAGGGCTACTGTTAGTTTTCGGTTCAGTGTTACGGTTGGAGTTAGCTTTAGGGTCAGGTTAGGGTTGGGGTTGAGATTAAGGTGTCCGCCGAGGGTTAGAGTTAGGTCTGTGGTTTGAGTTAGGCTTCAGGTTAGGTTAGGTTTGAACTTAGTTTGAGGGAGGAAGTTTAGGGCTACTGTTAGTTTTCGGTTCAGTGTTACGGTTGGAGACAGCGTCAGGGTCAAGTTATGTTTAGGGTTGAGATTCAGGTGGCCGCCTAGTGTTAGGGTTAGGTCTATGGTTTGAGTTAGGCTTCAGGTTAGGTTAGGTTTGAACTTAGTTTGAGGGAGTAAATTTAGGCCCATTGCATTTTTCGGTTCAGTGTTACGGTTGAATTTATCCTCAGGGTCAGGTTAGGGTTGGGGTTAAGCTTAAGGTGTCCGCCTAGGGTTAGGTTTAGGTCTATTGTTTGAGTTAGGCTTCAGGTTAGGTTAGGTTTGAACTTAGTTTGAGGGAATAAGTTTAGGGCTACTCTTAGTTTTCGGTTCCGTGTTACGGTTGGAGTTAGCGTGAGGGTCAGGTTAGGGTTGGGGTTGAGCTTAAGGTGTCCGCCTAGGGTTAGGGTTAGGTCTGTGGTTTGAGTTAGGCTTCAGGTTAGGTTAGGTTTGAACTTAGTTTCAGGGAGTAAGTTTAGGGATACTCTTAGTTTTCGGGTAACTGTTACTGTTTGAGTTAGTTTCAGGGCCAGGTTAGGGTTGGGGTTGAGCTTAAGGTGTCCGCCTAGGGTTAGGGTTAGGTCTATGGTTTCATTTAGGCTTCAGGTAAGGTTAGGATTGAACTTAGTTTGAGGGAGTAAGTCTAGGGCTACTGGTAGTTTTCGGTTCAGTGTTACGGTTGGAGATAGCGTCAGGGTCAGGTTATGGTTGGCGTTGAGCTTCAGGTGTACGCCTAGGGTTAGGGTTAGGTCTATTGTTTGTGTTAGGCTTCAGGTTAGGTTAGGTTTGAACTTAGTTTGAGGGAGTAAGTTTAGGGCTACTGTTAGTTTTCGGTTCAGTGTTACGGTTGGACTTAGCGTGAGGGTCAGGTTAGGGTTGGGGTTGAGCTTCAGGTGTCCGTCTAGGGTTAGGGTTAGGTGTATGGTTTGATTTAGGCTTCAGGTTAGTTTAGGTTTGAACTTAGTTTGAGGGAGTAAGTTTAGGGCTACTGTTAGTTTTCGGGTAACTGTTACGATTGGAGTTAGCGTCAGGGCCAGGTTATGGTTGGGGTTGAGCTTAACGTGTCCGCCTAGGGTTACGGTTAGGTGTAAGGTTTGATTTAGGCTTCAGGTTAGGTTATGTTTGAACTTAGTTAGAAGGAGTAAGTTTAGGGCTACTCTTAGTTTTCGGTTAACTGTTACGGTTGGAGTAAGCGTCAGGGTCAGGTTAGGTTTGGGGTTGAGCTTAAGGTGTCCGCCTAGGGTTAGGGTTAGGTGTATGGTTTGATTTAGGCTTCAGGTTAGGTTAGGTTTGAACGTAGTTTGAGGGACTAAGTTTAGGGCTACTGTTAGTTTTCTGTTCAGTATTATGGTTGGAGGTAGCATCAGGGTCAGGTTATGGTTGGGGTTAGCTTGAGGTGTCCGCCTAGGGTTAGGGTTAGGTCTATGGTTTGAGTTAGGCTACAGGTTAGGTTAGGTTTGAACTTAGTTTGAGGGAGTAAGTTTAGGGCTACTGTTAGTTTTCGGTTCAGTGTTACGGTTGGAGTTAGCGTGAGGGTCAGGTTAGGGTTGGGGTTGAGCTTAAGGTGTCCGCCTAGGGTTAGGGTTAGGTCAGTGGTTTGAGTTAGGCTTCAGGTTAGGTTAGGTTTGAACTTAGTTTGAGGGAGTAAGTTTAGGGCTACTGTTAGTTTTCGGTTCAGTGTTACGGTTGGAGTTAGCGTGAGGGTCAGCTTAAGGTTGGGGTTGATCTTAAGGTGTCCGCCTAGGGTTAGGGTTGGGTGTATGGTTTGATTTAGGCTTCAGGTTAGGTTAGGTTTGAACTTAGTTTGAGGGAGTAAGTTTAGGGCTACTGTTAGTTTTCGTTTAACTGTTACGGTTGGAGTAAGCGTCAGGGTCAGGTTAGGGTGGGGTCAAGCATAAGGTGTCTGCCTAGGGTTAGGGTTAGGTCTATGGTTTCATTTAGGCTTCAGGTTAGGTTAGGATTGAACTTAGTTTGAGGGAGTAAGTTTAGGGCTACTGTTAGTTTTCGGTTCAGTGTTAAGGTTGGATTTAGCCTCCGGGTCAGGTTAGGGTTGGGGTTAATCTTAAGGTATCCGCCTAGGGTTAGGGTTAGGTCTATTGTTTGAGTTAGGCTTCAGGTTTGGTTAGGTTTGAACTTAGTTTGAGGGAGTAAGTTTAGGGCTACTGTTAGTTTTTGGTTAAGTTTTACGTTTGGAGTTAGTGTGAGGGTCTGGTTAGGGTTGGGGTTGAGCTTAAGGTGTCTGGCTAGGGATAGGGTTAGGTCTGTGGTTTGAGTTAGGCTTCAGGTTAGGTTAGGTTTGAACTTAGTTTGAGGGAGTAAGTTTAGTGCTACTCTTAGTTTTCGGGTAACTGTTACTGTTGGAGTTAGTTTCAGGGCCAGGTTAGGGTTGGGGTTGAGCTTAAGGTGTCCGCCTAGGGTTAGGGTTAGGTCTATGGTTTCATTTAGGCTTCAGGTAAGGTTAGGATTGAACTTAGTTTGAGGGAGTAAGTCTAGGGCTACTGGTAGTTTTTGGTTCAGTGTTACGGTTGGAGAGAGCGTCAGGGTCAGGTTATGGTTGGGGTTGAGCTTCAGGTGTCCGCCTAGGGTTATGGTTAGGTCTATTGTTTGTGTTAGGCTTCAGGTTAGGTTAGGTTTGAACTTAGTTTGAGGGAGTAAGTTTAGGGCTACTGTTAGTTTTCCGTTCAGTGTTACGGTTGGACTTAGCGTGAGGGTCAGGTTAGGGTTGGGGTTGAGCTTCAGGTGTCCGTCTAGGGTTAGGGTTAGGTGTATGGTTTGATTTAGGCTTCAGGTTAGGTTAGGTTTGAACTTAGTTTGAGGGAGTAAGTTTAGGGCTACTGTTAGTTTTCGTTTAACTGTTACGGTTGGAGTAAGCGTCAGGGTCAGGTTAGGGTAGGGTCAAGCATAAGGTTTCTGCCTAGGGTTAGGGTTAGGTCTATGGTTTCATTTAGGCTTCAGGTTAGGTTAGGATTGAACTTAGTTTGAGGGAGTAAGTTTAGGGCTACTGTTAGTTTTCGGTTCAGTGTTAAGGTTGGATTTAGCCTCAGGGTCAGGTTAGGGTTGGGGTTAATCTTAAGGTATCCGCCTAGGGTTAGGGTTAGGTCTATTGTTTGAGTTAGGCTTCAGGTTTGGTTAGGTTTGAACTTAGTTTGAGGGAGTAAGTTTAGGGCTACTGTTAGTTTTTGGTTAAGTTTTACGTTTGGAGTTAATGTGAGGGTCCGGTTAGGGTTGGGGTTTAGCTTAAGGTGTCTGGCTAGGGATAGGGTTAGGTCTGTGGTTTGAGTTAGGCTTCAGGTTAGGTTAGGTTTGAACTTAGTTTGAGGGAGTAAGTTTAGTGCTACTCTTAGTTTTCGGGTAACTGTTACTGTTGGAGTTAGTTTCAGGGCCAGGTTAGGGTTGGGGTTGAGCTTAAGGTGTCCGCCTAGGGTTAGGGTTAGGTCTATGGTTTCATTTAGGCTTCAGGTAAGGTTAGGATTGAACTTAGTTTGAGGGAGTAAGTCTAGGGCTACTGGTAGCTTTTGGTTCAGTGTTACGGTTGGAGAGAGCGTCAGGGTCAGGTTATGGTTGGGGTTGAGCTTCAGGTGTCCGCCTAGGGTTATGGTTAGGTCTATTGTTTGTGTTAGGCTTCAGGTTAGGTTAGGTTTGAACTTAGTTTGAGGGAGTAAGTTTAGGGCTACTGTTAGTTTTCCGTTCAGTGTTACGGTTGGACTTAGCGTGAGGGTCAGGTTAGGGTTGGGGTTGAGCTTCAGGTGTCCGTCTAGGGTTAGGGTTAGGTGTATGGTTTGATTTAGGCTTCAGGTTAGTTTAGGTTTGAACTTAGTTTGAGGGAGTAAGTTTAGGGCTACTGTTAGTGTTCGGGTAACTGTTACGATTGGAGTTAGCGTCAGGGCCAGGTTATGGTTGGGGTTGAGCCTTTTTTTTTTTTTTTTTTTTTTTTTTTTTTTTTTTTTTTTTTTTTTTTTTTAAGAGAAGTAAGCCTTTATTTCCTTGTTTCACAATTAAAGCTGGCTGAGTTGGCTTTTGGTGATCAGTCAAAGAGACCAAATCCCATATCCTCGTCCGACTCCTCCAACTCTTCCTTGGCTTCAACCTTGGCTGGGGCTGCAGCAGCAGCAGGAGCAGCAGTGGTGGCAGCGGCTACGGGGTCGGCAGCCACAAATGCAGATGGATCAGCCAAGAAGGCCTTGACCTTCTCAGCAAGTGGGAAGGTGTAGTCAGTCTCCACAGACAAAGCCAGGACCCGCTTGTACCCATTGATGATAGAATGTGGCACTGAAGTGACAGTGGGATAGCCAATCTGCAGGCACACACTAGCAACATTGCGAACACCCTCCAGGAAGCGAGAATGCAGAGCCTCCTCTGTGATGTCAAGCACTTCAGGGTTGTAGATGCTGCCATTGTCAAACACCTGCTGGATGATCAGCCCGAAGGAGAAGGGGGAGATGTTCAGCATGTTCAGCAGTGTGGCTTCGCTGGCTCCCACCTTGTCTCCAGTTTTTATCAGCTGCACATCGCTCAGGATTTCAATGGTGCCCCTGGAGATCTTAGTGGTGATGCCCAAAGCCTGGAAGAAGGAGGTCTTCTCGGGCCCCAGACCAGTGTTCTGGGCTGGCACAGTGACTTCGCAAGGGGCAATGGCACCAGCACGGGCGGCAGCTGGAACCTTGTTGGCCAGCAACATGTCCCTGATCTCAGTGAGGTCCTCCTTGGTGAACACGAAGCCCACATTCCCCCGGATGTGAGGCAACAGCTTCTCCAGAGCTGGGTTGTTTTCCAGATGCCCCCGGATGGCCTTGCGCATCATGGTGTTCTTGCCCATCAGCACCACGGCCTTCCCGCGGAGGGACATGCGGATCTGCTGCATCTGCTTGGAGCCCACATTGTCTGCGCCCACGATGAAGCATTTTGGATAATCATCCAGAAGTTGGATGATCTTAAGGAAGTAGTTGGACTTCCAGGTCGCCTAGGGTTACGGTTAGGTGTAAGGTTTGATTTAGGCTTCAGGTTAGGTTATGTTTGAACTTAGTTAGAGGGAGTAAGTTTAGGGCTACTCTTAGTTTTCGGTTAACTGTTACGGTTAGAGTAAGCGTCAGGGTCAGGTTAGGTTTGGGGTTGAGCTTAAGGTGTCCGCCTAGGGTTAGGGTTAGGTGTATGGTTTGATTTAGGCTTCAGGTTAGGTTAGGTTTGAACATAGTTTGAGGGACTAAGTTTAGGGCTACTGTTAGTTTTCTGTTCAGTATTATGGTTGGAGTTAGCGTCAGGGTCAGGTTAGGGTTGGGGTTAGCTTGAGGTGTCCGCCTAGGGTTAGGGTTAGGTCTATGGTTTGAGTTAGGCTTCATGTTAGGTTAGGTTTGAACTTAGTTTGAGGGAGTAAGTTTAGGGCTACCGTTAGTTTTCGGTTCAGTGTTACGGTTGGAGTTAGCGTGAGGGTCAGGTTAGGGTTGGGGTTGAGCTTAAGGTGTCCGCCTAGGGTTAGGGTTAGGTCTGTGGTTGAGTTAGGCTTCAGGTTAGGTTAGGTTTGAACTTAGTTTGAGGGAGTAAGTTTAGGGCTACTGTTAGTTTTCGGTTCAGTGTTACGGTTGGAGTTAGCGTGAGGGTCAGGTTAGGGTTGGGGTTGAGCTTAAGGTGTCCGCCTAGGGTTAGGGTTAGGTGTATGGTTTGATATAGGCTTCAGGTTAGGTTAGGTTTGAACTTAGTTTGAGGGAGTAAGTTTAGGGCTACTGTTAGTTTTCGTTTAACTGTTACGGTTGGAGTAAGCGTCAGGGTCAGGTTAGGGTGGGGGTCAAGCTTAAGTTGTCCGCCTAGGGTTAGGGTTAGGTCTATGGTTTCATTTAGGCTTCAGGTAAGGTTAGGATTGAACTTAGTTTGAGGGAGTAAGTCTAGGGCTACTGGTAGTTTTCGGTTCAGTGTTACGGTTGGAGATAGCGTCAGGGTCAGGTTATGGTTGGCGTTGAGCTTCAGGTGTACGCCTAGGGTTAGGGTTAGGTCTATTGTTTGTGTTAGGCTTCAGGTTAGGTTAGGTTTGAACTTAGTTTGAGGGAGTAAGTTTAGGGCTACTGTTAGTTTTCGGTTCAGTGTTACGGTTGGACTTAGCGTGAGGGTCAGGTTAGGGTTGGGGTTGAGCTTCAGGTGTCCGTCTAGGGTTAGGGTTAGGTGTATGGTTTGATTTAGACTTCAGGTTAGTTGAGGTTTGAACTTAGTTTGAGGGAGTAAGTTTAGGGCTACTGTTAGTTTTCGGGTAACTGTTACGATTGGAGTTAGCGTCAGGGCCAGGTTATGGTTGGGGTTGAGCTTAACGTGTCCGCCTAGGGTTACGGTTAGGTGTAAGGTTTGATTTAGGCTTCAGGTTAGGTTATGTTTGAACTTAGTTAGAGGGAGTAAGTTTAGGGCTACTCTTAGTTTTCGGTTAACTGTTACGGTTGGAGTAAGCGTCAGGGTCAGGTTAGGTTCGGGTTGAGCTTAAGGTGTCCGCCTAGGGTTAGGGTTAGGTGTATGGTTTGATTTAGGCTTCAGGTTAGGTTAGGTTTGAACTTAGTTTGAGGGACTAAGTTTAGGGCTACTGTTAGTTTTCTGTTCAGTATTATGGTTGGAGTTAGCGTCAGGGTCAGGTTAGGGTTGGGGTTAGCTTGAGGTGTCCGCCTAGGGTTAGGGTTAGGTCTATGGTTTGAGTTAGGCTACAGGTTAGGTTAGGTTTGAACTTAGTTTGAGGGAGTAAGTTTAGGGCTACTGTTAGTGTTCGGTTCAGTGTTACAGTTGGAGTTAGCGTGAGGGTCAGGTTAGGGTTGGGGTTGAGCTTAAGGTATCCGCCTAGGGTTAGGGTTAAGTCAGTGGTTTGAGTTAGGCTTCAGGTTAGGTTAGGTTTGAGCTTAGTTTGAGGGAGTAAGTTTAGGGCTACTGTTAGTTTTCGGTTCAGTGTTACGGTTGGAGTTAGTGTGAGGGTCAGATTAGGGTTGGGGTTGATCTTAAGGTGTCCGCCTAGGGTTAGGGTTGGGTGTATGGTTTGATTTAGGCTTCAGGTTAGGTTAGGTTTGAACTTAGTCTGAGGGAGTAAGTTTAGGGCTACTGTTAGTTTTCGTTTAACTGTTACGGTTGGAGTAAGCGTCAGGGTCAGGTTAGGGTGGGGTCAAGCATAAGGTGTCTGCCTAGGGTTAGGGTTAGGTCTATGGTTTCATTTAGGCTTCAGGTTAGGTTAGGATTGAACTTAGTTTGAGGGAGTAAGTTTAGGGCTACTGTTAGTTTTCGGTTCAGTGTTAAGGTTGGATTTAGCCTCAGGGTCAGGTTAGGGTTGGGGTTAAGCTTAAGGTGTCCGCCTAGGGTTAGGGTTAGGTCTATTGTTTGAGTTAGGCTTCAGGTTAGGTTAGGTTTGAACTTAGTTTGAGGGAGTAAGTTTAGGGCTGCTGTTAGTTTTCGGTTCAATGTTACGGTTGGAGTTAGCGTGAGGGTCAGGTTAGGGTTGGGGTTGAGCTTAAGGTGTCAGCCTAGGGTTAGAGTTAGGTCTCTGGTTTGAGTTAGGCTTCAGGTTAGGTTAGGTTTGAACTTAGTTTGAGGGAGGAAGTTTAGGGCTACTCTTAGTTTTCGGTTCAGTGTTACAGTTGGAGACAGCGTCAGGGTCAAGTTATGTTTGGGGTTGAGATTCAGGTGTCCGCCTAGGGTTAGGGTTAGGTCTATGGTTTGAGTTAGGCTTCAGGTTAGGTTAGGATTGAACTTAGTTTGAGGGAGTAAATTTAGGCCTATTGCATTTTTCAGTTCAGTGTTACGGTTTAATTTAGCCTCAGGGTCAGGTTAGGGTTGGGGTTAAGCTTAAGGTGTCCGCCTAGGGTTAGGGTTAGGTCTATTGTTTGAGTTAGGCTTCAGGTTTGGTTAGGTTTGAACTTAGTTTGAGGGAGTAAGTTTTGGGGTACTGTTAGTTTTTGGTTCAGTTTTACGTTTGGAGTTAGTGTGAGGTTCCGGTTAGGGTTGGGGTTGAGCTTAAGGTGTCCGCCTAGGGATAGGGTTAGGTCTGTGGTTTGAGTTAGGCTTCAGGTTAGGTTAGGTTTGAACTTAGTTTGAGGGAGTAAGTTTAGGGCTACTCTTAGTTTTCGGGTAACTGTTACTGTTGGAGTTAGTTTCAGGGCCAGGTTAGGGTTGGGGTTGAGCTTAAGGTGTCCGCCTAGGGTTAGGGTTAGGTCTATGATTTCATTTAGGCTTCAGGTAAGGTTAGGATTGAACTTAGTTTGAGGGAGTAAGTCTAGGGCTACTGGTAGTTTTTGGTTCAGTGTTACGGTTGGAGAGAGCGTCAGGGTCAGGTTATGGTTGGGGTTGAGCTTCAGGTGTCCGCCTAGGGTTATGGTTAGGTCTATTGTTTGTGTTAGGCTTCAGGTTAGGTTAGGTTTGAACTTAGTTTGAGGGAGTAAGTTTAGGGCTACTGTTAGTTTTCCGTTCAGTGTTACGGTTGGACTTAGCGTGAGGGTCAGGTTAGGGTTGGGGTTGAGCTTCAGGTGTCCGTCTAGGGTTAGGGTTAGGTGTATGGTTTGATTTAGGCTTCAGGTTAGTTTAGGTTTGAACTTAGTTTGAGGGAGTAAGTTTAGGGCTACTGTTAGTTTTCGGGTAACTGTTACGATTGGAGTTAGCGTCAGGGCCAGGTTATGGTTGGGGTTGAGCCTTTTTTTTTTTTTTTTTTTTTTTTTTTTTTTTTTTTTTTAAGAGAAGTAAGCCTTTATTTCCTTGTTTCACAATTAAAGCTGGCTGAGTTGGCTTTTGGTGATCAGTCAAAGAGACCAAATCCCATATCCTCGTCCGACTCCTCCGACTCTTCCTTGGCTTCAACCTTGGCTGGGGCTGCAGCAGCAGCAGGAGCAGCAGTGGTGGCAGCGGCCACGGGGGCGGCAGCCACAAATGCAGATGGATCAGCCAAGAAGGCCTTGACCTTCTCAGCAAGTGGGAAGGTGTAGTCAGTCTCCACAGACAAAGCCAGGACCCGCTTGTACCCATTGATGATAGAATGTGGCACTGAAGCGACAGTGGGATAGCCAATCTGCAGGCACACACTAGCAACATTGCGAACACCCTCCAGGAAGCGAGAATGCAGAGCCTCCTCTGTGATGTCAAGCACTTCAGGGTTGTAGATGCTGCCATTGTCAAACACCTGCTGGATGATCAGCCCGAAGGAGAAGGGGGAGATGTTCAGCATGTTCAGCAGTGTGGCTTCGCTGGCTCCCACCTTGTCTCCAGTTTTTATCAGCTGCACATCGCTCAGGATTTCAATGGTGCCCCTGGAGATCTTAGTGGTGATGCCCAAAGCCTGGAAGAAGGAGGTCTTCTCGGGCCCCAGACCAGTGTTCTGGGCTGGCACAGTGACTTCGCAAGGGGCAATGGCACCAGCACGGGCGGCAGCTGGAACCTTGTTGGCCAGCAACATGTCCCTGATCTCAGTGAGGTCCTCCTTGGTGAACACGAAGCCCACATTCCCCCGGATGTGAGGCAACAGCTTCTCCAGAGCTGGGTTGTTTTCCAGATGCCCCCGGATGGCCTTGCGCATCATGGTGTTCTTGCCCATCAGCACCACGGCCTTCCCGCGGAGGGACATGCGGATCTGCTGCATCTGCTTGGAGCCCACATTGTCTGCGCCCACGATGAAGCATTTTGGATAATCATCCAGAAGTTGGATGATCTTAAGGAAGTAGTTGGACTTCCAGGTCGCCTAGGGTTACGGTTAGGTGTAAGGTTTGATTTAGGCTTCAGGTTAGGTTATGTTTGAACTTAGTTAGAGGGAGTAAGTTTAGGGCTACTCTTAGTTTTCGGTTAACTGTTACGGTTAGAGTAAGCGTCAGGGTCAGGTTAGGTTTGGGGTTGAGCTTAAGGTGTCCGCCTAGGGTTAGGGTTAGGTGTATGGTTTGATTTAGGCTTCAGGTTAGGTTAGGTTTGAACATAGTTTGAGGGACTAAGTTTAGGGCTACTGTTAGTTTTCTGTTCAGTATTATGGTTGGAGTTAGCGTCAGGGTCAGGTTAGGGTTGGGGTTAGCTTGAGGTGTCCGCCTAGGGTTAGGGTTAGGTCTATGGTTTGAGTTAGGCTTCAGGTTAGGTTAGGTTTGAACTTAGTTTGAGGGAGTAAGTTTAGGGCCACTGTTAGTTTTCGGTTCAGTGTTACGGTTGGAGTTAGCGTGAGGGTCAGGTTAGGGTTGGGGTTGAGCTTAAGGTGTCCGCCTAGGGTTAGGGTTAGGTCTGTGATTTGAGTTAGGCTTCAGGTTAGGTTAGGTTTGAACGTAGTTTGAGGGAGTCAGTTTAGGGCTACTGTTAGTTTTCGGTTAACTGTTACGGTTGGAGTAAGCGTCAGGGTCAGGTTAGGTTTGGGGTTGAGCTTAAGGTGTCTGCCTAGGGTTAGGGTTAGGTGTATGGTTTGGTTTAGGCTTCAGGTTAGGTAAGGTTTGAACTTAGTTTGAGGGAGTAAGTTTAGGGCTTCTGTTAGTTTTTGATTCAGTGTTACATTTGGAGTTAGCGTCAGGGTCAGGTTAGGGTTGGGGTTGAGCTTAAGGTGTCCGCCTAGGGTTAGGGTTAGGTCTGTGGTTTGAGAAAGGCTTCAGGTTAGGTTAGGTTTGAACTTAGTTTGAGGGAGTAAGTTTAAGGCTACTCCTAGTTTTCGGTTCAGTGTTACGGTTGGAGATAGCGTCAGGGTCAGGTTAGGGTTGTGGTTGAGCTTCAGGTGTCCGCCTAGGGTTAGGGTTAGGTCTATGGTTTGAGTTAGGCTTCAGGTTAGGTTAGGTTTGAACTTAGTTTGAGGGAGTAAGTTTAGGGCTACTGTTAGTTTTCGGTTCAGTGTTACGGTTGGAGTTAGCGTGAGGGTCAGGTTAGGGTTGGGTTTGAACTTCAGGTGTCCGCCCATGGTTAGGGTTAGGTGTATGGTTTGATTTAGGCTTCAGGTTAGGTTAGGTTTGAACTTAGTTTGAGGCAGTAAGTTTAGGGCTACTGTTAGTTTTCGTTTAACTGTTAGGGTTGGAGTAAGCGTCAGGGTCAGGTTAGGGTGGGGCTTAAGCATAAGGTGTCCGCCTAAGGTTAGGGTTAGGTCTATGGTTTCATTTAGGCTTCAGGTTAGGTTAGGTTTGAACTTAGTTTGAGGGAGTATGTTTAGGGCTACTGTTAGTTTTCGGTTCAGTGTTACGGTTGGAGTTAGCGTGAGGGTTAGGTTAGGGTTGGGGTTGAGCTTAAGGTGTCTGCCTTGGGTTAGGGTTAGGTCTATGGTTTGAGTTAGGCTTCAGGTTCGGTTAGGTTTGAACTTAGTTTGAGGGAGTAAGTTTAGGGCTACTGTTAGTTTTCGGGTAACTGTTACGATTGGAGTTAGCGTCAGGGCCAGGTTATGGTTGGGGTTGAGCTTAACGTGTCCGCCTAGGGTTACGGTTAGGTGTAAGGTTTGATTTAGGCTTCAGGTTAGGTTATGTTTGAACTTAGTTAGAGGGAGTAAATTTAGGGCTACTCTTAGTTTTCGGTTAACTGTTACGGTTGGAGTAAGCGTCAGGGTCAGGTTAGGTTTCGGGTTGAGCTTAAGGTGTCCGCCTAGGGTTAGGGTTAGGTGTATGGTTTGATTTAGGCTTCAGGTTAGGTTAGGTTTGAACTTAGTTTGAGGGACTAAGTTTAGGGCTACTGTTAGTTTTCTGTTCAGTATTATGGTTGGAGTTAGCGTCAGGGTCAGGTTAGGGTTGGGGTTAGCTTGAGGTGTCCGCCTAGGGTTAGGGTTAGGTCTATGGTTTGAGTTAGGCTACAGGTTAGGTTAGGTTTGAACTTAGTTTGAGGGAGTAAGTTTAGGGCTACTGTTAGTGTTCGGTTCAGTGTTACAGTTGGAGTTAGCGTGAGGGTCAGGTTAGGGTTGGGGTTGAGCTTAAGGTGTCCGCCTAGGGTTAGGGTTAGGTCAGTGGTTTGAGTTAGGCTTCAAGTTAGGTTAGGTTTGAACTTAGTTTGAGGGAGTAAGTTTAGGGCTACTGTTAGTTTTTGGTTCAGTGTTACGGTTGGAGTTAGTGTGAGGGTCAGATTAGGGTTGGGGTTGATCTTAAGGTGTCCGCCTAGGGTTAGGGTTGGGTGTATGGTTTGATTTAGGCTTCAGGTTAGGTTAGGTTTGAACTTAGTCTGAGGGAGTAAGTTTAGGGCTACTGTTAGTTTTCGTTTAACTGTTACGGTTGGAGTAAGCGTCAGGGTCAGGTTAGGGTGGGGTCAAGCATAAGGTGTCTGCCTAGGGTTAGGGTTAGGTCTATGGTTTCATTTAGGCTTCAGGTTAGGTTAGGATTGAACTTAGTTTGAGGGAGTAAGTTTAGGGCTACTGTTAGTTTTCGGTTCAGTGTTAAGGTTGGATTTAGCCTCAGGGTCAGGTTAGGGTTGGGGTTAAGCTTAAGGTGTCCGCCTAGGGTTAGGGTTAGGTCTATTGTTTGAGTTAGGCTTCAGGTTTGGTTAGGTTTGAACTTAGTTTGAGGGAGTAAGTTTAGGGCTACTGTTAGTTTTTGGTTCAGTTTTACGTTTGGAGTTAGTGTGAGGTTCCGGTTAGGGTTGGGGTTGAGCTTAAGGTGTCCGCCTAGGGATAGGGTTAGGTCTGTGGTTTGAGTTAGGCTTCAGGTTAGGTTAGGTTTGAACTTAGTTTGAGGGAGTAAGTTTAGGGCTACTCTTAGTTTTCGGGTAACTGTTACTGTTGGAGTTAGTTTCAGGGCCAGGTTAGGGTTGGGGTTGATCTTAAGGTGTCCGCCTAGGGTTAGGGTTAGGTCTATGATTTCATTTAGGCTTCAGGTAAGGTTAGGATTGAACTTAGTTTGAGGGAGTAAGTCTAGGGCTACTGGTAGTTTTTGGTTCAGTGTTACGGTTGGAGAGAGCGTCAGGGTCAGGTTATGGTTGGGGTTGAGCTTCAGGTGTCCGCCTAGGGTTATGGTTAGGTCTATTGTTTGTGTTAGGCTTCAGGTTAGGTTAGGTTTGAACTTAGTTTGAGGGAGTAAGTTTAGGGCTACTGTTAGTTTTCCGTTCAGTGTTACGGTTGGACTTAGCGTGAGGGTCAGGTTAGGGTTGGGGTTGAGCTTCAGGTGTCCGTCTAGGGTTAGGGTTAGGTGTATGGTTTGATTTAGGCTTCAGGTTAGTTTAGGTTTGAACTTAGTTTGAGGGAGTAAGTTTAGGGCTACTGTTAGTTTTCGGGTAACTGTTACGATTGGAGTTAGCGTCAGGGCCAGGTTATGGTTGGGGTTGAGCCTTTTTTTTTTTTTTTTTTTTTTTTTTTTTTTTTTTTTTTTTTTTTTTTAAGAGAAGTAAGCCTTTATTTCCTTGTTTCACAATTAAAGCTGGCTGAGTTGGCTTTTGGTGATCAGTCAAAGAGACCAAATCCCATATCCTCGTCCGACTCCTCCGACTCTTCCTTGGCTTCAACCTTGGCTGGGGCTGCAGCAGCAGCAGGAGCAGCAGTGGTGGCAGCGGCCACGGGGGCGGCAGCCACAAATGCAGATGGATCAGCCAAGAAGGCCTTGACCTTCTCAGCAAGTGGGAAGGTGTAGTCAGTCTCCACAGACAAAGCCAGGACCCGCTTGTACCCATTGATGATAGAATGTGGCACTGAAGCGACAGTGGGATAGCCAATCTGCAGGCACACACTAGCAACATTGCAAACACCCTCCAGGAAGCGAGAATGCAGAGCCTCCTCTGTGATGTCAAGCACTTCAGGGTTGTAGATGCTGCCATTGTCAAACACCTGCTGGATGATCAGCCCGAAGGAGAAGGGGGAGATGTTCAGCATGTTCAGCAGTGTGGCTTCGCTGGCTCCCACCTTGTCTCCAGTTTTTATCAGCTGCACATCGCTCAGGATTTCAATGGTGCCCCTGGAGATCTTAGTGGTGATGCCCAAAGCCTGGAAGAAGGAGGTCTTCTCGGGCCCCAGACCAGTGTTCTGGGCTGGCACAGTGACTTTGCAAGGGGCAATGGCACCAGCACGGGCGGCAGCTGGAACCTTGTTGGCCAGCAACATGTCCCTGATCTCAGTGAGGTCCTCCTTGGTGAACACGAAGCCCACATTCCCCCGGATGTGAGGCAACAGCTTCTCCAGAGCTGGGTTGTTTTCCAGATGCCCCCGGATGGCCTTGCGCATCATGGTGTTCTTGCCCATCAGCACCACGGCCTTCCCGCGGAGGGACATGCGGATCTGCTGCATCTGCTTGGAGCCCACATTGTCTGCGCCCACGATGAAGCATTTTGGATAATCATCCAGAAGTTGGATGATCTTAAGGAAGTAGTTGGACTTCCAGGTCGCCTAGGGATACGGTTAGGTGTAAGGTTTGATTTAGGCTTCAGGTTAGGTTATGTTTGAACTTAGTTAGAGGGAGTAAGTTTAGGGCTACTCTTAGTTTTCGGTTAACTGTTACGGTTGGAGTAAGCGTCAGGGTCAGGTTAGGTTTCGGGTTGAGCTTAAGGTGTCCGCCTAGGGTTAGGGTTAGGTGTATGGTTTGATTTAGGCTTCAGGTTAGGTTAGGTTTGAACTTAGTTTGAGGGACTAAGTTTAGGGCTACTGTTAGTTTTCTGTTCAGTATTATGGTTGGAGTTAGCGTCAGGGTCAGGTTAGGGTTGGGGTTAGCTTGAGGTGTCCGCCTAGGGTTAGGGTTAGGTCTATGGTTTGAGTTAGGCTTCAGGTTAGGTTAGGTTTGAACTTAGTTTGAGGGAGTAAGTTTAGGGCCACTGTTAGTTTTCGGTTCAGTGTTACGGTTGGAGTTAGCGTGAGGGTCAGGTTAGGGTTGGGGTTGAGCTTAAGGTGTCCGCCTAGGGTTAGGGTTAGGTCTGTGATTTGAGTTAGGCTTCAGGTTAGGTTAGGTTTGAACGTAGTTTGAGGGAGTCAGTTTAGGGCTACTGTTAGTTTTCGGTTAACTGTTACGGTTGGAGTAAGCGTCAGGGTCAGGTTAGGTTTGGGGTTGAGCTTAAGGTGTCTGCCTAGGGTTAGGGTTAGGTGTATGGTTTGGTTTAGGCTTCAGGTTAGGTAAGGTTTGAACTTAGTTTGAGGGAGTAAGTTTAGGGCTTCTGTTAGTTTTTGATTCAGTGTTACATTTGGAGTTAGCGTGAGTGTCCGGTTAGGGTTGGGGTTGAGCTTAAGGTGTCCGCCTAGGGTTAGGGTTAGGTCTGTGGTTTGAGAAAGGCTTCAGGTTAGGTTAGGTTTGAACTTAGTTTGAGGGAGTAAGTTTAAGGCTACTCCTAGTTTTCGGTTCAGTGTTACGGTTGGAGATAGCGTCAGGGTCAGGTTAGGGTTGTGGTTGAGCTTCAGGTGTCCGCCTAGGGTTAGGGTTAGGTCTATGGTTTGAGTTAGGCTTCAGGTTAGGTTAGGTTTGAACTTAGTTTGAGGGAGTAAGTTTAGGGCTACTGTTAGTTTTCGGTTCAGTGTTACGGTTGGAGTTAGCGTGAGGGTCAGGTTAGGGTTGGGTTTGAACTTCAGGTGTCCGCCTAGGGTTAGGGTTAGGTGTATGGTTTGATTTAGGCTTCAGGTTAGGTTAGGTTTGAACTTAGTTTGAGGCAGTAAGTTTAGGGCTACTGTTAGTTTTCGTTTAACTGTTAGGGTTGGAGTAAGCGTCAGGGTCAGGTTAGGGTGGGGCTTAAGCATAAGGTGTCCGCCTAAGGTTAGGGTTAGGTCTATGGTTTCATTTAGGCTTCAGGTTAGGTTAGGTTTGAACTAGTTTGAGGGAGTATGTTTAGGGCTACTGTTAGTTTTCGGTTCAGTGTTACGGTTGGAGTTAGCGTGAGGGTTAGGTTAGGGTTGGGGTTGAGCTTAAGGTGTCTGCCTTGGGTTAGGGTTAGGTCTATGGTTTGAGTTAGGCTTCAGGTTCGGTTAGGTTTGAACATAGTTTGAGGGAGTAAGTTTAGGCCTATTGTATTTTTCGGTTCAGTTTTACGGTTGAATTTAGCCTCAGGGTCAGGTTAGGGTTGGGGTCAAGCTTAAGGTGTCCGCCTAGTGTTAGGGTTAGGTCTATTGTTTGAGTTAGGCTTCAGGTTAGGTTAGGTTTGAACTTAGTTTGAGGGCGTAAGTTTAGGGCTACTGTTAATTTTCGGGTAACTGTTACGGTTGGAGTTAGCGTCAGGGCCAGGTTAGGGTTGGGGTTGAGCTTAAGGTGTCCGCCTAGGGTTTGGGTTAGGTGTATGGTTTGATTTAGGCTTCAGGTTAGGTTAGGTTTGAACTTAGTTTGAGGGAGTAAGTTTAGGGCTACTGTTCGTTTTCGTTTAACTGTTATGGTTGGAATAAGCGTCAGGGTCAGGTTAGGGTGGCGGTTAAGCATAAGGTGTCCGCCTAGGGTTAGGGTGAGGTCTATGGTTTCATTTAGGCTTCAGGTTAGGTTAGGATTGAACTTAGTTTGAGGGAGTAAGTTTAAGGCTACTGTTAGTTTTCGGTTCAGTGTTCCGGTTGGATTTAGCCTCAGGTTCAGGTTAGGGCTAGGGTTAAGCTTAAGGTGACCGCCTAGGGTTAGGGCTAGGTCTATTGTTTGAGTTAGGCTTCAGGTTAGGTTAGGTTTGAACGTAGTTTGAGGGAATAAGTTTAGGGCTACTGTTAGTTTTCGGTTCCGTGTTACGGTTGGACTTAGCGTGAGGGTCAGGTTAGGGTTGGGGTTGAGCTTCAGGTGTCTGTCTAGGGTTAGGGTTAGGTGTATGGTTTGATTTAGGCTTCAGGTTAGTTTAGGTTTGAACTTAGTTTGAGGGAGTTAGTTTAGGGCTACTGTTAGTTTTCGGGTAACTGTTACGATTGGAGTTCGCGTCAGGGCCAGGTTTTGATTGGGGTTGAGCTTAAGGTGTCCGCCTAGGGTTACGGTTAGGTGTAAGGTTTGATTTAGGCTTCAGGTTAGGTTATGTTTGAACTTACTTAGAGGGAGTAAGTTTAGGGCTATTCGTAGTTTTCGGTTAACTGTTACGGTTGGAGTAAGTGTCAGGGTCCGGTTAGGGTTGGTGTTGAGCTTAAGGTGTCCGCCTAGGGTTAGGGTTAGGTGTATGGTTTGATTTAGGCTTCAGGTTAGGTTAGGTTTGAACTTAGTTTGAGGGACTAAGTTTAGGGCTACTGTTAGTTTTCTGTTCAGTATTATGGTTGGAGTTAGCGTCAGGGTCAGGTTAGGGTTGGGGTTGAGCTTAAGGTGTCCGCCTAGGGTTAGGGTTGGTGTATGGTTTGATTTAGGCTTCAGGATAGGTTAGGTTTGAACTTAGTTTGAGGGAGTAAGTTTAGGGCTACTGTTAGTTTTCGTTTAACTGTTACGGTTGGAGTAAGCGTCAGGGTCAGGTTAGGGTGGGGGTCAAGCATAAGGTGTCTGTCTAGGGTTAGGGTTAGGTCTATGGTTTCATTTAGGCTTCAGGTTAGGTTAGGATTGAACTTACTTTGAGGGAGTAAGTTTAGGGCTACTGTTAGTTTTCGGTTCAGTGTTACGGTTGGATTTAGCCTCAGGGTCAGGTTAGGGTTGGGGTTAAGCTTAAGGTGTCCGCCTAGGGTTAGGGTTAGGTCTATTGTTTGAGTTAGGCTTCAGGTTAGGTTAGGTTTGAACTTAGTTTGAGGGAGTAAGTTTAGGGCTACTCTTAGTTTTCGGGTAACTGTTACTGTTGGAGTTAGTTTCAGGGCCAGGTTAGGGTTGGGGTTGAGCTTAAGGTGTCCGCCTAGGGTTAGGGTTAGGTCTATGGTTTCATTTAGGCTTCAGGTAAGGTTAGGATTGAACTTAGTTTGAGGGAGTAAGTCTAGGGCTACTGGTAGTATTTGGTTCAGTGTTACGGTTGGAGAGAGCGTCAGGGTCATGGTTGGGGTTGAGCTTCAGGTGTCCGCCTAGGGTTATGGTTAGGTCTATTGTTTGTGTTAGGCTTCAGGTTAGGTTAGGTTTGAACTTAGTTTGAGGGAGTAAGTTTAGGGCTACTGTTAGTTTTCGGTTCAGTGTTACGGTTGGAGTTAGCGTGAGGGTCAGGTTAGGGTTGGGGTTGAGCTTAACGTGTCCGCCTAGGGTTAGAGTTAGGTCTGTGGTTTGAGTTAGGCTTCAGGTTAGGTTAGGTTTGAACTTAGTTTGAGGGAGTAAGTTTAGGCCTATTGCATTGCTCGGTTCAGTGTTACGGTTGAATTTAGCCTCAGGGTCAGGTAAGGGTTGGGGTTAAACTTAAGGTTTCCGCCTAGGGTTAGGGTTAGTTCTATTGTTTGAGTTAGGCTTCAGGTTAGGTTAGGTTCGAACTTAGTTTGAGGGAATAAGTTTAGGGCTACTGTTAGTTTTCGGTTCCGTGTTACGGTTGGAGATAGCATGAGGGTCAGGTTAGGGTTGGGGTTGAGCTTAAGGTGTCCGCCTAGGGTTAGGGTTAAGTCTGTGGTTTGAGTTAGGCTTCAGGTTAGGTTAGGTTTGAACTCAGTTTCAGGGAGTAAGTTTAGGGCTACTCTTAGTTTTCGGGTAACTGTTACTGTTGGAGTTAGTTTCAGGGCCAGGTTAGGGTTGGGGTTGAGCTTAAGGTGTCCGCCTAGGGTTAGGGTTAGGTCTATGGTTTCATTTAGGCTTCAGGTAAGTTTAGGATTGAACTTAGTTTGAGGGAGTAAGTCTAGGGCTACTGGTAGTTTTCGGTACAGTTTTACGGTTGGAGATAGCGTCAGGGTCAGGTTATGTTTGGGGTTGAGCTTCAGGTGTCCGCCTAGGGTTAGGGTTAGGTCTATTGTTTGTGTTAGGCTTCAGGTTAGGTTAGGTTTGAACTTACTTTGAGGGAGTAAGTTTAGGGCTACTGTTAGTTTTCGGATAACTGTTACGATTGGAGTTAGCGTCAGGGCCAGGTTATGGTTGGGGTTGAGCTTAACGTGTCCGCCTAGGGTTACGGTTAGGTGTAAGGTTTGATTTAGGCTTCAGGTTAGGTTATGTTTGAACTTAATCAGAGGGAGTAAGTTTAGGGCTACTGTTAGTTCTCGGTTAAGTGTTAGGGTTGGAGTAAGCGTCAGGGTCAGGTTAGGTTTGGGGTTGAGTTTAAGGTGTCCGCCTAGGGTTAGGGTTAAGTGTATTGTTTGATTTAGGCTTCAGGTAAGGTTAGGTTTGAACTTAGTTTGAGGGAGTAAGTTTAGGGCTACTGTTAGTTTTCTGTTCAGTATTATGGTTGGAGTTAGCGTCAGGGTCAGGTTAGGGTTGGGGTTAGCTTGAGGTGTCCGCCTAGGGTTAGGGTTAGGTCTATGGTTTGAGTTAGGCTTCAGGTTAGGTTAGGTTTGAACTTAGTTTGAGGGAGTAAGTTTAGGGCTACTGTTAGTTTTCGGTTCAGTGTTACGGCTGGAGTTAGCGTGAGGGTCAGGTTAGGGTTGGGGTTGAGCTTAAGGTGTCCGCCTAGGGTTAGGGTTAGGTCTGTGGTTTGAGTTAGGCTTCAGGTTAGGTTAGGTTTGAACTAAGTTTGAGGGAGTAAGTTTAGGGCTACTATTAGTTTTCGTTTAACTGTTACGGTTGGAGTAAGCGTCAGGGTCAGGTTAGGGTGGGGGTTAAGCATAAGGTGTCTGCCTAGGGTTAGGGTTAGGTCTATGGTTTCATTTAGGCTTCAGGTTAGGTTAGGACTGAACATAGTTTGAGGGAGTAAGTTTAGGGCTACTGTTAGTTTTCGGTTCAGTGTTACGGTTGGAGTTAGCGTGAGGGTCAGGTTAGGGTTGGGGTTGAGCTTAAGGTGTCCGCCTAGGGTTAGGGTTAGGTCTGTGGTTTGAGTTAGGCTTCACGTTAGGTTAGGTTTGAACTTAGTTTGAGGGAGTAAGTTTAGGGCTACTGTTAGTTTTCGGTTCAGTGTTACGGTTGGAGATAGCGTCATGGTCAAGTTAGGGTTGGGATTAAGATTCAGGTGTCCGCATAGGGTTAGGGTTAGGTCTATGGTTTGAGTTAGGCTTCAGGTTAGGTTAGGTTTTAACTTAGTTTGAGGGAGTATGTTTAGGCCTATTTTATTTTTCGGTTCAGTGTTATGGTTGAATTTATCCTCAGGTTCAGGTTAGGGTTGGGGTCAAGCTTAAGGTGTCCGCCTAGGGTTAGGGTTAGGTCTATTGTTTGAGTTAGGCTTCAGGTTAGATTAGGTTTGAACTTAGTTTGAGGGAGAAAGTTTAGGACTACTGTTAGTTTTCGGTTCAGTGTTACGGTTGGAGATAGCGTCAGGGTCAGGTTAGGGTTGGGGTTGAGCTTCAGGTGTCTGCCTATAGTTAGGGTTATGTCTATGATTTGAGTTAGGCTTCAGGTTAGGTTAGGTTTGAACTTAGTTTGAGCGAGTAAGTTTAGGGCTACTCTTAATTTTCGGTTCAGTGATATGGTTGGAGTTAGCCTGGAGGTCAGGTTAGGGTTGGGGATGAGCTTAAAGTGTCCGCCTAGGGTTAGGGTTAGGTGTATGGTTTGATTTAGGCTTCAGGTTAGGTTAGGTTTGAACTTAGTTTGAGGGAGTAAGTTTAGGGCTATTGTTAGTTTTCGGGAAACTGTTACGGTTGGAGTTAGCGTGAGGGCCAGGTTAGGGTTGGGGTTGAGATTAAGGTGTCCGCCTAGGGTTAGGGTTAGGTGTTTGGTTTGATTTAGGCTTCAGGTTAGGTTAGGTTTGAAGTTAGTTTCAGGGAGTAAGTTTAGGGCTACTGTTAGTTTTCGGTTAACTGTTACAGTTGGAGTAAGCGTCAGGGTCAGGGTAGGGTGGGGTTAAGCATAAGGTGTCCGCCTAGGGTTAGGGTTAGGTCTATGATTTGATTTAGGCTTCAGGTTAGATTAGGTTTGAACTTAGTTTGAGGGAGTCAGTTTAGGGCTACTGTTAGATTTCGGTTAACTGTTACGGTTGGAGTAAGCGTCAGGGTCAGGTTAGAGTGGGGGTTAAGCATAAGGTGTCCGCCTAGGGTTAGGGTTAGGTCTATGGTTTCATTTAGGCTTCAGGTTAGGTTAGGATTGAACTTAGTTTGAGGGAGTAAGTTTAGAGCTACTGTTAGTTTTCGGTTCAGTGTTATGTTTGGAGTTAGCGTTAGGGTCCGGTTAAGGTTGGTGTTGAGCGTAAGGTGTCCGCCTAGGTTTAGGGTTAGGTCTGTGATTTGAGTTAGGCTTCAGGTTAGGTTAGGCTTGAACTTAGTTTGAGGGAGAAAGTTTAGGACTACTGTTAGTTTTCGGTTAACTATTACAGTTGGAGTAAGCGTCAGGGTCAGGGTAGGGTGGGGTTTAAGCATAAGGTGTCCGCCTAGGGTTAGGGTTAGGTCTATTGTTTGAGTTAGGCTTCAGGTTAGGTTAGGTTTGAACTTAGTTTGAGGGAGTAAGTTTAGGGCTACTGTTAGTTTTTGGTTCAGTGTTACGTTTGGAGTTAGCGTGAGGGTCCGGTTACGGTTGGGGTTGAGCTTAAGGTGTCCGCCTAGGGTTACGGTTAGGTCTGTGGTATGAGTTAGGCATCAGGTTAGGTTAGGTTTGAACTTAGTTTGAGGGAGTAAGTTTAGGGCTACTGTTAGTTTTCGGGAAACTGTTATGGTTGGATTTAGCGTCAGGGCAAGGTTAGGGTTGGGGTTGAGATTAAGGTGTCTGCCTAGGGTTAGGGTTAGGTGTATGGTTTCATTTAGGCTTAAGGTTAGGTTAGGTTTGAAGTTAGTTTGATGGAGTAAATTTAGGGCTCCAGTTAGTTTTAGGTTAACTGTTACGGTTGGAGTAAGCGTCAGGGTCAGGTTAAGGTCTGGGTTAAGCATAAGGTGTCCGCCTAGGGTTAGGGTTAGGTCTAAGATTTGATTTAGGCTTCAGGTTATGTTAGTTTTGAACTTAGTTTGAGGGAGTAAGTTTAGGGCTACTGTTAGTTTTCGGTTAACTGTTACAGTTGGTGTAAGTGTCAGGGTCAGGTTAGGTTTGCGGTTGAGATTAAGGTATCCGCCTAGGGTTAGGGTTAGGTGTATGGTTTGATTTAGGCTTCAGGTTAGGATAGGTTTGAACTTAGTTTGAGGGAGTCAGTTTAGGGCTACTGTTAGTTTTCGGTTCAGTGATATGGTTGGAGTTAGCCTGGATGTCAGGTTAGGGTTGGGGTTGAGCTTTAGGTGTCCGCATAGGGTTAGGGTTAGGTCTATGGTTTCATTTAGGCTTCAGGTTAGGTTAGGATTGAACTTAGTTTGAGGGAGTAAGTTTAGGGCTACTGTTAGTTTTCGGTTCAGTGTTACGGTTGGAGTTAGCGTGAGGGTCAGGTTAGGGTTGGGGTTAAGCTTAAGGTGTCCGCCTAGGGTTAGTGTTAGGTCTGTGGTTTGAGTTAGGCTTCAGGTTAGGTTAGGTTTGAACTTAGTTTGAGGGTGTAAGTTTAGGGCTACTGTTAGTTTTCGGTTAATTGTTACATGTGGAGTAAGCGTCAGGGTCAGGTTAGGGTGGGGGTTAAGCATAAGTTGTCCGCCTAGGGTTAGGGTTAGGTC
The DNA here is from genome assembly GCA_026018925.1 of Tupaia tana. Classification (NCBI taxonomy): domain Eukaryota; kingdom Metazoa; phylum Chordata; class Mammalia; order Scandentia; family Tupaiidae; genus Tupaia; species Tupaia tana. The sequence continues at coordinate 1,300,193 of JAKSZU010000032.1, read as the reverse complement.
TATGATTTGATTTAGGCTTCAGGTTAGGTTAGGTTTGAACTTAGTTTGAGGGAGTAAGTTTAGGGCTACTCTTAGTTTTCGGTTCAGTGTTACGGTTGGAGTTAGCGTGAGGGTTCGGTTAGGGTTGGGGTTGAGCTTATGGGGTCCGCCTAGGGTTAGGGTTTGGACTATTTTTTGAGTTAGGATTCAGGTTAGGTTAGGTTTGAACTTAGTTTGAGGGAGTAAGTTTAGGGCTATTGTATTTTTTGGTTCAGTGTTAAGGTTGAATTTAGCCTCTGGGTCAGGTTAGGGTTGGGGTCAAGCTTAAGGTGTCCGCCTAGGGTTAGGGTTAGGTCTATTGTTTGAGTTAGGCTTCAGTTTAGGTTAGGTTTGAACTTAGTTTGAGGGAGTAAGTTTAGGGCTACTGTTAGTTTTCGGTTCAGTGTTACGGTTGGAGTTTGCGTGAGGGTCAGGTTAGGGTTGGGGTTGAGCTTAAGGTGTCCGCCTAGGGTTAGGGTTAGGTGTATGGTTTGATTTAGGCTTCAGGTTAGGTTAGGTTTGAACTTAGTTTGAGGTAGTAAGTTTAGGGCTACTGTTAGTTTTCGTTTAACTGTTACGGTTGGAGTAAGCGTCAGGGTCAGGTTAGGGTGGGGGTCAAGCATAAGGTGTCTGCCTAGGGTTAGGGTTAGGTCTATGGTTTCATTTAGGCTTCAGGTTAGGTTAGGATTGAACTTAGTTTGAGGGAGTAAGTTTAGGGCTACTGTTAGTTTTCGGTTCAGTGTTACGGTTGGATTTAGCCTCAGGGTCAGGTTAGGGTTGGGGTTAAGCTTAAGGTGTCCGCCTAGGGTTAGGGTTAGGTATATTGTTTGAGTTAGGCTTCAGGTTAGGTTAGGTTTGAACTTAGTTTGAGGGAGTAAGTTTAGGGCTACTGTTAGTTTTCGGTTCATTGTTACGGTTGGAGTTAGCGTGAGGGTCAGGTTAGGGTTGGGGTTGAGCTTAAGGTGTCCGCCTAGGGTTAGGGTTAGGTCTGTGGTTTGAGTTAGGCTTCAGGTTAGGTTAGGTTTGAACTCAGTTTCAGGGAGTAAGTTTAGGGCTACTCTTAGTTTTCGGGTAACTGTTACTGTTGGAGTTAGTTTCAGGGCCAGGTTAGGGTTGGGGTTGAGCTTAAGGTGTCCGCCTAGGTTTAGGGTTAGGTCTATGGTTTCATTTAGGCTTCAGGTAAGGTTAGGATTGAACTTAGTTTGAGGGAGTAAGTCTAGGGCTACTGGTAGTTTTCGGTTCAGTTTTACGGTTGGAGATAGCGTCAGGGTCAGGTTATGGTTGGGGTTGAGCTTCAGGTGTCCGCCTAGGGTTAGGTTTAGGTCTATTGTTTGTGTTAGGCTTCAGGTTAGGTTAGGTTTGAACTTACTTTGAGGGAGTAAGTTTAGGGCTACTGTTAGTTTTCGGATAACTGTTACGATTGGAGTTAGCGTCAGGGCCAGGTTATGGTTGGGGTTGAGCTTAACGTGTCCGCCTAGGGTTACGGTTAGGTGTAAGGTTTGATTTAGGCTTCAGGTTAGGTTATGTTTGAACTTAATCAGAGGGAGTAAGTTTAGGGCTACTGTTAGTTTTCGGTTAACTGTTACGGTTGGAGTAAGCGTCAGGGTCAGGTTAGGTTTGGGGTTGAGTTTAAGGTGTCCGCCTAGGGTTAGGGTTAAGTGTATTGTTTGATTTAGGCTTCAGGTAAGGTTACGTTTGAACTTAGTTTGAGGGAGTAAGTTTAGGGCTACTGTTAGTTTTCTGTTCAGTATTATGGTTGGAGTTAGCGTCAGGGTCAGGTTAGGGTTGGGGTTAGCTTGAGGTGTCCGCCTAGGGTTAGGGTTAGGTCTATGGTTTGAGTTAGGCTTCAGGTTAGGTTAGGTTTGAACTTAGTTTGAGGGAGTAAGTTTAGGGCTACTGTTAGTTTTCGGTTCAGTGTTACGGCTGGAGTTAGCGTGAGGGTCAGGTTAGGGTTGGGGTTGAGCTTAAGGTGTCCGCCTAGGGTTAGGGTAAGGTCTGTGGTTTGAGTTAGGCTTCACGTTAGGTTAGGTTTGAACTTAGTTTGAGGGAGTAAGTTTAGGGCTACTGTTAGTTTTCGGTTCAGTGTTACGGTTGGAGATAACGTCATGGTCAAGTTAGGGTTGGGATTAAGATTCAGGTGTCCGCATAGGGTTAGGGTTAGGTCTATGGTTTGAGTTAGGCTTCAGGTTAGGTTAGGTTTTAACTTAGTTTGAGGGAGTATGTTTAGGCCTATTTTATTTTTCGGTTCAGTGTTATGGTTGAATTTATCCTCAGGTTCAGGTTAGGGTTGGGGTCAAGCTTAAGGTGTCCGCCTAGGGTTAGGGTTAGGTCTATTGTTTGAGTTAGGCTTCAGGTTAGGTTAGGTTTGAACTTAGTTTGAGGGAGTAAGTTTAGTGTTACTGTTAGTTTTCGGTTCAGTGTTACGGTTGGAGATAGCGTGAGGGTCAGGTTAGGGTTGGGGTTGAGCTTAAGGTGTCCGCCTAGGGTTAGGGTTAGGTCTGTGGTTTGAGTTAGGCTTCAGGTTAGGTTAGGTTTGAACTTAGATTGAGGGAGTAATTTTACGGGTACTGTCAGTTTTCGGTTAACTGTTATGGTTGGAGTAAGCGCCAGGGTCAGGTTAGGTTTGGGGTTGAGCTTAAGGTGTCCGCCTAGGGTTAGGGTTAGGTGTATGGTTTGATTTAGGCTTCAGGTTAGGTTAGGTTTGAACTTAGTTTGAGGGAGTAAGTTTAGGGCTACTGTTAGTTTTCGGTTAACTGTTACGGTTGGAGTAAGCATCAGGGTCAGGTTAGAATGGGGGTTAAGCATAAGGTGTCCGCCTAGGGTTAGGGTTAGGTCTATGGTTTCATTTAGGCTTCCGGTTAGGTTAGGATTGAACTTAGTTTGAAAGAGTAAGTTTAGAGCTACTGTTAGTTTTCGGTTCAGTGTTACGTTTGGAGTTAGCGTTAGTGTCCGGTTAAGGTTGGGGTTGAGCTTAAGGTGTCCGCCTAGGTTTAGGGTTAGGTCTGTGATTTGAGTTAGTTTTCAGGTTAGGTTAGGTTTGAACTTAGTTTTAGGGAGAAAGTTTAGGACTACTGTTAGTTTTCGGTTCAGTGTTACGGTTGGAGATAGCGTCAGGGTCAGGTTAGGGTTGGGGTTGAGCTTCAGGTGTCCGCCTATTGTTAGGGTTATGTCTATGATTTGAGTTAGGCTTCAGGTTAGGTTAGATTTGAACTTAGTTTGAGGGAGTAAGTTTAGGGCTACTGTTAGTTTTCGGGAAACTGTTACGGTCGGAGTTAGCGTGAGGGCCCGGTTAGGGTTGGGGTTGAGATTAAGGTGCCCGCCTAGGGTTAGGGTTAGGTGTTTTGTTTGATTTAGGCTTCAGGTTAGGTTAGGTTTGAAGTTAGTTTGAGGGAGTAAGTTTAGGGCTACTGTTAGTTTTCGGTTAACTGTTACGGTTGGAGTAAGCGTCAGGGTCAGGTTAGGTTTGGGGTTGAGCTTAAGGTGTCCGCCTAGGGTTAGGGTTAGGTCTATGGTTTCATTTAGGCTTCAGGTTAGGTTAGGTATGAACTTAGTTTGAGGGAGTAAGTTTAGGGCTACTGTTAGTTTTCGGTTCAGTGTTACGGTTGGAGATAGCGTCATGGTCAAGTTAGGGTTGGGGTTGAGATTCAGGTGTCCGCCTAGGGTTAGGGTTAGGTCTATGGTTTGAGTTAGGCTTCAGGTTAGGTTAGGTTTAAACTTAGTTTGAGGCAGTAAGTTTAAGCCTATTTTATTTTTCGGTTCAGTGTTACGGTTGAATTTAGCCTCAGGGTCAGGTTAGGGTTGGGGTCAAGCTTAAGGTGTCCGCATAGGGTTAGGGATATGTCTATTGTTTGTGTTAGGCTTCAGGTTAGGTTAGGTTTGAACTTAGTTTGAGGGAGTAAGTTTAGGGCTACTGTTAGTTTTCGGTTAACTGTTACAGTTGGAGTAAGCGTCAGGGTCAGGTTAGGGTGGGGGTTAAGCATAAGGTGTCCGCCTAGGGTTAGGGTTAGGTCTATGATTTGATTTAGGCTTCAGGTTAGATTAGGTTTGAACTTAGCTTGAGGGAGTCAGTTTAGGGCTACTGTTAGTTTTCGGTTGACTGTTACGGTTGGAGTAAGCGTCAGGGTCAGGTTAGGTTTGGGGTTGAGCTTAAGGTGTCCGCCTAGGGTTAGGGTTAGGTCTATGGTTTCATTTAGGCTTCAGGTTAGGTTAGGTTTGAACTTAGTTTGAGGGAGTAAGTTTAGGGCTACTCTTAGTTTTCGGGAAACTGTTACGGTTGGAGTAAGTGTCAGGGTCAGGTTAGGGTTGGGGTTGAGCTTAAGGTGTCCGCCTAGGGTTAGGGTTAGGTCTATGGTTTCATTCAGGCTTCAGGTAAGGTTAGGATTGAACTTAGTTTGAGGGATTAAGTCTAGGGCTACGGGTAGTTTTCGGTTCAGTGTTACGGTTGGAGATAGCGTCAGGGTCAGGTTATGGTTGGGGTTGAGCTTCAGGTGTCCACCTAGGGTTCGGGTAAGGTCTATGGTTTGAGTTAGGATTCAGGTTAGGTTAGGTGTGAACTTAGTTTGAAGGAGTAAGTTTAGGGCTACTGTTAGTTTTAGGTTCAGTGTTACGGTTGGAGTTAACCTGAGGGTCAGGTTAGGGTTGGGTTTGAGCTTCAGGTGTCCGCCTAGGGTTAGGTTTAGGTGTATGGTTTAATTTAGGCTTCAGGTTAGGTTAGGTTTGAACTTAGTTTTAGGGAGTAAGTTTAGGGCTACTGTTAGTTTTCGGTTCAGTGTTACTGTTGGAGATAGCGTCAGGGTCAGGTTAGGGTTGGGGTTGAGCTTCAGGTGTCCGCCTATAGTTAGGGTTATGTCTATGATTTGAGTTAGGCTTCAGGTTAGGTTAGGTTTGAACTTAGTTTGAGCGAGTAAGTTTAGGGCTACTCTTAGTTTTCGGTTCAGTGATATGGTTGGAGTTAGCCTGGAGGTCAGGTTAGGGTTGGGGATGAGCTTAAAGTGTCCGCCTAGGGTTAGAGTTAGGTGTATGGTTTGATTTAGGCTTCAGGTTAGGTTAGGTTTGAACTTAGTTTGAGGGAGTAAGTTTAGGGCTATTGTTAGTTTTCGGGAAACTGTTACGGTTGGAGTTAGCGTGAGGGCCAGGTTAGGGTTGGGGTTGAGATTAAGGTGTCCGCCTAGGGTTAGGGTTAGGTGTTTGGTTTGATTTAGGCTTCAGGTTAGGTTAGGTTTGAAGTTAGTTTCAGGGAGTAAGTATAGGGCTACTGTTAGTTTTCGGTTAACTGTTACAGTTGGAGTAAGCGTCAGGGTCAGGGTAGGGTGGGGGTTAAGCATAAGGTGTCCGCCTAGGGTTAGGGTTAGGTCTATGATTTGATTTAGGCTTCAGGTTAGATTAGGTTTGAACTTAGTTTGAGGGAGTCAGTTTAGGGCTACTGTTAGATTTCGGTTAACTGTTACGGTTGGAGTAAGCGTCAGGGTCAGGTTAGAGTGGGGGTTAAGCATAAGGTGTCCGCGTAGGGTTAGGGTTAGGTCTATGGTTTCATTTAGGCTTCAGGTTAGGTTAGGATTGAACTTAGTTTGAGGGAGTAAGTTTAGAGCTACTGTTAGTTTTCGGTTCAGTATTATGTTTGGAGTTAGCGTTAGGGTCCGGTTAAGGTTGGGGTTGAGCGTAAGGTGTCCGCCTAGGTTTAGGGTTAGGTCTGTGATTTGAGTTAGGCTTCAGGTTAGGTTAGGCTTGAACTTAGTTTGAGGGAGAAAGTTTAGGACTACTGTTAGTTTTCGGTTAACTGTTAAAGTTGGCGTAAGCGTCAGGGTCAGGGTAGGGTGGGGTTTAAGCATAAGGTGTCCGCCTAGGGTTAGGGTTAGGTCTATTGTTTGAGTTAGGCTTCAGGTTAGGTTAGGTTTGAACTTAGTTTGAGGGAGTAAGTTTAGGGCTACTGTTAGTTTTTGGTTCAGTGTTACGTTTGGAGTTAGCGTGAGGGTCCGGTTACGGTTGGGGTTGAGCTTAAGGTGTCCGCCTAGGGTTACGGTTAGGTCTGTGGTATGAGTTAGGCATCAGGTTAGGTTAGGTTTGAACTTAGTTTGAGGGAGTAAGTTTAGGGCTACTGTTAGTTTTCGGGAAACTGTTATGGTTGGAGTTAGCGTCAGGGCAAGGTTAGGGTTGGGGTTGAGATTAAGGTGTCTGCCTAGGGTTAGGGTTAGGTGTATGGTTTCATTTAGGCTTAAGGTTAGGTTAGGTTTGAAGTTAGTTTGATGGAGTAAATTTAGGGCTCCAGTTAGTTTTAGGTTAACTGTTACGGTTGGAGTAAGCGTCAGGGTCAGGTTAAGGTCTGGGTTAAGCATAAGGTGTCCGCCTAGGGTTAGGGTTAGGTCTAAGATTTGATTTAGGCTTCAGGTTAGGTTAGTTTTGAACTTAGTTTGAGGGAGTAAGTTTAGGGCTACTGTTAGTTTTCGGTTAACTGTTACAGTTGGTGTAAGTGTCAGGGTCAGGTTAGGTTTGCGGTTGAGATTAAGGTATCCGCCTAGGGTTAGGGTTAGGTGTATGGTTTGATTTAGGCTTCAGGATAGGATAGGTTTGAACTTAGTTTGAGGGATACAGTTTAGGGCTACTGTTAGTTTTCGGTTCAGTGATATGGTTGGAGTTAGCCTGGATGTCAGGTTAGGGTTGGGGTTGAGCTTTAGGTGTCCGCATAGGGTTAGGGTTAGGTCTATGGTTTCATTTAGGCTTCAGGTTAGGTTAGGGTTGAACTTAGTTTGAGGGAGTAAGTTTAGGGCTAGTGTTAGTTTTCGGTTCAGTGTTACGGTTGGAGTTAGCGTGAGGGTCAGGTTAGGGTTGGGGTTAAGCTTAAGGTGTCCGCCTAGGGTTAGGGTTAGGTCTGTGGTTTGAGTTAGGCTTCAGGTTAGGTTAGGTTTGAACTTAGTTTGAGGGTGTAAGTTTAGGGCTACTGTTAGTTTTCGGTTAACAGTTACATGTGGAGTAAGCGTCAGGGTCAGGTTAGGGTGGGGGTTAAGCATAAGTTGTCCGCCTAGGGTTAGGGTTAGGTCTATGATTTGATTTAGGCTTCAGGTTAGGTTAGGTTTGAACTTAGTTTGAGGGAGTAAGTTTAGGGCTACTCTTAGTTTTCGGTTCAGTGTTACGGTTGGAGTTAGCGTGAGGGTTCGGTTAGGGTTGGGGTTGAGCTTATAAGGTCCGCCTAGGGTTAGGGTTTGGTCTATTTTTTGAGTTAGGCTTCAGGTTAGGTTAGGTTTGAACTTAGTTTGAGGGAGTAAGTTTAGGCCTATTGTATTTTTTGGTTCAGTGTTAAGGTTGAATTAAGCCTCTGGGTCAGGTTAGGGTTGGGGTCAAGCTTAAGGTGTCCGCCTAGGGTTAGGGTTAGGTCTATTGTTTGAGTTAGGCTTCAGTTTAGGTTAGGTTTGAACTTAGTTTGAGGGAGTAAGTTTAGGGCTACTGTTAGTTTTCGGTTCAGTGTTACGGTTGGAGTTAGCGTGAGGGTCAGGTTAGGGTTGGGGTTGAGCTTAAGGTGTCCACCTAGGGTTAGGGTTAGGTCTATTGTTTGAGTTAGGCTTCAGGTTAGGTTAGGTTTGAACTTAGTTTGAGGGAGTAAGTTTAGGGCTACTGTTAGTTTTCAGTTCAGTGTTACGGTTGGAGATAGCGTCAGGGTCGGGTTAGGGTTGGGGTTGAGCTTCAGGTGTCCGCCTATTGTTAGGGTTATGTCTATGATTTGAGTTAGGCTTCAGGTTAGGTTAGGTTTGAACTTAGTTTGAGCGAGTAAGTTTAGGGCTACTCTTAATTTTCGGTTCAGTGATATGGTTGGAGTTAGCCTGGAGGTCAGGTTAGGGTTGGGGTTGAGCTTAAGGTGTCCGCCTAGGGTTAGGGTTAGGTGTATGGTTTGATTTAGGCTTCAGGTTAGGTTAGGTTTGAACTTAGTTTGAGGGAGTAAGTTTAGGGCTACTGTTAGTTTTCGGGAAACTGTTACGGTTGGAGTTAGCCGTGAGGGCCAGGTTAGGGTTGGGGTTGAGATTAAGGTGTCCGCCTAGGGTTAGGGTTAGGTGTTTGGTTTGATTTAGGCTTCAGGTTAGGTTAGGTTTGAAGTTAGTTTGAGGGAGTAAGTTTAGGGCTACTGTTAGTTTTCGGTTAAATGTTACAGTTGGAGTAAGCGTCAGGGTCAGGGTAGGGTGGGGGTTAAGCATAAGGTGTCCGCCTAGGGTTAGGGTTAGGTCTATGATTTGATTTAGGCTTCAGGTTAGATTAGGTTTGAACTTAGTTTGAGGGAGTCAGTTTAGGGCTACTGTTAGTTTTCGGTTAACTCTTACGGTTGGAGTAAGCGTCAGGGTCAGGTTAGGTTTGGGGTAGAGCTTAAGGTGTCCGCCTAGGGTTAGGGTTAGGTCTATGGTTTCATTTAGGCTTCAGGTTAGGTTAGGTCTGAACTTAGTTTGAGGGAGTAAGATTAGGGGTACTGTTAGTTTTCGGTTCAGTGTTACGGTTGGAGATAGCGTCATGGTCAAGTTAGCGTTGGGGTTGAGATTCAGGTGTCTGCCTTGGGTTAGGGTTAGGTCTATGGTTTGTGTTAGGCTTCAGGTTAGGTTAGGTTTGAACTTAGTTTGAGGGAATAAGTTTAGGGCTACTGTTAGTTTTCGTTTAACTGTTACGGTTGGAGTAAGCGTCAGGGTCAGGTTAGGGTGGGGGTTAAGCATAAGGTTTCCGCCTAGTGTTAGGATTAGGTCTATGGTTTCATTTAGGCTTCAGGTTAGGTTAGGATTGAACTTAGTTTGAGGGAGTAAGTTTAGGGCTACTGTTAGTTTTCGGTTAACTGTTACGGTTGGAGTAAGCGTCAGGGTCAGGTTAGGGTGGGGGTTAAGCTAAGGTTTCCGCCTAGGGTTAGGGTTAGGTCTATGGTTTCATTTAGGCTTCAGGTTAGGTTAGGATTAAACTTAGTTTGAGGGAGTAAGTTTAGGGCTACTGTTAGTTTTCGTTTAACTGTTACGGTTGGAGTAAGCGTCAGGGTCAGGTTAGAGTGGGGGTTAAGCATAAGGTTTCCGCCTATGGTTAGGGTTAGGTCTATGGTTTCATTTAGGCTTCAGGTTAGGTTAGGATTGAACTTAGTTTGAGGGAGTAAGTTTAGGGCTACTGTTAGTTTTCGGTTAACTGTTACGGTTGGAGTAAGCGTCAGGGTCAGGTTAGAGTGGGGGTTAAGCATAAGGTGTCCGCCTAGGGTTAGGGTTAGGTCTATGGTTTCATTTAGGCTTCAGGTTAGGTTAGGATTGAACTTAGTTTGAGGGAGTAAGTTTAGAGCTACTGTTAGTTTTCGGTTCAGTGTTACGTTTGGAGTTAGCGTTAGGGTCCGGTTAAGGTTGGGGTTGAGCTTAAGGTGTCCGCCCAGGTTTAGGGTTAGGTCTGTGATTTGAGTTAGGCTTCAGGTTAGGTTAGGTTTGAACTTAGTTTTAGGGAGAAAGTTTAGGACTACTGTTAGTTTTCGGTTCAGTGTTACGGTTGGAGATAGCGTCAGGGTCAGGTTAGGGTTGGGGTTGAGCTTCAGGTGTCGGCCTAGGTTTAGGGTTAGGTCTGTGGTTTGAGTTAGGGTCCAGGTTAGGTTAGGTTTGAACGTAGTTATAGGGAGTAAGTTTAGGGCTAATGTTAGTTTTAGGTTCAGTGTTACGGTTGGAATTATCGTGAGGGTCAGGTTAGGGTTGGGTTTGAGCTTCAGGTGTCCGCCTAGGGTTAGGGTTAGGTGTATGGTTTAATTTAGGCTTCAGGTTAGGTTAGGTTTGAACTTAGTTTGAGGGAGTAAGTTTAGGGCTACTGTTAGTTTTCGGTTCAGTGTTACGGTTGGAGATAGCGTCAGGGTCAGGTTAGGGTTGGGGTTGAGCTTCAGGTGTCCGCCTATTGTTAGGGTTATGTCTATGATTTGAGTTAGGCTTCAGGTTAGGTTAGGTTTGAACTTAGTTTGAGCGAGTAAGTTTAGGGCTACTCTTAGTTTTCGGTTCAGTGATATGGTTGGAGTTAGCCTGGAGGTCAGGTTAGGGTTGGGGTTGAGATTAAGGTGTCCGCCTAGGGTTAGGGTTAGGTGTATGGTTTGATTTAGGCTTCAGGTTAGGTTAGGTTTGAACTTAGTTTGAGGGAGTAAGTTTAGGGCTACTGTTAGTTTTCGGGAAACTGTTACGGTTGGAGTTAGAGTGAGGGCCAGGTTAGGGTTGGGGTTGAGAATAAGGTGTGCGCCTAGGGTTAGGGTTAGGTGTTTGGTTTGATTTAGGCTTCAGGTTAGGTTAGGTTTGAAGTTAGTTTGAGGGAGTAAGTTTAGGGCTACTGTTAGTTTTCGGTTAACTTTTACAGTTGGAGTAAGCGTCAGGGTCAGGGTAGGGTGGGGGTTAAGCATAAGGTTTCCGCCTAGGGTTAGGGTTAGGTCTATGATTTGATTTAGGTTTCAGGTGAGATAAGGTTTGAACTTAGTTTGAGGGAGTCAGTTTAGGGCTACTGTTAGTTTTCGGTTACCTGTTACGGTTGGAGTAAGCGTCAGGGTCAGATTATGTTTGGGGTTGAGCTTAAGGTGTCCGCCTAGGGTTAGGGTTAGGTCTATGGTTTCATTTAGGCTTCAGGTTAGGTTAGGTTTGAACTTAGTTTGAGGGAGTAAGTTTAGGGCAACTGTTAGTTTTCGGTTCAGTGTTACGGTTCGAGATAGCGTCATGGTCAAGTTAGGGTTGGGGTTGAGATTCAGGTGTCCGCCTAGGGTTAGGGTTAGGTCTATGGTTTGAGTTAGGCTTCAGGTTAGGTTAGTTTTGAACTTAGTTTTAGGGAGTAAGTTTAAGCCTATTGTATTTTTCGGTTCAGTGTTAAGGTTGAATTTAGCCTCAGGGTCTGGTTAGGGTTGGGGTCAAGCTTAAGGTGTCCGCCTAGGGTTAGGGTTAGGTCTATTGTTTGAGTTAGGCTTCAGGTTAGGTTAGGTTTGAACTTAGTTTGAGGGCGTAAGTTTAGGGCTACTGTTAGTTTTCGGCTCAGTGTTACGGTTGGAGTTAGCGTGAGGGTCAGGTTAGGGTTGGGGTTGAGCTTAAGGTGTCCGCCTAGGGTTAGGGTTAGGTCTGTGGTTTCAGTTAGGCTTCAGGTTAGGTTAGGTTTGAAATTAGTTTGAGGAATTAAGTTTGCAGCTACTGTTAGTTTTCGGTTCAGTGTTACGGTTGGAGATAGCGTCAGGGTCAGGTTAGGGTTGTGGGTGAGCTTCAGGTGTCCGCCTAGGGTTAGGGTTAGGTCTATGGTTTGAGTTAGTCTTCAGGTTAGCTTAGGTTTGAACTTAGTTTGAGGGAGTAAGTTTAGGGCTACTGTTAGTTTTCGGTTCAGTGTTACGGTTGGAGATAGCGTCAGGGTCTGGTTAGGGTTGTGGTTGAGTTTCAGGTGTCCGCCTAGAGTTAGGGTTAGGTCTAGGGTTTGAGTTAGGCTTCAGGTTAGGTTAGGTTTGAACTTAGTTTGACGGAGTAAGTTTAGGGCTACTGTTAGTTTTCGGGTAACTGTTACTGTTGGAGTTAGCGTCAGGGCCAGGTTAGGTTTGGGGTTGAGCTTAAGGTGTCCGCCTAGGGTTAGGGTTAGGTGTATGGTTTGATTTAGGCTTCAGGTTAGTTTAGGTTTGAACTTAGTTTGAGAGAGTAAGTTTAGTGCTACTGTTAGTTTTCGTTTAACTGTTATGGTTGGAGTAAGCGTCAGGGTCAGGTTAGGGTGGGGGTTAAGCATAAGGTGTCCGCCTAGGGTTAGGGTTAGGTCTATGGTTTCATTTAGGCTTCTGGTTAGGTTAGGATTGAACTTAGTTTGAGGGATTAAGTTTAGGGCTACTGTTAGTTTTCGGTTCAGTGTTCCGGTTGGATTTAGCCTCAGGTTCAAGTTAGGGCTGGGGTTAAACTTAAGGTGTCCGCCTAGGGTTAGGGCAAGGTCTATTGTTTGAGTTAGGCTTCAGGTTAGGTTAGGTTTGAACTTAGTTTGAGGGAGTAATTTTAGGGCTACTGTCACTTTTCGGTTAACTGTTACGGTTGGAGTAAGCGCCAGGGTCAGGTTAGGTTTGGGGTTGACTTAAGGTGTCCGCCTAGGGTTAGGGTTAGGTGTATGGTTTGATTTAGGCTTCAGGTTAGGTTAGATTTGAACTTAGTTTGAGGGAGTAAGTTTAGGGCTACTGTTAGTTTTCGATTAACTGTTACGGTTGGAGTAAGCGTCAGGGTCAGGTTAGGGTGGGGGTTAAGCATAAGGTTTCCGCCTAGGGTTAGGATTAGGTCTATGGTTTCATTTAGGCTTCAGGTTAGGTTAGGATTGAACTTAGTTTGAGGGAGTAAGTTTAGAGCTACTGTTAGTTTTCGGTTCAGTGTTACGTTTGGAGTTAGCATTAGGGTCCGGTTAAGGTTGGGGTTGAGCTTATGGGGTCCGCCTAGGGTTAGGGTTTGGTCTATTTTTTGAGTTAGGCTTCAGGTTAGGTTAGGTTTGAACTTAGTTTGAGGGAGTAAGTTTAGGCCTATTGTATTTTTTGGTTCAGTGTTAAGGTTGAATTAAGCCTCTGGGTCAGGTTAGGGTTGGGGTCAAGCTTAAGGTGTCCGCCTAGGGTTAGGGTTAGGTCTATTGTTTGAGTTAGGCTTCAGTTTAGGTTAGGTTTGAACTTAGTTTGAGGGAGTAAGTTTAGGGCTACTGTTAGTTTTCGGTTCAGTGTTACGGTTGGAGTTAGCGTGAGGGTCAGGTTAGGGTGTGGGTTGAGCTTAAGGTGTCCACCTAGGGTTAGGGTTAGGTCTATTGTTTGAGTTAGGCTTCAGGTTAGGTTAGGTTTGAACTTAGTTTGAGGGAGTAAGTTTAGGGCTACTGTTAGTTTTCAGTTCAGTGTTACGGTTGGAGATAGCGTCAGGGTCGGGTTAGGGTTGGGGTTGAGCTTCAGGTGTCCGCCTATTGTTAGGGTTATGTCTATGATTTGAGTTAGGCTTCAGGTTAGGTTAGGTTTGAACTTAGTTTGAGCGAGTAAGTTTAGTGCAACTCTTAGTTTTCGGTTCAGTGATATGGTTGGAGTTAGCCTGGAGGTCAGGTTAGGGTTGGGGTTGAGCTTAAGGTGTCCGCCTAGGGTTAGGGTTAGGTGTATGGTTTGATTTAGGCTTCAGGTTAGGTTAGGTTTGAACTTAGTTTGAGGGAGTAAGTTTAGGGCTACTGTTAGTTTTCGGGAAACTGTTACGGTTGGAGTTAGCCGTGAGGGCCAGGTTAGGGTTGGGGTTGAGATTAAGGTGTCCGCCTAGGGTTATGGTTAGGTGTTTGGTTTGATTTAGGCTTCAGGTTAGGTTAGGTTTGAAGTTAGTTTGAGGGAGTAAGTTTAGGGCTACTGTTAGTTTTCGGTTAAATGTTACAGTTGGAGTAAGCGTCAGGGTCAGGGTAGGGTGGGGGTTAAGCATAAGGTGTCCGCCTAGGGTTAGGGTTAGGTCTATGATTTGATTTAGGCTTCAGGTTAGATTAGGTTTGAACTTAGTTTGAGGGAGTCAGTTTAGGGCTACTGTTAGTTTTCGGTTAACTCTTACGGTTGGAGTAAGCGTCAGGGTCAGTTTAGGTTTGGGGTTGAGCTTAAGGTGTCCGCCTAGGGTTAGGGTTAGGTCTATGGTTTCATTTAGGCTTCAGGTTAGGTTAGGTCTGAACTTAGTTTGAGGGAGTAAGTTTAGTGCTACTGTTAGTTTTCGGTTCAGTGTTACGGTTGGAGATAGCGTCATGGTCAAGTTAGGGTTGGGGTTGAGATTCAGGTGTCTGCCTTGGGTTAGGGTTAGGTCTATGGTTTGTGTTAGGCTTCAGGTTAGGTTAGGTTTGAACTTAGTTTGAGGGAATAAGTTTAGGGCTACTGTTAGTTTTCGTTTAACTGTTACGGTTGGAGTAAGCGTCAGGGTCAGGTTAGGGTGGGGGTTAAGCATAAGGTTTCCGCCTAGGGTTAGGATTAGGTCTATGGTTTCATTTAGGCTTCAGGTTAGGTTAGGTCTGAACTTAGTTTGAGGGAGTAAGTTTAGGGCTACTGTTAGTTTTCGGTTAACTGTTACGGTTGGAGTAAGCGTCAGGGTCAGGTTAGGGGGGGGGTTAAGCTAAGGTTTCCGCCTAGGGTTAGGGTTAGGTCTATGGTTTCATTTAGGCTTCAGGTTAGGTTAGGATTAAACTTAGTTTGAGGGAGTAAGTTTAGGGCTACTGTTAGTTTTCGTTTAACTGTTACGGTTGGAGTAAGCGTCAGGGTCAGGTTAGAGTGGGGGTTAAGCATAAGGTTTCCGCCTAGGGTTAGGGTTAGGTCTATGGTTTCATTTAGGCTTCAGGTTAGGTTAGGATTGAACTTAGTTTGAGGGAGTAAGTTTAGGGCTACTGTTAGTTTTCGGTTAACTGTTACGGTTGGAGTAAGCGTCAGGGTCAGGTTAGAGTGGGGGTTAAGCATAAGGTGTCCGCCTAGGGTTAGGGTTAGGTCTATGGTTTCATTTAGGCTTCAGGTTAGGTTAGGTTTGAACTTAGTTTGAGGGAGTAAGTTTAGAGCTACTGTTAGTTTTCGGTTCAGTGTTACGTTTGGAGTTAGCGTTAGGGTCCGGTTAAGGTTGGGGTTGAGCTTAAGGTGTCCGCCCAGGTTTAGGGTTAGGTCTGTGATTTGAGTTAGGCTTCAGGTTAGGTTAGGTTTGAACTTAGTTTTAGGGAGTAAGTTTAGGGCTACTGTTAGTTTTCGGGAAACGGTTACGGTTGGATTTAGCGTCAGGGTCAGGTTAGGGTTGTGGTTGAGATTAAGGTGTCTGTCTATGGTTATGGTTAGGTGTATGGTTTGATTTAGGCTTCAGGTTACGTTAGGTTTGAAGTTAGTTTGAGGGAGTAAGTTTAGGGCTACTGTTAGTTTTCGGTTAACTGTTACAGTTGGAGTAATCGTCATGGTCAGGGTAGGGTGGGGGTTAAGCATAAGGTGTCCACCTAGGGTTAGGGTTAGGTGTATGGTTTGAGTTAGGCTTCAGGTTAGGTTAGGTTTGAACTTAGTTTGAGGGAGTCAGTTTAGGGCTACTGTTAGTTTTCGGTTAACTGTTACGTATGGAGTAAGCGTCAGGGTCAGGTTAGGTTTGGGGTTGAGCTTAAGGTGTCCGCCTAGGGTTAGGGTTAGGTGTATGGTTTGATTTAGGCTTCAGGATAGGTTAGGTTTGAACTTAGTTTGAGGGAGTAAGTTTAGGGCTACTGTTAGTTTTCGTTTAACTGTTACGGTTGGAGTAAGCGTCAGGGTCAGGTTAGGGTGGGGGTTAAGCATAAGGTGTCCGCCTAGGGTTAGGGTTAGGTCTATGGTTTCATTTAGGCTTCAGGTTAGGGTAGGATTGAACTTAGTTTGAGGGAGTAAGTTTAGGGCTACTCTTAGTTTTCGGTTCAGTGATATGGTTGGAGTTAGCCTGGAGGTCAGGTTAGGGTTGGGGTTGAGCTTAAGGTGTCCGCCTAGGGTTAGGTTTAGGTGTATGGTTTGATTTAGGCTTCAGGTTAGGTTAGGTTTGAACTTAGTTTGAGGTAGTAAGTTTAGGGCTACTGTTAGTTTTCGTTTAACTGTTACGGTTGGAGTAAGCGTCAGGGTCAGGTTAGGGTGGGGGTTAAGCATAAGGTTTCCGCCTTGGGTTAGGGTTCGGTCTATGGTTTCATTTAGGCTTCAGGTTAGGTTAGGATTGAACTTAGTTTGAGGGAGTAAGTTTAGGGCTACTGTTAGTTTTCGGTTAACTGTTACGGTTGGAGTAAGCGTCAGGGTCAGGTTAGAGTGGGGGTTAAGCATAAGGTTTCCGCCTAGGGTTAGGGTTAGGTCTATGGTTTCATTTAGGCTTCAGGTTAGGTTAGGATTGAACTTAGTTTGAGGGAGTCAGTTTAGGGCTACTGTTAGTTTTCGGTTAACTGTTACGGTTGGAGTAAGCGTCAGGGTCAGGTTAGGTTTGGGGTTGAGCTTAAGGTGTCCGCCTAGGGTTAGGGTTAGGTCTATGGTTTCATTTAGGCTTCAGGTTAGGTTAGGTTTGAACTTAGTTTGAGTGAGTAAGTTTAGGGCTACTGTTAGTTTTCGGTTCAGTGTTACGGTTGGAGATAGCGTCATGGTCAAGTTAGGGTTGGGGTTGAGATTCAGGTGTCCGCCTAGGGTTAGGGTTAGGTCTATGGTTTGAGTTAGGCTTCAGGTTAGGTTAGTTTTGAACTTAGTTTTAGGGAGTAAGTTTAAGCCTATTGTATTTTTCGGTTCAGTGTTACGGTTGAATTTAGCCTCAGGGTCAGGTTATGGTTGGGGTCAAGCTTAAGGTGTCCGCCTAGGGTTAGGGTTAGGTGTATTGTTTGAGTTAGGCTTCAGGTTAGGTTAGGTTTGAACTTAGTTTCAGGGCGTAAGTTTAGGGCTACTGTTAGTTTTCGGTTCAGTGTTACGGTTGGAGTTAGCGTGAGGGTCAGGTTAGGGTTGGGGTTGAGCTTAAGGTGTCCGCCTAGGGTTAGGGTTAGGTCTGTGGTTTCAGTTAGGCTTCAGGTTAGGTTAGGTTTGAAATTAGTTTGAGGAAGTAAGTTTGCGGCTACTGTTAGTTTTCGGTTCAGTGTTACGGTTGGAGATAGCGTCAGGGTCAGGTTAGGGTTGTGGTTGAGCTTCAGGTGTTCGCCTAGGGTTAGGGTTAGGTCTATGGTTTGAGTTAGGCTTCAGGTTAGGTTAGGTTTGAACTTAGTTTGAGGGAGTAAGTTTAGGGCTACTGTTAGTTTTCGGTTCAGTGTTACGGTTGGAGATAGCGTCAGGGTCTGGTTAGGGTTGTGGTTGAGTTTCAGGTGTCCGCCTAGTGTTAGGGTTAGGTCTATGGTTTGAGTTAGGCTTCAGGTTAGGTTAGGTTTGAACTTAGTTTGAGGGAGTAAGTTTAGGGCTACTGTTAGTTTTCGGGTAACTGTTACTGTTGGAGTTAGCGTCAGGGCCAGGTTAGGTTTGGGGTTGAGCTTAAGGTGTCCGCCTAGGGTTAGATTTAGGTGTATGGTTTGATTTAGGCTTCAGGTTAGGTTAGGTTTGAACTTAGTTTGAGGGAGTAAGTTTAGGGCTACTGTTAGTTTTCAGTTCAGTGTTACGGTTGGAGATAGCGTCATGGTCAAGTTAGGGTTGGGGTTGAGATTCAGGTGTCCGCCTAGGGTTAGGGTTAGGTCTATGGTTTGAGTTAGGCTTCAGGTTAGGTTAGTTTTGAACTTAGTTTTAGGGAGTAAGTTTAAGCCTATTGTATTTTTCGGTTCAGTGTTACGGTTGAATTTAGCCTCAGGGTCAGGTTAGGGTTGGGGTCAAGCTTAAGGTGTCCGCCTAGGGTTAGGGTTAGGTCTATTGTTTGAGTTAGGCTTCAGGTTAGGTTAGGTTTGAACTTAGTTTGAGGGAGTAAGTTTAGGGCTACTGTTAGTTTTCGGTTCAGTGTTACGGTTGGAGTTAGCGTCAGGGTCATGTTAGGTTTGGGGTTGAGCTTAAGGTGTCCGCCTAGGTTTAGAGTTAGGTGTATGGTTTGATTTAGGCTTCAGGTTAGGATAGGTTTGAAGTTAGTTTCAGGGAGTAAGTTTAGGGCTACTGTTAGTTTTCGGTTAACTGTTACAGTTGGTGTAAGCGTCAGGGTCAGGTTAGGGTGGGGGTTAAGCATAAGGTGTCCGCCTAGGGTTAGGGTTAGGTCTATGGTTTCATTTAGGCTTCAGGTTAGGTTAGGATTGAACTTAGTTTGAGGGTTTAAGTTTAGGGCTACTGTTAGTTTTCGGTTCAGTGTTACGGTTGGAGTTAGCGTGAGGGTCAGGTTAGGGTTGGGGTTGAGCTTAAGGTGTCCGCCTAGGGTTAGGGTTAGGTCTGTGGTTTGAGTTAGGCTTCAGGTTAGGTTAGGTTTGAACTTAGTTTGAGGGAGTAAGTTTAGGGCTACTGTTAGTTTTCGGTTCAGTGTTACGGTTGGAGATAGCGTCAGGGTCAGGTTAGGGTTGGGGTTGAGCTTCAGGTGTCCGCCTCGGTTAGGGTTAGGTCTATGGTTTGAGTTAGGCTTCAGGTTAGATTATGTTTGAAGTTAATTTGAGGGTTTAAGTTCAGGGCTACTGTTAGTTTTCGGTTAACTGTTACAGTTGGAGTAAACGTCAGGGTCAGGTTAGGGTGGGGGTTAAGCATAAGTTGTCCGCCTAGGGTTTGGGTTAGGTCTATGACTTGATTTAGGATTCAGGTTAGGTTAGTTTTGAACTTAGTTTGAGGGAGTCAGTTTAGGGCTACTGTTAGTTTTCGGTTAACTGTTACGGTTGGAGTAAGCGTCAGGGTCAGGTTAGGTTTGGGGTTGAGCTTAAGCTGTCCGCCTAGGGTTAGGGTTAGGTGTATGGTTTGATTTAGGCTTCAGGTTAGGTTAGGTTTGAACTTAGTTTGACGGAGTAAGTTTAGGGCTACTGTTAGTTTTTGGTTCAGTCTTACATTTGGAGTTAGCGTGAGTGTCCGTTTAGGGTTGGGGTTGAGTTTAAGGTGTCCGCCTAGGGTTAGGGTTAGGTCTGTGGTTTGAGATAGGCTTCAGGTTAGGTTAGATTTGAACTTAGTTTGAGGGAGTAAGTTTAGGGCTACTGTTAGTTTTCGGTTCAGTGTTACGGTTGGAGATAGCGTCAGGGTCAGGTTAGGGTTGTGGTTGAGCTTCAGGTGTCCGCCTAGGGTTAGGGTTAGGTCTATGGTTTGAGTTAGGCTTCAGGTTAGATTATGTTTGAAGTTAGTTTGAGGGTTTAAGTTCAGGGCTACTGTTAGTTTTCGGTTAACTGTTACAGTTGGAGTAAGCGTCAGGGTCAGGTTAGGGTGGGGGTTAAGCATAAGTTGTCCGTCTAGGGTTTGGGTTAGGTCTATGATTTGATTTAGGCTTCAGGTTAGGTTAGTTTTGAAGTTAGTTTGAGGGAGTAAGTTTAGAGCTATTGGTAGTTTTCGGTTCAGTGTTACGGTTGGAGAAAGCGTCAGGGTCAGGTTATGGTTGGGGTTGAGCTTCAGGTGTCCGCCTAGGGTTAGGGTTAGGTCTATGGTTTGAGTTAGGCTTCAGGTAGGTTAGGTTTGAACTTAGTTTCAGGGAGTAAGTTTAGGGCTACTGTTAGTTTTTGGTTAACTGTTACGGTTGGAGTAAGTGTCAGGGTCAGGTTAGGTTTGGGGTTGAGCTTAAGGTGTCCGCCTCGGGTTAGGGTTAGGTCTGTGGTTTGAGTTAGGCTTCAGGTTTGGTTAGGTTTGAACTTAGTATGAGCGAGTAAGTTTAGGGCTACTCTTAGTTTTCGGGTAACTGTTACTGTTGGAGTTAGTGTCAGGGCCAGGTTAGGGTTGGGGTTGAGCTTAAGGTGTCCGCCTAGGGTTAGGGTTAGGTCTATGGTTTCATTTAGGCTTCAGGTTAGGTTAGGTTTGAACTTAGTATGAGTGAGTAAGTTTAGGGCTACTCTTAATTTTCGGGTAACTGTTACTGTTGGAGTTAGTGTCAGGGCCAGGTTTGTGTTGGGGTTGAGCTGAAGGTGTCCGTCTAGGGTTAGGGTTAGGTCTATGGTTTGAGTTAGGCTTCAGGTTAGGTTAGGTTTGAACTTAGTCTGAGGGAGTAAGATTACGGCTACTGTTTGTTTTCGGTTCAGTGTTACGGTTGGAGTTAGCGTGAGGGTAAGGTTAGGGTTGGGGTTGAGCTGAAGGTGTCCCCCTAGGGTTAGGGTTAGGTGTATGGTTTGATTTTGGCTTCTGGTTAGCTTAGGTTTGAACTTAGTTTGAGGGAGTAAGTTTAGGGCTACTGTTAGTTTTCGGGTAACTGTTACGGTTGGAGTTAGCGTCAGGGTCAGGTTAGGGTTAGGGTTGAGCTTAAGGTGTCCGCCTAGGGTTAGGGTTAGGTCTATTGTTTGAGTTAGGCTTCAGGTTAGGTTAGGTTTGAACTTAGTTTGAGGGAGTAAGTTTAGGGCTACTGTTAGTTTTCGGTTCAGTGTTACGGTTGGACTTAGCGTGAGGGTCAAATTAGGGTTCGTGTTGAGCTTAAGGTGTCCGTCTAAGGTAAGGGTTAGGTGTATGGTTTGATTTAGGCTTCAGGTTAGTTTAGGTTTGAACTTAGTTTGAGGGAGTAAGTTTAGGGCTACTGTTAATTTTCGGGTAACTGTTACGATTGGAGTTAGCGTCAGGGCCAGGTTATGGTTGGGGTTGAGCTTAAGGTGTCCTCCTAGGGTTACGGTTAGGTGTAAGGTTTGATTTAGGCTTCAGGTTAGGTTATGTTTGAACTTAGTTTGAGGGAGTAAGTTTAGGGCTACTGTTAGTTTTCGGGTAACTGTTACGATTGGAGTTAGCGTCAGGGCCAGGTTATGGTTGGGGTTGAGCTTAAGGTGTCCGCCTAGGGTTACGGTTAGGTGTATGGTTTGATTTAGGCTTCAGGTTAGGTTAGGTTTGAACTTAGTTTGACGGTGTAAGTTTAGGGCTACTGTTAGTTTTCTGTTCAGTATTATGGTTGGAGTTAGCGTCAGGGTCAGGTTAGGGTTGGGGTTAGCTTGAGGTGTCCGCCTAGGGTTAGGGTTAGGTCTATGGTTTGAGTTAGGCTTCAGGTTAGGTTAGGTTTGAACTTAGTTTGAGGGAGTAAGTTTAGGGCTACTCTTTCTTTTCGGGTAAATGTTACTGTTGGAGTTAGTGTCAGGGCCAGGTTAGGGTTGGGGTTGAGCTTAAGGTTTCCTCCTAGTGTTAGGGTTAGGTCTATGGTTTCATTTAGGCTTCAGGTAAGGTTAGTATTGAACTTAGTTTGAGGGAGTAAGTTTAGGGCTACTGGTAGTTTTCGGTTCAGTGTTACGGTTGGAGATAGCGTCAGGGTCAGGTTATGGTTGGGGTTGAGCTTCAGTTGTCCGTCTAGGGTAAGGGTTAGGTGTATGGTTTGATTTCGGCTTCAGGTTAGTTTAGGTTTGAACTTAGTTTGAGGGAGTAAGTTTAGGGCTACTGTTAATTTTCGGGTAACTGTTACGATTGGATTTAGAGTCAGGGTCAGGTTAGGGTGGGGGTTAAGCATAAGGTGTCCGCCTAGGGTAAGGGTTAGGTCTGTGGTTTGAGTTAGGCTTCAGGTTAGGTTAGGTTTGAACTTAGTTTGAGGGAGTAAGTTTAGGGCTACTGTTAGTTTTCGGTTCAGTGTTACGGTTGGAGATAGCGTCAGGGTCAAGTTAGGGTTGGGGTTGAGATTCAGGTGTCCGCCTAGGGTTAGGGTTAGGTCTATAGTTTGAGTTAGGCTTCAGGTTAAGTTAGGTTTGAACTTAGTTTGAGGGAGTAAGTTTAGGGCTACTGTTAGATTTCGGGTAACTGTTACGATTGGAGTTAGCGTCAGGGCCAGGTTATGGTTGGGGTTGAGCTTAAGGTGTCCGCCTAGGTTTAGGGCTATGTGTATGGTTTGATTTAGGCTTCAGGTTAGGTTAGGTTTGAACTTAGTTTGAGGGAGTAAGTTTAGGGGTACTGTTAGTTTTCGGTTAACTGTTACGGTTGGAGTAAGTGTCAGGGTCAGGTTAGGTTTGGGGTTGAGCTTAAGGTGTCCGCCTAGGTTTAGGGCTATGTGTATGGTTTGATTTAGGCTTCAGGTTAGGTTAGGTTTGAACTTAGTTTGAGGGAGTAAGTTTAGGGCTACTGTTAGTTTTCGGTTCAGTGTTATGGTTGGAGTTAGCATGAGGGTCAGGTTAGGGTTGGGGTTGAGCTTAAGGTGTCTGCCTAGGGTTAGGGTTAGGACTGTGGTTTGAGTTAGGCTTCAGGTTATGTTAGGTTTGAACTTAGTTTGAGGGAGTAAGTTTAGGGCTAATGTTAGTTTTCGGTTCAGTGTTAAGGTTGGAGATAGCGTCAGGGTCAATTTAGGGTTGGGGTTGAGTTTCAGGTGTCCGGCTAGGGTTAGGGTTAGGTCTATGGTTTCAGTTAGGCTTCAGGTTAGGTTAGGTTTGAACTTAGTTTGAGGGAGTAAGTATAGGGCTACTGTTAGTTTTAGGTTCAGTGTTACGGTTGGAGTTAGCGTGAGGTTCAGGATAGGGTTGGGATTGAGCTAAAGGTGTCGCCTAGGGTTAGGGTTAGGTGTATGGTTTGATTTAGGCTTCAGGGTAGGTTAGGTTTGAACTGAGTTTGAGGGAGTAAGTTTAGGGCTACTGTTAGTTTTCGGGTAACTGTTACGGTTGGAGTTAGCGTCAGGGTCAGTTTAGGTTTGGGGTTGAGCTTAAGGTGTCCGCCTAGGGTTAGGGTTAGGTCTATGGTTTGAGTTAGGCTTCAGGTTAGGTTAGGTTTGAACTTAGTTTGAGGGAGTAAGTTTAGGGCTACTGTTAGTTTTCGGTTCAGTGTTACGGTTGGAGTTAGCGTGAGGGTCACGTTAGGGTTGGGGTTGAGCTTAAGGTGTCCGCCTAGGGTTAGGGTTTGGTGTATGGCTAGATTTAGGCTTCAGGTTAGGTTAGGTTTGAACTTAGTTTCAGGGAGTAAGTTTAGGGCTACTGTTAGTTTTCGGTTAACTGTTACAGTTGGAGTAAGCGTCAGGGTCAGGTTATGGTGGGGGTTAACCATAAGGTGTCCGCTTAGGGTTAGGGTTAGGTCTATGGTTTCATTTAGGCTTCAGGTTAGGTTAGGATTGAACTTAGTTTGAGGGAGTAAGTTTAGGGCTACTCTTAGTTTTCGGTTCAGTGATATGTTTGGAGTTAGCCTGGAGGTCAGGTTAGGGTTGGGGTTGAGCTTAAGGTGTCTGCCTAGGGTTAGGGTTAGGTGTATGATTTGATTTAGGCTTCAGGTTAGGTTAGGTTTGAAGTTAGTTTGAGGGAGTAAGTTTAGGGCTACTGTTAGTTTTCTGTTCAGTATTATGGTTTTAGTTAGCGTCAGGGTCAGGTTAGGGTTGGTGTTAGCTTGAGGTGTCCGCCTAGGGTTAGGGTTAGGTCCATGGTTTGATTTAGGCTCCAGGTTAGGTAACGTTTGAACTTAGTTTGAGTAAGTAAGTTTAGGGCTACTGTTAGTTTTCGGTTTAGGGTTACGGATGGAGATAGCGTCAGGGTCAAGTTAGGGTCTGAGATGAGCTTAAGGTGTCCGCCTAGGGTTAGGGTTAGGTCTGTGGTTTGATTTAGGCTTCAGGTTAGGTTACATTTGAACTTAGTTTGAGTGAGTAAGTTTAGGGCTACTGTTAGTTTTCGGTTCAGTGTTACGGTTGGAGATAGCGTCAGGGTCAGGTTAGGGTTGGGGTTGAGCTTCAGTTGTCCGCCTATTGTTAGGGTTAGGTCTATGATTTGAGCTAGGCTTCAGGTTAGGTTATGTTTGAACTTAGTTTGAGCGAGTAAGTTTAGGGCTACTCTTAGTTTTCGGTTCAGTGATATGGTTGGAGTTAGCCTGGAGGTCAGGTTAGGGTTGGGGTTGAGCTTAAGGTGTCCGCCAAGGGTTAGGGTTATGTGTATGGTTTGATTTAGGCTTCAGGTGAGGTTAGGTTTGAACTTAGTATGAGTGAGTAAGTTTAGGGCTACTCTTATTTTTCGGGTAACTGTTACTGTTGGAGTTAGTGTCAGGGCCAGGTTTGTGTTGGGGTTGAGCTGAAGGTGTCCGTCTAGGTTTAGGGTTAGGTCTATGGTTTGAGTTAGGCTTCAGGTTAGGTTAGGTTTGAACTTAGTCTGAGGGAGTAAGATTACGGCTACTGTTTGTTTTCGGTTCAGTGTTACGGTTGGAGTTAGCGTGAGGGTAAGGTTAGGGTTGGGGTTGAGCTGAAGGTGTCCCCCTAGGGTTAGGGTTAGGTGTATGGTTTGATTTTGGCTTCTGGTTAGCTTAGGTTTGAACTTAGTTTGAGGGAGTAAGTTTAGGGCTACTGTTAGTTTTCGGGTAACTGTTACGGTTGGAGTTAGCGTCAGGGTCAGGTTAGGGTTGGGGTTGAGCTTAAGGTGTCCGCCTAGTGTTAGGGTTAGGTGTATGGTTTGATTTAGGCTTCAGGTTATGTTAGGTTTGAAGTTACTTTCAGAGAGTAAGTTTAGGGCTACTGTTAGTTTTCGGTTAACTGTTACAGTTGGAGTAAGGGTCAGGGTCAGGTTAGGGTTGGGGTTAAGCATAAGGTGTCCGCCTAGGGTTAGGGTTAGGTCTATGGTTTCATTTAGGCTTCAGGTTAGGTTAGGATTGAACTTAGTTTGAGGGAGTAAGTTTAGGGCTACTGTTAGTATTCGGTTCAGTGTTACGGTTGGAGATAGCGTCAGGGTCAGGTTAGGGTTGCGGTTGAGCTTAGGTGTCCGCCAATTGTTAGGGTTAGGTCTATGATTTGAGTTAGGCTTCAGGTTAGGTTAGGTTTGAACTTAGCTTGAGCGAGTACATTTAGGACTACTCTGAGTTTTCGGTTCAGTGATATGGCTGGAGTTAGCCTGGAGGTCAGGTTAGGGTTGGAGTTGAACTTAAGGTGTCCGCCTAGGGTTAGGGTTAGGTGTATGGTTTGATTTAGACTTCAGGTTAGGTTAGGTTTGAACTTAGTTTGAGGGAGTAAGTTTAGGGCTACTGTTAGTTTTCGTTTAAGTGTTACGGTTAGAGTAAGCGTCAGGGTCAGGTTAGGGTGGGGGTTAAGCATAAGGTGTCCGCCTAGGGTTAGGGTTAGGTCTATGGTTTCATTTAGGCTTCAGGTTAGGTTAGGATTGAACTTAGTTTGAGGGAGTAAGTTTAGGGCTACTGGTAGTTTTCGGTTCAGTGTTACGGTTGGACTTAGCGTGAGGGTCAGGTTAGGGTTGGGGTTGAGCTTAAGGTTCCGCATAGGGTTAGGGTAAGGTGTATGGTTTGATTTAGGCTTCAGGTTAGGTTAGGTTTGAACTTAGTTTGAGGGAGTAAGTTTAGGGCTACTGTTAGTTTTCGGGTACCTGCTACAGTTGGAGTAAGCGTCAGGGTCAGGGTAGTGTGGGGGTTAAGCATAAGGTGTCCGCCTAGGTTTAGGGTTAGGTCTATGATTTGATTTAGGCTTCATGTTAGGTTAGGTTTGAACTTAGTTTGAGGGAGTCAGTTTAGGGCTACTGTTAGTTTTCGGTTAACTGTTACGGTTGGAGTAAGCGTCAGGGTCAGGTTAGGTTTGGGTTTGAGCTTAAGGTGTCCGCCTAGGGTTAGGGTTAGGTCTATGATTTCATTTAGGCTTCAGGTTTGGTTAGGATTGAACTTAGTTTGAGGGAGTAAGTTTAGGGCAACTGGTAGTTTTCGGTTCAGTGTTACGGTTGGAGATAGCGTCAGGGTCAGGTTATGGTTGGGGTTGAGCTTCAGGTGTCCGCCTAGGGTTAGGGTTAGGTCTATGTTTTGAGTTAGGCGTCAGGTTAGGTTAGGTTTGAACTTAGTTTGAGGGAGTATGTTTAGTGCTACTGTTAGTTTTCGGTTCAGTGTTACGGTTGGACTTAGCGTGAGGGTCAGGTTAGGGTTGGGGTTGAGCTTAAGGTGTCCGCCTAGGGTTACGGTTAGGTGTATGGTTTGATTTAGGCTTCAGGTTAGGTTATGTTTGAACTTAGTTTGAGGGATTAAGTTTAGGTCTACTGTTAGTTTTCGGTTCAGTGTTACGGTTGGAGTAAGCGTCAGGGTCAGGTTAGGTTTGGGATTGAGCTTAAGGTGTCCGCCTAGGGTTAGGGCTATGTGTATGGTTTGATTTAGGCTTCAGGTTAGGTTAGGTTTGAAGTTAGTTTGAGGGAGTAAGTTTAGGGTACTGTTAGTTTTCGGTTCAGTATTATGGTTGGAGTTAGCGTCAGGGTCAGGTTAGGGTTGGGTTTAGTTTGAGGTGTCCGCCTACGGTTAGGGTTAGGTCCATGGTTTGATTTAGTCTCCAGGTTAGGTTACGTTTGAACTTAGTTTGAGTGAGTAAGTTTAGGACTACTGTTAGTTTTCGGTTCAGTGTTACGGTTGGAGATAGCATCAGGGTCAGGTTAGGGTTGGGGTTGAGCTTCAGGTGTCCGCCTAGGGTTAGGGTTAGGTGTATGGTTTGATTTAGGCTTCAGGTTAGGTTAGGTTTGAACTTAGTTTGAGGGAGTAAGTTTAGGGCTACTGTTAGTTTTCCGGAAACTGTTACGGTTGGAGTTAGCGTCAGGGCCATGATAGGGTTGGGGTTGAGATTAAGGTGTCCGCCTAGTGTTAGGGTTAGGTGTATGGTTTGATTTAGGCTTCAGGTTAGGTTAGGTTTGAAGTTAGTTTGAGGGAGTAAGTTTAGGGCTACTGTTAGTTTTCGGTTAACTGTTACAGTTGGAGTAAGCGTCAGGGTCAGGGTAGGGTGGGGGTTAAGCATAAGGTGTCCGCCTAGGGTTAGGGTTAGGTCTATGATTTGATTTAGGCTTCAGGTTAGGTTAGGTTTGAACTTAGTTTGAGGGAGTCAGTTTAGGGCTACTGTTAGTTTTCGGTTAACTGTTACGGTTGGAATAAGCGTCAGGGTCAGGTTAGGTTTGGGGTTGAGCTTAAGGTGTCCGCCTAGGGTTAGGGTTAGGTGTATGGTTTGATTTAGGCTTCAGGTTAGGTTAGGTTTGAAGTTAGTTTGAGGGAGTAAGTTTAGGGCTACTGTTAGTTTTCGGTTCAGTATTATGTTTGGAGTTAGCGTCAGGGTCAGGTTAGTGTTGGGGTTAGCTTGAGGTGTCCGCCTAGGGTTAGGTTTAGGTCCATGGTTTGATTTAGGCTCCAGGTTAGGTTTGGTTTGAACTTAGTTTGAGTGAGTAAGTTTAGGGCTACTGTTAGTTTTCGGTTCAGTGTTACGGTTGGAGATAGCGTCAGGGTCAGGTTAGGGTTGGGGTTGAGCTTCAGGTTTCCGCCTATTGTTAGGGTTAGGTCTATGATTTGAGTTAGGCTTCAGGTTAGGTTATGTTTGAACTTAGTTTGAGGGAGTAAGTTTAGGCCTATTGTATTTTTCTGTTCAGTGTTACCGTTGGATTTAGCATCAGGGTCAGGTTAGGGTTGTGGTTAAGCTTAAGGTGTCCGCCTAGGGTTAGGGTTAGGTGTATGGTTTGATTTAGGCTTCAGGTTAGGTTAGGTTTGAACTTAGTTTGAGGGAGTAAGTTTAGGGCTACTGTTAGTTTTCGGTTCAGTGTTACGGTTGGAGAAAGCGTCAGGGTCAGGTTAGGGTGGGGGTTAAGCATAAGTTGTCCGCCTTGGGATAGGGTTAGGTCTATGGTTTCATATTGGCTTCAGGTTAGGTTAGGATTGAACTTAGTTTGAGGGAGTAAGTTTAGGGCTACTGTTAGTTTTCGGTTCAGTGTTACGGTTGGAGATAGCGTCAGGGTCAGGTTAGGGTTGGGGTTGATCTTCAGGTGTCTGCCTAGGGTTAGGGTTAGGTCTATGGTTTGAGTTAGGCTTCAGGTTAGGTCAGGTTTGAACTTAGTTTGAGGGAGTAAGTTTAGGGCTACTGTTAGTTTTCGGGTAACTGTTACGGTTGGAGTTAGCGTCACGGCCAGGTTAGGGTTGGGGTTGAGCTTAAGGTGTCCGCCTAGGGTTACGGTTAGGTGTATGGTTTGATTTAGGCTTCAGGTTAGGTTATGTTTGAACTTAGTTTGAAGGAGTAAGTTTAGGGTTACTGTTAGGTTTCGGTTAACTGTTACAGTTGGAGTAAGCGTCAGGGTCAGGTTAGGTTTGGGGTTGAAGTTAAGGTGTCCGCGCTGGGTTAGGGTTAGGTGTATGGTTTGATTTAGGCTTCAGGTTAGGTTAGGTTTGAAGTTAGTTTGAGGGAGTAAGTTTAGGGCTACTGTTAGTTTTCGGTTCAATATTATGGTTGGAGTTAGCGTCAGGGTCAGGTTAGGGTTGGGGTTAGCTTGAGGTGTCCGCCTAGGGTTAGGGTTAGGTCCATGGTTTGATTTAGGCTCCAGGTTAGGTTTGGTTTGAACTTAGTTTGAGTGAGTAAGTTTACGGCTACTGTTAGTTTTCGGTTCAGTGTTACGGTTGGAGATAGCGTCAGGGTCAGGTTAGGGTTGGAGTGTAGCTTAAGGTGTCCGCCTAGGGTTAGGGTTAGGTCTGTGGTTTGATTTAGGCTTCAGGTTAGGTTACGTTTGAACTTAGTTTGAGTGAGTAAGTTTAGGGCTACTGTTAGTTTTCGGTTCTGTGTTACGGTTGGAGATAGCGTCAGGGTCAGGTTAGGGTTGGGGTTGAGCTTCAGGTGTCCGCCTATTGTTAGGGTTAGGTCTATGATTTGAGTTAGGCTTCACGTTAGGTTATGTTTGAACTTAGTTTTAGCGAGTAAGTTTAGGGCTACTCTTAGTTTTCGGATCAGTGATATGGTTGGAGTTAGCCTGGAGGTCAGGTTAGGGTTGGGGTTGAGGTTAAGGTGTCCGCCTAGGGTTAGGGTAGGTCTATGGTTTCATTTAGGCTTCAGGTTAGGTTAGGATTGAACTTAGTTTGAGGGAGTAAGTTTAGGGATACTGTAAGTTTTCGGTTCAGTGTTACGGTTGGAGTTAGCGTGAGGGTCAAGTTAGTGTTGGGTTTGAACTTCAGGTGTCCGCCTAGGGTTAGGGTTAGGTCTATGGTTTGAGTTAGGCTTCAGGTTAGGTTAGGTTTGAACTTAATCTGAGGGAGTAAAATTAGGGCTACCGTTAGTTTTCGGGTAACTGTTACGGTTGGAGTTAGCGTGAGGGTCAGGTTAGGGTTGGGGTTGAGCTTAAGGTGTCCGCCTAGGGTTAGGGTTAGGTGTATGGTTTGATTTTGGCTTCTGGTTAGGTTAGGTTTGAACTTAGTTTGAGGGATTAAGTTTAGGGCTACTGTTAGTTTTCTGGTAACTGTTACGGTTGGAGTTAGCGTCAGGGTCAGGTTAGGGTTGGGGTTGAGCTTAAGGTTTCCTCCCAGTGTTAGGGTTAGGTGTATGGTTTGATTTAGGCTTCAGGTTAGGTTAGGTTTGAAGTTAGTTTGAGGGAGTAAGTTTAGGGCTACTGTTAGTTTTCGGTTCAGTATTATGGTTGGAGTTAGCGTCAGGGTCAGGTTAGGGTTGGGGTTAGCTTGAGGTGTCCGCCTAGGGTTAGGGTTAGGTCCATGTTTGATTTAGTCTCCAGGTTAGGTTACATTTGAACTTAGTTTGAGTGAGTAAGTTTAGGACTACTGTTAGTTTTCGGTTCAGTGTTACGTTTGGAGATAGCGTCAGGGTCAGGTTAGGGTTGGGGTTGAGCTTCAGGTGTCCGCCTAGAGTTAGGGTTAGGTCTCTGGTTTGATTTAGGCTTCAGGTTAGGTTACGATTGAACTTAGTTTGAGTGAGTAAGTTTAGGGCTACTGTTAGTTTTCGGTTTAGTGTTACGGTTGGAGATAGCGTCAGGGTCAGGTTAGGGTTGGGGTTGAGCTTCAGGTGTCCGACTATTGTTAGGGTTAGGTCTATGATTTGAGTTAGGCTTCAGGTTATGTTAGGTTTGAACTTCGTTTGAGCGAGTAAGTTTAGGGCTACTCTTAGTTTTCGGTTCAGTGATATGGTTGGAGTTAGCCTGGAGGTCAGGTTAGGGTTGGGGTTGAGCTTAAGGTGTCCGCCTAGGGTTAGGGTTAGGTGTATGGTTTGATTTAGGCTTCAGGTTAGGTTAGGTTTGAACTTAGTTTGAGGGAGTAAGTTTAGGGCTACTGTTAGTTTTCGGGAAACTGTTACGGTTGGAGTTAGCGTCAGGGCCAGGATAGGGTTGGGGTTGAGATTAAGGTGTCCGCCTAGTGTTAGGCTTAGCTGTATGGTTTGATTAAGGCTTCAGGTTAGGTTAGGTGTGAAGTTAGTTTGAGGGAGTAAGTTTAGGGCTACTGTTAGTTTTCGGTTAACTGTTACAGTTGGAGTAAGCGTCAGGGTCAGGGTAGGGTGGGGGTTAAGCATAAGGTGTCCGCCTAGGTTTAGGGTTAGGTGTATGATTTGATTTAGGCTTCAGGTTAGGTTAGGTTTGAACTTAGTTTGAGGGAGTCAGTTTAGGGCTACTGTTAGTTTTCGGTTAACTGTTACGGTTGGAATAAGCGTCAGGGTCAGGATCGGTTTGGGGTTGGGCTTAAGGTGTCCGCCTAGGGTTAGGGTTAGGTGTATGGTTTGATTTAGGCTTCAGGTTAGGTTAGGTTTGAACTTTGTTTGAGGGAGTAAGTTTAGGGCTACTGATAGTTTTCGTTTAACTGTTACGGTTGGAGTAAGAGTCAGGGTCAGGTTAGGGTGGTGGTTAAGCATAAGGTGTCCGCCTAGGTTTAGGGTTAGGTCTATGGTTTCATATTGGCTTCAGGTTAGGTTAGGATTGAACTTAGTTTGAGGGAGTAAGTTTAGGGCTACTGTTAGTTTTCGGTTCAGTGTTACGGTTGGAGATAGCGTCAGGGTCAGGTTAGGGTTGGGGTTGAGCTTCAGGTATCCGCCTAGGGTTAGGGTTAGGTCTATGGTTTGAGTTAAGCTTGAGGTTAGGTTAGGTTTGAACTTAGTTTGAGGAAGTAAGTTTAGGGCTACTGTTAGTTTTCGGGTAACTGTTACGGTTGGTGTTAGCGTCACGGCCAGGTTAGGGTTGGGGTTGAGCTTAAGGTGTCCGCCTAGGGTTAGGGCTAGGTGTATGGTTTGATTTAGGCTTCAGGTTAGGTTATGTTTGAACATAGTTTGAGGGAGTAAGTTTAGGGCTACTGTTAGTTTTCGGTTCAGTATTATGGTTTGAGTTAGCGTCAGGGTCAGGTTAGGGTTGGGGTTACCTTGAGGTGTCCGCCTAGGGTTAGGGTTAGGTCCATGGTTTGATTTAGGCTCCAGGTTAGGTTTGGTTTGAACTTAGTTTGAGTGAGTAAGTTTAGGGCTACTGTTAGTTTTCGTTTCAGTGTTACGGTTGGAAATAGCGTCAGGGTCAGGTTAGGGTTGGAGTGTAGCTTAAGGTGTCCGCCTAGGGTTAGGGTTAGGTCTGTGGTTTGATTTAGGCTTCAGGTTAGGTTACGTTTGAACTTAGTTTGAGCGAGTAAGTTTAGGGATACTCTTAGTTTTCGGTTCAGTGTTACGGTTGGAGATAGCGTCAGGGTCAGGTTAGGGTTGGGGTTGAGCTTAAGGTGTCCGCCTAGGGTTAGGGTTATGTGTATGGTTTGATTTAGGCTTCAGGTTAGGTTAGGTTTGAACTTAGTTTGACTGAGTAAGTTTAGGGCTACTGTTAGTATTCGTTTAACTGTTACGGTTGGAGTAAGCGTCAGGGTCAGGTTAGGGTGGGGGTTAAGCATGAGGTGTCCGCCTAGGGTTAGGGTTAGGTCTATGGTTTCATTTAGGCTTCAGGTTAGGTTAGGATTGAACTTAGTTTGAGGGAGTAAGTTTAGGGCTGCTGTAAGTTTTCGGTTCAGTGTTACGGTTGGATTTAGCCTCAGGTCAGGTTAGGGTTGGGGTTAATCTTAAGTTGTCCGCCTAAGGTTTGGGTTAGGTCTATGGTTTCATTTAGGCTTCAGGTTAGGTTAGGTTTGAACTTAGACTGAGGGAGTAAGACTAGTGCTACTGTTAGTTTCCGGTTCAGTGTTACGTTTGGAGTTAGCGTGAGGGTCAGGTTAGGGTTGGGGTTGAGCTTAAGGTGTCCACCTAGGGTTAGGGTTAGGTGTATGGTTTGATTTTGGCTTCTGGTTAGGTTAGGTTTGAACTTAGTTTGAGGGAGTAAGTTTAGGGCTACTGTTAGTTTTCGGGTAACTGTTACGGTTGGAGTTAGCGTCAGGGTCAGGTTTGGGTTGGGGTTGAGCTTAAGGTGTCCGCCTAGTGTTAGGGTTAGGTGTATGGTTTGATTTAGGCTTCAGGATAGGTTATGTTTGAAC
Organism: Tupaia tana; assembly: GCA_026018925.1. Classification (NCBI taxonomy): domain Eukaryota; kingdom Metazoa; phylum Chordata; class Mammalia; order Scandentia; family Tupaiidae; genus Tupaia; species Tupaia tana. Next base: position 1,268,596 of record JAKSZU010000032.1, on the reverse strand, counting down.
TTAGTTTGAGGGAGTAAGTTTAGGGCTACTGTTAGTTTTCGGTTCAGTATTATGGTTGGAGTTAGCGTCAGGGTCAGGTTAGGTTTGGGGTTAGCTTGAGGTGTCCGCCTAGGGTTAGGGTTAGGTCCATGGTTTGATTTAGGCTCCAGGTTAGGTTATGTTTGAACTTAGATTGAGTGAGTAAGTTTAGGGCTACTGTTAGTTTTCGGTTCAGTGTTACGGTTGGAGATAGCGTCAGGGTCAGGTTAGGGTTGGGGTTGAACTTCAGGTGTCCGCCTATTGTTAGGGTTAGGTCTATGATTTGAGTTAGGCTTCAGGTTAGGTTAGGTATGAACTTAGTTTGAGCCAGTAAGTTTAGGGCTACTCTTAGTTTTCGGTTCAGTGATATGGTTGGAGTTAGCCTGGAGGTCAGGTTAGGGTTGGGGTTGAGCTTAAGGTGTTCGCCTAGGGTTAGGGTTAGGTGTATGGTTTGATTTAGGCTTCAGGTTAGGTTAGGTTTGAACTTAGTTTGAGGGAGTAAGTTTAGGGCTACTGTTAGTTTTCGGGAAACGGTTACGGTTGGAGTTAGCGTGAGGGCCAGGTTAGGGTAGGGGTTGAGATTAAGGTGTCCGCCTAGGGTTAGGGTTAGGTGTATGGTTTGATTTAGGCTTCAGGTTAGGTTAGGTTTAAAGTTAGTTTGAGGGAGTAAGTTTAGGGCTACTGTTAGTTTTCGGTTAACAGTTACAGTTGGAGTAAGCGTCAGGGTCAGGGTAGGGTGGGGGTTAAGCATAAGGTGTCCGCCTAGGGTTAGAGTGAGGTCTATGATTTGATTTAGGCTTCAGGTTAGGTTAGGTTTGAACTTAGTTTGAGGGAGTCAATTTAGGGCTACTGTTAGTTTTCGGTTAACTGTTACGGTTGGAGTAAGCGTCAGGGTCAGGTTAGGTTTGGGGTTGAGCTTAAGGTGTCCCCCTAGGGTTAGGGTTAGGTGTATGGTTTGATTTAGGCTTCAGGTTAGGTTATGTTTGAACTTAGTTTGAGGGAGTAAGTTTAGGGCTACTGTTAGTTTTCGGTTCAGTATTATGTTTGGAGTTAGCGTCAGGGTCAGGTTAGGGTTGGGGTTAGCTTGAGGTGTCCGCCTAGGGTTAGGGTTAGGTCCATGTTTTGATTTAGGCTCCAGGTTAGGTTTGGTTTGAACTTAGTTTGAGTGAGTAAGTTTAGGGCTACTGTTAGTTTTCGGTTCAGTGTTACGGTTGGAGATAGCGTCAGGGTCAGGTTAGGGTTGGAGTGTAGCTTAAGGTGTCCGCCTAGGGTTAGGGTTAGGTCTGTGGTTTGATTTAGGCTTCAGGTTAGGTTACGTTTGAACTTAGTTTGAGTGAATAAGTTTAGGGCTACTGTTAGTTTTCGGTTCAGTGTTACGGTTGGAGATAGCGTCAGGGTCAGGTTAGGGTTGGGGTTGAGCTTCAGGTGTCCGCTTATTGTTAGGGTTAGGTCTATGATTTGAGTTAGGCTTCAGGTTAGGTTATGTTTGAACTTAGTTTGAGCGAGTAAGTTTAGGGCTACTCTTAGTTTTCGGTTCAGTGATATGGTTGGAGTTAGCCTGGAGGTCAGGTTAGGTTTGGGGTTGAGCTTAAGTTGTCCGCCTAGCGTTAGGGTTATGTGTATGGTTTGATTTAGGCTTCAGGTGAGGTTAGGTTTGAACTTAGTTTGAGGGAGTAAGTTTACGGCTACTGTTACTTTTCGTTTAACTGTTACGGTTGGAGTAAGCGTCAGGGTCAGGTTAGGGTGGAGGTAAATCATGAGGTGTCCGCCTAGGGTTAGGGTTAGGTCTATGGTTTCATTTAGGCTTCAGGTTAGGTTAGGATTGAACTTAGTTTGAGGGAGTAAGTTTAGGGCTATTGTTAGTTTTCGGTTCAGTGTTACGGTTGGAGTTAGCGTGAGGGTCAGGTTAGTGTTGGGTTTGAACTTCAGGTGTCCGCCTAGGGTTAGGGTTAGGTGTATGGTTTGAGTTAGGCTTCAGGTTAGGTTAGGTTTGAACTTAGTCTGAGGGAGTAAAATTAGGGCTACTGTTATTTTTCGGTTCAGTGTTACGGTTGGAGTTAGCGTGAGGGTCAGGTTATGGTTGGGGTTGAGCTTAAGGTGTCCGCCTAGGGTTAGGGTTAGGTGTATGGTTTGATTTAGTCTTCAGGTTAGGTTAGGTTTGAACTTAGTTTGAGGGAGTAAGTTTAGGGCTACTGTTAGTTTTCGGTTCAGTGTTACGGTGGGAGTTAGCGTGAGAGTCAGGTTAGGGTTGGGTTTGAACTTCAGGTGTCCGCCTAGGGTTAGGGTTAGGTGTATGGTTTGATTGAGGCTTCAGGTTAGGTTAGGTTTGAACTTAGTTTGAGGCAGTAAGTTTAGGGCTACTGTTAGTTTTCGGTTAAGTGGTACGGTTGGAGTAAGCGTCAGGGTCAGGTTGGTTTGGGGTTGAGCTTAAGGTGTCCGCCTAGGGTTAGGGTTAGGTGTATGGTTTGATTTAGGCTTCAGGTTAGGTTAGGTTTGAACTTAGTTTGAGGGAGTAAGTTTAGGGCTACTTTTAGTTTTCGTTTAAGTGTTACGGTTGGAGTAAGCGTCAGGGTTAGGTTAGGGTGGGTATTAAGCATAAGGTGTCCGCCTAGGGTTAGTGTTAGGTCTATGGTTTCATTTAGGCTTTAGGTTAGGTTAGGATTGAACTTAGTTTGAGGGAGTAAGTTTAGGGCTACTGTTAGTTTTAGGTTCAGTGTTACGGTTGTAGTTAGCGTGAGGGTCAGGTTAGGTTTGGTGTTGAGCTTAAGGTGTTCCCCTAGGGTTAGGGTTAGGTGTATAGTTTGATTTAGGCTTCAGGTTAGGTTAGGTTTGAACTTAGTTTGAGGGAGTAAGTTTAGGGCTACTGTTAGTTTTCGTTTAACTGTTACGGTTGGAGTAAGCGTCAGGGTCAGGTTAGGGTGGGGGTTAAGCATCAGGTGTCCTCCTAGGGTTAGGGTTAGGTCTATGGTTTCATTTAGGCTTCAGGTTAGGTTAGGATTGAACTTAGTTTGATGGAGTAAGTTTAGGGCTACTGTTAGTTTTCGGATCAGTGTTACGGTTGGATTTAGCGTGAGGGTCCGGTTAGGGTTGGGGTTGAGCTTAAGGTGTCTGCCTAGGGTTATGGTTAGGTCTGTGGTTTGAGTTAGGATTCAGATTAGGTTAGGTTTGAACTTAGTTTGAGGGAGTAAGTTTAGTGCTACTGTTAGTTTTCGGATCAGTGTTACGGTTGGATTTAGCGTCAGGGTCAGGTTAGGGTTGGGGTTGAGCTTCAGGTGTCCGCTAAGGGTTAGGGTTAGGTGTATGGTTTGAGTTAGGCTTCAGGTTAGGTTAGGTTTGAACTTAGTTTTAGGGAGTAAGTTTAGGGCTACTGTTAGTTTTTGGTTCAGTGTTACGGTTGGAGTTATCGTGAGGTTCAGGTTAGGGTAGGGTTTGAACTTCAGGTGTCCGCCTAGGGTTAGGGTTAGGTGTATGGTTTGATTTAGGCTTCAGGTTAGGTTAGGTTTGAACTTAGTTTGAGGCAGTAAGTTTAGGGCTACTTTTAGTTTTCGGGTAACTGTTACGGTTGGAGTTAGCGTCAGGGCCAGGTTACGGTTGGGGTTGAGCTTAAGGTGTCCGCCTAGGGTTAGGGTTAGGTGTATGGTTTGATTTAGACTCTAGGTTAGGTTATGTTTGAACTTAGTTTGAGGGAGTAAGTTTAGGGCTACTGTTAGTTTTCGGTTAATTGTTACGTGTGGAGTAAGCGTCAGGGTCAGGTTAGGTTTGGGGTTGAGCTTAAGGTGTCCGCCTAGGGTTAGGGTTAGGTGTATGGTTTGATTTAGGCTTCAGGTTAGGTTATGTTTGAACTTAGTTTGAGGGAGTAAGTTTAGGTCTACTGTTAGTTTTCGTTTAACTGTTACGGTTGGAGTAAGCGTCAGGGTTAGGTTATGGTGGGGGTTAAGCATAAGGTGTCCGCCTAGGGTTAGGGTTAGGACTATGGTTTCATTTAGGCTTCATGTTAGGTTAGGATTGAACTTAGTTTGAGGGAGTAAGTTTAGGGCTACTGTTAGTTTTCGGTTCAGTGTTACGGTTGGATTTAACCTCATGGTCAGGTTAGGGTTGGGGTTAAGCTTAAGGTGTCCGCCTAGGGTTAGGGTTAGGTGTATTGTTTGATTTAGGCTTCAGGTTAGGTTAGGTTTGAACTTAGTTTGAGGGAGTAAGTTTAGGGCTACTGTTAGTTTTTGGTTCAGTGTTACATTTGGAGTTAGCGTGAGTGTCCGGTTAGGGTTGGGGTTGAGCTTAAGGTGTCCGCCTAGGGTTAGGGTTAGGTCTGTGGTTTGAGATAGGCTTCAGGTTAGGTTAGGTTTGAACTTAGTTTGAGTGAGTAAGTTTATGGCTACTGTTAGTTTTCAGTTTAGTGTTACGGTTGGAGATTGCGTCAGGGTCAGGTTAGGGTTGGGTTTGAGCTTCAGGTGTCCGCCTATTGTTAGTGTTAGGTCTATGATTTGAGTTAGGCTTCAGGTTAGGTTAGGTTTGAACTTAGTTTGAGCGAGTAGGTTTAGGGCTACTCTTAGTTTTCGGTTCAGTGATATGGTTGGAGTTAGCCTGGAAGTCAGGTTAGGGTTGGGGTTGAGTTTAAGGTGTCCGCCTAGGGTTAGGTTTAGGTGTATGGTTTGATTTAGGCTTCAGGTTAGGTTAGGTTTGAAGTTAGTTTCAGGAAGTTTAGGGCTACTGTTAGTTTTCGGTTAATTGTTACAGTTGGAGTAAGCGTCAGTGTCAGGTTACGGTGGGGGTTAAACATAAGGTGTCCGCCTAGGGTTAGGGTAAGGTCTATGGTTTCATTTAGGCTTCAGGTTAGGTTAGGATTGAACCTAGTTTGAGGGACTAAGTTTAGGGCTACTGTTAGTTTTCGGTTCAGTGTTATGGTTGGAGATAGCGTCAGGGTCAAGTTAGGGTTGGGGTTGAGATTCAGGTGTCCGCCTATGGCTAGGGTTAGGTCTATGGTTTGAGTTAGGCTTCAGGTTAGGTTAGGTTTGAACTTAGTTTGAGGGAGTAAGTTTAGGCCTATTGTATTTTTCGGTTCAGTGTTACGGTTGGATTTAGCCTCAGGGTCAGGTTAGGGTTGGGGTCAAGCTTAAGGTGTCCGCCTAGGGTTAGGGTTAGGTGTATGGTTTGATTTAGGCTTCAGGTTAGGTTAGGTTTGAACTTAGTTTGAGGGAGACAGTTTAGGGCTACTGTTACTTTTCGTTTAAGTGTTACGGTTGGAGTAAGCGTCAGGGTTAGGTTAGGGTGGGGGTTAAGCATAAGGTGTCCGCCTAGGGTTAGGGTTAGGTCTATGGTTTGAGTTAGGCTTCAGGTTAGGTTAGGTTTGAACTTAGTCTGAGGGAGTAAAATTAGGGCTACTGTTAGTTTTCGGTTCAGTATTACGGTTGGAGTTAGCGTGAGGGTCAGGTTAGGGTTGGGGTTGAGCTTAAGGTGTCCGCCTAGGGTTAGGGTTAGGGGCATGGTTTGATTTTGGCTTCTGGTTAGGTTAGGTTTGAACTTAGTTTGAGGGAGTAAGTTTAGGGCTACTGTTAGTTTTCTGGTAACTGTTACAGTTGGAGTTAGCATCAGGGTCAGGTTAGGGTTGGGGTTGAGCTTAAGGTTTCCGTCTAGTGTTAGGGTTAGGTGTATGGTTTGATTTAGGCTTCAGGTTAGGTTAGGTTTGAAGTTAGTTTGAGGGAGTAAGTTTAGGGCTACTGTTAGTTTTCGGTTCAGTATTATGGTTGGAGTTAGCGTCAGGGTCAGGTTAGGGTTGGGGTTAGCTTGAGGTGTCCGCCTCTGGTTAGGGTTAGGTCCATGGTTTGATTTAGGCTCCAGATTAGGTTACGTTTGAACTTAGTTTGAGTGAGTAAGTTTAGGACTACTGTTAGTTTTCGGTTCAGTGTTACGGTTGGAGATAGCGTCAGGGTCAGGTTAGGGTTGGAGTGGAGCTTAAGGTGTCCGCCTAGGGTTAGGGTTAGGCCTGTGGTTTGATTTAGGCTTCAGGTTAGGTTACGTTTGAGCTTAGTTTGAGTGAGTAAGTTTAGGGCTACTGTTAGTTTTCGGTTTAGGGTTACGGTTGGAGATAGCGTCAGGGTCAGGTTAGGGTTGCGGTTGAGCTTCAGGTGTCCGACTATTGTTAGGGTTAGGTCTATGATTTGAGTTAGGCTTCAGGTTAGGTTAGGTTTGAACTTAGTTTGAGCGAGTAAGTTTAGGGCTACTCTTAGTTTTCGGTTCAGTGATATGGTTGGAGTTAGCCTGGAGGTCAGGTTAGGGTTGGGGTTGAGCTTAAGGTGTCCGCCTAGGGTTAGGGTGAGGTGTATGGTTTGATTTAGGCTTCAGGTTAGGTTAGGTTTGAACTTAGTTTGAGCGAATAAGTTTAGGGCTACTGTTAGTTTTCTGGAAACTGTTACGGTTGGAGTTATCGTCAGGGCCAGGTTTGGGTTGGGGTTAAGCATAAGGTGTCCGCTAGGGTTAGGGTTAGGTCTATGATTTGATTTAGGATTCAGGTTAGGTTAGGTTTGAACTTATTTTGAGGGAGTCAGTTTAGGGCTACTCTTATTTTTCTGTTAACAGTTACGGTTGGATTAAGCGTCAGGGTCAGGTTAGGTTTGGGGTTGAGCTTAAGGTGTCCGCCTAGGGTTAGGGTTAGGTGTATGGTTTGATTTAGGCTTCAGGTTAGGTTAGGTTTGAACTTAGTTTGAGGGAGTAAGTTTAGGGCTACTGTTAGTTTTCGTTTAACTGTTACGGTTGGAGTAAGCGTCAGGGTCAGGTTAGGGTGGGGGTTAAGCATAAGGTGTCCGCCTAGGGTTAGGGTTAGGTCTATGGTTTCATTTAGGCTTCAGGTTAGGTTAGGATTGAACTTAGTTTGAGGGAGTAAGTTTAGGGCTACTGTTAGTTTTTGGTTCAGTGTTTCGGTTGGATTTAATCTCAGGGTCCGGTTAGGGTTGGGGTTAAGCTTAAGGTGTCCGCCTAGGGTTAGGGTTAGGTCTATTGTTTGATTTAGGCTTCAGGTTAGGTTAGGTTTGAACTTAATTTGAGGGAGTAAGTTTAGGGCTACTGTTAGTTTTTGGTTCAGTGTTACATTTGGAGTTAGCGTGAGTGTCTGGTTAGGGTTGGGGTTGAGCTTAAGGTGTCCGCCTAGGGGTAGGGTTAGGTCTGTGGTTTGAGATAGGCTTCAGGTTAGGTTAGGTTTGAACTTAGTTTGAGTGAGTAAGTTTATGGCTACTCTTAGTTTTCGGTTCAGTGATATGGTTGGAGTTAGCCTGGAGGTCAGGTTAGGGTTGGGGTTGAGCTTAAGGTGTCCGCCTAGGGTTAGGGTTAGCTGTATGGTTTGATTTAGGCTTCAGGTTAGGTTAGGTTTGAAGTTAGTTTCAGGAAGTTTAGGGCTACTGTTAGTTTTCGGTTAACTGTTACAGTTGGAGTAAGCGTCAGGGTCAGGTTAGGGTGGGGGTTAAGCATAAGGTGTCCGCCTAGGGTTAGGGTTAGGTCTATTGTTTCATTTAGGCTTCAGGTTAGGTTAGGATTGAACTTAGTTTGAGGGACTAAGTTTAGGGCTACTGTTAGTTTTCGGTTCAGTGTTACGGTTGGAGATAGCGTCAGGGTCAAGTTAGGGTTGGGGTTGAGATTCAGGTGTCCGCCTAGGGCTAGGGTTAGGTCTATGGTTTGAGTTAGGCTTCAGGTTAGGTTAGGTTTGAACTTAGTTTGAGGGAGTAAGTTTAGGCCTATTGTATTTTTCGCTTCAGTGTTAAGGTTGGATTTAGCCTCAGGGTCAGGTTAGGGTTGGGGTTAAGCTTAAGGTGTCTGCCTAGGGTTAGGGTTAGGTGTATGGTTTGATTTAGGCTTCAGGTTATGTTAGGTTTGAACTTACTTTGAGGGTGTAAGTTTAGGGCTACTGTTAGTTTTCATTTAAGTGTTTCGGTTGGAGTAAGCGTGAGGGTTAAGTTAGGGTGGGGGTTAAGCATAAGGTGTCCGCCTAGGGTTAGAGTTATGTCTATGGTTTGAGTTAGGCTTCAGGTTAGGTTAGGTTTGAACTTAGTTTGAGCGAGTAAGTTTAGGGCTACTCTTAGTTTTCGGTTCAGTGATATGGTTGGAGTTAGCCTGGAGGTCAGGTTAGGTTTGGGGTTGAGCTTAAGGTGTCCGCCTAGGTTTAGGGTGAGGTGTATGGTTTGATTTAGGCTTCAGGTTAGGTTAGGTTTGAACTTAGTTTGAGGGAGTAAGTTTAGGGCTACTGTTAGTTTTCTGGAAACTGTTACGGGTGGAGTTAGCGTCAGGGCCAGGTTTGGGTTGGGGTTAAGCATAAGGTGTCCGCTAGGGTTAGGGTTAGGTCTATGATTTGATTTAGGATTCAGGTTAGGTTAGGTTTGAACTTATTTTGAGGGAGTCAGTTTAGGGCTACTCTTATTTTTCTGTTAACAGTTACGGTTGGATTAAGCGTCAGGGTCAGGTTAGGTTTGGGGTTGATCTTAAGGTGTCCGCCTAGGGTTAGGGTTAGGTGTATGGTTTGATTTAGGCTTCAGGTTAGGTTAGGTTTGAACTTAGTTTGAGGGAGTAAGTTTAGGGCTACTGTTAGTTTTCGTTTAACTGTTACGGTTGGAGTAAGCGTCAGCGTCAGGTTAGGGTGGGGGTTAAGCATAAGGTGTCCGCCTAGGGTTAGGGTTAGGTCTATTGTTTGATTTAGGCTTCAGGTTAGGTTAGGTTTGAACATAGTTTGAAGGAGTAAGTTTAGGGCTACTGTTAGTTTTTGGTTCAGTGTTACATTTGGAGTTAGCGTGAGTGTCCGGTTAGGGTTGGGGTTGAGCTTAAGGTGTCCGCCTAGGGGTAGGGTTAGGTCTGTGGTTTGAGATAGGCTTCAGGTTAGGTTAGGTTTGAACTTAGTTTGAGTGAGTAAGTTTATGGCTACTCTTAGTTTTCGGTTCAGTGATATGGTTGGAGTTAGCCTGGAGGTCAGGTTAGGGTTGGGGTTGAGCTTAAGGTGTCCGCCTAGGGTTAGGGTTAGGTGTATGGTTTGATTTAGGCTTCAGGTTAGTTTAGGTTTGAAGTTAGTTTCAGGAAGTTTAGGGCTACTGTTAGTTTTCGGTTAACTGTTACAGTTGGAGTAAGCGTCAGGGTCAGGTTAGGGTGGGGGTTAATCATAAGGTGTCCGCCTAGGGTTAGGGTTAGGTCTATTGTTTCATTTAGGCTTCAGGTTAGGTTAGGATTGAACTTAGTTTGAGGGACTAAGTTTAGGGCTACTGTTAGTTTTCGGTTCAGTGTTACGGTTGGAGATAGCGTCAGGGTCAAGTTAGGGTTGGGGTTGAGATTCAGGTGTCCGCCTAGGGCTAGGGTTAGGTCTATGGTTTGAGTTAGGCTTCAGGTTAGGTTAGGTTTGAACTTAGTTTGAGGGAGTAAGTTTAGGCCTATTGTATTTTTCGCTTCAGTGTTACGGTTGGATTTAGCCTCAGGGTCAGGTTAGGATTGGGGTTAAGCTTAAGGTGTCTGCCTAGGGTTAGGGTTAGGTGTATGGTTTGATTTAGGCTTCAGGTTATGTTAGGTTTGAACTTACTTTGAGGGAGTAAGTTTAGGGCTACTCTTAGTTTTCGTTTAAGTGTTTCGGTTGGAGTAAGCGTGAGGGTTAGGTTAGGGTGGGGGTTAAGAATAAGGTGTCCGCCTAGGGTTAGAGTTAGGTCTATGGTTTGAGTTAGGCTTCAGGTTAGTTTAGGTTTGAACTTAGTCTGAGGGAGTAAAATTAGGGCTACTGTTAGTTTTCGGTTCAGTGTTACGGTTGGAGTTAGCGTGAGGGTCAGGTTAGGGTTGGGGTTGAGCTTAAGGTTTCCGCCTAGGGTTACGGTTAGGTGTATGGTTTGATTTTGGCTTCTGGTTATGTTAGTTTTGAACTTAGTTTGAAGGAGTAAGTTTAGGGCTACTGTTAGTTTTCTGGTAACTGTTACGGTTGGAGTTATCGTCAGGGTCAGGTTAGGTTTGGGGTTGAGCTTAAGGTTTCTGCCTAGTGTTAAGGTTAGGTGTATGGTTTGAGTTAGGCTTCAGGTTAGGTTAGGTTTGAACTTAGTTTGAGGGAGTAAGTTTAGGGCTACTGTTAGTTTCCGGTTAAGTGTTACGGTTGGAGTAAGCGTCAGGGTCAGGTTAGGTTTGGGGTTGAGCTTAAGGTGTCCGCCTAGGGTTAGGGTTAGGTGTATGGTTTGATTTAGGCTTCAGGTTAGGTTAGGTTTGAACTCAGTTTGAGGGAGTAAGTTTAGGGCTACTGTTAGTTTTCGTTTAAGTGTTACGGTTGGAGTAAGCGTCAGGGTTAGGTTAGGGTGGGGGTTAAGCATAAGATGTCCGCCTAGGGTTATTGTTAAGTCTATGGTTTCATTTAGACTTTAGGTGAGGTTAGAATTGAACTTACTTTGAGGGAGTAAGTTTAGGGCTACTGTTAGTTTTCGGTTCAGGGTTACGGTTGGAGATAGCGTCAGGGTCAGGTTAGGGTTGGGGTTGAGCTTCAGGTGTCCGCCTATTGTTAGGGTTAGGTCTATGATTTGAGTTAGGCTTCAGGTTAGGTTAGGTTTGAACTTAGTTTGAGCGAGTAAGTTTAGGGCTACTCTTAGTTTTCGTTTCAGTGATATGGTTGGAGTTAGCCTGGAAGTCAGGTTAGGGTTGGGGTTGAGCTTAAGGTGTTCGCATAGGGTTAGGGTTAGGTGTATGGTTTGATTTAGGATTCAGGTTAGGTTAGGTTTGAACTTAGTTTGAGGGAGTAAGTTTAGGTCTACTGTTAGTTTTCGGGAAACTGTTACGGTTGGAGTTAGCTTGAGGGCCAGGTTAGGGTTGGGGTTGAACTTAAGGTGTCCGCCTAGGGTTAGGGTAAGGTGTATGGTTTGATTTAGGCTTCAGGTTAGGTTAGGTTTGAACTTAGTTTGAGGGAGTAAGTTTAGGGCTACTGTTAGTTTTCGTTTAAGTGTTACGGTTGGAGTAAGCGTCAGGGTTAGGTTAGGGTGGGGGTTAAGCATAAGGTGTCCGCCTAGGGTTATTGTTAAGTCTATGGTTTCATTTAGGCTTTAGGTTAGGTTAGAATTGAACTTAGTTTGAGGGAGTAAGTTTAGCGCTACTGTTAGTTTTCGGTTCAGTGTTAGGTTGTAGTTAGCGTGAGGGTCAGGTTAGGGTTGGGTTTGAACTTCAGGTGTCCGCCTAGCGTTAGGGTTAGGTCTATGGTTTGAGTTAGGCTTCAGGTTAGGTTAGGTTTGAACTTAGTCTGAGGGAGTAAGATTAGGGCTACTGTTAGTTTTCGGTTCAGTGTTACGGTTGGAGTTAGCGTGAGGGTCAGGTTAGGGTTGGGGTTGAACTTAAGGTGTCCACCTAGGGTTAGGGTTAGGTGTATGGTTTGATTTTGGCTTCTGGTTAGGTTAGTTTTGAACTTAGTTTGAGGGAGTAAGTTTAGGGCTACTGTTAGTTTTCGTTTAAGTGTTACGGTTGGAGTAAGCGTCAGGGTTAGGTTAGGGTGGGGGTTAAGCATAAGGTGTCCGCCTAGGGTTATTGTTAGGTCTATGGTTTCATTTAGGCTTTAGGTTAGGTTAGGATTGAACTTAGTTTGAGGGAGTAAGTTTAGGGCTACTGTTAGTTTTCGGGAAACTGTTACGGTTGGAGTTAGCGTGAGGGCCAGGTTAGGGTTGGGGTTGAGATTAAGGTGTCCGCCTAGGGTTAGGGTTAGGTGTATGGTTTGATTTAGGCTTCAGGTTAGGTTAGGTTTAAAGTTAGTTTGAGGGAGTAAGTTTAGGGCTACTGTTAGTTTTCTGTTAACTGTTACAGTTGGAGTAAGCGTCAGGGTCAGGGTAGGGTGGGGGTTAAGCATAAGGTGTCCGCCTAGGGTTAGAGTTAGGTCTATGATTTCATTTAGGCTTCAGGTTAGGTTAGGTTTGAACTTAGTTTGAGGGAGTCAGTTTAGGGCTACTGTTAGTTTTCGGTTAACTGTTACGGTTGGAGTAAGCGTCAGGGTCAGGTTAGGTTTGGGGTTGAGCTTAAGGTGTCTGCCTAGGGTTAGGGTTAGGTATATGGTTTGATTTAGGCTTCAGGTTAGGTTAGGTTTGAACTTAGTTTGAGGGAGTAAGTTTAGGGCTACTGTTAGTTTTCGGTTCAGTATTATGGTTGGAGTTAGCGTCAGGGTCAGGTTAGGGTTAGGGTTAGCTTGAGGTGTCCGCCTAGGGTTAGGGTTAGGTCCATGGTTTGATTTAGGCTCCAGGTTAGGTTACGTTTGAACTTAGTTTGAGTGACTAAGTTTAGGACTACTGTTAGTTTTCGGTTCAGTGTTACGGTTGGAGATAGCGTCAGGGTCAGGTTAGGGTTGGAGTGGAGCTTAAGGTGTCCGCCTAGGGTTAGGGTTAGGTCTATGATTTGAGTTAGGCTTCTGGTTAGGTTACATTTGAACTTAGTTTGAGCGAGTAAGTTTAGGGCTACTCTTAGTTTTCGGTTCAGTGATATGGTTGGATTTAGCCTGGAGGTCAGGTTAGGGTTGGGGTTGAGCTTCAGGTGTCCGCCTAGGGTTAGGCTTAGGTGTATGGTTTGAGTTAGGCTTCAGGTTAGGTTAGGTTTGAACTTAGTTTGAGGGAGTCAGTTTAGGGCTACACTTAGTTTTCGGTTCAGTGTTACGGTGGGAGTTAGCGTGAGGGTCAGGTTAGGGTTGGGTTTGAACTTCAGGTGTCCGCCTAGGGTTAGGGTTAGGTGTATGGTTTGAGTTAGGCTTCAGGTTAGGTTAGGTTTGAACTTAGTTTGAGGGAGTAAGTTTAGGGCTACTGTTAGTTTCCGGTTAAGTGTTACGGTTGGAGTAAGCGTCAGGGTCAGGTTAGGTTTGGGGTTGAGCTTAAGGTGTCCGCCTAGGGTTAGGGTTAGGTGTATGGTTTGATTTAGGCTTCAGGTTAGGTTAGGTTTGAACTCAGTTTGAGGGAGTAAGTTTAGGGCTACTGTTAGTTTTCGTTTAAGTGTTACGGTTGGAGTAAGCGTCAGGGTTAGGTTAGGGTGGGGGTTAAGCATAAGATGTCCGCCTAGGGTTATTGTTAAGTCTATGGTTTCATTTAGACTTTAGGTGAGGTTAGAATTGAACTTACTTTGAGGGAGTAAGTTTAGGGCTACTGTTAGTTTTCGGTTCAGGGTTACGGTTGGAGATAGCGTCAGGGTCAGGTTAGGGTTGGGGTTGAGCTTCAGCTGTCCGCCTATTGTTAGGGTTAGGTCTATGATTTGAGTTAGGCTTCAGGTTAGGTTAGGTTTGAACTTAGTTTGAGCGAGTAAGTTTAGGGCTACTCTTAGTTTTCGTTTCAGTGATATGGTTGGAGTTAGCCTGGAAGTCAGGTTAGGGTTGGGGTTGAGCTTAAGGTGTTCGCATAGGGTTAGGGTTAGTTGTATGGTTTGATTTAGGATTCAGGTTAGGTTAGGTTTGAACTTAGTTTGAGGGAGTAAGTTTAGGTCTACTGTTAGTTTTCGGGAAACTGTTACGGTTGGAGTTAGCTTGAGGGCCAGGTTAGGGTTGGGGTTGAGATTAAGGTGTCCGCCTAGGGTTAGGGTAAGGTGTATGGTTTGATTTAGGCTTCAGGTTAGGTTAGGTTTGAACTTAGTTTGAGGGAGTAAGTTTAGGGCTACTGTTAGTTTTCGTTTAAGTGTTACGGTTGGAGTAAGCGTCAGGGTTAGGTTAGGGTGGGGGTTAAGCATAAGGTGTCCGCCTAGGGTTATTGTTAAGTCTATGGTTTCATTTAGGCTTTAGGTTAGGTTAGAATTGAACTTAGTTTGAGGGAGTAAGTTTAGCGCTACTGTTAGTTTTCGGTTCAGTGTTAGGTTGTAGTTAGCGTGAGGGTCAGGTTAGGGTTGGGTTTGAACTTCAGGTGTCCGCCTAGGGTTAGGGTTAGGTCTATGGTTTGAGTTAGGCTTCAGGTTAGGTTAGGTTTGAACTTAGTCTGAGGGAGTAAGATTAGGGCTACTGTTAGTTTTCGGTTCAGTGTTATGGTTGGAGTTAGCGTGAGGGTCAGGTTAGGGTTGGGGTTGAACTTAAGGTGTCCACCTAGGGTTAGGGTTAGGTGTATGGTTTGATTTTGGCTTCTGGTTAGGTTAGTTTTGAACTTAGTTTGAGGGAGTAAGTTTAGGGCTACTGTTAGTTTTCGTTTAAGTGTTACGGTTGGAGTAAGCGTCAGGGTTAGGTTAGGGTGGGGGTTAAGCATAAGGTGTCCGCCTAGGGTTATTGTTAGGTCTATGGTTTCATTTAGGCTTTAGGTTAGGTTAGGATTGAACTTAGTTTGAGGGAGTAAGTTTAGGGCTACTGTTAGTTTTCGGGAAACTGTTACGGTTGGAGTTAGCGTGAGGGCCAGGTTAGGGTTGGGGTTGAGATTAAGGTGTCCGCCTAGGGTTAGGGTTAGGTGTATGGTTTGATTGAGGCTTCAGGTTAGGTTAGGTTTAAAGTTAGTTTGAGGGAGTAAGTTTAGGGCTACTGTTAGTTTTCTGTTAACTGTTACAGTTGGAGTAAGCGTCAGGGTCAGGGTAGGGTGGGGGTTAAGCATAAGGTGTCCGCCTAGGGTTAGAGTTAGGTCTATGATTTCATTTAGGCTTCAGGTTAGGTTAGGTTTGAACTTAGTTTGAGGGAGTCAGTTTAGGGCTACTGTTAGTTTTCGGTTAACTGTTACGGTTGGAGTAAGCGTCAGGGTCAGGTTAGGTTTGGGGTTGAGCTTAAGGTGTCCGCCTAGGGTTAGGGTTAGGTATATGGTTTGATTTAGGCTTCAGGTTAGGTTAGGTTTGAACTTAGTTTGAGGGAGTAAGTTTAGGGCTACTGTTAGTTTTCGGTTCAGTATTATGGTTGGAGTTAGCGTCAGGGTCAGGTTAGGGTTAGGGTTAGCTTGAGGTGTCCGCCTAGGGTTAGGGTTAGGTCCATGGTTTGATTTAGGCTCCAGGTTAGGTTACGTTTGAACTTAGTTTGAGTGACTAAGTTTAGGACTACTGTTAGTTTTCGGTTCAGTGTTACGGTTGGAGATAGCGTCAGGGTCAGGTTAGGGTTGGAGTGGAGCTTAAGGTGTCCGCCTAGGGTTAGGGTTAGGTCTATGATTTGAGTTAGGCTTCTGGTTAGGTTACATTTGAACTTAGTTTGAGCGAGTAAGTTTAGGGCTACTCTTAGTTTTCGGTTCAGTGATATGGTTGGATTTAGCCTGGAGGTCAGGTTAGGGTTGGGGTTGAGCTTCAGGTGTCCGCCTAGGGTTAGGCTTAGGTGTATGGTTTGAGTTAGGCTTCAGGTTAGGTTAGGTTTGAACTTAGTTTGAGGGAGTCAGTTTAGGGCTACACTTAGTTTTCGGTTCAGTGTTACGGTGGGAGTTAGCGTGAGGGTCAGGTTAGGGTTGGGTTTGAACTTCAGGTGTCCGCCTAGGGTTAGGGTTAGGTGTATGGTTTGAGTTAGGCTTCAGGTTAGGTTAGGTTTGAACTTAGTTTGAGGGAGTAAGTTTAGGGCTACTGTTATTTTCCGGTTAAGTGTTACGGTTGGAGTAAGCGTCAGGGTCAGGTTAGGTTTGGGGTTGAGCTTAAGGTGTCCGCCTAGGGTTAGGGTTAGGTGTATGGTTTGATTTAGGCTTCAGGTTAGGTTAGGTTTGAACTCAGTTTGAGGGAGTAAGTTTAGGGCTACTGTTAGTTTTCGTTTAAGTGTTACGGTTGGAGTAAGCGTCAGGGTTAGGTTAGGGTGGGGGTTAAGCATAAGATGTCCGCCTAGGGTTATTGTTAAGTCTATGGTTTCATTTAGACTTTAGGTGAGGTTAGAATTGAACTTACTTTGAGGGAGTAAGTTTAGGGCTACTGTTAGTTTTCGGTTCAGGGTTACGGTTGGAGATAGCGTCAGGGTCAGGTTAGGGTTGGGGTTGAGCTTCAGGTGTCCGCCTATTGTTAGGGTTAGGTCTATGATTTGAGTTAGGCTTCAGGTTAGGTTAGGTTTGAACTTAGTTTGAGCGAGTAAGTTTAGGGCTACTCTTAGTTTTCGTTTCAGTGATATGGTTGGAGTTAGCCTGGAAGTCAGGTTAGGGTTGGGGTTGAGCTTAAGGTGTTCGCATAGGGTTAGGGTTAGGTGTATGGTTTGATTTAGGATTCAGGTTAGGTTAGGTTTGAACTTAGTTTGAGGGAGTAAGTTTAGGTCTACTGTTAGTTTTCGGGAAACTGTTACGGTTGGAGTTAGCTTGAGGGCCAGGTTAGGGTTGGGGTTGAGATTAAGGTGTCCGCCTAGGGTTAGGGTTAGGTGTATGGTTTGATTTAGGCTTCAGGTTAGGTTAGGTTTAAAGTTAGTTTGAGGGAGTAAGTTTAGGGCTACTGTTAGTTTTCTGTTAACTGTTACAGTTGGAGTAAGCGTCAGGGTCAGGGTAGGGTGGGGGTTAAGCATAAGGTGTCCGCCTAGGGTTAGATTTAGGTCTATGATTTGATTTAGGCTTCAGGTTAGGTTAGGTTTGAACTTAGTTTGAGGGAGTCAGTTTAGGGCTACTGTTAGTTTTCGGTTAACTGTTACGGTTGGAGTAAGCCTCAGGGTCAGGTTAGGTTTGGGGTTGAGCTTAAGGTGTCCGCCTAGGGTTAGGGTTAGGTGTATGGTTTGATTTAGGCTTTAGGTTAGGTTAGGTTTGAACTTAGTTTGAGGGAGTAAGTTTACGGCTACTGTTAGTTTTCGTTTAACTGTTACGGTTGGAGTAAGCGTCAGGGTCAGGTTAGGGTGGGGGTTAATCATAAGGTGTCCGCCTAGGGTTAGTGTTAGGTCTATGGTTTCATTTAGGCTTCAGGTTAGGTTAGGATTGAACTTAGTTTGAGGGAGTAAGTTTAGGGCTACTGTTAGTTTTCGGATCAGTGTTACGGTTGGATTTAGCCTCAGGGTCAGGTTAGGGTTGGGGTTAAGCTTAAGGTGTCCGCCTTGGGTTAGGGTTAGGTCTATTGTTTGAGTTAGGCTTCAGGTTAGGTTAGGTTTGAACTTAGTTTGAGGGAGACAGTATAGGGCTACTGTTAGTTTTCGTTTAACTCTTACGGTTGGAGTAAGCGTCAGGGTCAGGTTAGGGTGGAGGTTAAACATAAGGTGTCCGCCTAGGGTTAGGGTTATTTCTATGGTTTCATTTAGGCTTCAGGTTAGGTTAGGATTGAACTTAGTTTGACTTGTAAGTTTACGGCTACTGTTAGTTTTCGGTTCAATGTTACGTTTGGAGTTAGTGTGAGGGTCCGGTTAGGGTTGGGGTTGAGCTTAAGGTGTCCGCCTAGGGTTAGGTTTAGTTCTGTGGTTTGAGATAGGCTTCAGATTAGGTTAGGTTTGAACTTAGTTTGAGGGAGTAAGTTTAGTGCTACTGTTAATTTTCGGTTCAGTTTTACGGTTGGAGATAGCGTCAGGGTCAGGTTAGGGTTGGGTTTGAGCTTCAGGTGTCCGCCTAGGGTTAGGGTTAGGTCTATGGTTTGAGTTAGGCTTCAGGTTAGGTTAGGTTTGAACTTAGTTTTAATGAGTAAGTTTAGGGCTACTGTTAGTTTTCGGTTCAGTGTTACGGTTGGAGATAGCCTGAGGGTCAGGATAGGGTTGGGTTTGAACTTCAGGGGTCCGCCTAGGGTTAGGGTAAGGTGTATGGTTTGATTTAGGCTTCAGGTTAGGTTAGGTTTGAACTTATTTTGAGGCAGTAAGTTTAGGGCTACTGTTAGTTTTCGGGTAACTGTTACGGATGGAGTTAGCGTCAGGGCCAGGTTAGGGTTGGGGTTGAACTTAAGGTGTCCGCCTAGGGTTAGGGTTAGGTGTATGGTTTGATTTAGGCTCCAGGTTAGGTTATGTTTGAACTTAGTTTGAGGGAGTAAGTTTAGGGCTACTGTTAGTTTTCAGTTAAGTGTTACCGGTGGAGTAAGCATCAGGGTCAGGTTAGGTTTGGGGTTGAGCTTCAAGTGTCCGCCTAGGGTTAGGGTTAGGTTTATGGTTGGATTTAGGCTTCAGGTTAGGTTATGTTTGAACTTAGTTTGAGGGAGTAAGTTTAGGGCTACTGTTAGTTTTCGTTTAACTGTTACGGTTGGAATAAGTGTCAGGGTTAGGTTAGGGTGGGGGTTAAGCATAAGGTGTCCGCCTAGGGTTAGGGTTAGGACTATGGTTTCATTTAGGCTTCAGGTTAGGTTAGGATTGAACTTAGTTTGAGGGAGTAAGTTTAGGGCTACTGTTAGTTTTCAGTTAAGTGTTACCGGTGGAGTAAGCATCAGGGTCAGGTTAGGTTTGGGGTTGAGCTTCAAGTGTCCGCCTAGGGTTAGGGTTAGGTTTATGGTTGGATTTAGGCTTCAGGTTAGGTTATGTTTGAACTTAGTTTGAGGGAGTAAGTTTAGGGCTACTGTTAGTTTTCGTTTAACTGTTACGGTTGGAATAAGTGTCAGGGTTAGGTTAGGGTGGGGGTTAAGCATAAGGTGTCCGCCTAGGGTTAGGGTTAGGACTATGGTTTCATTTAGGCTTCAGGTTAGGTTAGGATTGAACTTAGTTTGAGGGAGTAAGTTTAGGGCTACTGTTATTTTTCGGTTCAGTGTTACGGTTGGATTTAACCTCAGGGTCATGTTAGGGTTGGGGTTAAGCTTAAGGTGTCCGCCTAGGGTTAGGGTTAGGTCTATTGTTTGATTTAGGCTTCAGGTTAGGTTAGGTTTGAACTTAGTTTGAGGGAGTAAGTTTAGGGCTACTGTTAGTTTTTGGTTTAGTGTTACGGTTGGAGATAGCGTCAGGGTCAGGTTAGGGTTGTGGTTGAGCTTCATGTGTCCGCCTATTGTTAGGGTTAGGTCTATGATTTGAGTTAGGCTTCAGGTTAGGTTAGGTTTGAACTTATTTTGAGCGAGTAAGTTTAGGGCTACTCTTAGTTTTCGGTTCAGTGATATGGTTGGAGTTAGCCTGGAGGTCAAGTTAGGGTTGGGGTTGAGCTTAAGGTGTCCGCCCTGGGTTAGGGTTAGGTGTATGGTTTGATTAAGGCTTCAGGTTAGGTTAGGTTTGAAGTTAATTTCAGGAAGTTTATGGCTACTGTTAGTTTTCGTTTAAGTGTTACGGTTGGAGTAAGCGTCAGGGTTAGGTTAGGGTGGGGGTTAAGCATAAGGTGTCCGCCTAGGGTTAGGGTTAGGTCTGTGGTTTGAGTTAGGCTTCAGGTTAGGTTAGGTTTTAACTTATTCTGAGGGAGTAAAATTAGGGCTACTGTTAGTTTTCGGTTCAGTGTTACGGTTGGAGTTAGCGTGAGGGTCAGGTTAGGGTTGGGGTTGAGCTTCAGGTGTCCGCCTAGGGTTAGGGTTAGGTGTATGGTTTGATTTTGGCTTCTGGTTAGGTTAGGTTTGAACTTAGTTTGAGGGAGTAAGTTTAGGGCTACTGTTAGTTTTCTGGTAACTGTTACGGTTGGAGTTAGCGTCAGGGTCAGGTTAGGGTTGTGGTTAGCTTGAGGTGTCCGCCTAGGGTTAGAGTTAGGTCCATGGTTTGATTTAGGCTCCAGGTTAGGTTACGTTTGAACTTAGTTTGAGTGAGTAAGTTTAGGACTACTGTTAGTTTTCGGTTCAGTGTTACGGTTGGAGATAGCGTCAGGGTCAGGTTAGGGTTGGAGTGGATCTTAAGGTGTCTGTCTAGGGTTAGGGTTAGGTCTGTGGTTTGATTTAGGCTTCAGGTTAGGTTACGTTTGAACTTAGTTTGAGTGAGAAAGTTTAGGGCTACTGTTAGTTTTCGGTTTAGTGTTACGGTTGGAGATAGCGTCAGGGTCAGGTTAGGGTTGGGGTTGAGCTTCAGGTGTCCGCCTATTGTTAGGGTTATGTCTATGATTTGAGTTAGGCTTCAGGTTAGGTTAGGTTTGACCTTAGTTTGAGCGAGTAAGATTAGGGCTACTCTTAGTTTTTGGTTCAGTGATACGGTTGGAGTTAGCCTGGAGGTCAGGTTAGGGTTGGGGTTGAGCTTAAGGTGTCCGCCTAGGGTTAGGGTTAGGTGTATGGTTTGATTTAGGCTTCAGGTTACGTTAGGTTTGAACTTAGTTTGAGGGAGTAAGTTTAGGGCTACTGTTAGTTTTCGGGAAACTGTTACGGTTGGAGTTAGCGTCAGGGCCAGGTTAGGGTTGGGGTTGAGATTAAGGTGTCTGCCTAGGGTTAGGGTTAGGTGTATGGTATGATTTAGGCTTCAGGTTAGGTTAGGTTTGAAGTTAGTTTGAGGGAGTAAGTTTAGGGCTACTGTTAGTTTTCGGTTAACTGTTACAGTTGGAGTAAGCGTCAGGGTCAGGGAAGGGTGGGAGTTAAGCATAAGGTGTCCGCCTAGAGTTAGGGTTAGGTCTACGATTTGATTTAGGCTTCAGGTTAGGTTAGGTTTGAACTTAGTTTGAGGGAGTAAGTTTAGGGCTACTGTTAGTTTTCGTTTAACTGTTACGGTTGGAGTAAGCGTCAGGGTCAGGTTATGGTGCGGGTTAAGCATAAGGTGTCCGCCTAGGGTTAGGGTTAGGTCTATGGTTTCATTTAGGCTTCAGGTTAGATTAGGATTGACCTTAGTTTGAGGGAGAAAGTTTAGGGCTACTGTTAGTTTTCGTTTCAGTGTTACGGTTGGATTTAGCCTCAGGGTCAGGTTAGGGTTGGGGTTAAGCTTAAGGTGTCCGCCTAGGGTTAGGGTTAGGTCTGTGGTTTGAGTTACGCTTCAGGTTAGGTTAGGTTTGAACTTAGTTTGAGGGAGTAAGTTTAGGGCTACTGTTAGTTTTTGGTTCAGTGTTACTGTTGGAGATAGCGTCATGGTCAAGTTAGGGTTGGGGTTGAGATTCAGGTGTCCACCTAGGGTTAGGGTTAGGTCTATGGTTTGAGTTAGGCTTCAGGTTAGGTTAGGTTTGAACTTAGTTTGAGGGAGTAAATTGAGACCCATTGTATTTTTCGGTTCAGTTTTACGGTTGAATTTAGCCTCAGGGTCAGGTTAGGGTTGGGGTCAAGCTTAAGGTGTCCGCCTAGGGTTAGGGTTAGGTCTATTGTTTGAGTTAGGCTTCAGGTTAGGTTAGGTTTGAACTTAGTTTGAGGGAGTAAGTTTAGGGCTACTGTTAGTTTTCGTTTAACTGTTACGGTTGGAGTAAGCGTCAGGGTCAGGTTAGGGTGGGGGTTAAGCATAAGGTTTCCGCCTAAGTTTAGGGTTAGGTCTATGGTTTCATTTAGGCTTCAGGTTAGGTTAGGATTAAACTTAGTTTGAGGGAATAATTTTAGGGCTACTGTTAGTTTTCGGTTAACTGTTACGGTTGGAGTAAGCGTCAGGGTCAGGTTAGGGTGGGGGTTATGCATAAGGTGTCCGCCTAGGGTTAGGGTTAGGTCTATGGTTTCATTTAGGCTTCAGGTTAGGTTAGGATTGAACTTAGTTTGAGGGAGTAAGTTTAGGGCTACTGTTAGTTTTCGGTTCAGTGTTACGGTTGGAGATAGCGTCAGGGTCAGGTTAGGTTTGGGGTTAAGTTTCAGGTGTCGGCCTAGGGTTAGGGTTAGGTCTATTGTTTGAGTTAGGCTTCAGGTTAGGTTAGGTTTGAACTTAGTTTTAGGGAGTAAGTTTAGGGCTACTGTTAGTTTTAGGTTCAGTGTTACGGTTGGAGTTAGCGTGAGGGTCAGGTTAGGGTTGGGTTTGAGCTTCAGGTGTCCGCCTAGGGTTAGGGTTAGGTGTATGGTTTAAATTAGGCTTCAGGTTAGGTTAGGTTTGAACTTAGTTTGAGGGAGTAAGTTTAGGGCTACTGTTATTTTTCGGGAAAATGTTACCGTTGGAGTTAGCGTCAGGGTCAGGTTAGGGTTGGGGTTGAGATTAAGGTGTCTACCTAGGGTTACGGTTAGGTGTATGGTTTGATTTAGGCTTCAGGTTAGGTTAGGTTTAAAGTTAGTTTGAGGGAGTAAGTTTAGGGCTACTGTTAGTTTTCTGTTAACTCTTACAGTTGGAGTAAGCGTCAGGGTCAGGGTAGGGTGGGGGTTAAGCATAAGGTGTCCGCCTAGGGTTAGAGTTAGGTCTATGATTTGATTTAGGCTTCAGGTTAGGTTAGGTTTGAACTTAGTTTGAGGGAGTCAGTTTAGGGCTACTGTTAGTTTTCGGTTAACTGTTACGGTTGGAGTAAGCGTCAGGGTCAGGGTAGGGTGGGGGTTAAGCATAAGGTGTCCGCCTAGGGTTAGGGTTAGGTCTATGGTTTCATTTAGGCTTCAGGTTAGGTTAGGATTGAACTTAGTTTGAGGGAGTAAGTTTAGGGCTACTGTTAGTTTTCGGATCAGTGTTACGGTTGGATTTAGCCTCAGGGTCAGGTTAGGGTTGGGGTTAAGCTTAAGGTGTCCGCCTAGGGTTAGGGTTAGGTCTATTGTTTGAGTTAGGCTTCAGGTTAGGTTAGGTTTGAACTTAGTTTGAGGGAGACAGTTTAGGGCTACTGTTAGTTTTCGTTTAACTGTTACGGTTGGAGTAAGCGTCAGGGTCAGGTTAGGGTGGAGGTTAAACATAAGGTGTCCGCCTAGGGTTATTGTTATTTCTATGGTTTCATTTAGGGTTCAGGTTAGGTTAGGATTGAACTTAGTTTGATGAGTAAGTTTAGGGCTACTGTTAGTTTTCGGTTCAATGTTACGTTTGGAGTTAGTGTGAGGGTCCGGTTAGGTTTGGGGTTGAGCTTAAGGTGTCCGCCTAGGGTTAGGTTTATGTCTGTGGTTTGAGATAGGCTTCAGATTAGGTTAGGTTTGAACTTAGTTTGAGGGAGTAAGTTTAGTGCTACTGTTAATTTTCGGTTCAGTTTTACGGTTGGAGATAGCGTCAGGGTCAGGTTAGGGTTGGGGTTGAGCTTCAGATGTCCGCCTAGGGTTAGGGTTAGGTCTATGGTTTGAGTTAGGCTTCAGGTTAGGTTAGGTTTGAACTTAGTTTTAATGAGTAAGTTTAGGGCTACTGTTAGTTTTCGGTTCAGTGTTACGGTTGGAGATAGCCTGAGGGTCAGGTTAGGGTTGGGTTTGAACTTCAGGGGTCCGCCTAGGGTTAGGGTTAGGTGTATGGTTTGATTTAGGCTTCAGGTTAGGTTAGGTTTGAATTTATTTTGAGGCAGTAAGTTTAGGGCTACTGTTAGTTATCGGGTAACTGTTACGGATGGAGTTAGCGTCAGGGCCAGGTTAGGGTTGGGGTTGAGCTTAAGGTGTCCGCCTAGGGTTAGGGTTAGGTGTATGGTTTGATTTAGGCTCCAGGTTAGGTTATGTTTGAACTTAGTTAGAGGGAGTAAGTTTAGGGCTACTGTTAGTTTTCGGTTAAGTGTTACTGGTGGAGTAAGCGTCAGAGTCTGGTTAGGTTTGGGGTTGAGCTTCAGGTGTCCGCCTAGGGTTAGGGTTAGGTTTATGGTTTGATTTAGGCTTCAGGTTAGGTTATGTTTGAACTTAGTTTGAGGGAGTAAGTTTAGGGCTACTGTTAGTTTTCGTTTAACTGTTACGGTTGGAATAAGTGTCAGGGTTAGGTTAGGGTGGGGGTTAAGCATAAGGTGTCCGCCTATTGTTAGGGTTAGGACTATGGTTTCATTTAGGCTTCAGGTCAGGTTAGGATTGAACTTAGTTTGAGGGAGTAAGTTTAGGGCTACTGTTAGTTTTCTGTTCAGTGTTACGGTTGGATTTAACCTCAGGGTCAGGTTAGGGTTGGAGTTAAGCTTAAGGTGTCCGCCTAGGGTTAGGGTTAGGTCTATTGTTTGATTTAGGCTTCAGGTTAGGTTAGGTTTGAACTTAGTTTGAGGGAGTAAGTTTAGGGCTACTGTTAGTTTTCGGTTTAGTGTTACGGTTGGAGATAGCGTCAGGTTCAGGTTAGGGTTGTGGTTGAGCTTCAGGTGTCCGCCTATTGTTAGGGTTAGGTCTATGATTTGAGTTAGGCTTCAGGTTAGGTTAGGTTTGAACTTAGTTTGAGCGAGTAAGTTTAGGGCTACTCTTAGTTTTCGGTTCAGTGATATGGTTGGAGTTAGCCTGGAGGTCAGGTTAGGGTTGGGGTTGAGCTTAAGGTGTCCGCCCTGGGTTAGGGTTAGGTGTATGGTTTGATTTAGGCTTCAGGTTAGGTTAGGTTTGAAGTTAGTTTCAGGAAGTTTAGGGCTACTGTTAGTTTTCGTTTAAGTGTTACGTTTGGATTAAGCGTCAGGGTTAGGTTAGAGTGGGGGTTAAGCATAAGGTGTCCGCCTAGGGTTAGGGTTAGGTCTATGGTTTGAGTTAGGCTTCAGGTTAGGTTAGGTTTGAACTTATTCTGAGGGAGTAAAATTAGGGCTACTCTTAGTTTTCGGTTCAGTGTTACGGTTGGAGTTAGCGTGAGGGTCAGGTTAGGATTGGGGTTGAGCTTAAGGTGTCCGCCTAGGGTTAGGGTTAGGTGTATGGTTTGATTTTGGCTTCTGGTTAGGTTAGGTTTGAACTTAGTTTGAGGGAGTAAGTTTAGGGCTACTGTTAGTTTTCTGGTAACTGTTACGGTTGGAGTTAGCGTCAGGGTCAGGTTAGGGTTGGGGTTGAGCTTAATGTTTACGCCTAGTTTTATGGTTAGGTGTATGGTTTGATTTAGGCTTCAGGTTAGGTTAGGTTTGAACTTAGTTTGAGGAAGTAAGTTTAGGGCTACTGTTAGTTTTCGGTTCAGTATTATGTTTGGAGTTAGCGTCAGGGTCAGGTTAGGGTTGGGTTAGCTTGAGGTGTCCGCCTAGGGTTAGGGTTAGGTCCATGGTTTGATTTAGGCTCCAGGTTAGGTTACGTTTGAACTTAGTTTGAGTGAGTAAGTTTAGGACTACTGTTAGTTTTCGGTTCAGTGTTACGGTTGGAGATAGCGTCAGGGTCAGGTTAGGGTTGGAGTGGAGCTTAAGGTGTCTGCCTAGGGTTAGGGTTAGGTCTGTGGTTTGATTTAGGCTTCAGGTTAGGTTACGTTTGAACTTAGTTTGAGTGAGAAAGTTTAGGGCTACTGTTAGTTTTCGGTTTCGTGTTACGGTTGGAGATAGCGTCAGTGTAAGGTTAGGGTTGGGGTTGAGCTTCAGGTGTCCGCCCATTTTTAGGGTTATGTCTATGATTTGAGTTAGGCTTCAGGTTAGGTTAGGTTTGACCTTAGTTTGAGCGAGTAAGATTAGGGCTACTCTTAGTTTTTGGTTCAGTGATACGGTTGGAGTTAGCCTGGAGGTCAGGTTAGGGTTGGGGTTGAGCTTAAGGTGTCCGCCTAGGGTTAGGGTTAGGTGTATGGTATGATTTAGGCTTCAGGTTAGGTTAGGTTTGAAGTTAGTTTGAGGGAGTAAGTTTAGGGCTACTGTTAGTTTTCTGTTAACTGTTACAGTTGGAGTAAGCGTCAGGGTCAGGGTAGGGTGGGGGTTAAGCATAAGGTGTCCGCCTAGGGTTAGGGTTAGGTCTACGATTTGATTTAGGCTTCAGGTTAGGTTAGGTTTGAACTTAGTTTGAGGGAGTAAGTTTAGGGCTACTGTTAGTTTTCGTTTAACTGTTACGGTTGGAGTAAGCGTCAGGGTCAGGTTAGGGTGCGGGTTAAGCATAAGGTGTCCGCCTAGGGTTAGGGTTAGGTCTATGGTTTCATTTAGGCTTCAAGTTAGATTAGGATTGACCTTAGTTTGAGGGAGAAAGTTTAGGGCTACTGTTAGTTTTCGTTTCAGTGTTACGGTTGGATTTAGCCTCAGGGTCAGGTTAGGGTTGGGGTTAAGCTTAAGGTGTCCGCCTAGGGTTAGGGTTAGGTCTGTGGTTTGAGTTACGCTTCAGGTTAGGTTAGGTTTGAACTTAGTTTGAGGGAGTAAGTTTAGGACTACTGTTAGTTTTCGGTTCAGTGTTACTGTTGGAGATAGCGTCATGGTCAAGTTAGGGTTGGGGTTGAGATTCAGGTGTCCACCTAGGGTTAGGGTTAGGTCTATGGTTTGAGTTAGGCTTCATGTTAGGTTAGGTTTGAACTTAGTTTGAGGGAGTAAATTGAGACCCATTGTATTTTTCGGTTCAGTTTTACGGTTGAAATTAGCCTCAGGGTCAGGTTAGGGTTGGGGTCAAGCTTAAGGTGTCCGCCTAGGGTTAGGGTTAGGTCTATTGTTTGAGTTAGGCTTCCGGTTAGGTTAGGTTTGAACTTAGTTTGAGGGAGTAAGTTTAGGGTTACTGTTAGTTTTCGGTTCAGTGTTACGGGTGGAGTTAGCGTGAGGGTCAGGTTAGGGTTGGGGTTGAGCTTAAGGTGTCCGCCTAGGGTTAGGGTTAGGTCTGTGGTTTCAGTTAGGCTTCAGGTTAGGTTAGGTTTAAACTTAATTTGAGGGAGTAAGTTTTGGGCTACTGTTAGTTTTCGGTTAAGTGTTACGGTTGGAGATAGCGTCATCGTCAGGTTAGGGTTGTGGTTGAGCTTCAGGTGTCCTCCTACGGTTAGGGTTAGGTCTATGGTTTGAGTTAGGCTTCAGGTTAGGTTAGGTTTGAACTTAGTTTGAGGGAGTAAGTTTAGGGCAACTGTTAGTTTTCGGGTAACTGTTACTGTTGGAGTTAGCGTCAGGGCCAGGTTAGGTTTCGGGTTGAGCTTAACCTGTCCGCCTAGGGTTTGGGTTAGGTGTATGTTTTGATTTAGGCTTCAGGTTAGGTTAGGTTTGAACTTAGTTTGAGGGAGTAAGTTTAGGGCTACTGTTAGTTTTCGTTTAAGTGTTACGGTTGGAGTAAGCGTCAGGGTTAGGTTAGGGTGGTGGTTAAGCATAAGGTGTCCGCCTAGGTTTAGGGTTAGGTCTATGGTTTCATTTAGGCTTTAGGTTAGGTTAGGATTGAACTTAGTTTGAGGGAGTAAGTTTAGGGCTACTGTTAGTTTTCGGTTCAGTGTTCCGGTTGGATTTAGCCTCAGGGTCAGGTTAGGGTTGAGGTTAAGCTTAAGGTGTCCGCCTAGGGTTAGGGTTAGGTCTATTGTTTGAGTTAGGCTTCAGGTTAGGTTAGGTTTGAACTTAGTTTGAGGGGAAAAGTTTAGGCCTATTTTATTTTTCGGTTCAGTGTTACGGTTGAATTTAGCCTGAGTGTCAGGTTAGGGCTGGGGTCAAGTTTAAGGTGTCCGCCTAGGGTTAGGGTTAGGTCTATGGTTTGAGTTAGTCTTCAGGTTAGGTTAGGTTTGAACTTAGTTTGAGGGAGTAAGTTTAGGGCTACTGTTAGTTTTCGGTTCAGTGTTACGGTTGGAGATAGCGTCAGGGTCTGGTTAGGGTTGTGGTTGAGTTTCAGGTGTCCGCCTAGGGTTAGGGTTAGGTCTATGGTTTGAGTTAGGCTTCAGGTTAGTTAGGTTTGAACTTAGTTTGAGGGAGTCAGTTTAGGGCTACTGTTAGTTTTCGGTTGACTGTTACGGTTGGAGTAAGCGCCAGGGTCAGGTTAGGCTTGCGGTTGAGCTTAAGGTGTCCGCCTAGGGTTAGGGTTAGGTGTATGGTTTGATTTAGGCTTCAGGTTAGGTTAGGTTTGAACTTAGTTTGAGGGAGTAAGTTTAGGGCTACTGTTAGTTTTCGTTTAACTGTTACGGTTTGAGTAAGCGTCAGGGTCAGGTTAGGGTGGGGGTTATGCATAAGGTGTCCGCCTAGGGTTAGGGTTAGGTCTATGGTTTCATTTAGGCTTCAGGTTAGGTTAGGATTGAACTTAGTTTGAGGGAGTAAGTTTAGGGCTACTGTTAGTTTTCGGTTCAGTGTTACGGTTGGAGTTAGCGTTAGGGTCCGGTTAGGGTTGGGGTTGAGCTTAAGGTGTCCGCTAGGTTTAGGGTTAGGTCTGTGATTTGAGTTAGGCTTCAGGTTAGGTTAGGTTTGAACTTAGTTTTAGGGAGTAAGTTTAGGGCTACTGTTAGTTTCGGTTCAGTGTTACGGTTGGAGATAGCGTCAGGGTCAGGTTAGGTTTGGGGTTGAGCTTCAGGTGTCGGCCTAGGGTTAGGGTTAGGTGTATTGTTTGAGTTAGGCTTCAGGTTAGGTTAGGTTTGAACTTAGTTTTACGGAGTAAGTTTAGGGCTACTGCTAGTTTTAGGTTCAGTGTTACGGTTGGAGTTAGCGTGAGGGTCAGGTTAGGGTTGGGTTTGAGCTTCAGGTGTCCGCCTAGGGTTAGGGTTAGGTGTATGGTTTAAATTAGGCTTCAGGTTAGGTTAGGTTTGAACTTAGTTTGAGGGAGTAAGTTTAGGGCTACTGTTATTTTTCGGGAAAATGTTACCGTTGGAGTTAGCGTCAGGGTCAGGTTAGGGTTGGGGTTGAGATTAAGGTGTCTGCCTAGGGTTACGGTTAGGTGTATGGTTTCATTTAGGCTTCAGGTTAGGTTAGGTTTGAAGTTATTTTGAGGGAGTAAATTTAGGGCTACTTTTAGTTTTCGTTTAACTGTTACAGTTGGAGTAAGCGTCATGGTCAGGGTAGTGTGTGGGTTAAGCATAAGGTGTCCGCCTAGGGTTAGGGTTAGGTGTATGGTTAGATTTAGGCTTCAGGTTAGGTAAGGTTTGAACTTAGTTTGAGGGAGTAAGTTTAGGGCTACTGTTAGTTTTCGGGTAACTGTTACTGTTGGAGTTAGCGTCAGGGCCAAGTTAGGGTTGGGGTTGAGCTTAAGGTGTCCGCCTAGGGTTAGGGTTAGGTGTATGGTTAAATTTAGGCTTCAGGTTAGGTTAGGTTTGATGTTAGTTTTTGGGAGTCAGTTTAGGGCTACTGTTAGTTTTCTGTTAACTGTTACAGTTGGAGTAAACGTCAGGGTCAGGTTAAGTTAGGGGTTGAAGTTAAGGTGTCCGCCTAGGGTTAGGGTTAGGTCTATGGTTTCATTTAGGCTTCAGGTTAGGTTAGGATTGAACTTAGTTTGAGGGAGTAAGTTTTGGGCTACTGTTAGTTTTCGGTTCAGTGTTACGGTTGGAGATAGCGTCAGGGTCAGGTTAGGGTTGGGGTTGAGCTTCAGGTGTCCGCCTAGGGTTAGGGTTAGGTGCATGGTTTAAATTAGGCTTCAGGTTAGGTTAGGTTTGAACTTAGTTTGAGGGAGTAAGTTTAGGGCTACTGTTAGTTTTAGGTTCAGTGTTACGGTTGGAGTTAGCGTGAGGGTCAGGTTAGGGTTGGGTTTGAGCTTCAGGTGTCCGCCTAGGGTTAGGGTTAGGTGCATGGTTTAAATTAGGCTTCAGGTTAGGTTAGGTTTGAACTTAGTTTGAGGGAGTAAGTTTAGGGCTACTGTTATTTTTCGGGAAAATGTTACCGTTGGAGTTAGCGTCAGGGTCAGGTTAGGGTTGCGGTTGAGATTAAGGTGTCTGCCTAGGGTTACGGTTAGGTGTATGGTTTGATTTAGGCTTCAGGTTAGGTTAGGTTTGAAGTTAGTTTTAGGGAGTAAATTTAGGGCTGCTTTTAGTTTTCGTTTAACTGTTACAGTTGGAGTAAGCGTCAGGGTCAGAGTAGGGTGTGGGTTAAGCATAAGGTGTCCGCCTAGGGTTAGGGTTAGGTGTATGGTTAGATTTAGGCTTCAGGTTAGGTTAGGTTTGAAGTTAGTTTGAGGGAATCAGTTTAGGGCTACTGTTAGTTTTCGGTTAACTGTTACAGTTGGTGTAAGCGTCAGGGTCAGGTTAGGATGGGGGTTAAGCATAAGGTGTCCGCCTAGGGTTAGGCTTAGGTCTATGGTTTGAGTTAGTCTTCAGGTTAGGTTAGGTTTGAACTTAGTTTGAGGGAGTAAGTTTAGGGCTACTGTTAGTTTTCGGTTAACTCATATGGTTGGATTTAGCCTCAGGGTCAGGTTAGGGTTGGGGTTAATCTTAAGGTGTCCGCCAAGGGTTAGGGTTAGGTCTGCGGTTTCAGTTAGGCTTCAGGTTAGCTTAGGTTTGACCTTAGTTTGAGGGAGTAAGTTTAGGGGTACTTTTAGTTTTCGGTTCAGTGTTACGGTTGGCGTTGCGTGAGGGTCAGGTTAGGGTTCTGGTTGAACTTAAGGTGTCCGCCTAGGGTTAGGGTTAGGTGTATGGTTTATTTTGGCTTCTGGTTAGGTTTGGTTTGAACTTAGTTTGAGGGAGTAAGTTTAGGGCTACTGTTAGTTTTCGGGTAAATGTTACGGTTGGAGTTACCCTGGTGGTCAGGTTAGGGTTGGGATTGAGCTTAAGGTATCCGCCTAGTGTTAGGGTTAGGTCTGTGGTTTGAGATAGGCTTCAGGTTAGGTTAGGTTTGAACTTAGTTTGAGGGAGTAAGTTTAGGGCTACTGTTAGTTTTCGGTTCAGTGTTACGGTTGGAGTTAGCGTGAGGGTCAGGTTAGGGTTGCGGTTGAGCTTAAGGTTTCTGCCTAGGGTTAGTGTTAGGTGTATGGTTTGATTTTGGCTTCTGGTTAGGTTTTCTTTGAACTTAGTTTGAGGGAGTAAGTTTAGGGCTACTGTTAGTTTTCGGGTAACTGTTACGGTTGGAGTTAGCGTCAGGGTCAAGTTAGGGTTGGGGTTGAGCTTAAGGTGTCCGCCTAGGGTTAGGGTTAGGTGTATGGTTTGATTTGGGCTTCAGGTTAGGTTAGGTTTGAAGTTAGTTTCAGGGAGTAAGTTTAGGGCTACTGTTAGTTTTCGGTTAACTGTTACGGTTGGAGTAAGCGTCAGGGTCAGGTTAGGGTGGGGGTTAAGCATAAGGTGTCCGCCTAGGGTTAGGGTTAGGTCTAAGATTTGATTTAGGCTTCAGGTTAGGTTAGGTTTGAACTTAGTTTGAGGGAGTAAGTTTAGGGCTATTGTTAGTTTTCGGTTAACTGTTACAGTTGGTGTAAGTGTCAGGGTCAGGTTAGGTTTATGGTTGAGCTTAAGGTATCCGCCTAGGGTTAGGCTTAGGTGTATGGTTTGATTTAGGCTTCAGGTTAGGATAGGTTTGAACTTAGTTTGAGGGAGTAAGTTTATGGCTACTGTTAGTTTTCGTTTAACTGTTACGGTTGGAGTAAGCGTCAGGGTCAGGTTATGGTGGAGGTTAACCATAAGGTGTCCGCCTAGGGTTAGGGTTAGGTCTATTGTTTGAGTTAGGCTTCAGGTTAGGTTAGGTTTGAACTTAGTTTGAGGGAGTAAGTTTAGGGCTACTGTTAGTTTTCGGTTCAGTGTTACGGTTGGTGTTAGCGTGACGGTCAGGTTAGGTTCTGGGTTGAGCTTAAGGTGTCCGCCTAGGGTTAGGGTTAGGTCTGTGGTTTAAGTTAGGCTTCAGGTTAGGTTAGGTTTAAACTTAATTTGACGGAGTAAGTTTAGGGCTACTGTTAGTTTTCGGTTAAGTGTTACGGTTGGAGATAGCGTCAGGGTCAGGTTAGGGTTGTGGTTGAGCTTCAGGTGTCCTCCTACGGTTAGGGTTAAGTCTATGGTTTGAGTTAGGCTTCAGGTTAGGTTAGGTTTGAACTTAGTTTGAGGGAGTAAGTTTAGGGCAACTGTTAGTTTTCGGGTAACTGTTACTGTTGGAGTTAGCGTCAGGGCCAGGTTAGGTTTCGGGTTGAGCTTAACATGTCCGCCTAGGGTTAGGGTTAGGTGTATGTTTTGATTTAGGCTTCAGGTTAGGTTAGGTTTGAACTTAGTTTGAGGGAGTAAGTTTAGGGCTACTGTTAGTTTTCGTTTAAGTGTTACGGTTGGAATAAGCGTCAGGGTTAGGTTAGGGTGGGGGTTAAGCATAAGGTGTCCGCCCAGGGTTAGGGATAGGTCTATGGTTTCATTTAGGCTTAAGTTAGGTTAAGATTGAACTTAGTTTGAGGGAGTAAGTTTAGGGCTACTGTTAGTTTTTGGTTCAGTGTTCCGGTTGGATTTAGCCTCAGGGTCAGGTTAGGGTTGAGGTTAAGCTTAAGGTGTCCGCCTAGGGTTAGGGTTAGGTCTATTGTTTGAGTTAGGCTTCAGGTTAGGTTAGGTTTGAACTTAGTTTGAGGGAGTAAGTTTAGGGCTACTGTTAGTTCTCGGTTCAGTGTTACGGTTGGAGATAGCGTCAGGGTCTGGTTAGGGTTGTGGTTGAGTTTCAGGTGTCCGCCTAGGGTTAGGGTTAGGTCTATGGTTTGAGTTAGGCTTCAGGTTAGGTTAGGTTTGAACTTAGTTTGAGGGAGTCAGTTTATGGCTACTGTTAGTTTTCGGAGGACTGTTACGGTTGGAGTAAGCGCCAGGGTCAGGTTAGGTTTGGGGTTGAGCTTAAGGTGTCCGCCTAGGGTTAGGGTTAGGTGTATGGTTTGATTTAGGCTTCAGGTTAGGTTAGGTTTGAACTTAGTTTGAGGGAGTAAGTTTAGGGCTACTGTTAGTTTTCGTTTAACTGTTACGGTTGGAGTAAGCGTCAGGGTCAGGTTAGGGTGGGGGTTAAGCATAAGGTGTCTGCCTAGGGTTAGGGTTAGGTCTATGGTTTCATTTAGGATTCAGGTTAGGTTAGGATTGAACTTAGTTTGAGGGAGTAAGTTTAGGGCTACTGTTAGTTTTCGGTTCAGTGTTACGTTTGGAGTTAGCATGAGGGTACGGTTAGGGTTGGGGTTGAGCTTAAGGTGTCCGCCTAGGGTTAGGGTTAGGTCTGTGGTTTGAGTTAGGCTTCAGGTTAGGTTAGGTTTGAACTTAGTTTGAAGGAGTAAGTTTAGGGCTACTGTTAGTTTTCGGTTCAGTGTTACGGCTGGAGATAGCGTCAGGTCAGGTTAGGGTTGGGGTTGAGCTTCAGGTGTCCGCCTAGGGTTAGGGTTAGGTCTATGGTTTGAGATAGGCTTCAGGTTAGGTTAGGTTTGAACTTAGTTTGAGGGAGTAAGTTTAGGGCTACTTTAGTTTTAGGATCAGTGTTACGTTTGGAGTTAGCATGAGGGTACGGTTAGGGTTGGGGTTGAGCTTAAGGTGTCCGCCTAGGGTTAGGGTTAGGTCTGTGGTTTGAGTTAGGCTTCAGGTTAGGTTAGGTTTGAACTTAGTTTGAAGGAGTAAGTTTAGGGCTACTGTTAGTTTTCGGTTCAGTGTTACGGCTGGAGATAGCGTCAGGTCAGGTTAGGGTTGGGGTTGAGCTTCAGGTGTCCGCCTAGGGTTAGGGTTAGGTCTATGGTTTGAGATAGGCTTCAGGTTAGGTTAGGTTTGAACTTAGTTTGAGGGAGTAAGTTTAGGGCTACTTTAGTTTTAGGATCAGTGTTACGGTTGGAGTTAGCTTCACGGCCAGGTTAGGGTTGAGGTTGAGCTTAAGGTGTCCTCCTCGGGTTAGGGTTAGGTGTATGGTTTGATTTAGGCTTCAGGTTATGTTATGTTTGAACTTAGTTTGAGGGAGTAAGTTTAGGGCTACTGTTAGTTTTCGGTTAACTGTTACAGTTGGAGTAAACATCAGGGTCAGGTTAGGTTAGGGGTTGAAGTTAAGGTGTCCGCCTAGGGTTAGGGTTAGGTGTATGGTTTGATTTAGGCTTCAGGTTAGGTTAGGTTTGAACTTAGTTTGAGGGAGTAAGTTTAGGGCTACTGTTTGTTTTCGGTTCAGTATTATGGTTGGAGTTAGCGTCAGGGTCAGGTTAGGGTTGGGGTTAGGTTGAGGTGTCCGCCTAGGGTTAGGTTTAGGTCCATGGTATGATTTAGGCTCCAGGTTATGTTACGTTTGAACTTAGTTTGA
Organism: Tupaia tana; assembly: GCA_026018925.1. Taxonomy (NCBI): domain Eukaryota; kingdom Metazoa; phylum Chordata; class Mammalia; order Scandentia; family Tupaiidae; genus Tupaia; species Tupaia tana. The sequence goes on along the minus strand of JAKSZU010000032.1, from coordinate 1,235,207 downwards.
GTGAGTAAGTTTAGAGCTACTGTTAGTTTTCGGTTAAGTGTTACGGTTGGAGATAGCGTCAGGGTCAGGTTAGGGTTGGAGTTGAGCTTAAGGTGTCCGCCTAGGGTTAGGTTTAGGTCCATGGTATGATTTAGGCTCCAGGTTATGTTACGTTTGAACTTAGTTTTAGGGAGTAAGTTTAGGGCTACTGTTAGTTTTCGGTTCAGTGTTACGGTTGGAGATAGCCTCAGGGTCAGGTTAGGTTTGGGGTTGAGCTTCAGGTGTCGGCCTAGGGTTAGGGTTAGGTCTATTGTTTGAGTTTTGCTTCAGGTTAGGTTAGGTTTGAACTTAGTTTTAGGGAGTAAGTTTAGGGCTACTGTTAGTTTTAGGTTCAGTGTTACGGTTGGAGTTAGCGTGAGGGTCAGGTTAGGGTTTGATTTGAGCTTCAGGTGTCCGCCTAGGGTTAGGGTTAGGTGTATGGTTTAAATTAGGCTTCAGGTTAGGTTAGGTTTGAACTTAGTTTGAGGGAGTAAGTTTAGGGCTACTGTTATTTTTCGGGAAAATGTTACCGTTGGAGTTAGCGTCAGGGTCAGGTTAGGGTTGGGGTTGAGATTAAGGTGTCTGCCTAGGGTTACGGTTAGGTGTATGGTTTGATTTAGGCTTCAGGTTAGGTTAGGTTTGAAGTTAGTTTGAGGGAGTAAATTTAGGGCTACTTTTAGTTTTCGTTTAACTGTTACAGTTGGAGTAAGCGTCAGGGTCAGGGTAGGGTGTGGGTTAAGCATAAGGTGTCCGCCTAGGGTTAGGTTAGGTCTATGATTTGATTTAGGCTTCAGGTTAGGTTAGGTTTGAACTTAGTTTGAGGGAGTCAGTTTAGGGCTACTGTTAGTTTTCGGTTAACTGTTACGGTTGGAGTAAGCGTCAGGGTCAGGTTAGGTTGGGGGTTATGCATAGGTTGTCCGCTAGGGTTAGGGTTAGGTCTATGGTTTCATTTAGGCTTCAGGTTAGGTTAGGATTGAACTTAGTTTGAGGGAGTAATTTTAGGGCTACTGTTAGTTTTCGGAAACTGTTACGGTTGGAGTTAGCGTCAGGGCCAGGTTAGGGTTGGGGTTGAGATTAAGGTGTCCGCCTAGGGTTAGGGTTATGTTTATGGTTTCATTTAGGCTTAAGGTTAGGTTAGGTTTGAAGTTAGTTTGATGAATTAAATTTAGGGCTACTGTTAGTTTTCGGTTAACTGTTAAGGTTGGAGTAAGCGTCAGGGTCAGGTTAGGGTGGGGGTTAAGCATAAGGTGTCCGCCTAGGGTTAGGGTTAGGTCTATGGTTTGAGATAGGCTTCAGGTTAGGTTAGGTTTGAACTTAGTTTTAGGGAGTAAGTTTAGGGCTACTTTAGTTTTAGGATCAGTGTTACGGTTGGAGTTAGCGTGAGGGTCAGGTTAGGGTTGGGTTTTAGCTTCAGGTGTCCGCCTAGGGTTAGGGTTAGGTGTATGTTTTGATTTAGGTTTCAGGTTAGGTTAGGTTTGAACTTAGTTTGGTGGAGTAAGTTTAGGGCTACTGTTAGTTTTCGGGTAAGTGTTACGGTTGCAGTTAGCGTCACGGCCAGGTTAGGGTTGAGGTTGAGCTTAAGGTGTCCTCCCAGGGTTAGGGTTATGTGTATGGTTTGATTTAGGCTTCAGGGTATGTTATGTTTGAACTTAGTTTGAGGGAGTAAGTTTAGGGCTACTGTTAGTTTTCGGCTAACTGTTACAGTTGGAGTAAACGTCAGGGTCAGGTTAGGTTAGGGGTTGAAGTTAAGGTGTCCGCCTAGGGTTAGGGTTAGGTGTATGGTTTGATTTAGGCTTCAGGTTAGGTTAGGTTTGAACTTAGTTTGAGGGAGTATGTTTAGGGCTACTTTTTGTTTTCGGTTCAGTATTATGGTTGGAGTTAGCGTCAGGGTCAGGTTAGGGTTGTGGTTAGCTTGAGGTGTCCGCCTAGGGTTAGGTTTAGGTCCATGGTATGATTTAGGCTCCAGGTTATGTCACGTTTGAACTTAGTTTGAGTGAGTAAGTTTAGAGCTACTGTTAGTTTTCGGTTAAGTGTTACGGTTGGAGATAGCTTCAGGGTCAGGTTAGGGTTGGAGTTGAGCTTAAGGTGTCCGCCTAGGGTTAGGTTAGGTCTATGATTTGATTTAGGCTTCAGGTTAGGTTAGGTTTGAACTTAGTTTGAGGGAGTCAGTTTAGGGCTACTGTTAGTTTTCGGTTAACTGTTACGGTTGGAGTAAGCGTCAGGGTCAGGTTAGTTTGGGGGTTATGCATAAGTTGTCCGCTAGGGTTAGGGTTAGGTCTATGGTTTCATTTAGGCTTCAGGTTAGGTTAGGATTGAACTTAGTTTGAGGGAGTAATTTTAGGGCTACTGTTAGTTTTCGGAAACTGTTACGGTTGGAGTTAGCGTCAGGGCCAGGTTAGGGTTGGGGTTGAGATTAAGGTGTCCACCAAGGGTTAGGGTTATGTGTATGGTTTCATTTAGGCTTAAGGTTAGGTTAGGTTTGAAGTTAGTTTGATGAATTAAATTTAGGGCTACTGTTAGTTTTCGGTTAACTGTTACGGTAGGAGTAAGCGTCAGGGTCAGGTTAGGGTGGGGTTTAAGCATAAGGTGTCCGCCTAGGGTTATTGTTAGGTCTAAGGTTTCATTTAGGCTTCAGGTTAGGTTAGGATTGAACTTAGTTTGAGGGAGTAAGTTTAGGGCTACTCTTGGTTTTCGGTTCAGTGATATGGTTGGAGTTAGCCTGGAGGTCAGGTTAGGGTTGGGGTTGAGCTTAAGGTTTCCGCCTAGGGTTAGGGTTAGGTCTGTGGTTTGAGATAGGCTTCAGGTTAGGTTAGGTTTGAAATTAGTTTGAGGGAGTAAGTTTAGGGCTACTGTTAGTTTTCGGTTCAGTGTTACGGTTGGAGATAGCGTCAGGGTCAGGTTAGGGCTGTGGTTGAGCTTCAGGTGTCCGCCTAGGGTTAGGGTTAGGTCTATGGTTTGAGTTAGGCTTCAGGTTAGGTTAGGTTTGAACATAGTTTGAGGGAGTAAGTTTAGGGCTACTGTTAGTTTTCGGTTCAGTGTTACGGTTGGAGTTAGCGTGAGGGTCAGGTTAGGGTTGGGGTTGAGCTTAAGGTGTCCGCCTAGGGTTAGGGTTAGGTGTATGGTTTGATTTTGGCTTCTGGTTAGGTTAGCTTTGAAGTTAGTTTGAGGGAGTAAGTTTAGGGCTACTGTTAGTTTTCGGGTAACTGTTACGGTTGGAATAAGCGTCAGGGTCAGGATATGGTGGGGGTTAAGCATAAGGTGTCCGCCTAGGGTTAGAGTTAGGTCTATGGTTTCATTTAGGCTTCAGGTTAGGTTAGGATTGAACTTAATTTGAGGGAGTAAGTTTAGGGCTACTGTTAGTTTTCGGGAAACTGTTATGGTTGGAGTTAGCGTCAGGGCAAGGTTAGGGTTGGGGTTGAGATTAAGGTGTCCGCCTACGGTTAGGGTTAGGTGTATGGTTTCATTTAGGCTTAAGGTTAGGTTAGGTTTGAAGTTAGTTTGATGGATTAAATTTAGGGCTACTGTTAGTTTTCGGTTAACTGTTACGCTTGGAGTAAGCGTCAGGGTCAGGTTAGGGTGGGGGTTAAGCATAAGGTGTCTGCCTAGGGTTAGGGTTAGGTCTAAGATTTGATTTAGGCTTCAGGTTAGGTTAGGTTTGAACTTAGTTTGAGGGAGTAAGTTTAGGGCTACTCTTAGTTTTCGGTTAACTGTTACAGTTGGTGTAAGTGTCAGGGTCAGGTTAGGTTTGGGGTTGAGCTTAAGGTATCCGCCTAGGGTTAGGCTTAGGTGTATGGTTTGATTTAGGCTTCAGGTTAGGATAGGTTTGAACTTAGTTTGAGGGAGTAAGTTTATGGCTACTGTTAGTTTTCGTTTAACTGTTACGGTTGGAGTAAGCGTCAGGGTCAGGTTATGTTGGAGGTTAACCATAAGGTGTCCGTCTAGGGTTAGGGTTAGGTCTACGGTTTCATTTAGGCTTCAGGTTAGGTTAGGATTGAACTTAGTTTGAGGGAGTAAGTTTAGGGCTACTCTTAGTTTTCGGTTCAGTGATATGGTTGGAGTTAGGCTGGAGGTCAGGTTAGGGTTGGGGTGGAGCTTAAGGTGTCCGCCTAGGGTTAGGTTTAGTTGAATGGTTTGATTTGGGCTTCAGGTTAGGTTAGGTTTGAAGTTAGTTTCAGGGAGTAAGTTTAGGGCTCCTGTTAGTTTTCGGTTCAGTGTTACGTTTGGAGTTAGCGTGAGGGTCAGGTTAGGGTTGGGGTTAAGCTTAAGGTGTCCGCCTAGGGTTAGGGTTAGGTCTGTGGTTTGAGTTAGGCTTCAGGTTAGGTTAGGTTTGAACTTAGTTTGAGGGAGTAAGTTTAGGGCTACTGTTAGTTTTCGGGTAAGTGTTACGGTTGGAGTTAGCGTCACGGCCAGGTTAGGGTTGAGGTTGAGCTTAAGGTGTCCGCCTAGGGTTAGGGTTAGGTGTATGGTTTGATATAGGCTTCAGGTTATGTTATATTTGAACTTAGTTTGAGGGAGTAAGTTTAGGGCTACTGTTAGTTTTCGGTTAACTGTTACAGTTGGAGTAAACGTCAGGGTCAGGTTAGGTTAGGAGTTGAAGTTAAGGTGTCCGCCTAGGGTTAGGGTTAGGTGTATGGTTTGATTTAGGGTCAGGTTAGGTTAGGTTTGAACTTAGTTTGAGGGAGTAAGTTTAGGGCTACTGTTTGTTTTCGGTTCAGTATTATGGTTGGAGTTAGCGTGAGGGTCAGGTTAGGGTTGGGGTTAGCTTGAGGTGTCCGCCTAGAGTTAGGGTTAGGTCCATGGTTTGATTTAGGCTCCAGGTTAGGTTACGTTTGAACTTAGTTTGAGTGAGTAAGTTTAGAGCTACTGTTAGTTTTCGGTTAAGTGTTACGTTGGAGATAGCGTCAGGGTCAGGTTAGGGTTGGAGTTGAGCTTAAGGTGTCTGCCTAGGGTTAGGGTTAGGTCTGTGGTTTGATTTAGGCTTCAGGTTAGGTTAGGTTTGAAGTTAGTTTCAGGGAGTAAGTTTAGGGCTACTGTTAGTTTTCGGTTAACTCTTACAGTTGGAGTAAGCGTCAGGGTCAGGTTAGGGTGGGGGTTAAGCATAAGGTGTCTGCCTAGGGTTAGGGTTAGGTCTATGATTTGATTTAGGCTTCATGTTAGGTTATGTTTGAACTTAGTTTGAGGGAGTCAGTTTAGGGCTACTGTTAGTTTTCGGTTCAGTGTTACGGTTGGAGTTAGCGTGAGGGTCAGGTTAGGGTTGGGGTTGAGCTTAAGGTGTCCGCCTAGGGTTAGGGTTAGGTGTATGGTGTGATTTTGTCTTCTGGTTAGGTTAGGTTTGAACTTAGTCTGAGGGTGTAAGTTTAGGGCTACTGTTAGTTTTCGGGTAACTGTTACGGTTGGAGTTAGCGTCTGGGTCAGGTTAGGGTTGTGGTTGAGCTTAAGGTGTCCGCCTAGGGTTAGAGTTAGGTGTATGGTTTGATTTTGGCCTCAGGTTAGGTTAGGTTTGAAGTTAGTTTCAGGGAGTAAGTTTAGGGCTACTGTTAGTTTTCGGTTAACTGTTACAGTTGGAGTAAGCGTCAGGGTCAGGTTATGGTAGGGGTTAAGCATAAGGTGTCCGCCTAGGGTTAGGGTTAGGTCTAATATTTGATTTAGGCTTCAGGTTAGGTTAGGTTTGAACTTAATTTGAGCAAGTAAGTTTAGGGCTAATGTTAGTTTTCGGTTAACTGTTACAGTTGGTGTAAGTGTCAGGGTCAGGTCAGGTTTGGGGTTGAGCTTAAGGTATCCGCCTAGGGTTAGGGTTAGGTGTATGGTTTGATTTAGGCTGCAGGTTAGGATAGGTTTGAACTTAGTTTGAGGGAGTAAGTTTAGGGCTACTGTTAGTTTTCGTTTAACTGTTACGGTTGGAGTAAGCGTCAGGGTCAGGTTATGGTGGGGGTTAACCATAAGGTGTCCTCCTAGGGTTAGGGTTAGGTCTATGGTTTCATTTAGGCTTCAGGTTAGGTTAGGTTTAAAGTTAGTTTGAGGGAGGAAGTTTAGGGCTACTGTTAGTTTTCGGTTAACTGTTACGGTTGGAGAAAGCGTCAGGTTCAGGTTAGGTTTGGGGTTGAGCTCAAGGTGTCCGCCTAGGGTTAGGGTTAGGTGTATGGTTTGATTTAGGCTTCAGGTTAGGTTAGGTTTGAACTTAGTTTGAGGGAGTAAGTTTAGGGCTACTGTTAGTTTTCGTTTAACTGTTACGGTTGGAGTAAGCGTCAGGGTCAGGTTAGGGTTGGGGTTAAGCATAAGGTGTCCGCCTAGGGTTAGGGTTAGGTCTATGGTTTCATTTAGGCTTCAGGTTATGTTAGGATTGAACTTAGTTTGAGGGAGTAAGTTTAGGGCTACTGTTAGTTTTCGGATCAGTGTTACGGTTGGATTTAGCCTCAGGGTCAGGTTAGGGTTGGGGTTAAGCTTAAGGTGTCCGCCTAGGGTTAGGGTTAGGTCTATTGTTTGAGTTAGGCTTCAGGTTAGGTTAGGTTTGAACTTAGTTTGAGGGAGACAGTTTAGGGCTACTGTTAGTTTTCGTTTAACTGTTATGGTTGGAGTAAGCGTCAGGGTCAGGTTAGGGTGGAGGTTAAGCATAAGGTGTCCGCCTTGGGTTAGGGTTATTTCTATGGTTTCATTTAGGCTTCACGTTAGGTTAGGATTGAACTTAGTTTGACGCGTAAGTTTAGGGCTACTGTTAGTTTTCGGTTCAGTGTTACGGTTGGAGATAGCCTGAGGGTCAGGTTAGGGTTGGGTTTGAACTTCAGGTGTCCGCCTATGGTTAGGGTTAGGTGTATGGTTTGATTTAGGCTTCAGATTATGTTAGGTTTGAACTTATTTTGAGGCAGTAAGTTTAGGGCTACTGTTAGTTTTCGGGTAACTGTTACGGTTGGAGTTAGCGTCAGGGTCAGGTTAGGGTTGGGGTTGAGCTTAAGGTGTCAGCCTAGGTTTAGGTTTAGGTGTATGGTTTGATTTAGGCTTCAGGTTAGGTTATGTTTGAACTTAGTTTGAGGGAGTAAGTTTAGGGCTACTGTTAGTTTTCGTTTAACTGTTACGGTTGGAATAAGTGTCAGGGTTAGGTTAGGGTGGGGGTTAAGCATAAGGTGTCCGCCTTGGGTTAGGGTTAGGACTATGGTTTCACTTAGGCTTCAGGTTAGGTTAGGATTGAACTTAGTTTGAGGGAGTAAGTTTAGGGCTACTGTTAGTTTTCGGTTCAGTGTTACGGTTGGATTTAACCTCAGGGTCAGGTTAGGGTTGAGGTTAAGCTTAAGGTGTCCGCCTAGGGTTAGGGTTAGGTCTATTGTTTGATTTAGGCTTCAGGTTAGGTTAGGTTTGAACTTAGTTTGAGGGAGTAAGTTTAGGGCTACTGTTAATTTTCGGTTCAGTGTTACGGTTGGAGATAGCGTCAGGGTCAGGTTAGGGTTGGGGTTGAGCTTCAGGTGTCTGCCTAGGGTTAGGGTTAGGTCTATGGTTTCAGTTAGGCTTCAGGTTAGGTTAGGTTTGAACTTAGTTTTAATGAGTAAGTTTAGGGCTACTGTTAGTTTTCGGTTAAGTGTTACCGGTGGAGTAAGCGTCAGGGTCAGGTTAGGTTTGGGGTTGAGCTTCAGGTGTCCGTCTAGGGTTAGGGTTAGGTTTATGGTTTGATTTAGGCTTCAGGTTAGGTTATGTTTGAACTTAGTTTGAGGGAGTAAGTTTAGGGCTACTGTTAGTTTTCGGTTCAGTGTTACGGTTGGAGTTAGCCTCAGGGTCAGGTTAGGGTTGGGGTTAAGCTTAAGGTGTCCGCCTAGGGTTAGGGTTAGGTCTATTGTTTGAGTTAGGCTTCAGGTTAGGTTAGGTTTGAACTTAGTTTGAGGGAGTAAGTTTAGGGCTACTGTTAGTTTTCGGTTCAGTGTTACGGTTGGAGTTAGCGTGAGGGTCAGGTTAGGGTTGGGGTTGAGCTTAAGGTGTCCGCCTAGGGTTAGAGTTAGGTCTGTGGTTTGAGTTAGGCTTCAGGTTAGGTTAGGTTTGAACTTAGTTTGAGGGAGGAAGTTTAGGGCTACTGTTAGTTTTCGGTTCAGTGTTACGGTTGGAGACAGCGTCAGGGTCAAGTTATGGTTGGGGTTGAGATTCAGGTGTCTGCCTAGGGTTAGGGTTAGGTCTATGGTTTGAGTTAGGCTTCAGGTTAGGTTAGGTTTGAACTTAGTTTGAGGGAGTAAGTTTAGGCCTATTGCATTGTTCGGTTCAGTGTTACGGTTGAATTTAGCCTCAGGGTCAGGTTAGGGTTGGGGTTAATCTTAAGGTGTCCGCCTAGGGTTAGGGTTAGGTCTATTGTTTGAGTTAGGCTTCAGGTTAGGTTAGGTTCGAACTTATTTTGAGGGAATAAGTTTAGGGCTACTGTTAGTTTTCGGTTCCGAGTTACGGTTGGAGTTAGCGTGAGGGTCAGGTTAGGGTTGGGGTTGAGCTTAAGGTGTCCGCTAGGGTTAGGGTTAGGTCTATGGTTTCATTTAGGCTTCAGGTAAGGTTAGGATTGAACTTAGTTTGAGGGAGTAAGTTTAGGGCTACTGTCAGTTTTCGGTTCAGTGTTACGGTTGGAGTTTGCGTGAGGGTCAGGTTAGGGTTGGGGTTGAGCTTAAGGTGTCCGCCTAGGGTTAGGGTTAGGTGTATGGTTTGATTTAGGCTTCAGGTTAGGTTAGGTTTGAACTTAGTTTGAGGGAGTAAGTTTAGGGCTACTGTTAGTTTTCGGTTCAGTGTTATGGTTGGACTTAGCGTGAGGGTCAGATTAGGGTTGGGGTTGAGCTTCAGGTGTCCGTCTAGGGTTAGGGTTAGGTGTATGGTTTGATTTAGGCTTCAGGTTAGTTTAGGTTTGAACTTAATTTTAGGGAGTAAGTTTAGGGCTACTGTTAGTTTTCGGGTAACTGTTACGATTGGAGTTAGCGTCAGTTCCAGGTTATGATTGGGGTTGAGCTTAAGGAGTCCGCCTAGGGTTACGGTTAGGTGTAAGGTTTGATTTAGGCTTCAGGTTAGGTTATGTTTGAACTTAGTTAGAGGGAGTAAGTTTAGGGCTACTCTTAGTTTTTGGTTAACTGTTACGGTTGGAGTAAGCGTCAGGGTCAGGTTAGGTTTGGGGTAGAGCTTAAGGTGTCCGCCTAGGGTTAGGGTTAGGTGTATGGTTTGATTTAGGCTTCAGGTTAGGTTAGGTTTGAACTTAGTTTGAGGGAGTAAGTTTAGGGCTACTGTTAGTTTTCTGTTCAGTATTATGGTTGGAGTTAGCGTCAGGGTCAGGTTAGGGTTGGGGTTAGCTTGAAGTGTCCGCCTAGGGTTAGGGTTACGTTTATGCTTTGAGTTAGGCTTCAGGTTAGGTTAGGTTTGAACTTAGTTTGAGGGAGTAAGTTTAGGGCTACTGTTAGTTTTCGGTTCAGTGTTACGGTTGGTGATAGCGTGAGGGTCAGGTTAGGGTTGGGGTTGAGCTTCATGTGTCCGCCTAGGGTTAGGGTTAGGTCTATTGTTTGTGTTAGCTTTCACGTTAGGTTAGGTTTGAACTTCGTTTGAGGGAGTATGTCTAGGGATACTGGTAGTTTTCGGTTCAGTGTTACGGTTGGAGACAGCGTCAGGGTCAAGTTATGTTTGGGGTTGAGATTCAGGGGTCCGCCTAGGGTTAGGGTTAGGTCTATGGTTTGAGTTAGGTTTCAGGTTAGGTTAGGTTCGAACTTAGTTTGAGGGAGTAAGTTTAGGCCTATTGCATTGTTCGGTTCAGTGTTACGGTTGAATTTAGCCTCAGGGTGAGGTTAGGGTTGGGGTTAATCTTAAGGTGTCCGCCTAGGGTTAGGGTTAGGTCTATTGTTTGAGTTAGGCTTCAGGTTAGGTTAGGTTTGAACTTAGTTTGAGGGAGACAGTTTAGGGCTACTGTTAGTTTTCGGTTAAGTGTTACGGTTGGAGTAAGCATCGGGGTCATGTTAGGTTTGGGGTTGAGATTAAGGTGTTCGCCTAGGGTTAGGGTTAGGTGTATGGTTTGATTTTGGCTTCTGGTTAGGTTAGTTTTGAACTTAGTTTGAGGGAGTAAGTTTAGGGCTACTGTTAGTTTTCGGGTAACTGTTACGGTTCTAGTTAGCGTCAGGGTCAGGTTAGGGTTGGGGTTGAGCTTAAGGTGTCCGCCTAGTGTTAGTGTTAGGTGTATGGTTTGTTTTAGGCTTCAGGTTAGGTTAGGTTTGAAGTTAGTTTGAGGGAGTAAGTTTAGGGCTACTGTTAGTTTTCGGTTCAGTATTATGGTTGGAGTTAGCGTCAGGTCAGGTTAGGGTTGGGGTTAGCTTGAGGTGTCCGCCTAGTGTTAGGGTTAGGTCCATGGTTTGATTTAGGCTCCAGGTTAGGTTACGTTTGAACTTAGTTTGAGTGAGTAAGTATAGGGCTACTGTTAGTTTTCGGTTCAGTGTTACGGTTGGAGATAGCGTCAGGGTCAGGTTAGGGTTGGAGTGGAGCTTAAGGTGTCCGCCTAGGGTTAGGGTTAGGTCTGTGGTTTGATTTAGGCTTCAGGTTAGGTTACGTTTGAACTTAGTTTGAGTGAGTAAGTTTAGGGCTAATTTTAATTTTCGGTTCAGTGTTACGGTTGGATATAGCGTCAGGGTCAGGTTAGGGTTGGGGTTGAGCTTCAGGTGTCCGCCTATTGTTAGGGTTAGGTCAATGATTTGAGTTAGGCTTCAGGTTAGGTTAGGTTTGAACTTAGTTTGAGCGAGTAAGTTTAGGGCTACTGTTAGTTTTCGGTTCAGTGATATGGTTGGAGTTAGCCTGGAGGTCAGGTTAGGGTTGGGGTTGAGCTGAAGGTGTCCGCCTAGGGTTAGGGTTAGGTGTATGGTTTGATTTAGGCTTCAGGTTAGGTTAGGATTGAACTTAGTTTGAGGGAATAAGTTTAGGGCTACTGTTAGTTTTCGGTTCAGTGTTACGTATAGAGTAAGCGTCAGGGTCAGGTTAGGGTGGGGGTTAATCATAAGGTGTTCGCCTAGGGTTAGGGTTAGGTCTAAGGTTTCATTTAGGCTTCAGGTTAGGTTAGGATTGAACTTAGTTTGAGGGAGAAAGTTTAGGGCTACTGTTAGTTTTCGGTTCAGTGTTACGTATGGAGTTAGCGTCAGGGTACGGTTAGGGTTGGTGTTGAGCTTAAGGTGTCCGCCTAGCGTTAGGGTTAGGTCTGTGGTTTGAGTTAGGCTTCAGGTTAGGTTAGGTTTGAACTTAGTTTGAGGCAGTAAGTTTAGGGCTACTGTAAGTTTTCGGTTCAGTGTTACGGTTGGAGTTAGCGTGAGGGTCAGGTTAGGGTTGGGTTTGAACTTCAGGTGTCCGCCTAGGGTTAGGGTTAGGTGTATGGTTTGATTTAGGCTTCAGGTTAGGTTAGGTTTGAAGTTAGTTTGAGGGAGTAAGTTTAGGGCTACTGTTAGTTTTCGGGTAACTATTACTGTTGGAGTTAGCGTCAGGGCCAGGTTAGGGTTGGGGTTGAGCTTAAGGTGTCCGCCTAGGATTAGGGTTAGGTGTATGGTTTGATTTAGGCTTCAGGTTAGGTTAGGTTTGAACTTAGTTTGAGGGAGTAAGTTTAGGGCTACTGTTAGTTTTCGTTTAACTGTTATGGTTGGAGTAAGCGTCAGGATCAGGTTAGGGTGGGTGTTAAGCATAAGGTGTCCGCCTAGGTTTAGGGTTAGGTCTATGGTTTCATTTAGGCTTCTGGTTAGGTTAGGATTGAACTTAGTTTGAGGGAGTAAGTTTAGGGCTACTGTTAGTTTTCGGTTCAGTGTTCCGGTTGGATTTAGCCTCAGGTTCAGGTTATTGCTGGGGTTAAGCTTAAGGTGTCCGCCTAGGGTTAGGGCTAGGTCTATTGTTTGAGTTAGGCTTCAGGTTAGGTTAGGTTTGAACTTAGTTTGAGGGAGTAAGTTTAGGGCTACTGTAAGTTTTCGGTTCGAGTTACGGTTGGAGTTAGCGTGAGGGTCCGGTTAGGGTTGGGGTTGAGCTTAAAGTGTCCGCCTAGGGTTAGGGTTAGGTCTGTGGTTTGAGTTAGGCTTCACGTTAGGATAGGTTTGAACTTAGTTTAAGGGAGTAAGTTTAGGGCTACTGTTAGTTTTCGGTTCAGTGTTACGGTTGGAGATAGCGTCATGGTCAAGTTAGGGTTGGGATTAAGATTCAGGTGTCCGCCTAGGGTTAGGGTTAGGTCTATGGTTTGAGTTAGGCTTCAGGTTAGGTTAGGCTTGAACTTATTTTGAGGGAGTATGTTTAGGCCTATTTTATTTTTCGGTTCAGTATTATGGTTGAATTTAGCCTCAGGGTCAGGTTTGGGTTGGGGTCAAGCTTAAGGTGTCCGCCTAGGGTTAGGGTTAGGTCTATTGTTTGAGTTAGGCTTCAGGTTAGGTTAGATTTGAACTTAGTTTGAGGGAGTAAGTTTAGGGCTACTGTTAGTTTTCGGTTCAGTGTTACTGTTGGAGATAGCTTGAGGGTCAGGTTAGGGTTGGGGTTGAGCTTAAGGTGTCCACCTAGGGTTAGGGTTAGGTCTGTGATTTGAGTTAGGCTTCAGGTTAGGTTAGGTTTGAACTTAGTTTGAGGGAGTAATTTTAGGGGTACTGTCAGTTTTCGGTTAACCGTTACGGTTGGAGTAAGCGCCAGGGTCAGGTTAGGTTTGGGGTTGAGCTTAAGGTGTCCGCCTAGGGTTAGGGTTAGGTGTATGGTTTGATTTAGGCTTCAGGTTAGGTTAGGATTGAACTTAGTTTGAGGGAGTAAGTTTAGAGCTACTGTTAGTTTTCGGTTCAGTGTTACGTTTGGAGTTTGCGTTAGGGTCCGCTTAAGGTTGGGGTTGAGCTTAAGGTGTCCGCCTAGGTTTAGGGTTAGGTCTGTGATTTGAGTTAGGCTTCAGGTTAGGTTAGGTTTGAACTTAGTTTTAGGGAGTAAGTTTAGGACTACTGTTAGTTTTCGGTTCAGTATTACGGTTGGAGATAGCGTCAGGGTCAGGTTAGGGTTGAGGTGGAGCTTGAGGTGTCGGCCTAGGGTTAGTGTTAGGTCTATGGTTTGAGTTAGGCTTCAGGTTAGGTTAGGTTTGAACTTAGTTTTAGGGAGTAAGTTTAGGGCTCCTGTTAGTTTTAGGTTCAGTGTTACGGTTGGAGTTAGCGTGAGGGTCAGGTTAGGGTTGGGTTTGAGCTTCAGGTGTCCGCCTAGGGTTAGGTTTAGGTGTATGGTTTAATTTAAGCTTCAGGTTAGGTAAGGTTTGAACTTAGTTTGAGGGAGTAAGTTTAGGGCTACTGTTAGTTTTCGGGAAACTGTTACGGTTGGAGTTAGCGTCAGGGTCAGGTTAGGGTTGGGATTGAAATTTAGGTGTCTGTCTAGGGTTAGGGTAAGGTGTATGGTTTGATTTAGGCTTCAGGTTAGGTTAGGTTTGAAGTTACTTTGAGGGAGTAAGTTTAGGGCTACTGTTAGTTTTCGGTTAACTGTTACAGTTGGAGTAAGCGACAGGGTTAGGGTAGGGTGGGGGTTAAGCATAAGGTGTCCGCCTAGGTTTAGGGTTAGGTCTATGGTTTGAGTTAGGCTTCAGGTTAGGTTAGGTTTGAACTTAGTTTGAGGGAGTCAGTTTAGGGCTACTGTTAGTTTTCGGTTAACTGTTACGTTTGGAGTAAGCGTCAGGGTCAGGTTAGGTTTGGGGTTGAGCTTAAGGTGTCCGCCTAGGGTTAAGGTTAGATGTATGGTTTGATTTAGGCTTCAGGTTAGGTTAGGTTTGAACTTAGTTTGAGGGAGTAAGTTTAGGGCTACTGTTAGTTTTCATTTAACTGTTACGGTTGGAGTAAGCGTCAGGGTCAGGTTAGGGTGGTGGTTAAGCATAAGGTGTCCGCCTAGCGTTAGGGTTATGTCTATGGTTTCATTTAGGCTTCAGGTTAGGTTAGGATTGAACTTAGTTTGAGGGAGTAAGTTTAGGGCTACTGTTAGTTTTCGGTTCAGTGTTACGGTTGGATTTAGCCTCAGGGTCAGGTTAGGGTTGGGGTTAAGCTTAAGGTGTCCGCCTAGGGTTAGGGTTAGGTCTATTGCTGATGTTAGGCTTCAGGTGAGGTTAGGTTTGAACTTAGTTTGTTGGAGTAAGTTTAGGGATACTGTTAGTTTATGGTTCAGTGTTACGTTTGGAGTTAGTGTGAGGGTCCGGTTAGGGTTGGGGTTGAGCTTAAGGTGTCCGCCTAGGGATAGAGTTAGGTCTGTGGTTTGAGTTAAGCTTCAGGTTAGGTTAGGTTTGAACTTAGTTTGAGGGAGTAAGTTTAGGGCTACTCTTAGTTTTCGGGTAACTGTTACTGTTGGAGTTATTTTCAGGGCCAGGTTAGGGTTGGGGTTGAGCTTAAGGTGTCCGCCTAGGGTTAGGGTTAGGTCTATGGTTTCATTTAGGCTTCAGGTAAGGTTAGGATTGAACTTAGTTTGAGGGTGTAAGTCTGGGGCTACTGGTAGTTTTCAGTTCAGTGTTACGGTTGGAGATAGCGTCAGGGTCAGGTTATGGTTGGGGTTGAGCTTCAGGTGTCCTCCTAGGGTTAGGGTTAGGTCTATTGTTTGTGTTAGGCTTCAGGTTAGGTTAGGTTTGAACTTAGTTTGAGGGAGTAAGTTTAGGGCTACTGTTAGTTTTCCGTTCAGTGTTACGGTCGGACTTAGCGTGAGGGTCAGGTTAGGGTTGGGGTTGAGCTTCAGGTGTCCGTCTAGGGTTAGGGTTAGGTGTATGGTTTGATTTAGGCTTCAGGTTAGTTTAGGTTTGAGCTTAGTTTGAGGGAGTAAGTTTAGGGCTACTGTTAGTTTTCGGGTAACTGTTACAATAGGAGTTAGCGTCAGGGACAGGTTATGGTTGGGGTTGAGCTTAAGGTGTCCGCCTAGGGTTACGGTTAGGTGTAATGTTTGATTTAGGCTTCAGGTTAGGTTATGTTTGAACTTAGTTAGAGGGAGTAAGTTTAGGGCTACTCTTAGTTTTCGGTTAACTGTTACGGTTGGAGTAAGCATCAAGGTCAGGTTAGGTTTGTGGTTGAGCTTAAGTTGTCCGCCTAGGGTTAGGGTTAGGTGTACGGTTTGATTTAGGCTTCAGGTTAGGTTAGGTTTGAACTTAGTTTGAGGGACTAAGTTTAGGGCTACTGTTAGTTTTCTGTTCAGTATTATGGTTGGAGTTAGCGTCAGGGTCAGGTTAGGTTAGGGGTTAGCTTGAGGTGTCCTCCTAGGGTTAGGGTTAGGTCTATGTTTTGAGTTAGGCTTCAGGTTAGGTTAGGTTTGAACTTAGTTTGAGGGAGTAAGATTAGGGCTACTGTTAATTTTCGGTTCAGTGTTATGGTTGGAGTTAGCGTGAGGGTCAGGTTAGGGTTGGGGTTGAGCTTAAGGTAGCCGCCTAGGGTTAGGGTTAGGACAGTGGTTTGAGTTAGGCTTCAGGTTAGGTTAGGTTTGAACTTAGTTTGAGGGAGTAAGTTTAGGGCTACTGTTAGTTTTCGGTTCAGTGTTACGGTTGTAGTTAGCGTGAGGGTCAGCTTAGGGTTGGGGTTGAGCTTAAGGTGTCCGCCTAGGGTTAGGGTTAGGTGTATGGTTTGATTTAGGCTTCAGGTTAGGTTAGGTTTGAACTTAGTTTGAGGGAGTAAGTTTAGGGCTACTGTTAGTTTTCGTTTAACTGTTACGGTTGGAGTAATCATCAGGGTCAGGTTAGGGTGGTGGTCAAGCATAAGGTGTCTGCCTAGGGTTAGGGTTAGGTCTATGGTTTCATTTATTCTTCAGGTTAGGTTAGGATTGAACTTAGTTTGAGAGAGTAAGTTTAGGGCTACTGTTAGTTTTCGGTTCAGTGTTATGGTTGGATTTAGCCTCAGGGTCAGGTTAGGGTTGGGGTTAAGCTTAAGGTGTCCGCCTAGGGTTAGAATTAGGTCTGTGGTTTGAGTTAGGCTTCAGGTTAGCTTAGGTTTGAACTTAGTTTGAGGGAGGAAGTTTAGGGCTACTGTTAGTTTTCGGTTCAGTGTTTCGGTTTGAGACAGCGTCAGGGTCAAGTTATGTTTGGGGTTGAGATTCAGGTGTCCGCCTAGGGTTAGGGTTAGGTCTATGGTTTGAGTTAGGCTTCAGGTTAGGTAAGGTTTGAACTTATTTTGAGGGAGTAAATTTAGGCCTATTGCATTTTTCGGTTCAGTGTTACGGTTGAATTTAGCCTCAGGGTCAGGTTAGGGTTGGGGTTGAGCTTAAGGTGTCCGCCGAGGGTTAGGGTTAGGTCGATTGTTTGAGTTAGGCTTCAGGTTAGGTTAGGTTTGAACTTAGTTTGAGGGAGTAAGTTTAGGGCTACTGTTAGTTTTCGGTTCAATGTTATGGTTGGAGTTAGCGTGAGGGTCAGGTTAGGGTTGGGGTTGAGCTTAAGGTGTCCGCCTATGGTTAGAGTTAGGTCTGTGGTTTGAGTTAGGCTTCAGGTTAGGTTAGGTTTGAACTTAGTTTGAGGGAGGAAGTTTAGGGCTACTGTTAGTTTTCGGTTCAGTGTTACGGTTGAATTTAGCCTCAGGGTCAGGTTAGGGTTGGGGTTAAGCTTAAGGTGTCCGCCTAGGGTTATGGTTAGGTCTATTGTTTGAGTTAGGCTTCAGATTTGGTTAGTTTGAACTTAGTTTGAGGGAGTAAGTTTAGGGCTAATGTTAGTTTTTGGTTCAGTGTTACGTTTGGAGTTAGTGTGAGGGTCCGGTTAGGGTTGGGGTTGAGCTTAAGGTGTCCGCCTAGGGATAGGGTTAGGTCTGTGGTTTGAGTTAGGCTTCAGGTTAGGTTAAGTTTGAACTTAGTTTGAGGTAGTAAGTTTAGGGCTACTCTTAGTTTTCGGGTAACTGTTACTGTTGGAGTTAGTTTCAGGGCCAGGTTAGGGTTGGGGTTGAGCTTAAGGTGTCCGCCTAGGGTTAGGGTTAGGTCTATGGTTTCATTTAGGCTTCAGGTAAGGTTAGGATTGAACTTAGTTTGAGGGAGTAAGTCTAGGGCTACTGGTAGTTTTCGGTTCAGTGTTACGGTTGGAGAGAGCGTCTGGGTCAGGTTATGGTTGGGGTTGAGCGTCAGGTGTCCGCCTAGGGTTATGGTTAGGTCTATTGTTTGTGTTAGGCTTCAGGTTAGGTTAGGTTTGAACTTAGTTTGAGGGAGTAAGTTTAGGAATACTGTTAGTTTTCCGTTCAGTGTTACGGTTGGACTTAGCGTGAGGGTCAGGTTAGGGTTGGGGTTGAGCTTCAGGTGTCCGTCTAGGGTTAGGGTTAGGTGTATGGTTTGATTTAGGCTTCAGGTTAGTTTAGGTTTGAACTTAGTTTGAGGGAGTAAGTTTAGGGCTACTGTTAGTTTTCGGATAACTGTTACGATTGGAGTTAGCGTCAGGGCCAGGTTATGGTTGGGGTTGAGCTTAAGGTGTACGCCTAGGGTTACGGTTAGGTGTAAGGTTTGATTTAGGCTTCAGGTTAGGTTATGTTTGAACTTAGTTAGAGGGAGTAAGTTTAGGGCTACTCTTAGTTTTCGGTTAACTGTTACGGTTGGAGTAAGCGTCAGGGTCAGGTTAGGTTTGGGGTTGAGCTTAAGGTGTCCGCCTAGGGTTAGGGTTAGGTGTATGGTTTGATTTAGGCTTCAGGTTAGGTTAGGTTTGAACTTAGTTTGAGGGAGTAAGTTTAGGGCTACTGTTAGTTTTCTGTTCAGTATTATGGTTGGAGTTAGCGTCAGGGTCAGGTTAGGGTTGGGGTTAGCTTGAGGTGTCCGCCTAGGGTTAGGGTTAGGTTTGTGGTTGGAGTTAGGCTTCAGGTTAGGTTAGGTTTGAACTTAGTTTGAGGGAGTAAGTTTAGGGCTACTGTTAGTTTTCGGTTCAGTGTTACGGTTGGAGTTAGCCTCAGGGTCAGGTTAGGGTTGGGGTTAAGCTTAAGGTGTCCGCCTAGGGTTAGGGTTAGGTCTATTGTTTGAGTTAGGCTTCAGGTTAGGTTAGGTTTGAACTTAGTTTGAGGGAGTAAGTTTAGGGCTACTGTTAGTTTTCGGTTCAGTGTTACGGTTGGAGTTAGCGTGAGGGTCAGGTTAGGGTTGGGGTTGAGCTTAAGGTGTCCGCCTAGGGTTAGAGTTAGGTCTGTGGTTTGAGTTAGGCTTCAGGTTAGGTTAGGTTTGAACTTAGTTTGAGGGAGGAAGTTTAGGGCTACTGTTAGTTTTCGGTTCAGTGTTACGGTTGGAGACAGCGTCAGGGTCAAGTTATGGTTGGGGTTGAGATTCAGGTGTCTGCCTAGGGTTAGGGTTAGGTCTATGGTTTGAGTTAGGCTTCAGGTTAGGTTAGGTTTGAACTTAGTTTGAGGGAGTAAGTTTAGGCCTATTGCATTGTTCGGTTCAGTGTTACGGTTGAATTTAGCCTCAGGGTCAGGTTAGGGTTGGGGTTAATCTTAAGGTGTCCGCCTAGGGTTAGGGTTAGGTCTATTGTTTGAGTTAGGCTTCAGGTTAGGTTAGGTTCGAACTTATTTTGAGGGAATAAGTTTAGGGCTACTGTTAGTTTTCGGTTCCGAGTTACGGTTGGAGTTAGCGTGAGGGTCAGGTTAGGGTTGGGGTTGAGCTTAAGGTGTCCGCTAGGGTTAGGGTTAGGTCTATGGTTTCATTTAGGCTTCAGGTAAGGTTAGGATTGAACTTAGTTTGAGGGAGTAAGTTTAGGGCTACTGTCAGTTTTCGGTTCAGTGTTACGGTTGGAGTTTGCGTGAGGGTCAGGTTAGGGTTGGGGTTGAGCTTAAGGTGTCCGCCTAGGGTTAGGGTTAGGTGTATGGTTTGATTTAGGCTTCAGGTTAGGTTAGGTTTGAACTTAGTTTGAGGGAGTAAGTTTAGGGCTACTGTTAGTTTTCGGTTCAGTGTTATGGTTGGACTTAGCGTGAGGGTCAGATTAGGGTTGGGGTTGAGCTTCAGGTGTCCGTCTAGGGTTAGGGTTAGGTGTATGGTTTGATTTAGGCTTCAGGTTAGTTTAGGTTTGAACTTAATTTTAGGGAGTAAGTTTAGGGCTACTGTTAGTTTTCGGGTAACTGTTACGATTGGAGTTAGCGTCAGTTCCAGGTTATGATTGGGGTTGAGCTTAAGGAGTCCGCCTAGGGTTACGGTTAGGTGTAAGGTTTGATTTAGGCTTCAGGTTAGGTTATGTTTGAACTTAGTTAGAGGGAGTAAGTTTAGGGCTACTCTTAGTTTTTGGTTAACTGTTACGGTTGGAGTAAGCGTCAGGGTCAGGTTAGGTTTGGGGTAGAGCTTAAGGTGTCCGCCTAGGGTTAGGGTTAGGTGTATGGTTTGATTTAGGCTTCAGGTTAGGTTAGGTTTGAACTTAGTTTGAGGGAGTAAGTTTAGGGCTACTGTTAGTTTTCTGTTCAGTATTATGGTTGGAGTTAGCGTCAGGGTCAGGTTAGGGTTGGGGTTAGCTTGAAGTGTCCGCCTAGGGTTAGGGTTACGTTTATGCTTTGAGTTAGGCTTCAGGTTAGGTTAGGTTTGAACTTAGTTTGAGGGAGTAAGTTTAGGGCTACTGTTAGTTTTCGGTTCAGTGTTACGGTTGGTGATAGCGTGAGGGTCAGGTTAGGGTTGGGGTTGAGCTTCATGTGTCCGCCTAGGGTTAGGGTTAGGTCTATTGTTTGTGTTAGCTTTCACGTTAGGTTAGGTTTGAACTTCGTTTGAGGGAGTATGTCTAGGGATACTGGTAGTTTTCGGTTCAGTGTTACGGTTGGAGACAGCGTCAGGGTCAAGTTATGTTTGGGGTTGAGATTCAGGGGTCCGCCTAGGGTTAGGGTTAGGTCTATGGTTTGAGTTAGGTTTCAGGTTAGGTTAGGTTCGAACTTAGTTTGAGGGAGTAAGTTTAGGCCTATTGCATTGTTCGGTTCAGTGTTACGGTTGAATTTAGCCTCAGGGTGAGGTTAGGGTTGGGGTTAATCTTAAGGTGTCCGCCTAGGGTTAGGGTTAGGTCTATTGTTTGAGTTAGGCTTCAGGTTAGCTTAGGTTCGAACTTAGTTTGAGGGAATAAGTTTAGGGCTACTGTTAGTTTCGGTTCCGTGTTATGGTTGGAGTTAGCATGAGGGTCAGGTTAGGGTTGGGGTTGAGCTTAAGGTGTCCGCCTAGGTTAGGGTTAGGTCTGCGGTTTGAGTTAGGCTTCAGGTTAGGTTAGGTTTGAACTTAGTTTCAGGGAGTAAGTTTAGGGCTACTCTTAGTTTTCGGGTAACTGTTACTGTTGGAGTTAGTTTCAGGGCCAGGTTAGGGTTGGGGTTGAGCTTAAGGTGTCCGCCTAGGGTTAGGGTTAGGTCTATGGTTTCATTTAGGCTTCAGGTAAGGTTAGGATTGAACTTAGTTTGAGGGAGTAAGTCTAGGGATACTGGTAGTTTTCGGTTCAGTGTTACAGTTGGAGATAGCGTCAGGGTCAGGTTATGGTTGGGGTTGAGCTTCAGGTGTCCGCCTAGGGTTAGGGTTAGGTCTATTGTTTGTGTTAGGCTTCAGGTTAGGTTAGGTTTGAACTTACTTTGAGGGAGTAAGTTTAGGGCTACTTTTAGTTTTCGGGTAACTGTTACGTTTGGAGTTAGCGTCAGGGCCAGGTTATGGTTGGGGTTGAGCTTAACGTGTCCGCCTAGGGTTACGGTTAGGTGTAAGGTTTGATTTAGGCTTCAGGTTAGGTTATGTTTGAACTTAGTTAGAGGGTGTAAGTTTAGGGCTACTGTTAGTTTTCGGTTAACTGTTACGGTTGGAGTAAGCGTCAGGGTCAGGTTAGGTTTGGGGTTGAGTTTAAGGTGTCCGCCTAGGGTTAGGGTTAGGTGTATGGTTTGATTTAGGCTTCAGGTAAGGTTAGGTTTGAACTTAGTTTGAGGGAGTAAGTTTAGGGCTACTGTTAGTTTTCTGTTCATTATTATCGTTGGAGTTAGCGTGAGGGTCCGGTTACGGTTGGGGTTGAGCTTAAGGTGTCCGCCTAGGGTTAGGGTTAGGTCTATGGTTTCATTTAGGCTTCATGTTAGGTTAGGATTGAACTTAGTTTGAGGGAGTAAGTTTAGGGCTACTGTTAGTTTTCGGTTCAGTGTTACGTTTGGAGTTAGCGTTAGGTTCCGGTTAAGGTTGGGGTTGAGCTTAAGGTGTCCGCCTAGGGTTAGGGTTAGGTGCATGGTTTGATTTAGGCTTCAGGTAAGGTTAGGATTGAACTTAGTTTGAGGGAGTAAGGCTACGGCTACTGGTAGTTTTCGGTTCAGTGTTACGGTTGGAGATAGCGTCAGGGTCAGGTTATGGTTGGGGTTGAGCTTCAGGTGTCCGCCTAGGGTTAGGGTTAGGTCTATGTTTTGAGTTAGGCTTCAGGTTAGGTTAGGTTTGAACTTAATTTTAGGGAGTAAGTTTAGGGCTACTGTTAGTTTTAGGTTCAGTGTTACGGTTGGAGTTAATGTGACGGTCAGGTTAGTTTTGGGTTTGAGCTTCAGGTGTCCGCCTAGGGTTAGGGTTAGGTGTATGGTTTAATTTAGGCTTCAGGTTAGGTTAGGTTTGAACTTAGTTTGAGGGAGTAAGTTTAGGGCTACTGTTAGTTTTCGGTTCAGTGTTACTGTTGGAGATAGCGTCAGGGTCAGGTTAGGGTTGGGGTTGAGCTTCAGGTGTCCGCCTATAGTTAGGGTTATGTCTATGTTTGAGTTAGGCTTCAGGTTAGGTTAGGTTTGAACTTAGTTTGAGCGAGTAAGTTTAGGGCTACTCTTAGTTTTCGGTTCAGTGATATGGTTGGAGTTAGCCTGGAGGTCAGGTTAGGGTTGGGGTTGAGCTTAAGGTGTCCGCCTAGGGTTAGGGTTAGGTCTATGGTTTCATTTAGGCTTCAGGTTAGGTTAGATTTGAACTTAGTTTGAGGGAGTAAATTTAGGGCTACTGTTAGTTTTCGGGAAACTGTTACGGTTGGAGTTAGCGTCAGGGACAGATTAGGGTTGGGGATGAGCTTAAGGTGTCTGCCTAGGGTTAGGGTTAGGTCTATGGTTTCATTTAGGCTTCAGGTAAGGTTAGGATTGAACTTAGTTTGAGGGAGTAAGTTTAGGGCTACTGGTAGTTTTCGGTTCAGTGTTACGGTTGGAGATAGCGTCAGGGTCAGGTTATGGTTGGGGTTGAGCTTCAGGTGTCCGCCTAGCGTTAGGGTTAGGTCTATGGTTTGAGTTAGGCTTCAGGTTAGGTTAGGTGTGAACTTAGTTTGAGGGAGTAAGTTTAGGGCTACTGTTAGTTTTAGGTTCAGTGTTACTGTTGGAGTTAACGTGAGGGTCAGGTTAGGGTTGGGTTTGAGCTTCAGGTGTCCGCCTAGGGTTAGGGTTAGGTGTATGGTTTAATTTAGGCTTCAGGTTAGGTTAGGTTTGAACTTAGTTTGAGCGAGTAAGTTTAGGGCTACTCTTAGTTTTTGGTTCAGTGTTACGGTTGGAGTTAGCGGGAGGGTCAGGTTAGGGTTGGGGTTGAGCTTAAGGTGTCCGCCTAGGGTTAGGGTTAGGTCTGTGGTTTGAGTTAGGCTTCATGTTAGGTTAGGTTTGAACTTAGTTTGAGGGAGTAAGTTTAGGGCTACTGTTAGTTTTCGGTTCAGTGTTACGGTTGGAGATAGCATCATGGTCAAGTTAGGGTTGGGATTAAAATTCAGGTGTCCGCCTAGGGTTAGGGTTAGGTCTGTGGTTTGAGTTAGGCTTCAGGTTAGGTTAGGTTTGAACTTAGTTTGAGGGAGTAAGTTTAGGGCTACTGTTAGTTTTCGTTTAACTGTTACGGTTGGAGTAAGCGTCAGGGTCAGGTTAGGGTGGCGGTTAAGCATAAGGTTTCTGCCTAGGGTTAGGGTTAGGTCTATGGTTTCATTTAGGCTTCAGGTTAGGTTAGGATTGAACTTAGTTTGAGGGAGTAAGTTTAGGGCTACAGTTAGTTTTCGGTTAACTGTTACGGTTGGAGTAAGCGTCAGGGTCAGGTTAGAGTGGGGGTTAAGCATAAGGTGTCCGCCTAGGGTTAGGGTTAGGTCTATGGTTTCATTTAGGCTTCAGGTTAGGTTAGGATTGAACTTAGTTTGAGGGAGTAAGTTTAGAGCTACTGTTAATTTTCGGTTCAGTGTTATGTTTGGAGTTAGCGTTAGGGTCCTGTTAAGGTTGGGGTTGAGCGTAAGGTGTCCGCCTAGGTTTAGGTTTAGGTCTGTGATTTGAGTTACGCTTCAGGTTAGGTTAGGCTTGAACTTAGTTTGAGGGAGAAAGTTTAGGACTACTGTTAGTTTTCGGTTAACTGTTACAGTTGGAGTAAGCGACAGGGTCAGGGTAGGGTGGGGTTTAAGCATAAGGTGTCCGCCTAGGGTTAGGGTTAGGTTTATTGTTTGAGTTAGGCTTCAGGTTAGGTTAGGTTTGAACTTAGTTTGAGGGAGTAAGTTTAGGGCTACTGTTAGTTTTTGGTTCAGTGTTACGTTTGGAGTTAGCGTGAGGGTCCGGTTACGGTTGGGGTTGAGCTTAAGGTGTCCGCCTAGGGTTAGGGTTAGGTCTATGGTTTCATTTAGGCTTCATGTTAGGTTAGGATTGAACTTAGTTTGAGGGAGTAAGTTTAGGGCTACTGTTAGTTTTCGGTTCACTGTTACGTTTGGAGTTAGCGTTAGGTTCCGGTTAAGGTTGGGGTTGAGCTTAAGGTGTCCGCCTAGGGTTAGGGTTAGGTCTATGGTTTCATTTAGGCTTCAGGTAAGGTTAGGATTGAACTTAGTTTGGGGGAGTAAGGCTACGGCTACTGGTAGTTTTCGGTTCAGTGTTACGGTTGGAGATAGCGTCAGGGTCAGGTTATGGTTGGGGTTGAGTTTCAGGTGTCCGCCTAGGGTTAGGGTTAGGTCTATGATTTGAGTTAGGCTTCAGGTTAGGTTAGGATTGAACTTAGTTTGAGGGAGTAAGTTTAGGGCTACTGTTAGTTTTCGGTTCAGTGTTACGGTTGGAGTTAGCGTGAGGGTCAGGTTAGGGTTGGGGTTAAGCTTAAGGTGTCCGCCTAGGGTTAGGGTTAGGTCTGTGGTTTGAGTTAGGCTTCAGGTTAGGTTAGGTTTGAACTTAGTTTGAGGGTGTAAGTTTAGGGCTACTGTTAGTTTTCGGTTAACTGTTACAGGTGGAGTAAGCGTCAGGGTCTGGTTAGGGTGGGGGTTAAGAATGAGTTGTCCGCCTAGGGTTAGCGTTAGGTCTATGATTTGATTTAGGCTTCAGGTTAGGTTATGTTTGAACTTAGTTTGAGGAAGTAGGATTAGGGCTACACTTAGTTTTCGGTTCAGTGTTACGGTTGGAGTTAGCGTGAGGGTTCGGTTAGGGTTGGGGTTGAGCTTATGGGGTCCGCCTAGGGTTAGGGTTAAGTCTATGCTTTGAGTTAGGCTTCAGGTTAGGTTAGGTTTGAACTTAGTTTGAGGGAGTAAGTTTAGGCCTATTGTATTTTTCGGTTCAGTGTTATGGTTGAATTTAGCCTCAGGGTCAGGTTAGGGTTGGGGTCAAGCTTAAGGTGTCCGCCTAGGGTTAGGGTTAGGTCTATTGTTTGAGTTAGACTTCAGGTTAGGTTAGGTTTGAACTTAGTTTGAGGGAGTATGTTTAGGGCTACTGTTAGTTTTCAGTTCAGTGTTACGGTTGGAGATAGCGTCAGGGTCAGGTTAGGGTTGGGGTTGAGCTTCAGGTGTCCGCCTATTGTTAGGGTTATGTCTATAATTTGAGTTAAGCTTCAGGTTAGGTTAGGTTTCAACTTAGTTTGAGCGAGTAAGTTTAGGGCTACTGTTAGTTTTCGGTTCAGTGTTACGGTTGGAGTTAGCGTGAGGATCAGGTTAGGGTTGGGGTTGAGCTTAAGGTGTCCGGCTAGGGTTAGGGTTAGGTCTGTGGTATGAGTTAGGCTTCATGTTAGGTTAGGTTTGAACTTAGTTTGAGGGAATAAGTGTGGGGCTACTGTTAGTTTTCGGTTCAGTGTTACGGTTGGAGATAGCGTCAGGGTCAGGTTAGGGTTGTGGTTGAGCTTCAGGTGTCCGCCTAGGGTTAGGGTTAGGTCTATGGTTTGAATTAGGCTTCAGGTTATGTTAGGTTTGAACTTAGTTGGAAGGAGTAAGTTTAGGGCTACTGTTAGTTTTCGGTTCAGTGTTACGGTTGGAGATAGCGTCAGGGTCTGGTTAGGTTTGTGGTTGAGTTTCAGGTGTCTGCCTAGGGTTAGAGTTAGGTCTATGGTTTGAGTTAGGCTTCAGGTTAGGTTAGGTTTGAACTTAGTTTGAGGGAGTAAGTTTAGGGCTACTGTTAGTTTTCGGGTAACTGTTACTGTTGGAGTTAGCGTCAGGGCCAGGTTAGGTTTGGGGTTGAGCTTAAGGTGTCCGCCAAGGGTTAGGATTAGGTGTATGGTTTGATTTAGGCTTCAGGTTAGCTTAGGTTTGAACTTATTTTGAGGGAGTAAGTTTAGGGCTACTGTTAGTTTTCGTTTAACTGTTATGGTTGGAGTAAGCGTCAGGGTCAGGTAGGGTGGGGGTTAAGCATAAGGTGTCCGCCTAGGGTTAGGGTTAGGTCTATGGTTTCATTTAGGCTTCAGGTTAGGTTAGGATTGAACTTAGATTGAGGGAGTAAGTTCAGGGCTACTGTTAGTTTTCGGTTAACTGTTACGGTTGGAGTAAGCGTCAGGGTCAGGTTAGAGTGGGGTTTAAGCATAAGGTTTCCGCCTAGGGTTAGGGTTAGGTTTATGGTTTCATTTAGGCTTCAGGTTAGGTTAGGATTGAACTTAGTTTGAGGGAGTAAGTTTAGGGCTACTGTTAGTTTTCGGATAACTGTTACGGTTGGAGTAAGCGTCAGGGTCAGGTTAGAGTGGGGGTTAAGCATAAGGTGTCCGCCAAGGGTTAGGGTTAGGTCTATGGTTTCATTTAGGCTTCAGGTTAGGTTAGGATTGAACTTAGTTTGAGGGAGTAAGTTTAGAGCTACTGTTAGTTTTCGGTTCAGTGTTACGGTTGGAGATAGCGTGAGGGTCAGGTTAGGGTTCGGGTTGAGCTTAAGGTGTCCGCCTAGGGTTAGGGTTAGGTCTGTGGTTTGAGTTATTCTTCAGGTTAGGTTAGGTTTGAACTTAGTTTGAGGGAGTAATTTTAGGGCTACTGTCAGTTTTCGGTTAACTGTTACGGTTGGAGTAAGCACCAGGGTCAGGTTAGGTTTGGGGTTGAGCTTAAGGTGTCCGCCTAGGGTTAGGGTTAGGTGTATGGTTTGATTTAGGCTTCAGGTTAGGTTAGGTTTGAACTTAGTTTGAGGGAGTAAGTTTAGGTCTACTGTTAGTTTTCGTTTAACTGTTACGGTTGGAGTAAACGTCAGGGTAAGGTTAGGGTGGGGGTTAAGCATAAGGTTTCCGCCTAGGGTTAGGGTTAGGTCTATGGTTTCATGTAGGCTTCAGGTTAGGTTAGGATTGAACTTAGTTTGAGGGAGTAAGTTTAGGGCTACTGTTAGTTTTCGGTTAACTGTTATGGTTGGAGTAAGCGTCAGGGTCAGTTTAGAGTGGGGGTTAAGCATAAGGTGTCCGCCTAGGGTTAGAGTTAGGTCTATGGTTTCATTTAGGCTTCAGGTTAGGTTAGGTTTGAAATTAGTTTGAGGTAGTAAGTTTGGGGCTACTGTTAGTTTTCGGGTCAGTGTTACTGTTGGAGATAGCGTCAGGGTCAGGTTAGGGTTGTGCTTGAGCTTCAGGTGTCCGCCTAGGGTTAGGGTTAGGTCTATGCTTTGAGTTAGGCTTCAGGTTAGGTTAGGTTTGAACTTAGTTTGAGAGAGTAAGTTTAGGGCTACTGTTAGTTTTCGGTTCAGTGTTACGGTTGGAGATAGCGTCAGGGTCTGGTTAGGGTTGTGGTTGAGTTTCAGGTGTCCGCCTAGGGTTAGGGTTAGGTCTATGGTTTCATTTAGGCTTCTGGTTAGGTTAGGATTGCACGTAGTTTGAGGGAGTAAGTTTAGGGCTACTGTTAGTTTTCGGTTCAGTGTTCCTGTTGGATTTAGCCTCAGGTTCAGGTTAGGGCTTGGATTAAGCTTAAGGTGTCCGCATAGGGTTAGGGCTAGGTCTATTGTTTGAGTTAGGATTCAGGTTAGGTTAGGTTTGAACTTAGTTTGAGGGAGTAAGTTTAGGGCTACTGTTAGTTTTCGGTTCAGTGTTCCGGTTGGATTTAGCCTCAGGTTCAGGTTAGGGCTGGGATTAAGCTTAAGGTGTCCGCCTAGGGTTAGGGTTAGGTCTATGGTTTGAGTTAGGCTTCAGGTTAGGTTAGGATTGAACTTAGTTTGAGGGAGTAAGTTTAGGGCTACTGTTAGTTTTCGGTTCAGTGTTACGGGTGGAGTTAGCGTGAGGGTCAGTTTAGGGTTGGGGTTGAGCTTAAGGTGTCCGCCTAGGGTTAGGGTTAGGTCTGTGGTTTGAGTTAGGCTTCAGATTAGGTTAGGTTTGAACTTAGTTTGAGGGAGTAAGTTTAGGGCTACTGTTAGTTTTCGGTTCAGTGTTACCGTTGGAGTTAGCGTGAGGGTCAGGTTAGGGTAGGGGTTGAGCTTAAGGTGTCCGCCTAGGGTTAGGGTTAGGTGTATGGATAGATTTAGGCGTCAGGTTTGGTTAGGTTTGAACTTAGTTTGAGGGAGTAAGTTTAGGGCTACTGTTAGTTTTCGTTTAACTGTTACGGTTGGAGTAAGCGTCAGGGTCAGGTTAGGGTGGGGGTTAAGCATAAGGTGTCCGCCTAGGGTTAGGTTTAGGTGTATGGTTTGATTTAGGCTTCAGGTTAGGTTATGTTTCAACTTAGTTTGAGGGATTAAGTTTAGGGCTAATGTTAGTTTTCGGTTAACTGTTACAGTTGGAGTAAGCGTTAGGGTCAGGTTAGGGTTGTGGTTGAGCTTCAGGTGTCCGCCTAGGGTTAGGGTTAGGTTTATGGTTTGAATTAGGCTTCAGGTTACGTTAGGTTTGAACTTAGTTTGAGGGAGTAAGTTTAGGGCTACTGTTAGTTTTCGGTTCAGTTTTACGGTTGGAGATAGCGTCAGGTCTGGTTAGGCTTGTGGTTGAGTTTCAGGTGTCTGCCTAGGGTTAGGGTTAGGTCTATGGTTTGAGTTAGGCTTCAGGTTAGGTTAGGTTTGAACTTAGTTTGACAGAGTCAGTTTAGGACTACTGTTAGTTTTCGGTTAACTGTTACGTTTGGAGTAAGCGTCAGGGTCAGGTTAGGTTTGGGGTTGAGCTTAAGGTGTCCGGCTAGGGTTAGGGTTATGTCTGTGGTTTGAGTTAGGCTTCAGGTTAGGTTAGGTTTGAACTTAGTTTGAGGGAGTAAGTTTGGGGCTACTGTTAGTTTTCGGTTCAGTGTTACGGTTGGAGATAGCGTCAGAGTCAGGTTAGGATTGTGGTTGAGCTTCAGGTGTCCGCCTAGGGTTAGGGTTAGTTCTATGGTTTGAATTAGGTTTCAGGTTAGGTTAGGTTTGAACTTAATTTGAGGGAGTAAGTTTAGGGCTACTGTTAGTTTTCGGTTCAGTGTTACGGTTGGAGATAGCGTGAGGGTAAGGTTAGGGTTGCGGTTGAGCTTAAGGTGTCCGCCTAGGGTTAGGGTTAGGTCTGTGGTTTGAGTTAGGCTTCAGGATAGGTTAGGTTTGAACTTAGTTTGAGGGAGTAAGTTTAGGGCTACTGTTAGTTTTCGTTAAACTGTTACGGTTGGAGTAAGCGTCAGGGTCAGGTTAGGGTGGGGGTTAAGCATAAGGTTTCCGCCTAGGGTTAGGGTTAGGTCTATGGTTTCATTTAGGCTTCAGGTTAGGTTAGGATTGAACTTAGTTTGAGGGAGTAAGTTTAGGGCTACTGTTAATTTTCGGTTAACTGTTACGGTTGGAGTAAGCGTCAGGGTCAGGTTATGGTGGGGGTTAAACATAAGGTGTCCGCCTAGGGTTAGGGTTAGGCCTATGGCTTCATTTACGCTTCAGGTTAGGTTAGGATTGAACTTGGTTTGAGGGAGTAAGTTTAGAGCTACTGTTAGTTTTCGGTTCAGTGTTACGTTTGGAGTTAGCGTTAGGGTCCGGTTAAGGTTGGGGTTGAGCTTAAGGTGTCCGCCTAGTTTTAGGGTTAGTTCTGTGATTTGAGTTAGGCTTCAGGTTAGGTTAGGTTTGAACTTAGTTTTAGGGAGAAAGTTTAGGACTACTGTTAGTTTTTGGTTCAGTATTAAGGTTGGAGACAGCGTCAGGGTCAGGTTAGGGTTGGAGTTGAGTTTCAGGTGTCGGCCTAGGGTTAGGGTTAGGTCGATGGTTTGAGTTAGGCTTCAGGTTAGGTTAGGTTTGAACTTAGTTTTAGGGAGCAAGTTTAGGGATACTGTTAGTTTTATGTTCAGTGTTACGGTTGGAGTTAGCGTGAGGGTCAGGTTAGGGTTGGGTTTGAGCTTCAGGTGTCCCCCTAGGGTTAGGGTTAGGTGTATGGTTTAATTTAGGCTTCAGGTTAGGTAAGGTTTGAACTTAGTTTGAGGGAGTAAGTTTAGGGCTACTGTTAGTTTTCGGGAAACTGTTACGGTTGGATTTAGCGTCAGGGTCAGGTTAGGGTTGTGGTTGAGATTAAGGTGTCTGTCTATGGTTATGGTTAGGTGTATGGTTTGATTTAGGCTTCAGGTTAGGTTAGGTTTGAAGTTAGTTTGAGGTAGTAAGTTTAGGGCTACTGTTAGTTTTCGGTTAACTGTTACAGTTGGAGTAATCGTCAGGGTCAGGGAAGGGTGGGGGTTAAGCATAAGGTGTCTGCCTAGGATTAGGGTTAGGTCTATGGTTTGAGTTAGGCTTCAGGTTAGGTTAGGTTTGAACTTAGTTTGAGGGAGTCAGTTTAGGGCTATTGTTAGTTTTCGGTTAACTGTTACGTTTGGAGTAAGCGTCAGGGTCAGGTTAGTTTTGGGGTTGAGCTTAAGGTGTCCAACTAGGGTTAGGGTAGGTGTATGGTTTGATTTAGGCTTCAGGTTAGGTTAGGTTTGAACTTAGTTTGAGGGAGTAAGTTTAGGGCTACTGTTAGTTTTCGTTTAACTGTTACGGTTGGAGTAAGCGTCAGGGTCAGGTTAGGGTGGGGGTTAAGCATAAGGTGTCCGCCTAGGGTTAGGGTTAGGTCTATGGTTTCATTTAGGCTTCTGGTTAGGTTAGGATTGAACTTAGTTTGAGGGAGTAAGTTTAGGGCTACTGTTAGTTTTCGGTTCAGTGTTCCGGTTGGATTTAGCCTCAGGTTCAGGTTAGGGCTGGGGTTAAGCTTAAGGTGTCCGCCTAGGGTTAGGGCAAGGTCTATTGTTTGAGTTAGGCTTCAGGTTAGGTTAGGTTTGAACTTAGTTTGAGGGAGTAATTTTAGGGCTACTGTCAGTTTTCGGTTAACTGTTACGGTTGGAGTAAGCGCCAGGGCCAGGTTAGGTTTGGGGTTGAGCTTAAGGTGTCCGCCTAGGGTTAGGGTTAGGTGTATGGTTTGATTTAGGCTTCAGGTTAGGTTAGGTTTGAACTTAGTTTGAGGGAGTAAGTTTAGGGCTACTGTTAGTTTTCGTTTAACTGTTATGGTTGGAGTAAGCGTCAGGGTCAGGTTAGGGTGGGGGTTAAGCATAAGGTGTCCGCCTAGGGTTAGGGTTAGGTCTATGGTTTCATTTAGGCTTCTGGTTAGGTTAGGATTGCACTTAGTTTGAGGGAGTAAGTTTAGGGCTACTGTTAGTTTTCGGTTCAGTGTTCCGGTTGGATTTAGCCTCAGGTTCAGGTTAGGGCTGGGATTAAGCTTAAGGTGTCCGCCTAGGGTTAGGGTTAGGTCTATGGTTTGAGTTAGGCTTCAGGTTAGGTTAGGATTGAACTTAGTTTGAGGGAGTAAGTTTAGGGCTACTGTTAGTTTTCGGTTCAGTGTTACGGTTGGAGGTAGCGTGCGGGTCAGTTTAGGTTTGGGGTTGAGCTTAAGGTGTCCGCCTAGGGTTAGGGTTAGGTCTGTGGTTTGAGTTAGGCTTCAGATTAGGTTAGGTTTGAACTTAGTTTGAGGGAGTAAGTTTAGGGCTACTGTTAGTTTTCGGTTCAGTGTTACGGTTGGAGTTAGCGTGAGGGTCAGGTTAGGGTTGGGGTTGAGCTTAAGGTGTCTGCCTAGGGTTAGGGTTAGGTGTATGGTTTGATTTAGGCGTCAGGTTAGGTTAGGTTTGAACTTAGTTTGAGGGAGTAAGTTTAGGGCTACTGTTAGTTTTCGTTTAACTGTTACGGTTGGAGTAAGCGTCAGGGTCAGGTTAGGGTGGGGTTTAAGCATAAGGTGTCCGCCTAGGGTTAGGTTTAGGTGTATGGTTTGATTTAGGCTTCAGGTTAGGTCATGTTTCAACTTAGTTTGAGGGATTAAGTTTAGGGCTAATGTTAATTTTCGGTTAACTGTTACAGTTGGAGTAAGCGTTAGGGTCAGGTTAGGTTTGGGGTTGAAGTTAAGGTGTCCTCCTAGGGTTAGGGTTAGGTGTATGGTTTGATTTAGGCTTCAGGTTAGGTTAGGTTTGAACTTAGTTTGAGGGAGTAAGTTTAGGGCTACTGTTAGTTTTCGGTTCAGTGTTACGGTTTGAGTTAGCGTGAGGGTCAGGTTAGGTTTGGGGTTGAGCTTAAGGTGTTCGGCTAGGGTTAGGGTTAGGTCTGTGGTTTGAGTTAGGCTTCAGGTTAGGTTAGGTTTGAACTTAGTTTGAGGGAGTAAGTTTGGGGCTACTGTTAGTTTTCGGTTCAGTGTTACGGTTGAAGATAGCGTCGGAGTCAGGTTAGGGTTGTGGTTGAGCTTCAGGTGTCCGCCTAGGGTTAGGGTTAGGTTTATGGTTTGAATTAGGCTTCAGGTTAGGTTAGGTTTGAACTTAGTTTGAGGGAGTAAGTTTAGGGCTACTGTTAGTTTTCGGTTCAGTTTTACGGTTGGAGATAGCGTCAGGTCTGGTTAGGCTTGTGGTTGAGTTTCAGGTGTCCGCCTAGGGTTAGGGTTAGGTCTATGGTTTGAGTTAGGCATCAGGTTAGGTTAGGTTTGAACTTAGTTTGAGGGAGTAAGTTTAGGGCTACTGTTAGTTTTCGGTTCAGTGTTCCAGTTTGATTTAGCCTCAGGTTCAGGTTAGGGCTGAGATTAAGCTTAAGGTGTCCGCCTAGGGTTAGGGTTAGGTCTATGGTTTGAGTTAGGCTTCAGGTTAGGTTAGGATTGAACTTAGTTTGAGGGAGTAAGTTTAGGGCTACTGTTAGTTTTCGGTTCAGTGTTACGGTTGGAGTTAGCGTGAGGGTCAGTTTAGGTTTGGGGTTGAGCTTAAGGTGTCCGCCTAGGGTTAGGGTTAGGTCTGTGGTTTGAGTTAGTCTTCAGATTAGGTTAGGTTTGAACTTAGTTTGAGGGAGTAAGTTTAGGGCTACTGTTAGTTTTCGGTTCAGTGTTACGGTTGGAGTTAGCGTGAGGGTCAGGTTAGGGTTGGGGTTGAGCTTAAGGTGTCTGCCTAGGGTTAGGGTTAGGTGTATGGTTTGATTTAGGCGTCAGGTTAGGTTAGGTTTGAACTTAGTTTGAGGGAGTAAGTTTAGGGCTACTGTTAGTTTTCGTTTAACTGTTACGGTTGGATTAAGCGTCAGGGTCAGGTTAGGGTGGGGGTTAAGCATAAGGTGTCCGCCTAGGGTTAGGTTTAGGTGTATGGTTTGATTTAGGCTTCAGGTTAGGTTATGTTTCAACTTAGTTTGAGGGATTAAGTTTAGGGCTAATGTTAGTTTTCGGTTAACTGTTACAGTTGGAGTAAGCGTTAGGGTCAGGTTAGGTTTGGGGTTGAAGTTAAGGTGTCCTCCTAGGGTTAGGGTTAGGTGTATGGTTTGATTTAGGCTTCAGGTTAGGTTAGGTTTGAACTTAGTTTGAGGGGGTAAGTTTAGGGCTACTGTTAGTTTTCGGTTCAGTGTTACGGTTTGAGTTAGCGTGAGGGTCAGGTTAAGTTTGGGGTTGAGCTTAAGGTGTCCGGCTAGGGTTAGGGTTAGGTCTGTGGTTTGAGTTAGGCTTCAGGTTAGGTTAGGTTTGAACTTAGTTTGAGGGAGTAAGTTTGGGGCTACTGTTAGTTTTCGGTTCAGTGTTACGTTTGAAGATAGCGTCGGTCTCAGGTTAGGGTTGTGGTTGAGCTTCAGGTGTCCGCCTAGGGTTAGGGTTAGGTTTATGGTTTGAATTAGGCTTCAGGTTAGGTTAGGTTTGAACTTAGTTTGAGGGAGTAAGTTTAGGGCTACTGTTAGTTTTCGGTTCAGTTTTACGGTTGGAGATAGCGTCAGGTCTGGTTAGGCTTGTGGTTGAGTTTCAGGTGTCCGCCTAGGGTTAGGGTTAGGTCTATGGTTTGAGTTAGGCTTCAGGTTAGGTTAGGTTTGAACTTAGTTTGACAGAGTCAGTTTAGGGCTACTGTTAGTTTTCGGTTAACTGTTACGTTTGGAGTAAGCGTCAGGGTCAGGTTAGGTTTGGGGTTGAGCTTAAGGTGTCCGGCTAGGGTTAGGGTTAGGTCTGTGGTTTGAGTTAGGCTTCAGGTTAGGTTAGGTTTGAACTTAGTTTGAGGGAGTAAGTTTGGGGCTACTGTTAGTTTTCGGTTCAGTGTTACGGTTGGAGATAGCATCAGAGTCAGGTTAGGATTGTGGTTGAGCTTCAGGTGTCCGCCTAGGTTTAGGGTTAGTTCTATGGTTTGAATTAGGCTTCAGGTTAGGTTAGGTTTGAACTTAATTTGAGGGAGTAAGTTTAGGGCTACTGTTAGTTTTCGGTTCAGTGTTACGGTTGGAGATAGCGTGAGGGTCAGGTTAGGGTTGCGGTTGAGCTTAAGGTGTCCGCCTAGGGTTAGGGTTAGGTCTGTGGTTTGAGTTAGGCTTCAGGTTAGGTTAGGTTTGAACTTAGTTTGAGGGAGTAAGTTTAGGGCTACTGTTAGTTTTCGTTAAACTGTTACGGTTGGAGTAAGCGTCAGGGTCAGGTTATGGTGGGGGTTAAACATAAGGTGTCCGCCTAGGGTTAGGGTTAGGCCTATGGTTTCATTTACGCTTCAGGTTAGGTTAGGATTGAACTTGGTTTGAGGGAGTAAGTTTAGAGCTACTGTTAGTTTTCGGTTCAGTGTTACGTTTGGAGTTAGCGTTAGGGTCCGGTTAAGGTTGGGGTTGAGCTTAAGGTGTCCGCCTAGTTTTAGGGTTAGGTCTGTGATTTGAGTTAGGCTTCAGGTTAGGTTAGGTTTGAACTTAGTTTTAGGTAGAAAGTTTAGGACTACTGTTAGTTTTCGGTTCAGTATTAAGGTTGGAGATAGCGTCATGGTCAGGTTAGGGTTGGGGTTGAGCTTCAGGTGTCGGCCTAGGGTTAGGGTTAGGTCGATGGTTTGAGTTAGGCTTCAGGTTAGGTTAGGTTTGAACTTAGTTTTAGGGAGTAAGTTTAGGGCTACTGTTAATTTTAGGTTCAGTGTAACGGTTGGAGTTAGCGTGAGGGTCAGGTTAGGGTTGGGTTTGAGCTTCAGGTGTCCGCCTAGGGTTAGGCTTAGGTGTATGGTTTAATTTAGGCTTCAGGTTAGGTAAGGTTTGAACTTAGTTTGAGGGAGTAAGTTTAGGGCTACTGTTAGTTTTCGGGAAACTGTTACGGTTGGATTTAGCGTCAGGGTCAGTTTAGGGTTGTGGTTGAGATTAAGGTGTCTGTCTATGGTTATGGTTAGGTGTATGGTTTGATTTAGGCTTCAGGTTAGGTTAGGTTTGAAGTTAGTTTGAGGGAGTAAGTTTAGGGCTACTGTTAGATTTCGGTTAACTGTTACAGTTGGAGTAATCGTCAGGGTCAGGGTAGGGTGGGGGTTAAGCATAAGGTGTCTGCCTAGGGTTAGGGTTAGGTCTA
This sequence comes from Tupaia tana, assembly GCA_026018925.1. Lineage (NCBI taxonomy): Eukaryota > Metazoa > Chordata > Mammalia > Scandentia > Tupaiidae > Tupaia > Tupaia tana. The sequence continues at coordinate 1,200,515 of JAKSZU010000032.1, read as the reverse complement.
TGGTTTGAGTTAGTCTTCAGGTTATGTTAGGTTTGAACTTAGTTTGAGGGAGTCAGTTTAGGGCTACTGTTAGTTTTCGGTTAACTGTTACGTTTGGAGTAAGCGTCAGGGTCAGGTTAGGTTTGGGGTTGAGCTTAAGGTGTCCGCCTAGGGTTAGGGTAGGTGTATGGTTTGATTTAGGCTTCAGGTTAGGTTAGGTTTGAACTTAGTTTGAGGGAGTAAGTTTAGGGCTACTGTTAGTTTTCGTTTAACTGTTACGGTTGGAGTAAGCGTCAGGGTCAGGTTAGGGTGGGGGTTAAGCATAAGGTGTCCGCCTAGGGTTAGGGTTAGGTCTATGGTTTCATTTAGGCTTCAGGTTAGGTTAGGATTGAACTTAGTTTGAGGGAGTAAGTTTAGGGCTACTGTTAGTTTTCGGTTCAGTGTTATGGTTGGATTTAGCCTCAGGGTCAGGTTAGGGTTGGGGTTAAGCTTAAGGTGTCCGCCTAGGGTTAGGGTTAGGTCTATTGTTTGAGTTA